>CM059324.1:11861729-12475864 GCA_030340685.1 Protosalanx chinensis | reverse complement strand
GGTGGCGATATGGAAGGTAAACCGGGGTCATGCGTGGGACAGGACTGCACCGCGAACCACTCCGTCGAATCCCTGTACGGGTCCTGCGCGGCGTGAGGTGGGGCCAGCGGGAACATGCAGACTTGGGGGGGGGGGGGGGAAGGGGGAAAGTTTGCGATTTTGGTAGTTAGGGAATCCATTAATCACCATAAGTAACACCACGACTGGTGTCCTTGTATGGAAGTGTGCAGTCAACAAATGACTTTGCCTCCCAGGCTAACCTTTCTGTGACAGCTATATGTATTGGGTTACCAGGAGATCCTCGCCAGCGCAGCCCCTGCCCTCATTTTGCATAGAGTTAATGATGCATGCATATGCAAAGTAGCATTTTAAACAACGTTGATTAGTGCCTATGCATTCACAGGCCATACAGTCCACGAATGTCTGACACGTCCCTTCTGCATTGAGTCTGAGGGCTCGCTACAGGGCCGTCAGTCTGGTTTTCCCTCATCAAGGTTTATCATCTCTGTCGCAGGGCTCGCAACAGCTGCTGGGAGTGTCATTATTGTTTGTTAAGCTGCGTTTTAGAGGTGTTTCATTTGGATGTGATTGAATGACTGTCAATATCAGGGTTTAATGTACGTGGCTGGAATGGTACTGTGTGTGTGTGTGTATGTGCCGTTTGATGGGCGGGAGGCCATGAGGAAGGTTGGTGCCAGGTTGGGGCTGTTACCACGGCGCAGGCCTGAAGGTGTAAACACGGGGGTGAGGAAGTGGGAAGACACGATTAGACACACACACACACAAACACACGTGTGCACACATAACCGTACATACATAAACACAGCCTCTGCCGTGGTTTTATGGCTGCGAGCTCTCCTTGGTCGAGGGGTGGGGAGGAGGTGGGCCTCCCTCGCAGGGTCAGGTGAGCTCGGAGTGATTTAGCCTCCACCGCCGAGCCCCCCGAGACGTTCTAAGGCTAATGAAAAGATGGCGGCCCCGGCGCGGAGCCCAGGGTTACAGCCAACCGCAAGTAGCCCCCACCCACACCCCCCCCACCCCACCCCCATACCCCTCCCAGTCCTCAGTCCAGCCCCCTCGTTTGGTAAGTGCTCTCCGCTGCACCCGTGGTCCTGGATGTAAATCCCCACCGCTGTTCCGTCACGTTCCCCCCCTCAGGGTCATCCTCAGATTGGTTGCATTTCTAATCTCCGTGCTGGGGAGATGCCTTTCCTCCATCTCCTCCACCGTGTTGTCATTGCCTCTGGAGCAAGGAGCCGGTCTGGAGAGAAGCACTCAAGCAGGCCGGCCCCAGCACTGCTTTACCCTGGCAGGGGTGCTCAGGAAATAACGATCTCTTCGTTTTTGATTTGATTTTTGCCTTTTTTTTCCTTCTAAAACCTATTAAAGAATCCAAGCTTACAGATGTGTACTGTACACTTACTGGTTTAAGAATTACTCTCCTCATTTCATTTATTTCTCGAACTTGTTATATTCCGATAATAACAATAAATGTCTGTAATGGATTTATTTTAATTGTACGGTGTAGTGTGACGCAGATACACATGTAATTCCTTTCTAGAGGTTTTAAGTGAAAGGGGTCACAACCCTTACAGTTTAACTAGCTGCCTTTTCACTATGTACTAAACATGTACCATGTCAATATTTATGGTAAAGTATCAGCCTCCATTCGTTTTACATCGGCAATTTTTGAATCATTTACATTTAGACTCATTAAAAGCGATATCTTCTGTGGCTTAGTACTTTGCCAGTAAAACTGTTGAAGAGGCTTGGAAATGACATAATGAAAGGAGCTTGTCAAATCAACAGCTTAGCCAGGTAACCCGTGTGATGTATGAACCCGGCGGAGTCCGTGAAACCAGGCTTTCCCTCTGTTTTTCACCCCCGCACCTAAAACAGCATCCACCTTATAGCTGCCGTCCAACCGTAATGGCAATAGATGTTCAACTCTTGTTTATCTCATTTAGATTTCAGAGAAGTCCGGCGTCTGCTTTGATTAATGGGCGCCTAACCTATGTTTTCATTACGGCTGGGTGGGGTAGTTTGGGGTAGGGGATGATGGAATCCCTCCCCCCCCCCCCAGGTCTAATACTCCCAGGGTAATGAACCTGAGCACAAGCGGCAGCTAGCCTGAAATTTCATGCATTGAGAGAGCGTCAGGCCGTACCCGCGCGACCCCGTCATTTGTTATCGTTAATCCTTACATTTATGGCTCCAAATATGTTATTAGGAGGCGTGGCTCCCTGGTATTTCAGCGGATTCGGTCCTCCTCTCTGTGACATATTGATTAGACGGGTTGAGGAGAGGATGAAAGGCCAAACCTCGCAAGCAACCTTGACTTTGGACATCTTCAAAAGGCATGACCATGAATGTCTGGCACATATTCAACGTCCCAGGTCATTTCCCTTTTGTGGGGGAATCAAGGGGCATGCACGGCCCATCACATCCAGGATTCAGGACCCGGCTGGCTGGCTGGCTAGCTGGCTGGCTGACTGAGTAAATGACAGCAGACACGAAGCCTGAGATGGGGCTCGCAATGACCAACAGCCCCCCGGATTACATTCAGGGATATCCTATCCATCTTCATTCAACCGTTTCACGCTACCTGGAATGGTGTGGCATGCTGTACCAGACCCACACTGCGCAGCGTGTGAGCGCGCGTTTGGCTTTGCACTTTCTCTCGTGTGTGTAGGTATATGTGTTTACCTCTCCGTGCGCACGAGTGTGTGTGCATGGGCTTGCATGTATTGTCTAACCGACCCCCCCCCACCCCGCCCCCCCCCACACCTAGACGGAGGCCGTTCCATTTCATGCGGCCCCCGGGGGGCTCTTAGCATGCACGGTCACACCCCTCCACCGGGTGCTGGATGGGGCTCTAATCAGCTGATATCCCCTCTGTATTAATCTGCCGTGTGAATATTTATATTCCTGAGGTGCGCAGGGGTCAAAGTCAGGGGTCCTCGTTGATCCCCCTTCAAGGTATCTGTCTAGCCCCGCCCCTCTCTCTCTCTCCCCCCCCCCCCCCCCCTCGTCCCTGAGACTAAAGACAACACCGGGGTCTCAATCAATTACGCCACGCTCCCGTGCGATCGACCGCGCTTGCTGTTTGCCAACTTGAGCTGGAAGCCCCTGCGACAAAACCAACATCAACCTATCATTTGCAAAATGAAAAAGCGTCCAGGTAGGTGTCTTAATGAATCCCTTCATTGCACCTATTTATGCAGGGCCAGAGACATCACAAGGCGCCCTAGATTTATCTTTCTGTGTCAGAAAACGATATGCCATTAGTCACGCGGAAATTCCGGAGGAACATTTCCAATTCATGAAATGCCATGTATACATAAATACATAGTGTTTGTGCGTTTTGAGGGGCAGTGTTGGGAACACACTGATCACTGCTGAGCGCTGGAACATTCTTCTCGGTGTCACATGTGTGCACTCTGTAACGCGAAAACGGAAATCTGTTTCCTGTTCCTTCGGCGAGGGAGTGGGAAGATGTAGTGGCTCATGCAGACGAGAACATTACACACTTCCACAGGCTGTGGGAATGACTGTGAATCAGCGTTATTCAACAAAGTGACGTCATCGCAGGGAAAAGGCTTCTTTTACCCTGAGAGTTTTTGTCATCCGTCTCTAGTGGTTCTCAGCCCCCCCTGGTTAGAGAATCACCGCTGACACTGTTAGGGGCTGAAGGGAGCGTCGAGGCAAAACGTTAGATCCGATTTGATGGTGGCAAAAACGCAAACATGTATTAAATGGAAATTATTTCTATGCGTTGAGGTGATTTATGGAGCCCTCTCCACCCACCGTTGACAGAGTAGTTAGCCGGCTTCAAATGAGGATTAAACTGGGTGTTGAACTCCACTGGAAACAAGGGCCAGGAATCGGGAGTCAAAGCTACACTTGTTCTTATATGCTAACAACCAGCCATTTAATTAATTCCAAGTCGAAATCAACGATATATATATAAATAAATGACAGTGCTGAAATGTCATCAAGATTAATGGAAAGACCAACAGCGGTTCCGTTTATGTAAATGTATAGTATCAGTCTCTGTAAACCGCGGGGCCCCTGCTAATGCTTTTAAGCTCTCCTTTGCGTGTGTGAAGCCACGGCTCCTGTTGAATAAAGAGCAGGTGGGTATGCTGCGGCCATGTCATGCATCTGGACTCCAGCCTCCTCCCCCCCTCTCTCTCTCTCTCTCTTTCTCTTCGGCCCAGCCGCCAAACCCACACTGTAAATTAGAAGGACGAAGAGAAGGCCTGTTTACTGCCGCAGTTTAAATTCACCCTCGATCCCGAACGGCGTGTCGAGGGTGTAGCTCGGAAAAAAAAAGAAGAAAAAAAATAGAAGCATTTAATATAAATGATCTGGCGTTGATTGTGATGGATATACTATGCAGAGACACCTTGCCTTCAAGGGCACGCAGGGATAAGCTATCATTCTATTCCTCATGCCGGTGAATGTGAAGAGTGAGGGGAGAGCCCAATGTCACCGCCGCAGCCTAGAATAACACGACAACGCTCGCACGCACGCACAACGCCGTCGCCGCCAAAATACAGCCACAAACCATGCCATTCCTTGGAGAAATGCTCATAAATCGTTACGGATAATATGTAAGTATAAATAATATGACGGCTGAGCGTAAATAATATTACGGCTAGCACGTGACGCTCCTTTCGGAGCGGTTCAGAAATGTGAAAACGCCGTGGTCACGTTTCCCGGTGACTTTGAACGCATTTCTCCTTCGCGGACTGCGGACGAACCCATCCCAGTTCGAACCCAGTAAACAACTTTGGGTTCACTTTGGCGCCGTGACCCGTCTTAACACATAGTGCTGATTGGCCGGTCTTTCCTCTCAGCTGTGCTCCCTCTCCTCTTTGCTGAATTTTCAATAAAGGCAGCAAAGTGACCTGACTGTTACGAACCTTGCGCTCGGTGTAATAAGTCTGTGTCACGATTAATGAGATACCCTGGGCGTTATTTGTTATGGTTATATTTCTTATTGATTGCATTGTCTTTCATCTTTAGAAGGGCTCTCTCCTCCCTCTCTGTCTCTCTGCCTCTCTCTTTCTTTACCGCAAACTTTCTTCTTCCTTTTTCTCGTCCTTCCTCTTTCCAAACTCTAGCCTTGCGCTATCTTTCTCTGTAGATGTCTCTCTCCCTCTCTCTTCTTATCTCTCTCTCCTTCCTTTTCTCTCTCTTCCTCTCTCTCTCCCCCTCTCTCTCTTCCTGTCTCTCCTCCCCCTCTCTCTTCCTCTCTTCCTCCCCCCCTCTCTCTTACTCTCTCCTCCCCCCTCTCTCTTCCTCTCTAGCTCCCTTCCTGTCTCTCCTCCCCCCTCTCTCTTCCCTCTCTCCTCCCCCTCTCTCTTCCTCTCTCCTCCCCCCTCTCTCTTCCTCTCTAGCTCCCTTCCTGTCTCTCCTCCCCCCTCTCTCTTCCTCTCTCCTCCCCCCTCTCTCTTCCTCTCTCCTCCCCCCTCTCTCTTCCTCTCTAGCTCCCTTCCTCTCTCCTCCCCCCTCTCTCTTCCTCTCTCCTCCCCCCCCCCTCTCTCTCTCTCTCTCTCTCCCTCGAGATCCTGGTTCTGTGATAGGAGTTGAAGGTTGAATAGTTACAGCATGCAAAGTGCAAGCTTGTATAACCACTGGCCCATTACCTGGCCCATGTATGTGCTAATCGCTCATCTTAACACAGCAAGGACTGTGGGACTGCGGAGGGGGAACTAAGAAGCAGGTGATGAGGACCGCCTCGTCGTGGTGTCCCACTCTCTGCTCAAGGCCCCTGCTTGGATAACGTGTCACTTCAACGATCCCCATAGTGAATATATCCCTGTTTAATTTGTCCCCACATGGTACCTGCCATCTGCATCCACTCTCTAGTTTTCTAACCAGATGGGAGAGAGTGGAGCAGATTTATAGACAGGACACAGGAGAGACACTTTTTAACCACAACCAACCTAGTAGCTACCAGCAGAGACCAAGTGCCGTGTATCGATAGTAGAAATGACACTGTAGAAAAAAAAACGGAGACTAGCAGGAATAAACAGGAAGTGTCAGACAATGAAGCAGTGTAAAGACCACGGATGATCCAGTGAGGGAGCTGGCCGTCTGGAGCCATGCGGCCAGCCGGGATGAGAGGTAGGTCTGTGTGTCTGGGCCAGGCGTTCCCTCTCAACCGAGCCCAGTCCTCTCCAGCACAAACAACCTGGGACATGTACCCAATAAATGATTTTGATCGTCGTTAACCTGGTTTAGGCTTATGTTTACTTCGTCTCAATGCATTTCGAGAACCCGTCGCCGGACTCTGAAGGACTGGGAATTATTCCTTGCACGAGCGTAGAGACGGAGTAAAGATTCGGAATCTGAGACATTTAAACTGCCTATCAACCTCGGCACCGTTATGCCAAGTGGAAAAAGCGCCACCCAAAAAAAAAGTAAACAGTCTTGCGTAATAGAGCAATGACAGAGAAGGAGCTGTGGGCAATGTACTCACCAGCAGACAGAGGAGGGAGGGAGACAGAGAGGGGAGAGAGTTAGCAATCTAGATTTTATCAAACCACGCGAACGAAGCTATGAATATTGATGGGAGTGACGCGCGGTGGGGGGCGGGGGGGGGGGGGGGGGGGGGGGGGGCATTTGTGAGCCCCTCGGTCGCTGTTGTGTGTTCATGATGAATGAGATCACCCTCTCTCAGTGGCGGGGGGAACAGGGAAAGGTTCCCCGACCGACAAACGGCAGACTAATGACGATCGCTAAAACAGATGCTAATGGCTCGCCAGTGACGTTCTGTTATCGCCACCTGAAAACGTTTGGGTCCACTGCGATGTTGATTTCAGCCGACGACCGTCGGCTACGGCCATTGTGATGTTTAGTTTCCGCTGAAGGGGCATTTCAGATGATGGGCGGCATCTGATTAGCTTCCAATTGAAATTGCCGGTATCTGTATGTAAAACTGTCTCATGTTGACTGCGATAGGGGAGTCGGGCTAGTAATCGGAAGGTTGCGAACTATCCCGGCCGTGCCAGATTAGGTTGCGTCTTTGGGTAAGGCACTTCACCCTACTTGCCTCGGGGGGAAGAAGGTCCCTGTACTTGCTGTAAGTCGCTCTGGATAAGAGCGTCTGCTAAATGATGAAATGTAAATGTAGACAGGCTGCATAACAGGTGGTCTCTGTGGACAAGTCTTCTGTATCTAAACTGCATGGCAGGGTGATTTCAAGTACACTGTTCTGTCCACGATTTAAAAGGAGCAGACCACAAATAGACTGGTCAGAACAAACCATAGAGACACATACAGATCGACGCCTTTAGAATAAATATACAATCACAAGCACGGCGACGCGTTCCAGCTGCCCGACGCTCGAACGAAAATGTTAGGGAGACGCTTACGGGCTTTATCTAAGCCCGGGAGCCAGAGAAAAATACACTGTACCACCACTGCAATCATCCGCGTAGGTTACCGGAGATTAGGGTGGTGAGACAACACTTTGCATGTCCGCTTTTTGTCCTCTTCTCATCTCTTCCTCAAAAACTCTTTCTCTACGCACGCATACACACACACACACACACACACACACACAATGACTTTCAGCATTTTTTCTCCAGCACCCTCTATGTCTCCACGGACTAAACCTGTCCGGAATCCAGATACCCCTATTAGCTGTGTGAAATGTAGAGTAGTTCTCTCCCTACTCTAATCCTCGCCCATCCCCGTCCATCAGTCCCCTGGCAAGTGGCCCACTGACAGGTACAAAGGATGGGGCTGTGGCTAATCTCAAGCCCCGGTAGCCTGGGGGTCGGTGGGGAGCTGCTAGCCCAAATCAGAGCCATCCTGGGAGGCCAGGCAGGAGATAGGACTCAGCCTCCGAGCCGGGCCTCAGCTCCACAGCCTGCCTGACTGATTAATGCAGCAAGAGAGAGAGAGAGAGCGCCGGAGGAGAGAGAGAGGGATTTAAGCTTGGGCTCGGCCACCCTAATGGGACCCTGTCCAGACTTGGAGATGTTTGGCATCTTGAAGCTCCTTCTTTCAGCTCCTGGGCTCTCCAGTCAAGTCAAGCCATCGCAAAGCAAGCTCCTTATCGCTACTTAGGAATTGAACCTGAGTCTTATAGATGGGTAGTATTATGCTGTGGAATTCATCGCCTGTTCGGTGCTTAAAAGGTGTGTGTGTGTGTGCTCACGTGTGTGGAACCATGCTTGAGGCAGATTCGGTAGCTACGGGGGTTAGAGTCTGGCTCCAGCATCCAGCTCAACACATGTTCTCGGCCGGCCCTGCAGGAAACAATGCACTTAATTTGTGATAGAGCACTAATTCAATAATTAATGGTGATAACCATCCTCACCAGGCCAAATCGATTCCCATCTCCGACTGTGTGGAGTAATTCTACATTTTTAATGCTCTTGTCATTTTGATTAAGATCACGTCGCTGCTTTCGTCCTCGTTCCGAATGTGACTCACAGCTCGGGGCTGTCGCATGTTCGGCTTTCGGGGTTTTTTCTTTCTTTCTTTCTTCTCCCCAACATCTGTTTCGTCAAACGTGTGGCGTGAACGTGCGGTGAGAGGGGCCTGCACGCGTTTTTTTTCTGCGCTTCCAGTCGTCAGCCTGATAAAAAAGGCGTTCCCGGGCGTTTATCGGGCTTTTAGCCGGGCGTTTACGCTCCTCGGTAAACGATGAACGGCAGCAGGCTCCGGAAGTGTTCTCCAGACACGTTCACGTGGCGCAGCGCTCCGTGTTTGCGCTCACCGCAGGGATCCGCACAGCGACGGAACCCCCCACCCCCCCACCACTCCACCCCCTCCTCAGGACGGTCTCTCGACGCAGGGCCGCCAACCGAAACCGAAAGCGACTTCAAAGCGGAGGGGATTTGAACACGACCACGCTATTACACCCACAGTCCCCCCCCTGAAACGGCCCCAGCGGAGGGGGGGAGGCACCTGGGGGGCTGGCAGGGGAGCTCAGCCTGTGATGAGTCCCTCCCCAGGAGGGGATTAGCAGAGCTGGGGATGTCAGCAGGATCCACAGCTTACCCCGCTGCCTGCTGGATGGAAGAGGCTGCTCAGACCAGCGTCCGCTTGGATCCGTCGGACCGTGACAGCAGAGAGCCGGGGCGCACCCTGATGACATCAGACAGATGAAGCCCAGTGTGAGCGGGCGTAAATCATGTCTAATTAGGCCATCACTCCAGGAGGGGAAAACGCTTGATCATAAACACAAACTACAAGCTGTCAATACCTCCTCTCCATTCCCTCTTACAAGGTTAATGCGCAACGATCACTAGATATAGAAAACCTCAGCGGATAAACCAATGAAACTGTATGAATACGGTCTATATTTTTCACTTCAGAAGGATCTCTCAGCACAGTCAGTTCATCGGAAACACCGTAGACGTTACAAATATTGTCCGAGTTCAGTCCTTCCTAAAATCACAAGCTCCATTCGTGGATCACATCCGTAAACGCCTCATCCCTGATTTGCAATCTCTAGCTGTTTCAGAAAGATTACCCCTGCTTGGTGTCACAGCCCCACATCCACACAACACCAATGTTTAAAGTGCTTTCTCATGCAGGCTCTAATTCAGGAGCCTAAAATTACGACGGAGTTAAATGTGCTGTTCCTAATGTACTGAAATAATACTAAATTACAGCTGTCGGGTTTTATTTGTGTGAGTAAATCTCCGATGCTTAATGGTTCATGTTTTAAAACATGTTTTTTCGAATGCCTAGTTTACGAAGAGAGCCGCGCGTTCGGCCTGTTGAAAGATATGTTTGTTGTATTAGATACAATTACTGTTTCGGTTAAACAGGAACGGCATATTTAATTGCCAAAACAAATAGTATCGTTCTCTACTGTGAATTGGGGGGGGGGGGGGGGGGGGGGGTGGTGAGGGGGAAGTACAACAAAAAGTGTTGCTACAACTGTAGTTTTTGCAGGTTTAATCAAAGATCGTTGAAGCATTCCCAACGCAGCCTGACTCAGGAGAGAGGATGTGTGAGGACCGTGCAAGAATTAGCTGAACTAGAACATGCTGTACCTACACCAAACCAGATATATGCTGATAATAAGACAGAGCTATGAATACACATTCTCCATTTAGTATAATGATAGCACATGTGCACCATATCTGATCATTCCAACCCCAAATGATATCTGCTCCTAGCAGATGGCAAAAAAAAAAACCTTGCCTGCAATTAGCCAGCACATGGCCAAGATCTGGCCCATTTCTGGAAAGTAAAACTGACATGTTTCCCAGTTATCTGCCAGTATCTGACATTAGTCTGGCAATAAGAGGAAACTCTTTGCAAGGCCCTTCAGTGTCAGAGCCGTTGCTTCTGCCTGGAACTTCTGCATTCTTTTTACGATCGTCCTCCCGAGCAGTTCCTCCCTAGATTTTCTAAGGCTGGGTGTTGAGTGGAACACGTCGGGATATTCGAATGTAAACCTAGAATATAATAAGGTTTTCGAGCAGTCTAGTTTATTCTGTCTAGTCACTGCGAGGCTACAATTGAACAACATTTTGAATCTTTTTATTTATTTTTTACTTTGCTTCTTTTCTTTAAACTGCTAACTGTGTAATGTCGCTGCCAGCGAGTGTCGAACGCACACGGACATAGGGCAACTAGAAATGTGAGGGTGCGGAAATTCGGAGCGGGAATTATCAGCAACACCTGCTCACCCCTGAAGAGTTCTCAATGGCTCACCCTGGGAGAACCCTCGAGCTGGGGCGCTGTGTAATCAAGAAAGAGAAAGACAGCGGAGGAGAAGGAGGAGGAGGAAGAGAGGAGGAGGAAGTGAAGGACTCCCTCCCTCCTACCCGCCACCCCCCCCCCCCCCCCTACACTTCCAATTGTTCCTGACACACGACACATTGGCTAGAAGAAGGAAGGTGGGAGGAACGGGGGTGGGTTGGGTGGGTGGGGAGGGAAACGGGGGGGTGGGGGTGGGGGGGATACTGCCAACCACAAGAAGTCTTTTATCTTTAGTTAATGATTGAACAAACATGGCCCAGCCCCTGAGCCCCCTCACACTCCGGTGGGCGTGGTTACCCTTGGGGTCATCGAGCAGCTTTCTAATAGGCAGCCCTTACAAAAAGCCCAATATTTGCTCGACTGACGGAGGGAGGGGACTCGAGGTGGTGGGGGATGGAGGGTGTCGTGGGGCTGGGTGGGGTGGGAGGAGGGTATGTGGGGGGGGGGGGGTATACCCCTCAAGAAGCAGCCAGGAAAGGGAGGACCGAGGAGGGATTTGAGGGTGGTAGGAGGCAGCGGGGGGGGGGGTAGGGGAGCAGGGCGTCAGATAGCACCGGGAACAGATGGGGCCTGATAAATCCTGAAAGGGAGGCATTACCTGCCCAAGTCACCAAGCAGCCACAATTATCACAGGGCTCTGGGTTCATTGTCAATTAGAGTGGCAGTTAAAGCCAGGCAGCAGCTGGGGCAGATGGCGCAGATCCAGTGGGGCTAGAAGGAGCCGGGACAGGGGCCAGCCCCAAGGCTTTCTCTCTCTCTCTCTCTCTCTACCTCTCTCTCTCTACGTCCCTCTCTCTCTGTCTCTCTCTCTCTGTCTCTACCCCTCTCTCTCTACGTCCCTCTCTTTCTCTGTCTCTCTCTGTGTCTCTCTCTACCTCTCTCTCTACGTCCCTCTCTTTCTCTCTCTCTCTCTGTCTCTCTACCTCTCACTCTCTCTGTCTATCTCTACCCCTCTCTCTCTACGTCTCTCTCTTTCTCTGTCTCTATCTCCCTCTCTCTTTTTGGATTTTCTCTCTCTTTATCTATCACTCTCTGTCCCTCCTCTGGCTGATGGAGCAGGATTTGTCACTTGGTCAGAGCAGATAGCAGCCAGGAGAGGACCGATCTGATAGAGGCACCCAGAGAGCAATGGAGATATGGAGGGAAGTGTGTGTGTGTGTGTGTGAGGGAGGGAGGGAGAGAAAGAGCAAGAGAGAGGGAGAAAGAGAGAGAGATAGAAAGAGAGACACAGGAGTAAGACAGAGAACAGAATCATTTGGCAGGAAAGGCTTGTAGGCCGCGCTTTGAAATTACACCACATATGATATATTCAGGAATTAAACATATCTGCAGCTGCCTCGCGTGGAGCTCTATATATTTTGTGTGTTTAACTCAGCAGCCGCCTACTTTGGACAAATAATTTACACTGCTGTGTGAAATATAAATACATACATTTTTCTTGTCATTGCAGACCAACAATTTACTGTCGTGGTTTAAGATTACCAGTGACAGTTTTCGAACTAGAATAATGAGTTGTCCTATGCTGATACACCAGTGCTAAAATGTGTGTATGCCCAATACATCAAACACAGTCTTGTGGTAATTGTTGCTATTTATCACAAGTGGTGTGTTGTTCAGTTACAACCCCACCCCCCCCCCCCCTTAAGTGGACGTCTAACACATTGAAATACCAAATGAACCGATCCTCTTGTGTGTCCGAATCCTATTTCTATTTGAGGAGGAAGTTTGGACCTCAGTGATGTCTTTCCTCTTCTGCGTTTTTGGGGAACGACACATTCAGCATTTACCGATATTTACCCCCCCCCCCCATCCCCTCTGCTTCCTACGCCAGTGTCTCTCATTCTCAGCCCCAGCCCTGAGTCCGGCTCCTGTCTTTCTTGCCTTCCAGTTCTGGCCAGTCCCAGCCAAGGCTCACCAGCAGGCTTCACTTTCAGCAAGTGCCACCATTCATCACTAGGCAGGGGGCCTGGGGGTGGGGGAGGGTTGGAGGGGCTGGGATGGCACAGAAACCACCTTCCTCCCTGCATCACTCCTCCTCTCCGCAGGCCACAGACAATGTAGGGCCTCCGCCACCGACAGACAGCATCCACACTCCTCCCTCACACCTCCTTCACAAAAAGGCCTCCGCTTTCATTGGTGGAGGCCTGTCCGGCTCGCCGGCTCCTTCCCCTCCCTCTCCCTCCCACTCGTCTCCTCCTTCATTTCTATCCGTCTCCGCCCCCCCCCGCCCTTCTCTCCCCACTGGGGCGTTCTTCCTCCTAGTTCGCTCCTGGACCCTGCGTCTGGGTCGGCCTGATAGCGAGGTTACCCATCCATCTGCCAGGAAGGGGGCCCTGGATGAAGAGAGAGAGGAGCAGAGGTCCTCATTCACAACAATGGCCGTTAACAAAGCCAGCAGCGTTGCTGCTGCCGCTGGGCCTGGGGGCCGCAAGGGGGCTCCTGCCCTGCCTGGGGCTGGGGGTTGGGGGGGTGGGGGGGGGGGGGGGGGGGGGGGCTGCTCATTCAAGGACTGGCCCGAAGGGATGCCTGTCGTCGGGCAGAGTTGCAGATTGCCGCGATCTGATAGGTGTACGGGGGCCGGGCAGCACTCTGAAGCTTGTTGTCAGGGGCGTTAAGCAAGCCCTCAGAGCCTCCCAGGCCTACTGAGAAATATTGATTTTTGTTTTCTCCCTGCGGTCAGACAGCACGTGAAGTCCTGTCCGTGTTCTGGACCCTCGCTATCGCAGCGCGTGCGCTTGCCTGTCAAGTTACAAACAAGGTGGCGAAATATCGCTTATCTGGGGTTGCGCAACGTGTTGATTAAAAAAAATAAAGACGACGTGGACGCTGAAGTAAATCAATTAGCGGGCGGATGAATGTGAGCGTACAGCATGAGAGCGGAATCTACACACGGCTACCTGCTGTAGAGCCGTCTCCTACGCCGCAGGGGGCAGAGGAGGAGACAATAAGCAAGAAAGTAGGTGCCAAGCCGAAGAAGTGCACCCGCTAAAGAAGGAGAAAAGGGGTAAAGTTACTGACAATCACACAATAGCTCTATAATGATGTTCCAAATAAGCCAAATTTACCTCTCGGAAAGCCTCCGCACCCCTCCGGAGTTTTGACACATTTTCACATTTATCAGGAATGCCTCTCTGTCTCCAGTAACAACAAAGGCTCCTTTCTTTTCAAATGGCTCGGCATGAGGTCTCTTGTCTAAGTAGCTACAGTAAAGGCCCTCCTCGCAACGCTATTCATCTCCGCAATCAAACTGTCAAAAACACCGCTCTTTGCCATCTACAGCCTTTTTAATTAGATTTGGATGGATTTCAAATCCGCTCGCTTCCTGGAACCAAACCGTAGGATAAAATAGAGGCCCGCAATGATTTTAACCGCAAAACCTAGCAGTCGGATTTCCGTCTCTCGAACAGCCAAGATATCCTAAGAAAGATGGAGATGTTCTTGCCAGGGGTAGTCCAGGGACGGGGGGCTTGTGTACTGCAGTAAACCTGCACTGCCGGGACGGGGCCCCTGCAGGAAGGATGCTGCTAAATCCTTCCTAGTCTAGACTTGCCAGTCAAAAGGCAGTATTGTGTTTATGTACGTGAATGCAATTGTAAAGAAGAGTGGAACACGTCAGCTTTTTCTAGTGCTAATAAAATAAATCAGTTATATAGCACTTTCCAATTCTCTCACAAACATGTACATGATTTCCACACACACTTTAATCAATATAATGGAATTTTGCCCACAAGGTAGAGACACTTACAGTATAACATTGATAGGGCCAATCAATACTAAGCAGTAACGATAGCTTATTCCTTGTTTTTGGTCCTGTATAAATGTTAGATAACATTACTATCTTTCTTATCAATACCCTCAGATACTGTAATTCCCCATCCCAGCATAGTGACCAGTAAAAGCCTTGGGGAGCAGCATTGCCCTCTGTGCAGCCTTTAGGATCCAGAAAGCCACACTGATCTGACAGAACCACAGCGTCGCCAGGACAACGCGGACACAAACAGTCTTGAAACAGTCTGACCACGCCTGATTCGCTGTAAAAAACTATCAATGAGTTACCGATGGTCCGGGCCTCCATCCATCAGTGCTGCTTTCACTACCATCGGCGCTCCCTTCCCCCTGACTGCCTGGTGACAACACAAGCCCCCCGCCGTGTTCAGGATGTAAACTCCAGGCTGGGCTGAGCTCACGACTCCCCAGAGGTCGGTAAGAAAGGTGGGCCAGGTGGCGGGTGAGGCTGGGCCCTTCCGCCCTCCCCCCCTCATGCTGGCCCATGGGGCGGGCAGGTGGAGCACCGTAGCTGGGGTGAATGTGTTGAAGTTGTCCCCGAGGTATCATTTCTGTTGGAGCTCATTTGTTCGACTCGTATGTTTCATTTTAAATTGGGAGACTGCTTGGATTTATATTTGTCTCTCGTGAGCAGACGCTGGCTGCTGCAGATTCACAACAAACACGTTTCCATCTCGGAAGGCGTCTGACAGGCTCTTTCCCATCTGAACTCACATGACCCTATGTCCTGATGGAAATTAAAAGTTTCCATCTGCTTGATGCAGGGAATCAATATTCATTCATTTCGAAATGCAGAAATACCCTTGTGACTAGCTTGCTCGTGTGTGTCTGCTAATTCAGATCCCTCTCCTCAAAGGTAACTCACCAGGTTTATTATTCAAATACTGAAAAGTAAATTATTTTCTTATTTGCCATAGCTAAAGGCATTTTTTGGGGGGGTGGAACAGACTTGCCAATAATGTTTGGTTCCCTGAGGCTTAAAGGCTACGGTTTTATATCAGAGTTGGCGTAACATTTTGGAACTGTTTTTTTTCTCTCCTTCAATCGATGAAATGTAGGCCAGTATAACATACACTGACGTTTTTGTCTGATAAAGTTATTGAAGAAAAGAAATCAGTTGGCAGGAGAAAATAAAGTACTGTGGGCTGTAGCAGAGTCTTATGTAGGTGGAATATCTCAGTGTTTTCGGAGAAATCAATACACACCCAAATATCTCCTCAGCCCCCCTTCTCTCTCTCCTGCTCTGTCTTTCTGTCTCTCTCTCTCTCTCTCTCTCTCTCTCTCTGTGTCTGTCTCTCTTCCTCTCGCTCTTTCTTTCCTCGATTCCTCACTCGATTTCACTCCATTCCTCCCTTCAAATACATAATTCACCGGGAACCCTTCCGTGGGATTGTGCACGGCGGATGAGAGAGAGAGAGAGAGAGAGAGAGAGAGAGAAGGAGAGAGAGATGGGGACAGTGGTGTGATCTTGGTCCTTTCAGAAGACTCCTGTCAAGTCTGTAATTGACAGTCTAAGTGGGTCAGCTGAGAGGGCAGTCCCTGTTAATTTATTTTCTGAGACACGCCATCCATATTTATGAGCCCCCGCTGTTTTGTCTATCACCACGGATCAAAACTTACTGTGTAATTGAGCAAGCAAACTCTACAGCCTTGTGAGTGGTCAGCCCCTGTTCAAATGATACATTATTATTTCGTTAAGTCCTTTACCTGGGACAAAGGGCAAAGTAGAGAAGCAGTTGGCAACAATAGGTTAGACCAAGGTGATCTTCTAATCCACCAGATTTCAGAGTGCTATACCAAAGCTCTGCTGAGTATTCTTAGAATGACCCTAAGTCTAATTGCTTCAGCTCAGAATAATCAAAGGGCCGACCCTGTCTTCTCTACCGGCAGTCAAGCTTGACCAAGTGTTTTGCTGTTCGTTTCAAATGTAACATAGCCTACCTTGATTATCTGTTGGCTACAAATGCAGGCTTTTCACGAGGGTCTTGCGTCCACTTTTTTTACCCAGGCCGACTGCTGTCAGTAGCTTTGTGGATCACGGACAGTACAATGTTCATAATAAGACATTATCCGAACTGTGATGACGTACAGCAGAATGTCAGGTGGCTCAGCGGTTAAGGCGTTGGGCTCATGATCGGAAGGTTGTGAGTTTGATTCACGGCTGTGACTTACATGATGTTGTGTCTTTGGGAAAGGCACTTCACCCTACTTGTCTCAGGGGGAATGTCCCTGTACTTACTGTAAGTCGCTTTGGATAAGAGCGTCTGCTAAATGAATACATGTAATGTAAATGCGACACATGGTTTTAATCATTTGAGATCATGACACAGGTCAGAGTAACTGACTGAAGCACATCTAACTAGCCATGCTAATTGTCTGCTTGTTTGATAGCTGAGAGTCTAAGGATATGTACCCCCTTGGCCATGGCCTATGAATAAATCCTAACCTACATTGCTTGTTTCCTGCATAGCTCAGTCCATCCTCCGTAATGATTTGAATTTGTTTACAAACTAAACCTCAAGGAAGCATTTGTTGACGAGACCTTGATCCACGCCGTGGCGTTCAGATCACACCTGTATCGTCATGGGTAAGTGTGTAATTATGTGCTATTTTCATCCCGCAAACATACATTCATTTCCATTCATTAAGGCTTGTTTTTACCATAACAACAACACAACCTGGCATGCATAATGGAGATTTAGTGGTCCCTGTGATGGCTTCTGTTTCCCAGCTAACTATCATCCAAACTCATTTTAGCCCTGACATAGATGACATGAACCAGTAATTGCGCTCGCAACAACAAAGTTGTTGGACAGTAGAATGATGTCAAGTCCTACACATTCATTGGGAGAGATTCTCCAGATGAGGGGATGTTTCTTTTGAAATTACACATTCCAGTCAAATGTGGTTTGCGGGGGGAAATATTTCATACTTGTGGTGGGTTCGGATTTAAATGAGGCTGGGAGACTGAGTAATAATATCAAGTCCAAAGACATGAGTTAATAGACGCAAAATCATTTAAGCTTCTCATTTACTTCGACTCAAATGGTTCAATTTGCATGTTATTTCACGTTCACAACCCCCCCCCCCCCTTAATTTCTGATTGAGTGCAACCATAATGGCTACGTTGTGATTTATAAAGTACAAATGCATTCTCCGTAACCCAAATGAAACTTAGTCTGATGTCGATTCACAGCGTGCATTGATGATTATAGAAACCCTGGCTGTGAAATTGTCTTTATAATTGTCTCCCTCCCCATCATAAGATACAGATAGACTAGCCCTAATAACTGAACTGAAAAGCAGCAAAACATTTAGAATGTGTTCTAGATAGAAATATTCCTCAAATCACTATATCTATTAAACATGCCCATATGAGTGTGTGTTTGTGGTGTGGGTGCATGTGTGTGTTTGTGTAAATAAATGAAAAAGGCTAAACCGTTGGCATTGAAGGACTGTAAATGAACGTCATTACTTTGAGATGAGAACGTAAAGTTTGATTCTAAGCAGGTCGGATGGATCGGAAATGCACGCCCCTACGATATAAATAAAGAGAAAACCATTCATCTGAAGTACAGACAGGATCATTTTTTTCCCAAACGCGATTGTGGGAGATATTATGTGCGAATACTTAAAAAGAAAAAGCCAATTTGGTAGCTATTCTTACTGACGTGCGACTAGGCTGAGCAGTTTGTGGTGTGAAGCAGACAGCGGTTCTCAGCTAGGCCTGTCATTACCCACATCTACACCATCCTGCAGTGTTTTCCTGTCTGCTGACTGCCCAGTGATGTGTGCATTTCTTCTCCTCCTTTGAGTCTCAAGAGCAGACTCGAAACTCGCACCACCATGGTTCGCTTCCATACATAAATCCCGATCCCTTCTCTTGAATCCTTCCCTTCATCTTCACTTATCTACAGAGTAGAGGAAAGCAAATAAAAAAATCAAACATTTGAATATGCACACAGCTCCGACTCTCAGCCATTCAGTTCTTTTAAGAGTCTGCTTGTGAGAAAAGAAGATAATGAAACCACTTCAAACTCATAAGAAACAACAGCAATTAAAACAAGTGGAGCTTGGATAATCAATGCTGTTTATTCTCTTTGCTTAAAAAACCCCCTGATGTTATATTTCACGGGGGACAAAATTGACCACATGACGGACACCAGTCTGACCATAAAACCAATGCTAATTAGCAACTGGGAAAGAAGCTATGTAGAGCCAGCGTTGCGTCAGACACAGTCGATATCCTGAATAAACAGAGGAAAAAACACCCGGCGACGGTCAACAACGGTCAAGGATGTGATTCAGACGAGAAAAAAACGAGAGTTCAAACTCAGAAGGCAAACCCCGATTAGCTGTGACAAGCGCTTTGTTTTTAAAAAACGTTTTGGGAAATGTGTCAAGCTAAACAAATGCGCCGTGCCAGGCTGGGGATGTGAGATGAACTAATTGTATCTAATTGACACCGCAAACTGCGTCGGAGATTTCCAGACGATTCTCTGGCGGCGCGTGTTCCCTCTGCCGCACGCTGAGCTGTTGTGAAGCCCCTTGTCACAGCAGAGAAGCTCATCCTGACTGCGTTGCCTACCGAGCTTCCCCGCCTTCTCCCCCCCTTCTCATCCCCCCCCCCCCCATCTACCATCCCACCGTCTCCGAGCTGCGTGAGCTTCTGACATGTTGGTCGCGTGGCTCACCTCCACGACCATGGCGACACGCCACCTCGTTACTGCCCGGGCTGATGAGGAAGGAAGGAACACGCAGCGAACATGAAGCTGTAGTTGAGATACTGTGAGAGCAGGATGAGAGAGAGGGGGAGAGACAGAGGGAGAAAGACAGGGGGGAGATAGAGAGAGAAAGAGAGCGTGAGGGAGAGAGAAAGCAGACCGTGATGGAGAGAAAGAGAGAGGGAGAGAGAGATAGAAAGACAGAGGGAAAGGAGACTGTGATAGAGAGAGAGAGGGAGAGAGAGCGAGCGAGGGAGAGAGGCACAGCGGGCCAATCAAACGTTTACCTAAATGCCTCCGTTGCGGTATCCCTGGTCAGAGGCCTCTTTTATAATACGACTGTTATGAAAGCTGCCAGCCTGCCTCTCCTGCTCGCCCTGTGGTTAATGTAGCTCGAAAAGCAAATGGTCGGAGTCCTCGTCTGCAGGCCCTCATTACAGAGAGCGTACGAGAGAGAGAGAGAGAGAGAGAGAGAGAGAGAGAGAGAGCGTGGTCTTTTCCAGAGATGTATTTTTGATGTTTATATGCAAAGAGAGAGGACGAGGAAGCGAGAGGGAGGGCGAGGGAGAAAGAGGCCTGTGGAATGCCCACTAAGCATTTTGGACCACTGATGAAAAAAATATATAAACCCCGCACTCACACACAAACACACACACTCAGAGAGACTCAGACACGCATCCGTACACACAAACATACACGCGGAACGCATGCGTACGCAGTCGGTGTTATTAAATCTATATTTAGATCCATGGTGTGGCTGTCCAGAACTGTTGCTGCATCGTGGGACTCACTCTCCACATTAATGGGTTTAATTTAATCATCTCCAGATCCGGGGAAATTGGAAAGTGTCAACATGAAAGAATAAATAATGAAAGGGGGGGGTTGGGGGGGTGGAAGTAGAGTAAGGAGCCAGGCCTCGAAGGGTAGTTTTCATAAGGGTGGAAACCACAGAGATATTAACAATTCTAATTAGATTTTCCCCTGGTTAATGTTGTCTTTAACTTCATCTGGAGCTTAAGTTGTCACAAGGCCTCCTCTGGCCCTCATAACTGCTGACGCTCAGCGTACCTGTGGCGTGGTATTAGAAAGAACCCATGATTAGAATAAGAGCAGAATCTGTCTTCCACACTGGAGGCAGGAACCAGGGTGAAATGCCCCACGATAACCCACCCAGAGTGAGCGATAACCCACCCAGAGTGAGCGATAACCCACCCAGAGTGAGCGATAACCCACCCAGAGTGAGCGATAACCCACCCAGAGTGATAACTCTTATTGTTCTTTCGGGGTTTCTCCACTCTCCGCTCGGTTTCTCGTTACTGCGTGCTCTCTGTCCCTCTCCATCTCTCTCTGTCTTTCTCTCTTTCTCATCTCCTTTCCACAATCCTGCACACACCACCCCCCCCCCCCCCCCGGTGACATCACCAGTCCCAGGCTGCAGGGTTGCTGGCATGTGTGGCATGACCTTCAAGCAGCGTTGGGGGGGGCGCGCAGAGGGCACCGTGAAAACACGAGCAGAAGTGGCCCTCAGATGTACGTGAGGCTCCCAAGGGCCCCCCGCCCCCCCCCCCCCCCCCCCCCCCCCCCCCCCCCATCAGAACGAGGTGCCCATCAGTGGTGGGTGCTGCAGATGCTCCTCACCGCTGCCAGTCTTTCCACTTCATTAGGCCCGGATCGGATCCAAGGAGCAGCCAGAGCCCCAGGCAGTCAGCCCAGCCTCCCCCCAGCCTCCCCCCAGCCTCCCCCAGCCTCATCACGGGCACGGCGTGCTGCTCCACCATCATTTGGAAGCGTTTATGAAGGAAACCAATTTCATCAGCTGAATATGAGGTTGTTGTTTTGTCCCCAGTCCCTGATGAGGTGTTTCTGAAGCACACTGGCGTTGACCTGGGTACAGGTTAACGCACTTGGGAAAAAGACGTTCCGTCATTTGGGATGTCCGGTGGTCTTATAGTAAATGTAGAAACACAGCCCTTAGCATGTCCTGGCTAATCTGCAAGCCTGCGTGAGTCGATAGCGAATTCTGAGACTTTTTAGCAGACTGATTGCTTGTGAAATATCCCATCAGAAGGACGCCACTATTAGAGAGGCATACCGCGGGTAAAGAGGTCATACGCTGAGACGTAATCACACCTGATTGATTAGACATGTCTGCCGCAACATCTGAACACTTCCTACAGAGAAACGATACATTTATTTTTATTGCCGTTGGCACCATTCCCTGTTGGAGTTTGCAATTAGTGTGTAATTCCCTGCCTTTGCAGTATAGTATCAAAAAATGATGATGGGTAAAGGCAATGAGATATTAAGTCAGACACACTCCAGATAGGCGTTTGTTTGGCTTCCTTCCCCCCCCAGATAAGCGACACCGTAGAAGTTTATTAGAAAGCTTTAATGTTGATATGCTTATTACATCGATTTGTATGGGAGGCCACAATGTTTAATTTCCTCCTTTGTCTGTCTATTTCTCATTAAAACACAAATCCTCCCATCTGTCACTTGTCTGCTTTTGTTTTGAGTAAGTTATTGCAGTCGTTAATGTACAGGAGCCGGGGCCAGAAGAGAGAATGAGCTCACGGAAAGGCACAGATAAACGCGCACGCTCACACACGCACGCTCTCACACACGCTCACTTTCACACACACGCACCCTCTCACACACAACCTTTTAGCATGTTGTGGTTCACGCGCGAAGGCAAACGCACGAAGAACAAACGCACCATCAAGGCGCGTATCGTGCCAAAACAACATGCCACAGAACATCACCGGTGTAACCTTGCTCAGCCAGAATCTGCCCCCTAAATGTTGTCATGTGTGTCCAATCTAAAACATTTGGCTCATTCATGTTGAATGGGTCCCAGGTGATATAAGCAGGTGGTCCTCGATTGAATGCTGCTTTTTTTTGCCCTCTCCGGTTCCAAGTTTGTTCCAGACCGAACATTTGTATCAGACACAAATTTTCTTTTCTCCAAACGAGTCTCTGATTTAAATGAAGAAGCAGAAGGATGACAAATGAAAAATGAGGGTTGGGAAAATAAAGGGGGGGAGGTAGTCCAAACTGGATTAATATGAAGGATCGTATATGTATAATTGCATTTAAATATTTGAATAATCTATCAAAATGTTGATGAAAGTTTAGTTGAGAGAGGAGAAAATCTTGCCTGTATATGAAATTGACTTGACATTATTGTATTAAGCATAATTAATATTGAATTAAACGGTTCTGAAGCCTGTTTCTCACCCATTCTTGAGAACAAACACATACCAGTATTGGGAAATAACAGCCATTTTCTTTTATCATATTTATTTGTCTGTTGATGTGTTCATTTAAAGGAGCAAATGCAAGACTTAATAAATTACATCATAATAACAATGTTGGTGCGTTTGGTTTCTTATTTTGTGCTGGAATTTGCCATTTTGTGGGTGGCTGTGCAGAAATACAAATCTATCAAGCATAGAAGTCCACAGCCCATGTTGGAGAGATGACAGGTATTCTCCGATTGCATTTTTGGCAGTGTGTCAAGAGAGAGAGGAAAGGAGGGGTGGTGGGGGGGGGGGGGGGAGTCTACAGAGACTTGGGTCATCCTGTTGCCTGGTAACAAGCCTGGGATTGACAAAGGAAGACCAATTTAGGACTACTTTCCCAAGAAATCAATATGACAGCCTTGACGTGATGATTTGAGATTAGCAGAGAAAAAAAAAAAAGGCCCACATGTTTGGCAGGCTATGTTTTATAACAGGGAGGAGAGGAGATTGCATCTGAATTATATTGAAAATAAGGTGCAAGCCTTAGCTAGGGTCTGAAATCTCTCTCAAATAAAGGCCCCGGCACCAGCCCCTCTGTCCTCAACAGGGAATACAAAAATAATGTGCCGTACGTTCACACATGCGCTGAAAAATTGGATTTGCCTTTCTTTTCTTGATGCGCTGAAACTGTAACTGTCATAAAACTGCCCGAGGACAACTCTCGGATAATAATCCTGCCTGATGGGAAGGACTGGATGGCAGAAAAGATATGAAACCCTGAATGTAACTTCAATGCGCTGTGACAAACTGTGATGGGGCTTCTGGAATGCCTGTCACATGTCCCTTTGCTTGGTGGCGATAGCCTCGCACAGCCTGTTAAACCAGAGAAACAATGACATTAATACAAAAGTACACTTGTTTTATCGTATTCAGCCCATCTGAAACCGAGCGCAGCTTTAAAAGCACGTTTCCTTATTGTGAGTCGTAGAAGCACCATATGAGCCGATTGTACAGTCGGTAGTATCTACTGTATAATTGAAATCTGCAGATACAGTCGATGCCTTTGTTCATCGTGAGCTATTAAGCAACAGCAGATTAAACCCTCGATGAAATAAACATTAAGGGATCATTTCTGAAAGGGAAGAGAGAGATGAGAATGAGAGATGAGCGAGAGCCAGAGAGAGGGAGAGACAGAAGAAAGGGAGAGAGAGAGAGAGCGGGGGAGAGAGGTGGGAGAATAGGGAGAGACGTAGAGCTCAGGTATGGGTTTTAGAGGCTTAGAGAGCTGTCTGTGAGCCGTCCCCCTCTCTCCCCTCTCCTACCAGAGGCCTTGTAACCAGAGCCCTGTAGGAAGAGTCTGTGGGAGCCTGGAGGAGGGTTGGAATCCGGCCCCTGGGAAGCCTGGCCGAGGTGGAGCTGAGGACAGGGAGGAATGCTTCATTTCCCCAGGTCAGAGGGAACGTCAGGAGAGGATCACCCTGACCCGCGATGACACCCCTGTCACCACATGTCCTCTTCAGGAGGGAGCGAACGGATGAATGGAGGGAGGGAGGGAGTGGTATGGGGGGGGGAGGTGGGGGGGAGGTCGAGAGGGAGGGCGGTGGCGGTGCTCGTCAGCGGTAACAGCGGGAGGCTGACTTGTGTCCAGACTCGCGGAGACAGCGAGATTGCGCGTCCGCGTGCGTTTTCCAATCGTGCGTGCGCGTCTGCGTGCGTGGTCTGCCGGGCGGTCGGGATGAATGAAGAGGGAAAACCGAAATAATCGTTTGCGATTCATATTAGTGTCAGTCAATGGACCCGTGTGAGCCTAGAGTGCTTACTATTGCTCTTTTCATTGGTTCCCAGAGAAAAATCAGTTCCAGAACAGGGGGGGGAGGGGAAGCACTTGTCTATCAGTAATGATCTAGCTAGCTTCAGGTGCGGTTGGCCTTGTTGTTTGCATATTTGGATATTCTCTGTGGAGAATGTGTGCAGTGAACTGCTCCTCCTCACCATCTGTAGTAATGAAAAATCCCGCAATGAGAGACAAGCCCAGGCATGTTCGGGAAATCTGACCTTCAAAGAGGCTTTCCGTCAGCGTAGATAGAGGGAAAACAAATACTCTCCTGGAATTGAGCATCTCGCTCATTCATGGACCAAACAAACATAAATAATGGACGCGGTGAGAACATTAGTTCAGCAGACTGTCAGGTCAGCTACATTGCTGTTCCACTCAGTGTCTCTCAGCTTTCCCATGCAGACCTCATATCAGTTGCATAATCTATTCATTGATTACCCTCTCGATGCGGCAGAGTCAAAGCTTTCATCCGCAGTCAGTCAGCCCTGTGAAATGAACTCCAATGTCTGCCTGCTGCCCTCCATAATGATGAGGTAATCAGACTAATCACATCTGTCTTTTCTCTCTCTCTCTCTCTCTCTCATACTGTCGACAGTATATTCCCCTCTCTGTCTACATGCCTATTGGTTTTTACCTCTGTCTCTCCATATTTTTCTCTTTATCCATCTCTAACTCATTGTCTCATTCTTTCTTTCTCTCTCTCTCTCTCTCTCTCTCTGTATCACACTCTACTAAATTACTATATACTATTACTATATTCATTCACAAGACCAGTGGCGCTGAAAGGAAATAGGGCCGTCACTTTCTCATATCAACGTCATTAGTGTTCCGGCCAGGCCAGTAGAAGACCTCTGGACTGATGTCTTTGTGTCAGGCTTGTGTGCATTAGACTTGCACCCAGGTGCTGTAATTCATCGAACTATGGACTGAGTGTCAATGGAAAAATGGGGCCCTGGTCATTATCTGACCAGAGGAGGTCTCTGGGTGAGGGAAAGGTCAGTGAGGTCACTGTCAGCCGACAGAGCGGGGCAGTCACGGTGAACTGCTTATGGTTATTACAATGAACACGCTGGAACAATGACTAAAGACCTGGACACAATCATTATAGAGCGCTAGGTCTGGTGTTTCAGAGAGGATGAAAGAGATACAGGCTCGCACCCATCTCCACAGTCTTGGTAGAGAAGTTTCCAGAGAGCCAAGAAACGACAACTCTGGTCACAGACTATACTGTAGGCTGCACGTACTGTACAGCTGAAGAAAAGGCTGTTTTCTCAATCTGTTTGCTACAACTGTCTCATCACGAGCCATAGCAAATACATCAACCAATGTAGCCGTTCATCTGTGAAAGAAGACACCGTTTCTGTGTGATATCAGGGGTTGAAGCTCTGCCAAATCCGATGCCTGGTGTCTGTGGAGCAGAGACAGACTGCCAGGAGGGTGTCTTTCCCTCTCGGTTCGGCTGGATGTTTACGAGGACAGGAGACGCTCCAGTCCTTCTAGCTAGACAAGCTCGTCGAGGAATCGAGTGACTCGAGCTTGGCTGGCGTTGGCCTGGACTCGGATATCTGCTAGCAGACCGCGTCCTGGCAGAGTTACATCAGAGCTGGCACCAGCCAGCCAGGCCGGCCGGCAGAGACAGAAGACTTTAGTCAGCAGGTTTTTATGGCTACAGGGAGAGAGGGAGAGAGACATAAAGAGAGAGAGAGAGAGAGAGAGGAAGCAAAAAAAGAGGAGAAGAGAGAGACAGGAGAGCGCACAGATATGGTGATGGCTCATCATTCTCATTAACATGCAAAGTAACTATGTGTGTCAGTTATAAAACTGTTCTGTGACCTATATTTCCCTAATGGAGTAACTGGACAATGTTGCGAGTGTTTGACCCTGTGTGTGTTTGTGATATCAAGGCTCCGTGTGTGGGGGTAAAGTTCAGGCGGATTCACTTATGCAAAGTCATTCGGAACGCGTTTGCTTGCCACACCAAAGGCTCGCTTGTTTGGATGAAAGGCCACGGCAAGAATGAGATTCATCCAAAAGCACCAAACAGTCCGGCTCTATTTTAAGCGTGTGCGTGGACGAATGTTGGACATGTTTGCGTGTGTGTGTATGTTTAGATGGAGGAATGCGAAAGCACGTGAACATCGGCCCCCGTCAACAGAAGCCGGGTCTGTGCGTTCTGTCCTTCCTGCTCCCAGCGCTCATCCTCCTATGGCGAACTGCTTAATGGCAGCATTGAAGACGAGGTAACGAGGACAACAGAATGAATCCTCTGCTTGTAATGTCAGCCGCTGTATCCTCCCACTCTGTAGTGTCATCACCGACACAGCACGGCCATGAATTCCGCCATTTTTCCTCGTCTGGGGCCCGTGACAGAGCCTGTCTTTCTAGAGCGCCCTCGGAGGGGGGAGGGATGGAGGGAAGAAGGGGAAAAGATCCCAGGGAGAAGAGCACAAAGAAAGAGAGAGAGAGAGAGCTGACTAAAGGAGCTGTTGATAAACTTTCAGAATAGTTCTCTGTTGGGAGAGGGCTCTGCGAGGCCCCATCGTAAAATAAAGAGGGAGAGGAAAGAAAGAGAGGACTGAGGGAGAGGGATTGGAGGGGATTGAGGGCTTCCTTTGCTTAACTAGGAGCAGCTGAGAGAGAGGCGAGCTTCTGGGAACAAGTGGTGTTTCACTAGAAGAGCAGAGGGAGACTGAGAGAGAGAGAGAGAGAGAGAGAGAGAGAGAGTCTGTGAGACTTACCAAACTTTGAGTTTAAAAAACTGCAGTTAAAGGGTATTTGAAGGTTTGTTTCTTCTTTTACCAAAGTCTGAATTGTCCAAAAGGTTGGAGTGACTTTGTTAAATCGTCCGTTGTCTACAAAACAACCCGTTAAAATGGACGTTTACATTTAATTGAGTCGTCACCAAATATTCTCCATCAAAAGTGATTTGGTGTTAGGGCTGGTCTGCCAAAAGAACTTGACAGGTCACAATAATTCAACTTCAGAAAATAATGCTTAAATAATGACTCGTTCTAATTACAACGGCCAAGGAGTGTTACATACTCTCTTTTGATAGCGACTTTCTAATTAGCATATTTTCATTACCTTAGCAAATGAATAATTTAGAGGTCTGTAATAGACATGAATTATTGGGCTTTGAACATTGATGGATTTAAAGGGACACGGCGTACAATTTGTGTCTCAATCTTCCTAGGGTGACATGAATAATTAGCGAAATCTCCTCTCCTGTGAACACACTGGCCGCAGTTTATCCACGCAGCCCAGCCATGCAGCTGTCTGTTCCAGCCTTGTTGATGAGTCGGGGAGTCAGGTGTCTCAGCGGTTAAGACGTTGGGCTCGTGATCAGAAGGTTTTCGAATTCAATTCCCGGCTGTGGCTACATGATGTTGTGTTCTTGGGCAAGGCACTTCTCCCTGCTTGCCTCAGGGGGAATGTCCCTGTAATTGCTGTAAATCGCTCTGGATGAAAGCGTCTGCTAAATGTAAACGATGAACAGCACAGTATGGTGGTCAGTTGGAGAGGGTTGCAAACACAAAGACTTTCCTCATATTTCCACTCCTACATGTATGAAACGTGTCCAAATGAAAAGATGACCGGCCTGCCAATGTTTCTCCTGGCCCCTGTGTGCAGCACTCTCCCTGCCTTGCTGTCTTTGGCCGACCGTCCAAGAAAGCTTGTGATGGCTTCTCCTTGTTGGAGTGGTTTCTCATGAGTTTTCCTGCGATTTCTTCTCTCCACCGCCTCAGGCTTGGAGGGGGCCCCCGAAGGTGACCAGAGGAGCCAGGTCAAACTCAGCTGGCCCCGAATACGGAGTATTTCACGAAACAAGAATCGTTTTCGTTGCTTTCTCTCTCTCTCTCTCTCTTTGCCTCAGTGGGCCTTTAGACAAACTGGATTTCTAAACAGACTCAGTCAGTATAAGATGAAATAAGATGATTTATGTTATCCCCCTCCCCACTTGTTCAAAGTAATGAGATTCTGTATTTCAGCTCTGTTGACAGATGGATTGGAAATTAATAGGCCCAGATAAGTAATGCCTTTTTGATGTTGGAATGTGAATAACTCACAGTGTTTGATTGATTTCAAAACTCCCGTGACAAACAGAGGTATTGCTATACTATATAGGGGACCAGCATATAGATATTTACAGCAGCATGTGTCACAAGTTACTTGATGTTGGCCATTTCATAGGACGACCATCTGAAGAAAAATCCCTTATTGTTATTCATTGCAGTGTTTTAAAATAGTCCATGTTGGGGGTATTTACAGGAGCATTTGAATCCAAACCTGAAGGAGATTGGGCGGTGTTCTGTAACAGTGGGGCTTTCACCTTGAGGAAGCCTGTGAAAGGCGTAAATGGTGGGAGTCCTTGGTGGTCTGCTAGCCCAGAGAACTGCACAGCGCTGTCAAAGCTCCGACAGGCCTCCGATCAACATCTCACAACTCTACTCACTGAAGACGTATGATGATGATGATTCTTTTCCTTCCGGAAAGTGACTTTTCTCCCACGGTTCACAGAGACGCTCCGAGCCGTTTCCAGACAGCGGCGCCTGTTCTGCGCTTGGGCAGTCCGATAGCTGCGTATTATGTCCGGCCTGCCTTTAAACGGACAACAACTCAGCTCCAATCCGCTCATCTTCCTTCTAGGTGGAGGAGCTCTGTGCGGACTTGACGTTGACGGGACGCGATGCGCAGAGCGGTAATCCAAGATGTCACCTCGTGCTGAAAGACAGAATTTGAAAACGTGCAAGTGACCGAGTGATTGATTATGCCAATACGTCGTCGTAGAGGTCGTATTGATTGGTTTTCACAAGTAAAGTCCTATTTTGACAATGGGACCGTACAAACAAACTCCCATGCAGACATATTGACATGACCCCCAATATTCAAATGGAATACATCAAGCTCACTGGAGAACACCATGACATTGAGCATCTTTAAACAGGTGTGGCGTTTACATAGATACTCTTAAAGACAATGATTAGAATATTTGAATCTCTAACGGGATATTTTAGGCTGCATTTGCAGACCACTTTCCAAACCAACATGTTTTCAATGCTGGCTATTGTGGTTATTAATTCATACCCTGCCCATAATGCTTTGTGTTTGCTGTGGGAGGTAGACAGGCTGAAACCCAGTTAGAGATCCTGACTTATGATGAGGCTGCAAGCCTCATTAGTACCACAGGTGCGCAACGCTATCATCCCTCCCCCGTTGTTTCTTAAGCCATTTCCCGTTGTTAGGGGAGCACATGAAGTGTGACACGGAACCGAGATAAACTTCTCCATCTCCATCAATTCCAAAACATTTAATTAAAACGTAACACGTGCTAATTTCTCCTACCGAAATACGACTATCTACACGGATCCAAATAATCGGTCATCCGAGCAAATAGAAGATTTAAGTATGGCGTCGCTGCCGTCTGCCGAGTGATTCTCAGACTTTAAAGTTTCTCTCATTAAGGAAGGGGGATGACATCCTGTGATTCGTTACCCGCACCAAGCTAACCTTAGCTATTAAAACGCATAAGACAAAAACATTCATAATGAATCCAACGACATCAGCAGGTATGCTGGAGGGAGGGGGGGGGGGGGGGGGGGGGGGGGCGGGGGACTGGGCACCAGTGCCACGAGGCAACCTGGGACGCAAACAAGCTCTAATCTCGACGCCGTTTGGAAAACTCCCCATAGCTGCCGAACACGTCCACAGGCAAATCTTTTCAAGGCTCCGGTCGGCTGGTTGGCGTCGCGAGGCGTCACGCTCTGTCTTCGTTTGAGATGCAGCGCGTCGTTCTGTCTGGCCGCCTTGGGAGGGATGGTTGGCTCGGCTGGCTGATAGGTGTTAGTCAAACGCCTCGTGACAGTATTGACTGCAGCCTGTTTACAGAAAGGAGTTCCGAACAGGATCAGCTAAACATATATTATGGTAGATCAATAAACACTGAGGAATAGAGCAATGAGGTAAATATTAGCCTCAGCCAGCATTAGGCCAGCTTCCCATCATGCTCCTCTCGCTCCGTAAACATGGACCAGCGGCTTGGGGAAGGCTTCCTGCTGCAGTCTTCTCTCAGCGGCCGAGCCCCGTCATGAGAGAAGCAAGCGTTCGTTGCTCTCGTCCAACCTTTTAAAGATCAAATGCTTGAAAAGGGGGGAGAAAAGAAAGTAAAAAAACATTGTCCTCCCCTCCCCCCCCCCCCCTTCCCCCCATCCCCCTCCCCTAGGGCTTGGCTCGCTGTCACCATAACCTTACTCATACTTCATACTTCCTCTCCTTTCATCTCGGACGCTCTCCATCTGGTCTCCATCATGTAAAACCACAGTATTAATCTGGTACCAGGCCCTGTTCAGCCAACTGAGACGTCTCCTCTTCCAGACACGTACGATACACACTGTGCATCGCGTTGAAATAACCTCCGTACGAACACGCCGCGGATTCAACTCTCACAATAGGGGTTAAGGATCTGGATAAAGCCGGAAAAAAGTGAAAATGCAGCAGCAATCAGGTCCGATCTCCAAGATATGGCCATGTGTTCCATCTGGTTGACTAGAAGGCTCAGAAGACTGGGTTACTTTAAGTGGCAGCCAACCCTGGTAACCCACTTGCTTCCAGACTCAGATCACAACTATTGGGGTCTCCCCCACGGGAGAGCAGGGTTCAAGACCCAGCACCTCCTAAATTCACAACACAGCCTATAGTAGAGTTCTTATGTACGGGTCACAGCATCCACTACCCAGAGAATAGCCCAGCCTTTAGCCCCCCACCACTTCCGTAGAGTGCGTGGGAGGATGGAACCCTGTCCCTGGGGGTGAGAGATGGACTCAAGGCCTGGTTTAGACGGCCCACCACCGAGAATTGTGCTCCTTCATCTGGGGTAGGCAACCATGCAGTCAATCAGCAGGACACCGGGGCATCAATCACCCTGGTTCCCATTGGTGTGACCTGAGCGCTCCAAAGAGACAACAGATTGAAAAATCTAGCGAATGGCTCTTCAGAACAGGAGCTGAGGCTATAGCTGAAAGATTCACCACAGAGATTCACCACTAGCTTAGATGTAAATCTGCCTGTTTCAATTAATTAACCGGTTGCGGTTTCCTTAATGGGCAGTTTGTTTTGTTGGTATTATGTACCAGGCAACCTACAGCTGACTTTATCTGAGCTGCCTTGAAGTGCTTCACATGATTAACATTTCACATGCGTAGGTGTGAAAATAGTGTTCCTTTCCATTCTTTCCCTCTTCCCCCCCCTTCTCTTTTTTTTTCTTCTATTCTGAGGTATGTTTTTTCGACATCCTCCTCACAAAGCAGACTCGCTCCTCAGGGTCCCTCTCCGTTAATAATTCTTCCTTAATCTTCAACATCCATCTGATCCTAAGGTCTCTGCACAGCCCCTCTCCATTTCTCACCTGCACAGAAACTCCATCAACACCTCCTCCTCTCCCCCTGTGCAGAGTTCATCGCTTTTGATGTCCCGTTGTTAGGTTTAAATGAGCTCTAACAACTAGATCATCTGAAATAACATTGCTTTTGCCTGGCCTCCCTCAAAGAAGAAAAAAAAAAAAAAAACATGTTCTAACCTAATGGCTGCTCCCTAGATGTGTAATGTAATAATTTTGCTGAAAAGGAGCGGGGAAGTGGAGGATAGCAACGTGGTGGGGTGGGGTGGGGTGGGGGTGTGGAGGTGGAGGGGAGACAGACAGAGACGGAGAGAAAGAGGAGAGTGGTGATTTAATCTGTTCTCTGGGTCTCTGGTCCCTCCTTTCCTAGTCCACTCTGACAGACAGACGGGAACGGTCAGATTAATCCAAATTAGATTGTCCCGGCCCTGGGTGCAGCCTGCATGCATGTGGTCAAACACCCCCCCCCCCCCCCCCCCCACCCCCACACCCCCGCCTCTCCCAGCCAATGATGACATTGAACCTGTCTGAGCTCATGATGAAGCATAATGATCGTCTGCGGAAAAATTCTGGACCACGGATCGACTGGGTGCACGGTGCTCGTGTGTGCAGAAGGTGTGTGCAAATCTGACAATACTGTTCTAGATCTTCAACGAAAGTTCAATAACCTAATACATCATACATATTATGTAAAAAAAGACCCCCCAAAAATGTATCATGATATACTAAAACATTAAAACAAGGCAACAAACTAAATTCTGTGATCAAAGTCTGTGTCTGTGTGTCGTATACAATCTTCAGTTTGAAGATTGAATTTTCCAGATGTGCTATTAATATGTATTACTTTAAACAGGGATCAGACTGTCCCTCCATTTTACCACAGTCATCTCAGAAGGTTCCGGTAATAGAAATGACTTCATTTTTATCCTCACTTCTCGTCTCAGCACAATGCTTACAATGCCAGTTACATCACAGCTGCATCAAATAGGATGATTACTGTTATGCGTGCCCTTTGATTTAATGATGAGCAGTGGATTTCCGAGCCAGTTTCTTCCTTGTATGAACATGAACGCGATGATGTGAAGGGATGAGAGACGCCTTTGATGGAGCACGTCCCTGCGAACGCGCTCCCAAACACGTTGCCCTGCCTGTCGACGCAGGCTCGCCCCTTAATGACGGGCCCCCAGCACCCTTAGATCGTGACTCAGCATATTTTGGAGGCTTAAACCATCTTGGCTGCACCGGCAACGTCCTCTGGGGGAGCCAATCCCTCCCCCCCCCCCTCCCCCCCCCCCTCCCCCCCTAACCCCCCCATCTCCTGTTTCCTCCTGGTGCTAAGTACCTAACCCTCCTCTCTCTCCCCCTCTCCCCTCCCTCCATAGCATGGTGTTGGGTGTCACGAACAGCACTTACTGGTCCCAGTCTGTGCAGCGGAGCCGGCAGCTGCCTCCCCTCTGCCTGCCAGTCCTCCCAGTGCGGTGCGGCTCTGCTGCGGCTGGACCATTGATCGGCAGTAATGGATCTGCCTTAGCCTGATAATGCATGATGTAATTGTCAAAGGAGTTTAATTATGTGCTTATTACATGAGGGAATGGCTGAGACTTCCTCGTGTGCTTCCATTTACGCAGGCAGCCAGATTAGAAAGGCACACTGGCTTATACTCTGTTTGCTGTTTACAGCCTGATGACAAGCAGCCTATTAAAGGTTTCGGAAACCCTTAATAAGTCTGACGCACTTAATACTCTTACTATACTTAATCGTCTGTTTTATGTCTTACACATACATTGGAACCCATCAAGCATGTATCATGCCTGAAAACAAACTGTTTACAGCATGTTGTGTTTCTTAGACTGTGTGTTAGGTGTTTATATAAGTTGAATAAATCGCCTACAGCGTGTAGGACATTTCCTTTGATGGCTTTATCGAGCCTGTAAGGACAGAGAACTCCTCCCCGCACGACAAAATGAGAGACAGAAAGGGTCCACGGCCGTTTCCAGGTCACCTCTTGACATTGAGAGGAGTGTGAGGTCCCGCTTAATCTAAAATTTCTATCATGGCACGCAGTCTTCCCATCCCTCCATCCCTCCATCCCTACCTGCCTCCCTCCAGGCCACGCTGAAGCGTAATGGTGGCTTCATAGCATGTCTGAGTGCATACGCTACACTGAGCAATGCTTTTCAATTACCTGCACAGCAGCCGGCACGAAAAGACATCGCACATATTTCTGTGGTAAAATGCTTAGGTCAGACGCACAGAGAAATAAAATATACCTTATGTCATTTCATTTGACAGTTGTCCTTTCCAGCTATTGCACAGAGGTCGTCACATGCGCGAACGCCGGAGTGCGTTTGCGTGAATGTTCGTGCATTTGAGGTCGATGCGCGGCTGTTTATTAGAGGGCGTTTATGTTAGTGTGTAAACAAACCAGTCTGCCTTCTTAAAGTGAAAGAATGTGGGTCGAAGTGAAATCCGTGGAGCTCAGCAAAACGCTCCCCCTCAGGGGAATGCCTATCTCTCTCTCTTCACCTGTCCCGCAAAGCCAAAATCTGTTGGTCTCCTGAACTCTGTAATCCTGAGATGAGGTATTTAAGTAAAGCATTAGTCTACATTCTGGTTTAAGACGTGGGGGAGACGTGACCAAATGCAGCAACGCATTCAAATCATGCAACAAAAGTGTACTGTGTTTGTGTCCTGTAATGTATTGGTATCTAGCCAGGAGCAAAAACAGGGTAACATATAACATCATGTATACTGGAGAAACAGAGAGAGAGAGAGAGACAGAGAGAGAGATAGAGAGAGAGACAGACAGAGATAGACATAGAGAGACAGAGAGACAGAGAGACAGAGATAGAGACAGAGAGAGGGATACAGAGACAGAGAAAGAGATAGATAGAGAGAGATAAAGACAGAGAGAGAAATAGAGAGAGAGAGAGAGAGATACACTGTACACTTGTTAACTAGCTTCTCGCCTCCCTTTTTCGTCTCTCTTTGAGTAATTGTGCCAGACACCAAACCCAATGGCAAATCCCCACAGGCTGTATCAGTACAATCCCCAGTTGGACAACAGCTTACTCTGCTGTTTACAGCTTCAGCCTAAATTGGCCCTACTGATTCCTAATGTTGTAGGAGGAGAGAAGTGTGTCCGCTGTACACCGCTCTGCATGGCCCTGGGCTGAGGCCGGGCTTTACCCTGGGCGCAGCCCCTTAAATAAACCCCATTAATCATGTTTTTGGGAAAAAGAGGGGAAGAGAAGGAGGGAGGGAGAGGGGGATGAATAGGGAAAAGGAAGGGGGTAGAATCTCAGGGTGGCCGCCTGTCAGGGGCTGCATTAATGAAGCTGATGAAGGAAGTAGTGGCTGGCTGACTGGTTGACTGTTTGGCTGGCTGTTGGGCTGATACTAGAGGCGCCCTGGTATTGGTGGGGATGTTTCTAAAGGAGCGATGCAGGTCTGATTCAATCACTGGGAAGCAGCTCATATCTGGCTGGTTAAGATGAGACGTTAGGAAATAGCATGAATTCTTTAAGCTTCCTCTGCTTGTTTTTTCATGGCGTTGCTTTTGGTGGTGGATTCCAGCAGACATACAAACACAAACACACTCTCTCTCTCTTTCTCTCTCCCTCTCTCTCTCTCTCTCTCTCTCCCACACGCACACACACAGCACACCGATAGATTGTAGAACTTGAAGCAAAACATTGACTTTGGTGCCTCGTAAACATAGGGTTAGGAGAGGCACCCGCCTCGATTTGCAGCATTTAGCAATTAAAGGAAATACTCGGATCAAATATGCGACGACAAACACTAGCAGTTATCCTGTTCACAATCTCATCTATGCAAATGAGTGTGTGATTTGCCTCATGCAAATGAGGATTTCAATTAACTGCAAAAAATTGGGGGACTTGGCAGAGCATTGAGGCTCCTCCATTGTACCCCCCTCACACCAAGATAAATTATGAATACGCAAATAGCATTTTACATCGGAGATAATTACGGCGCTGGAAGAGAGGGAGAGAGCATCCTTTAACATGCAAATACACCACTTTGTGTTCTTTTGCAAAGATCAATCATAATTGGGCAGGTACGCACAATCGCAGGGGTAATTTGATGACCCATTTTATTTGGGGGGATCAAGCACCCCCGAATACCCCCACCCCCCCTCTCTCTCTATTTCTCTCTCCCTCTTTCTTTCTCTCTCCCTCTCCTTCTCTCCCTCTCTCTTTCTGTCTCTCTGTTTCTCTCTACCTCTATCCCTCTCTCTCTATCCCGCTCTCTCTCACCTCCCTTGCCTCCATGCTTTCTTCGCCACCTGACTTCTCGAGAAAAGAAACAAAGTGATTATCAAAGCTTGCTGCTTGTTGAAGGCACAGAGCGCAACGCTGAATCGTTTGCCCGGATTCAGGCTCTCGCCGGAACTCATCAGTGGAACATCCAGTGTTGATGTGCCTGAGAAGTATCTAGACTCACCTCAAAAAACTCCTCCACAAGTCTGGGGATCTGAGGAGCATACGGAAGAACTGACAGCAGTACAGGGTTGTACGAGCCCTGTAATACAGAGAAACGTTGATTTCTATTATTGGGCTTTTCGAAAGGCTGAGGGTTGTGAAGCGTTGAGATCCTGACGTGGGACTGAGGAATATTTAATGGGGAAGAGGAAAGCAGCTGCATCGTCATAAACATCGAGCGTTGTATACGGAACGTCCTCTGTGCTCCACGTGTTTTGTTTGGGTTCGCTCTCAGGTTGACCCTGGTCCATGTGAGCACAGCTCCGCATACATTAGACAGTTCAGGGAGCGTGCGTGGATCGGGAGCGTGCGCGCCTCAGTGCTGGGTGATGGGTCCTTATGTAAGATGGCTTCTCTGCCCTCCTCACCGTCCCTCTGGGCCCTGCAGACGTAGAGTGGTGGTTTCTAATGTAACGGGGGGGGGGGGGGGGGGAGGGGGGCTCTCACGAACGAACTGGGGGGAGGGAGGTCACGGAAAGTTGTCTCCGCACTGAGGGGGCATCTGTGACCGGATGAGTACAAGAGTGGTGAATGGTAACAGCATGGAGGTGGGTGGTTGGGGGGGGGGGGGGTGGTACACAGGCACACAGTAAATGAACAAAAAACAAACATCCCTTTGGCCCTTCGAAGTGCAGAGAAGAACAACCTCGAGTGACACGCTGAAGTCGTATATAGTCAATGTCAAATACTTTGGAAACAGAGGCGATTCCCTCTTTGACCTCCGAGTCAAACATCGGAAGTGTGGTGTTTGTATATGCGTGTGTGTGGAGGAGGATGGGGCTTGGAAACCGGGAGAGGAGTGCGTTCAGACTGACACGAACACCTCAGAGAGAGTAGAGATGTGTTTACCGCTGTATTTTCAATGTACTCTGGGGCTAATTCAGTTGGCCACTGAACGCTCGCAAGTATCAATCTTCCGCTGACCTGGCCCAGAGCATCGGTTTCCCTGAGGAAGTAACGTGCTTTCCCTTCTCTCTCTCTCTCTCTTTCTCTCTCTCTCTCTCTCTCTCTCTCTTTATCTTTATCTCTGCCTCCCATCCACTTCGCTCTCCCTACACCACCTCTCCCCATCTCCCTCTCTCCCGTTCTCCCTCTTCCTCCCCACCTCTTTCCATCTCTCTTCCCCTGCTATCTGACCTCATCCCTCCTCTAAATCTCTCTCCTGTCAGGCGGTGCAACAAGAACGCGGAAGTTGTGAACTTGTGAGGAGCGAGATCAATAAAGCAAGGACAGGCTCAACGATCTGCCCAGAGACAATGCATTTGGTGCCTGGGATGGGCACTGCTGCCCATCAATCCTCCCGGGCCGCGGCCGACACGCTGCGCTGTGGTCATCATCATCATCAAGACTGGCTGGAGCTGGAAAAAGAGAGAGAGAGAGATGGAGAGAGAGAGAGGCACCCCGAATGTAAACACTTACGTCAGCCCCTCACACCACTGGCAGCGGACCAGCTACATCCATATTGATAATGGTCTGATGAGGCACCGTGATGCATGTTCATAATACCGACGCTCCAGAAATATAGCCAAGGCCTGTCACATATACGTCAGGCCTGCATACTGTAGATGGATTTCCACGATAGGGGAGTGCGCTACGTACGGCTTGGCTATGCGGCTCGTGACATTAGGTGGTCGTGACGAGCGTCTCTGGCGAGCGAACGAGGGCATCATCTACAACCTGAACGAAAACCTCAGTACATCTTTGACATTTTATATTACTTGCTGTAATGACCCGTGGCTGGGTAGATACGTATTGATCCACTGATGAGGAAGTTCATGAAGTACAGAGCACAATAAAAGCAATGGATTATTCCGAGGACACACAAGACAGATGAACACACACACACACACATACCCTCACCCCAAAAATTTGTACTACGGACCCTGAAAAAATGGCTCCAATGAAGAATTGTTGAAGGATGACTTTCAAAAGTGGAGCAACTTTTTGGGGATTGGGGGAGATGGGGGGCCGAGGACACCAAATATTTTATTTATATTCCATACATAAATAGTAGGCTGTTTGGTCGCATCCCAGCAGTCTTCATATTTCGGTGACATTATCAGCCGTCACCATCGTGTGCAGAGCAGGAAATAAATTGCATTTTGCCCGGTGGTTTTGCTGGCTGTAGGACTGCAGAAGGAGCATTATAATATAAAACATGAATAAACAAAATCACTCATGAGCAAATGTGCAAGAGCATTGGGAAGGTAATCTCCTTTAGGCATGGCCCTTGAAATTAACTCAAAGAATCTGCACATGAAACGTGTTAAGAAGATTAATCAAATATTTCCCCTCCGCTTCCATTGAAAGCTTTTTTTTGTATTTGTATTTTATTTTATTCAAAACATTATGGTAATTACTTATTATTATGTTTACTTGAGGAAGATTGCTTGGTCACAGGTGAGTCGAGATTGAAGCTTGAAAAAGTTATATGTGAAATGGTCGTATCATCTGTTTTCTTATGTGATTTAGGCAGGCTTGAGTGTGCCAGAAGGGTGGGATGAGCAAAGTGGAAAGTTAGTGTATGGTGTATGTGTCTGTGTGTGTGGGTGTGTGTGTGTTGGGTGGCGTGGTTGAATGAGCCACAGAACACATGAGCTTGGCAGATAATACTTTTAAACTTTGAAAACTGTAATTGGAAAACTTGAGAAAACACACACAAGAGAGGGCATTCGGTGGGTCAGAGAATATTGGGTGACTTTCCCCAGGAGAGTGTAGGTGTGGCTACTGGAGCAGACTGGTGAAGTAAAACATGAGGTAGACCGTCTGGAGGACGAATCTCATCCAAAAGCAGACATTAAATAAACTACAGCTAGAATAGCACCATAGGTCTACATGTCTATAAGTATTCACTTTGAGATATTATACAGTGGCAAAAACTCCCAGTTCCGTTTAATGCATCATTTATCCGACACGAGATTCAGTCAGTTTCCACAGTGTGTGAATACAGAATCACGTGTCGTGTAAAATGGCTGTCAGGCAAAAGCTATGGGCAAGTCACTGATATGTCGATGTAATCATGCAAATTTCTCAATATCATTTATTTCTTTCATGTCTGTATGTCACCCACTCATGTGATTTTTTTCTCAGCTCATTGGTTACATCAGTGTCATAGAACGAGAAATCCTTAGGTTATTTGTCTTCAAGAAAGAAGGGTAGAACGACTTGAGGTCTGGAAAAAAAACATAATACACAGTATATATTCAAATATGATACAATAATACATTTTCAAATCAACTCTAGACAACTCCAGAAGTCTGACATGAAAGATGCATGAAGGGACATTAAAGATGTAAAGAGGCTCCTCGACACAACACCGAAATCCATCAAGTCGAGTCTCCTCTAGGCCAAAGAGATCGTGCTCCAGCCGAGGCAAAGTCACAGAGGCCTTGGAACACGCTATCATGTTATGTTTTGGTCTCAGGGTATGGTATAGCAGGAAAGATGATGGGGTGTGATGGCGGGGGGGGTGAGGGAGGTGGAGTGAGGGAGGGGGGGGCGGCGCTTTATGTTTTGCAAATATCCCCAGTGGCCCCCACAGTGAGCTAGCAGGGCTGTGTGCTTGGCTGATCAGGCTCTCCCCGCTCCCTGCTTCCCTGGCCTGGTCTGGGATGAGTGATGAGTCGGGGGTGGACCTTGGAGGTTTGGGTGATAGCCTTTCAGTGTGTGATTCACGGGGAGCGCTGCGCAGTGTGACATCTCCAGCGCCTGTGATTGAGTTCACAATCCCGCTCCTTCCCTCCCTGTGTGCCTCCAAACTGCATAAATGTGGAGATCATGGGATCGGCGCAGTCCGGCCTCTGCCTACGTACAAAATGGGATTACCGAGGGAAGTGTGGTTCTTCTGCGTTTATTCTCATACCTGCAACAAGCGTTAAAGACAGTAAACGTCGTAAAATGCTTTGTGAACTTATTTGCTTTTTCAATACTGAAGCAAAAAAATAAATACAAATACTTTATAGCTCTCCATTTTTTCCTTCGGCATGGAACTGGGTGAATCTCACCCCCGAGCTGCAACGCTGCAGATCGACTTCCCCTCGCTGTAAAAACGCAACCCGTCTCCAGATATTCGTTCTGTTTTGTTTCCATATCGAGGCGGTGAAGAAACCTCCGGATCGACAAGCACGGATCCAGGGACGGGAGGCCGGAGGGGCTTGTGCTCCCTCCAGAGGTCAGCTGACACCCCTGACCTGTCTCCTCCACAGTTTGTTTCCCCGGCTCCCATTAACAACCCAATAACGCTCCTGTTGTCAGGCTGAGGAGCTGCTAAAGCCCGGCTGATGTCAGCAGGTTTGTTATCGGCACCATTCTTCTCCTTGTCTCGCTCGCCCTTTCTCTCTCTTTCCCACCCTCTCCATCTCTCTCTGTTTCTCTACTCCCTCCCTCCACCCCCCCATCTCTCTCTCTCTCTCTTCCCCCTCCTCTATCATTCTGATCAGAGATTGAGCCTCGGCGGAGAATTTCTCCCAGAAATCATCAGGAGAGACGGCTGGCTGTCTGGTTGCCCGGAGCCTCCTTCTGACAGTCTATTCCCAATCATGTAAAGTAGGATTTGTGTGAATAGCTTCCTAATCTATTAGGGACAGTTGAGGGTGACGTAATGGCTTCTGGAGGGAAACCAGGCAATATGAAGGTGACTCATCCTCTGAGCAAACGTCTCGCTAGGTAGGACGCGTCACCAAAGACTTTAAGCAGATCAGCCTGTTTGCGCTAATGAATGATGGGATGCCGGGGTGTCGATGGAAAACTGCTCCAGGTTGCATCGCTGAAGGACGAAGGTGCTTTCGTGAGATCATTACAGTGTAGGAAATGTCATGCCACAATGCTATTGTGCACTGTTCATGTGAACAATAAAGGCGGTATTGGAATGGGTTATTGACGTCTCACAGTTGCCGTGACTCAAAGGAGAATATTGGAAAAATTTAGATCAACAAATATCAATGCATACTGTGCCTATGGCACATTGTAGGGCCGTATACTACAATACTACACACTGACTAACAAACGCAACAACCTATTGAGCTTGGGAGGACTTCAGGACAACACGCACTTCGTGTCTTATGGTCGTGTATTACATTGTCAGGGTACAGTGTGAACAATATCAAAGCATCACTGTCAGTTTGGCTTCAATCGCCATTGTCGGCTGAGCCATTATTAAGGGTGAAATGAGATGTGTTTGAAATTAGGAGGATTACGGTTCCATAAAACGGTTAATAAACATGGCATTGTGGGCAGAGATATGGATCAGTGCGAGCAGGAGGCCTTTCTGTCCGAACCTCAGATGTTCAGCATGAGAGAAGGTGGGCTCCGTAGTCCCCCTCAAATGGTCCTCTAATTGGGGACATGTTTCTATGAAACGTGTATAAATTGAAGGTAATTGCTTTTGTGTGCATGGAAATGCTCGTTTCCTCTTTAATGGCTATCAAGAGAAACATATATTCTACATCAGGAGGTTCCTCCGTCACAAGTCGCCACGCAATGCATCACGCCGCTATATTATTGCAATAAAACATTTGGAACACGGAATGAACACACTCCAGAACTGCGAACCGAATGCTAATTTGTGCCGCTAAAACAAATCTTCCTAGGATGGTCTCATCTTAGCTGTTGACTAAACCTGCAAGGCGGGCCTTTCTTCCATATGTTGTCCCTTGAGTGAGGACAATGTGGACATGAAGACAGCCGCTGCCACGCTTCCAAGGAGAAGAGCCCACTTGAGATCCTGTCTGTTTGTGATAAACTCTCGGGTTCAACATCCCATCGGCAGAGCTTTGGAATAATCCATTCTCCATACAGATTTCTAGCACGGAAGCAGCTTTATCCCATTATCACAGGCATTATACAAATGTATGGTGCTGTAATCCACATACTTAGAGGAGGATGCCTTCCGAAACAGGCAGGCGATATTCCGGGGACGGACGGCTCGTCTGAGCGCGGCGCCGCGGCAAACTTGGGGAAGAACAACTCAATAAACTCCGAACTGCGTTCGCTGCGTTGTTGCGTTCGACTACAATCGCGCCGGCAAAAGTGTCAGTTCTGAAGCTCCAACGGGCCAAAATAACAACCCCTTTGCGCAGAAGTCAGGGCATAACACATCACAATAACACACATCAAGTGTGTTAAAAAAAAGAGAAAAAAAGAGCTGAATTGTAACATGCTTAGTGTTTGATGTCATCTGCTGGGCTGGCAGGCCTGAAGAAGAGCCAGTATATTCCTCGCAGAAGGCTGGGGAGGCCCTGGAGGTGGTGTTTACCATATCCAAGGTCTCCTGCAGAGCCTTCCAGAGACCCAGGCAGGTCATGGGGGATGCAAGGAGCTCTGTGAACTCGGCAGGTGGTTGAGCGTGAGATGCGATAACTAGATGTTCTCTGTGACAACATTCAGGGGCTTGGGCTGTCCCTAATGTACCGTATTTGCCTAATAACCCAGCAGGTAGCCGCTATCTGGGTGAGATGTGAAGTCGCCCTCCGACGCGGGCGGGCAGACGCACAGACACGGATCCCCCGCCAATTCTTCTGGGCTTTGTGACCCATGAAGGACGAGAAAATAACAACCAAGTGCATGTCCAGTATAATGACATGGTGTAGGAAAGAAAGAAAGAAAGAACGAACGAAAGAAAGAGAAAAGAAAGAAACGAAAATCATCAAGAGGTCCTCTGGCGTACAGAGATAACACAGAATGCGCATTTACAGAAATCTCGCATCACGTCCTCCGATTGGCCTCGAAGTTGTCGGGAAGGCTACATACGAGAAGCATTAATATCGCTGCTATTGTTGAGATAAATCCCTGCCAACTGCCGGGGCTGATTTCTGCTCGGCTGGCTCCTGCCGCCCAGGGAGGCATCACCCACTGGCAGATGCGCGCCATCCAGCTCGCTACTCCGCTCTCTGCCACCTAGATAATTGACATCTGCATGTTGAGGAATGGCAGCAGCAGCAGCCTGTGCCATGTTTCTGAGAAATAAGGCAGGAAAAGAAGCAGAGCGAGTCCTGAGAGGCTTGCATCAACTGTCTCTCTAATGCCGGGGAGTGCTCTGGCATTAATGGAACATATTACAGCGCAAATTATAGAGTCGTGTACAGCAGCTGTTAGTCCAAGTTTAATGACAGAGAGGCAAAAAAATATATATATATATCCCAGTGGGGCATATATTTTTCAAACGTGCTGCAGTTTTCCCATTTTTGTTTGTTTATTTGTTGTTGTTTTTTCATCCACGGTAATTCGTCTCTTTATTGAAGTGCGTGTACCGTGGCGCTCCTTGTGAGTTGTCGAGGCTAGGCAGTCCCAGAGACGTCCCACTGTAGAGAGCGGTGCGACACAACCGAAATGATCAATAGAACACAAGGATGCACAGAGAGTTCTAAACAAGCAGCTGCAGACCAGGGAATCGATCCGTACATTTGCTGGATGTCCCTTACCATGGGAAAATCTGGGAAGTTATTGGATTCGGTGAGTTGTAACCAACTGCCAAAGGGAAGATGACAACATGATTCCCCTCCGTAATCTAACCCGGAATTCATGTGAAGGCAATTTGCTGTAGAGAATGACAAAATCATTATTTATGTCATTCAATTTCATGTAAAAGACGCACAATTTCCGTAACATAACAACCCACATCCAGACTTGACTACAGATGGATAAAAAAAAAATATATACAAATATGTTTCCCGGATTCTCGGTTACGCGCGGACAAAATTAACTTCTACCTTCAACTGGGATTAAGTAGAGCAGTGTAACTAATCAGATTTCCATGTGGGAGTGAATTCATCGTGATTTAGTCGGGGTTTTCTCCTCCGTGGGGTTAATGAGTGCGTCCCAGAGGCTCCTCTCAGTCATTTCATACCTCGGGGATTTGAATAATTCCCATTGATAGTCTCAAATCTCAAATGAGATGGGATTAATCAAAAGCGAAAAGTAAGATGATGAGGGTGAGGCGGCAAACGAGGATGAGGATGGTGGCAGGAGGAAGGCCGCGCTGCTAACACGGCCGTCTGGCTAGTACGTGGTGAGTCATGGGCTTAGAGATCACACAGGGAACCAAATGCCATTAGAAATTAAAACACGCGCAGTATAACACGGGGATTTTACCCTTATGATAAAAGGCTTCGTGGAAGGAAAACTCAGAGAGAATAACTGATACCAAAATGTAAATCCAAGATCTCAATATCAAAGACTCTCTCAGACTCTCGAAAGAAGAAACAATTACAACTCCAAATGATTGAACTGTTCCAGTTCTACCTTTTGAATGGAAATGTCAGTCCATTATGTGTAATAATTGTGTCTGGGCCGCCGCAGTTCCTTGGCCAATACACATTCGAGGGAAGCTCTCTCCTCCTCAGGTTCAGTAGCCTGAAACTTTCGATTGTCTATCTCGCCAGACGTGAGAAATATAGATGTAAAACATTTTACATATCTGGTTTTCCCTCTATCGTTCTATCACGCCATCCCATCAGACAGCGCTACTCTATCATGTTTAATATGAGAGGAGAGGAGCTGGGCAGAGAGGAGAGGAGGTGGCTTTGAAAGCTGTGGGGTTATATGGTTGTGAGCATGGTATTTAAGTTCCCTCGGATAAATCATTTACGTCAATTCAGTTACTGATGAGGCATGAATACATATGGCGAGTTCTGTTCAGATGTGATTTATTTTAATTGTCACAGAGGGACCCACTATTACACCGCAGTGGAATGGGTCACTGCATTAGAAAATTAAAGCTGAGGTGCTAATTTCAAATCTATTTGTAAATTCTGGCCTGTGGGGTAAAGATGTGCTGAGCGCATATAAATACCATCAAAGTACCCAGAGCGCCTTAACTTTCCTCTACACTGGGGAACCGTCACCTGGGTCCCGAATCCCAGCCGACCGGCCTGCCCTGCGCAGTCTGAGGGAACGCACGCTAAATTGCAGCAAAGGCACACGTCCCACATGGGTGAACATGTTTCTGTGTGTGTGTGTGTGGTTTGCATGTGTGTGTCGGTGGGTGTGACTACATGGGTGTGTGTGGTGCTGTGGGGAGTGGGTGTGTGTGTGTGTGTGTGTGTGGTGCTGTGGGGATTGGTGTGTGTGCGCGTTCCAGTAAAGATGTATAGTGCCGGAGGCTGGCCATGCACCAGATATCAGGAGCTGTGTCTGCTATGTCTGAATAACTTCCTCACACATAAATCACAAATTATTTCTAACATGGGAATATCTAACTGTTTTAGTTATAATGTTCGGCTCAATAATATATGGCACAAATGGAAAATTGATTTAGAATAATTTTACGTCTGAAACCTAAACAATTAGAAGACAGAGAATTAGGGACGGGGAATTTGGAAATGATCATAAATGATGTGTCTGCAGGATATATTAGAGGACTTCTGCCGCTATAAAATTCCTTGAGTCAACAAATGTGTTTTATTTAATCAGTTTCTTCAGTTATCACTCTTGTTCCCCCCGCCTTTATCCACTCTTTAACTCTTACCTCAGGTAAGATTCTGTCTGATTCCATTAGCTCGTACAGAAGCGTGTTGCAAAGTATTCACAACATTGTAACCATTCCATTGCGGCTGCTGTTGCGGCTGTTGCAGAGACGTGTGTGTGAAACTACTTTTAAGTCTCCTAAGGTAATCTTTACCTTTTTTCTTTTCTTTTTTACTTCCCCACAAAGCAGAATCCTTGCTTCCAAATGGCTTCTTTGGATAATGATCAGTCATGACAAAAGTGAGCAGTGGGTCTGAAATAATGAGATCCTAACTTATTTTCATACTGGCAGTGCGCTTCAACGTTCAAGTCAAGTTTAAGTCAAGATAGTGGATGATAGATGAGATGAGAGGACTTCTGAAGAAGCAGAGAGAGAGAGAGAGAGAGAGAGAGAGAGAGAGAGACAGCGACAGAGATAGAGAAACTCAGATGGACAGAGTAGCGGGTCAAAAGAAAAAGAGTGAGACAGAGAGTGAGGGACCAAAAAAGAGAGAGACCATGAGCGAGACGAGAGAAAAGGAGAGAGAGTTCCGGAAGGATCGGGCAGCTGTTTCATCCAGCTAGTAGAAAATGCTGTGTAATATGTCCCCTCTTTGACAATGTTGTGGAACCCATGTCCTGTCCTGACGTCTCTGCATTCACGTGTAGGAAGAAGTACAAATGAGATCATGACAATTGGAAAAATTCCCAAGAATGTCATTCAAAATCGAAATGAAATAAATAAACAAATCTATTACGGATTTTGTGGCCCACAAACAGGCGGCATTAGAGAGCACGCTGCATCGAAGCAGCTAACCATATGTCAGCAAGCTTCTTAGACTTATCACGGGGTGATGGGCATCTGAATGTGTATGCATGAGTTTCTGAATTGACATTTCGCCATATGTTTTGGACATCCTTTGGGAATAAAGCCCATATACGTACATTCAAACTCATTAATATTAGAGTCGTCATTTACATATCAAGGAAGCTAAGTTTGGCTCATGCCTTGGAACTGTGGAAGAAAGTGTTTTTCGTCCGTCTCTTCATAAACGGAGTGACAGTTCAATTGAGTTCTGGATTAAATAAGTATTTAAAAACCTGCAGATTGGGAGAGAAATGACCAGACCTCTGGCAACAAAATGAAGACAGTACAAGGCTTAGAGCTCAATAATGTCTCTCTCCCGTCTGAAGGCAAGAGAGCATTATTTTATAGGGCACAAGAATGTAAACATAGATAGTGACAGTCAGGGGGTAATGACATTACAACAGTCTTCAGAGAAGGTGTGTTCAGTAGTGATTAATATAAATACACAGGAAATATAATTTCTTCCACAGAACACTGTACATTATAGAATATAAAGCATAACGTAGCATCTCTGTCGACAGTTTCAAGGGTATCAACACACACAACTGATGCCTACAATATGGCTGCTCTTTCACTTGGATAGTCATGCATCGCTCCCCATCCACCAGGACAGAAATTCACCGGGAGCTATGTTTACCCCGTTCCCCATGAATAAAACCGTTTATGATAACACGATGGCATGATTTAATGTCAGTCCATGAACAGGTAACAAAGCGAAACCTAGGAATAATGTTCTCACTGTCTCCTGATTGGTCCTCTGTGTCTCTAATACAGATATATAGGTGGCTCATTTTCCAATATGGCAGCCATGTCACTTGTATGATAATCAGTAATTCTCTCCCTCTGGCCCCAGACTGGTCAGTGACCTCGACTGACCTGTCTGAAATTGATTTTGCGGTTCAACCTAAAGCAGGCGCAAATTAAGCTGAGATCAGCGGAGAAGAGAAGTCAGACTGCGACGGAGCTTAGGACGGAGACAGGATGAAAACACAGCATTTGGGGAGCTGCTGAGAAAGAAGGTATTTAGCCTGGGAAAGATAAATGGCAACGATGACTTACTTTGGTAGAACATCTGTAGGAAAGCAGGAGAGAATGACAAGGGCCCTGTGAAAAGCTGTAATTTAATAGCCTCATTTCCTGCCTGGCCCTACTGAAATATCTATCTGACACTGACAGCTGATGAAAATGCACCAGGATTTGATTTGCTCCCAAGTGGAGGACAAGTTCAGACCCATCTCTCTCTTCCCCTTGAAGTCCCTCGGGCAAACCGATGTGGGCGAGTGCGGGAGAGCGAGGGAGAGAGAGAGAGAGAGAGAGAGAGAACAAGAAAGGTTTCGAAAGAAAAATAGTAAAAGAGAGAGCGAAAGAGAGAGAGGGAGTGAAGAAAGGAGGGAAAGGGAGTTAAAAAGGGAAAGAGAGAGGGGTTGAAGAAAGGGGGAAAGGGAGTTAAAGAGAGAGACAAAGAGAGAGAGAGAGAGAGTAGTGGCAAAGGGGGAAAGGGAGTTTAAAAGAAATACAGACAGAGAGAGAGAGAGATAGTGGGGCTGAGAAAGACAGACAGATTGTCCATGGTTCCTCCATCCTGAGGCTAATGACAAATTAACTGATAATCTTCATGTTTTAATTGATGTTTCCGCTACACTGATTCAAACCACCAGTGGATTGCATGTGAATGACAAGTGATAAGAATTTCCTATTTTCTTCGCTCCTTGCTTAATTGTTCCTTGCCATCTTTGGCACGGGTACGCTGGTTAAGCGTCTAGCCCACCGAAGGCAAAGAATGTATCGAGCGAGCCACTTCTCCACTCCTCGCTGTTCGTGTGGGTTTTACAGCCCGCCGCGGTAATGTGGCTCTACCCACGGTGGGCAGCTTAGCTAGCCGACGCACTGCGCTGAGGTATAACATATTTAGAAACCCTATCACTTGTTTCACTGGGACAGCAAATTAGTGACAAACGAGCTTGCCGTTTGCCCTGGAACGCCTTGAAACGAGGACACCGGAATCGTTTACCGCCGGCTAAAACTGATGCAAGTTTAAATACGCTCCAGGAAGTGAAAGCTTTTCTATACAGCTTGGGGCTGCTCTCATGGCCCCACAAATAAAACCCCACGGACAGGCTATCTCATTAGTATAGAATGAGACTGGGAAACACTTAGTCACAGGCCCGTGCTTCTGTCAGGGCTTTTCTTTCCTCGCATGAATTTTCGATAAATGAGTGCTCGCTCTTCATCTTGGGGACGGCGCTGCAACGCAGATACTTTGGATAAAAGCTTCTGTTAAATGAACACAATGTTAACATGTCCTGCAGACATGAGGCGTGCGAAGAAGAGGAGCCGAATACCAGAACCAGAGAGGAACAACAGGATAAGACAACACGGAAAGAGAGAACAGAGAGAGAGAGAGAGTACAACGTCAGAGAGCAGATTTGAAGACAGAGATAATGCAGAGACGGAGGGAGAGCGCAGAGAGAGAGAGAGAGAGAGAGAGAGAGAGAGAGAGAGAATGGACAGGGAGAAAAAGAGAGAGGTGAGGGCAGTTTAGAGGACGGGGAAAGCAAAGTGAAAGACCAGCAGAAGGGCTAACATTAGCTCAGGCTGATGCAACAGACGGTAATAAGATGATAAATCGTAACAGGTTTACAGGCCAATACATACAAATAAAAAAACGCCACATACTCCAATGTTCCCCAACACATGCATAATGAGAAAGATCTAGTTCAGTACCATCAACTCCACAGCGCGTGAGGTAACTTCACAGTGTTTTAAGGTAACTCCACAGTGATTCTTGTTGTACTTTTTCTGCCCGGCAACACACAGCGAGCGCATGTAAATAAGACCAATAGGATATCCATAGGAATGGCCTGCAGCTGCGACGTCTTATCATGCCGGCCCACCTAATGCAATAACCAACATCAATAGTTGATTTTCAGACCTAGCGGTGCAAAGAAGACGCCAGCGTGATTGGATTAGCACAGCTTGGCTCCCGCACGCCGCTCCCTTTCATAAACAGTCACAATTAACAGAAAACTGTCACTACTAGAACAGTGAGATGGGTTTCTGAGGACAAATTAATAACTTCTCGGCAGGAGACAAACAATTCAGCTCAAAGACATATGCTATTTGTTTCTGCGAGTCAACATCTGACATTTGCAGTGTATAATTAATAGTGATGAACTAAACTGCGTGCAGCCTGCATCGGGCTCTAGTGACAGACGGTGCGACGTAATGGCTTATATTCATCAGACTGCAGACAAGTACGCCTCTTCCTGTTGACGATCCAGCTCTGTAATAGGTAAGAATACTCAAGAGGAATCAGGCATAACGAAGAGAAGCTCACTTCATCTGCTTGACTTCGTCAACCGTCAGCCCATTTTTTGGGGGCGCGGGTTCAACGTTGCCAATCGAAGCGAACCTGTCAAGTAAATCCATCCTCGCTGCGCTTCACCATTCCTCACCGGCGCATCAGCCGCGTGGCTTTAACGAGAACAATGCGTAAACCGTTCACGTACGGTGGCCCGCCATCTCCGATACAAAAGAAGGAAGCCCCATCCGGGGCGTGAATACGATCTGCCTCATTGCCTCTAGTCGTATCTCACTTCCCAAAGACTCTCCCACACTCCCTCCAACAAAGAGGCGATAGACTTGGTGTCTTACTGCCTGACTCCCTTATTTCCTGGACTGCCAGAGGCTGTGTTGACAGTGTTTTAGTGAAAGGGATGTCTGCACAGAGGAGGATACCTAATCCACACTGCTATCATGTCCCCCATTCTCTCTCCCTCTCTCTCTCTCTCTCTCTCTCTCTCTCTGCCTCTCTGTAGCATTTGATTAGTCCGTCTATGGCCTGCAGTAAATCAGACTGTTGACATGGCACACACGTGCACAGACAGGCACACACACACACGAAGACCAGGTGAACAGGCCTGTTATGGTAGCCTGAAGCTGCACCGCAGAAGTTAATCTGCGAACAGCACTGGTGTGGAAGAAAAAAACGAAACAACAGAAAGAAAACACATCTCGCTGGGGGGACTTCTTAAAAGTCGTCCTTTGCCGAGCCAAGTAATTACATAGATTTGAAATGACTCTTCAGAAGAGGACACTTGCGTTATACAACAGAGAGAAAGGACCCAACCAGTAGAAATAGCATCAACTTCATTTAAAAGTAAATATGTGTTTACACAGCGCTGCGTCTGAGGCCTGACAGATTATGTAAGCATTGTCTGCTCTAATTGTGTTTGGTAATGCGTTTCTGAAACACTGTTATTGCTATTCATGGTATTCAAGCTAGGGTAAATGGCTCTTCCTGTCTATGGACACATAATTGAGGAGGCTGCAGAAGATTGCCAACTAAAGAGAGAGAGAGAGAGAGGAAGAGAGGGAGGAGGAGAAAAGATAGAGAGAGGGAGGGAGATGCCAAAAGAGAGAGAGAGAGAGAGAGAGAGAGAGTAAAACAAGTTGATGGCGACAGGGAGAAGAGCTTTGGAAAGTAGTCTGCCACATGTCTCCGATTCATAATTAACCTCTGAGAACCTTTCCCGAGGCCGGGGCTGAGGGGCTCCTGCCAGGGAGCCGTTCCTTCTCACTGGCAGATGTGACTGCGTGCCGCTTTCGTCTGTTTATTTACTTGTTTTCTCAGAGCCGCCTGTTCGTGCGCCTGGAGGTGACAGAGTTTCACATGTGGCCAGGGGCCATCAAGTGCCTCCTCCCCAACAAACCCCTGCCTTGTTAGGGAGTGAATCGGTGGCCCCAGGGCTTAGGACTGGAGCCTCCAGACGGACGGACGGACGGATCACTCGGTGGCAGTTCTCTGGGGGGGGGGTTGACCTAATTCTGCATCTGCAAGGATGTCTGTGTCAGTCTTGTTTGTGTGTGTGTGTGTGTGTGTGTGCCCACAGGTGCGCTAATCCTCCGGCATCACACACGTTTTTGTTACTATGGCAGGAAAACATCCACTGCACACACTTTGGAAAGTAACAACTGTTCTTGTATTTTCTCCGGGAAACAATAAAAGCAATCTGTGACTAATGCACGCCTCTGGTGTCACTTACCAAACACTGAACTCCCAAAGCAGTTGTAAAGAGGCCTAATCCTTTACAACAATGTTGCTCAGTTTTAGGTGAAGTCATCTTGCTTGTAGCCTGCAGGTAAACAAGGTTATCATAGAGCCATCAAACAAATGAGGTGCTAGAAGAGTTGGAGTTAGTCATATGATCACCGCTAAACAGGTCATTAGCACAGCACTGTTGGGGAGGTGGTGGTGCTGAGTCAGCTGTGTTTACACAGTCCCCGCGGAGCACCGGGAACCATAGAGCCAAGATGGAGTGATAAACATCAGCTTGGAAGGAAATGCTGTCCTTCTAACGGGTGGAAAAAAAAGGAAATTAAATAAGTACAGGAACCAAAAGGCAAGTAGGAGGGAGCGATGAGGGAAGGTTGGATGGATGGAAGGATGGTGAAGGAATGGAAGGAAGGAAGGAAGGAAAAGTAGGAAGGAAGGAAGGAAGGGAAACTAGGAAGGAAGGAAAAGTAGGAAGGAAGGAAGGTAGGAAAAGGAGGAAGGAAGGAAAAGTAGGAAGGAAGGAATGAAGAAAAACCAAGAAAGAAGGAAAAGTAGGAAGGAAGGAAGGAAGGAAAACTATAAAGGAAGGAAGGAAAACTAGGAAGGAAGGAAAAGTAGGAAGGAAGGAAAACTAGGAAGGAAGGAATGATGAACAGAAAATTGTGAAAGAATGGAAGGAAGGAAGGAAGGAAAAGTAAGAAGGAAGGAAAGATCGCTAGGGGAATTTCAAGAAGGATGCACTTTCAATCGCTGGTATAACTGGTTTGTAACACCAGACGCATGACTCACCTGTCCTAGGGGAACTGTTCTAATCAGTGACCAGACGATGTCTAGGGAAGCGTGTACAGTCTTTAATCCCCACTCATTCACTCTAAATTATGCATCAAGAAAATCTTTTTCCTCCACAGTGGATGTGTTCCTTAATCCCTGATTCCTAAAACCAGTTTAATCTGAACCAAAAGTCATTAAAACAGTAAAGGGATATCACAAAGGACTTTCAAGCCAATTGGCTTAACGGTAACGTGATTAGATCATTGATCTTCCAACAAAGCCTTGGGCCTTCAGGTGCGAAATGACTATTTAATGAAATCAGGGAAATCTTGTTACTAGAAAATGACTGATCAAAGTTAAGGCCAGGTGACTGGGGTGGCATTTGTATCCATGTATCTGGCCAGAGGTATTTATTCTCCATATCCCCTCTTGACATTCGAGGAAACATATGGGCTGAGATAGGAGATGGGTGCTGCTAATCCCTAGATGGGAGCGATCTGCGCCTCCCATGCATCTTTACGAGGGATTTCTGCCCGAGCTTCGATTGTAATCACCGTTGAGAACCACGTTCTGTCAGATGGACAAAAAAAAAAGAAAAAGAAGCAATATCATTACGACCTGATAAAATGCAAGGGCCTCGAATGTCACGTTGTCCTCCTGAAAGACTTCGGCAGGGTTTCAGCATCCTAAGGTGTCGAATGAAAATCCTCCGATAGCATCGGTTCAAAGGACTGCCCCGGTGCGCCTCGACGACCCCCTCAGAAAAACCCACGAAGTCACGTAATCCTTGACATCCTTGAAAGGATTACAATGGTCTCCTCTCCTATTTCAGGAAATAAATAATGATCTCATAGTCCTCTTCTCTAATTAATGGGAGCAGATGAAATATCACTTAATTTCAAATTTAATTATGGGCCATAATATTTCCTTCATTGGACCGCCTGCTAATGCTATGCAGCTCCAGTGGCTGATGAATGGGCCTGTGTAGAAAAACATGGAACATTTACAGCCTGGACTTCCCAAGAGCACTTTCACTTGAAGCCTCCAGTCAAGGCAACGCAGGAGACGAAATGCCCCAATCCCACTCACTCATACGCCATACAAACTGCTCTCTAGATTACACAAGATAAAAAGGTTCATACACGCTTGATAATGGGAATTAATGATACAAATCACACACAGACATACAGTACTCTTCGGTTGCACATTCACAGGTAATTGCTGCGGTCGAGGCCATACCGCTATGATGAGGAGGATAGCGTTTTGCCCTTCACTGTGGATGATGAGCATTTTGTTGCAACATCAAAGCCCTGGCCTAACCACAAAAAGGATTGACTTGTTGCGTGAGATTAGTTTGGCATATCAGTAACAATGAGTCATAAATGATGCTGGCGATCATTTGTAGTTCTACCTTTCCGGCGTTGTCAAAGGTTATTGGTATTTGGAGTCCATGTCTAGTGCCAGGCCAAATGTTTGTCGAGAGACCCTTGATTTGAGGTAAAACATGAAATACACAGTATCGAGGACCGTAAGGCTGTGCTTGTTATTCAAAACAACTGGAAATACACAGTGGAAGGTAATGGTTGTTAGGGTAACACAAGGTATTACCTTTTAGACACCCCGCCCCCCCTCCACCCCCCTCCCCTCAAGTGTTGATTGTTTACCAACGACTTTGGAACGATCTCTCTGGGGGTGAGTAAAAACTAAATTGAATCCTGCCGATTTGGCAGTTTTGTCGCTGAATTCCCCGTTGTCAGGTGCGTTTTGATGATGGATTTGGAAGGCTGCAAATATGATAAATTGGACGGCGCATAGCATTTCGCTAATTAATTACAATTAATCAAGCGGAAGTCTTCGGAGGTGTAGTCACTGATAATGCCGTGTGTTTGATGTATAGCTCATTTGAGGACTAATGCGTAAATCAACCCTTGTCGCCAGGCAGAAGCTGAGAGAGTCTCCGATTAAGACGGAGTTTTGGCTGTTGTTTTGTTTTTTTATTTCTTTCATTGGACGTGCATTTCTCGCTCTGCTCCAGAGATGGGATTTCGTTTTAATTGACAGTTTACCCAGATCCATTCGTCAAGCAGACGAGCATGGAATAGTCCTCAGATGGGGGCTCCTGAATCAGGAAACAGGGGTACAGGTGCGTGTATTTTTGTGTGCGTGCAGACATGCGTGCGCGCGCGTGCTTGTTTGCGCGTTTACACGTGTGCGCGTCCGAGCGTGCGCCTTCCGGACGTCTCCGGAGAGCGACCTCGGATAGGTCAATCTAGGCATCCAACTGAAACCTTGATGCAGTTTTGTTTACGGTGTGTGTATGTGTGTCAGTGTGGTTAGCGCAGCCTGCCGATGCCTTGATCCGCAGACTTCAATGCGAGCCCTGGCCTCCGTCTTTCCCCCCTCTTCACCTCTCCTGCCATCGCTCTCTCCCCTGTCATTCACTGACACGGCACCGGCACATCCTGCGTGTTGCCCCCGCAAAAGACGGAAGGGAAAAAGGGAAAAAAAGAACACCATCTCTCTCCCTGACCTCTTGTGCTCTCTCTCTTCTCCTCGTTCCTCCGGAGAAAGGCAGATCGGAGCTGCTCGCTGCTCTTTAGCAGACCGCCAGGGGACTGCAGGGGCTGGAGGAGAGGAGGAGGGGAAAGAGAGACATCTCCAGACAGGTATAGATCTTCAGCCTATGTCATGTACGAGTATCGAGCAAAACAGGCAGAGGATTTATGGTGAGCGCAGTTCATGTATTGTTCATGTGCTGCGGAGGGGAGAACCGTTAGGAGGAGAAGCTGTGCCGTCAGCAGTTCTTCCTCTGTGGTTCGTGGAGGTTCTGCTCTCTCTCATTCCTAGACCGTATACAAAAGACCTTTCCTCCCCTTCCCTCCCCCCCCCCCCCCCCCCCAGGGGGCTGAATTCCATCTATATATCAACCGAAAAGTAACCAATTGCACAAAGACAGAATGTTCCGTTGAGGACGAACCCATAGACATGTCTGCCTTGGTATGGAAGGACCTGTTGAGGGTGAAACATTGTCACACAGGTGCCTTATTAGACCTCTTAAGGGTTAGCTCGATATTCTTGTTGTTTGCCAGAAACCTAAAATCACTTCCTTTCATTCCACTTCGGAGAGGAGAGCAGCCTCAGAGCCATCACATAATGTTGTCTTTGGATGAGGCTGAGAGAGCTATGTCACGCCGATCATTCATGGGCCCGGTGTTGTATACATTAACAAGGAGGGACATGGATTGGTGGATTTTTCCCCACAGCAACAGGGGCCAGCCTATTGAAAAAGGCTGCGCTACCTAGCCAAGACGGTGATGTCATCAGAGTGGAACATGCGTTTCCTCGCGCTGTCGGCCGGGCGGGGTGTTGTGTTGACTCAGTCTGCAGGGGTGGATGCGCACACGCGCGCGCCACACGCGCGCACACACCTCCGACAGTAGGAGCTGCCGCTGCATCACCTTCAGTCTGTCCTCAAGTACACTGCAGGGACATGATCCTGAAATATCCACTCCACATACCGACCAGGCAGATCAACAGCAGCACGGCTCACGTGATTCATCTTACATCGGCGTGATAAATTATTCAGCCGATCCGTCAATGAATCAATCGATGATTGGGCGCAATAAGCTCCGCCTGTGCTTCTTATTGATAAATAGATATAACGCACTCGACAACGTGCTTTTATTATATCCAGTTGTTCATTTGAGACATACATTACAGGAAGTGTGCAGCAACATGTGCGTACATGCAAGGTGCCCCTATAGATGTAAGTTATATCATTTTGGTTCAAATCGACGTTCCGTGTGTACTTTGTACCTCAACAGACGACGCTTAAAGTTTTTTTAAACGCGTTCCCTTAGCTCTTCATCCCACTGCCTCTAATCCCTTTTAGGTACACAATGGCGTTTCCAGCACAATACCACCGGCAGAGAAAGGCACAGCTTAAAGCGTGACCTCTTCGTCTGAGCACTGATTTCATGGGCAGGACAAGAGGCTGTGTGCGCCGCCACAATGCCAGCGAGGACATGCCAGTCAGCCTCAATGGGATCATGGCACCGTCTCCCTGCTCCCTCGCGGAGCGAGCCAACGTGCGGCACCCGCTTCCCCCACCCCCTCTCCCCGCTAACCCCTTCACCCCCCCTGCCCTCTCCCGCGCCACTCGCCGGCGGTGTAAGTTGCGCTACTGCCGAGAGGCGACGGCGCACTAATCTACTTAGGGGGGTGGGGGGGGGGGGGGGTGGGGGTAGGGGACGGGGTGGGGGCGCGTTCGTCGGGGCAGTATGCATGTTAGACAATGTGGCCTCTTCAAATCCCCCCTCGTCCGCGTGTTGTTCCAGCTGCCTCCCTCTTGGCGTGGGGCGGGGTGGGGGGTTAGATACGTGGGTGGGTGAGGGGGTGGCGGGGGGTCCGAGGGGAGGGCTTGGGTTCGAAGGGAGACGAGCCGCAGAGGCTTGGCAGAAAGGCGAGAAGAAAAAAAAAACAGAAGAGAAAAGCACCCTTTCCCAGCTGGGCTCTGAGACGCCCTGGCACCTTGGAGCGAAGGAAAAGAAGCGATGGCTGACCTGGCCCGTGGCAGCTCTGCAAAGCCCGTCGTAAACATTCACATTGTTTTTACCGCCGTTCCCCAATAACGTAGGCCATTTAGTCCTGAAAACGCAAATGCCAAGGATGTTAACAACAGCTAGCGTAGCAAAGCTGGGGCGACGGCGGGCTAAGAGCAACCGGATTGAGATACCCCACCGGTCCGAGAGGCTGGTGACCGCTGACTTGCAGCGCTATATTACCCACTGACACCTCCCGCTGATTGTTGACAAACAGCTCGACTCAATGCCAGCCTGGCTCCCCCCCCCCCCCCCCCCCCCCCCCCATCCTCGGATGGGAGCCTGGTGATTTGCAGGCTCCACCCCCGTTTGACAGCCATGCTTCATCCTTCACTTTCCTTGCAGCGTAAAAGGCCTCTGTTGGTAGCTGGTTGGCGCTGTTTACTGGTTAGTAAGGGTTTGTCATCATTATTGTATCAGTGGTACTGGAGGAGGGGGGGGGGGGGGGGGGGGGTTGAGGGGGGTGAAACCGGGAGGCGGAGCAACGCCACGTCTCAGACCTTTTGGAATTAGATCACGTCTCCATTTGTCTTCATGAAGCCCCGGTCCCAAATGACACTGCTGGACACCGGGCTACAACTGAGAAACATGGTCCTATAGGCGGTCTATACGGCCCTGGGCCCATAATAAAGCCTCCAGCATGCTCCTAAATATTCATTGACTTAAACCTATGAGACGGAAATAGCCTGTCGTTATTTGAATAATGAGGAACAGTAAAAAAAAAAAAGGACGGTGCCAGCATTCTGCCTGGCTTTCAGTTAACTGCATATTGTACGATATATCTCATTGGAGGAGGAAAAGAAGACTGTGTTTTAGAAGTAAAAAAAAAAAAAAGAGGTGTATTAGTCTTACACGGACTCTTTGATGTATTACATAGACTTGGATGCTTCTTTGTGATAATGCAGAAAAACCTAGGTGTTTGCGGTGCCCGGCTTTGCACCAAAATAGAGGCTTCACCTGCGGATGAACCGGAGTGTTTGGGCTGTCTCTCCCTTCTTCTCCGGCTGGGGAAAGGAGAGCGGATGGCATTAAAGGTACTGCAGGCCGCCTAGCTGCGAAGAAAACAGCCCTCTGATCTCAGTGAGACTCAGCAGGGCTGCCAGGAAGAGGAGGAGGAGGAGGATGATGTCATCCCGAGCACTCAGCACGGCTCTCATGATATCATCCTCCTCGGAGACTTAGCCGCGCGGGCGAGTCAGCAAACCTTCCTCATCAACATCGTCAGAAGCTTAAATAGTTTCATCATCGTCGGTTTCAGCATCCCTGTTCGCGAAGAGGATTTGGTGAATCGCTGCGTGTGGAAGAGCGTTGGAGGCGTGGGTGCCCGTATGTAAACTGCACCAACAACACAGAGGTTGTTTATCCAGGCCGGTCATGCTCTCGGGCCCGGCCCCCGCTTATTAGATGATTGGAGGAACCGTGAACTCGATGGTATCACCAGAACCTGCACTTCTATGATTATAGCCAGATATACTACGTCCCTTTTAAAAACAAGAATGATATGTTGGACAGTTTAACGGCACATCACATATCCCTTTCACTTCACCTTCCTCCCCGGAAATGTGTAAATTACCAAATTAATTAATATCTTTTTATTTTTTACGGCTTCCTCAACGAGCCCCGTTCATTTACATCAGCTGCCATCCCCCCCCACCCCCTCCTTCCCCCCCCCCCCCCCTCCCATCTTCTCCACATCACCATGCAGTCACCTCCAAAAGCTCACACTAAACCAGGCCTTTGTAAGGGAGGGGTGAACAGTCTTATACTGGGACTTTTACGCCGCGCAATTAAAGAGATCACTGCTTTCTGTCCTAGGCAGGGGTGGGCACTCTAATTCACAAGGCTATACAGACAGTAAAGCGGAATGGTCTAGTTTCATTGTCCTATTCTGTAGGTTGGACGTGATTTAACAGAACCGGGAGGATAGAGAGGTTTAAACGCTTGTGTGTTCGGTGGCAGAATGCTACACTGGTGTCAGAGAGATGGGGGGGGGGGGGGGGGGGGGTATATTCTGTGAAACACCTGTCTCTTAGTCTCTCCTTTTTGGTCATCGTATTGGCATTGACCTCAACTGAACCCCACCCAACACCAACCACCTCGGGCCAAGCCAGAACCAGCACCTACTTTGAAGAGGTGTCAGAGAGGCGGGGACCGGAGAAACAGCCAATCCGCCGAGCGGGGGGGGAACGAGCGGAAGATGAGTCAGTGAAACACTTGTCAGGTGATGTCATCTCCAGTGAGCGGTGATGACCAGACCCAGCTGGGTAACTGCAGCCAGGTTTGTCATCGGTGCACCTGTCTGAGGAGCAGGACCAGCACTCCCAGGCCGGCTCACCAAGCCCAGCCGCAGTTCCTCTTTCACAGCCTCCTCAGCCCTCAGCACCACGGCCCCCCCCCCTGGGAGGTCAAAGCAGGCTACAGCAGACTTCAGCAGCTGGCGGAGTGTGAGAGCACGTCTGCTAACTCCACAAGACGGACTATGGTTGGTCAAACTTTAACGTTGTCCTCTTCTATGAGACCTCTCGTAAATACGAATGCCCCCGTGTGAACCAAAGTTATTTCGCGGCGTTAACATTCCCGAAGCGTATGGCAACGAGGAACGTGGGTGACTGTGTTGTGAAGTAAGACGGCACTGCGGGGGCGCTCGCGGCCGGCGACGAGGTTCGAGGACGACAACGTTCATGACGCAGAGCTCTAGGCGCCGCGCTGATCGCACCACGCCATGCAGTCATTCTCTCCTTCATCATCATCATATACACCAGATAAGGAAGGATACACAGATACAGCCTACGCTGATTTTATGCATTGTTTTATTATAATAGCGTTCTGGGTATAGATTGGAAAGAAGGCATCCAGCAGAGATTGAAATGCATTTCCAAACATTGTATATAGATGCTTACAGCATCTGCACTCAATGCAAACACACACATACACACACACACACACACTGCGGTCCGCAACAAGGCCATCTTCTCACATATTAAATCAAGAAGCATTTCACTGTAATGGCTGTACTTTGTAATAGCCATCGCAGTGGAATAACTCTGATTTAATCTGGCCGGCAATCAATATATTTTGACCGCTATGATTGATGAGTATTAAGTAGGACTATTAACTGAAGGGGAGAAAGTGTCTAAGTCTGAATCAAGCCGTCGGCTACTTACTCAGAGTAATAACGCGAAAAGGGAACAATTTGTCAGCCGATTCACAAATAGCTTGAAACTGTGGACACATTTTCTTAATGAATATGTGAATTACTTGTGCATTGATTTCCATTGTGTGGGAGAATGGGGGACCGCGGAGGTCCTTCTGGGCGAACACGCACAGGAAAGGCAGCCTTCATTGATGTTTCACTCTCGACGTGGAAAAATATTGCATACGCTGAAACCAGCATATTGTATATTTTAAGCCTCTGGTGTATCAAGGTCACGTCGGTGACCCCTTTTAGAAGTAGCATGTCATTGGTTTTAGTAGGAGGGATCATTTCAAACTGTCTTCCATCATATTATTACCGATCTTAATTGACTACCGATACGGTTGTGCTGAGCTGACGAAAAAATCTGATTTTAATCTAATCACAGCAATATACCTGATTGGATCTCAACATCACTCTGGCTTATTAAAAGGTTTGCATTGGAGAGATATGTTGAGATTGGTGAACTGCAGAGTAGAGAGCAGGTCCCTTGTGTGCAGCATTACAGAAATCCTATAGACACCGTATGGGGCTTATATAACACCATCCAGTGACATACAGTATGAACAGCTTCAATGTGCGCTAATCAATACAAGGTGTCCGGAATTTTCATTGTACTTTGGCTGTTTGCCTCTGCCACTTTAAGGCTTGTTGTTGATATGATCTTCTTGCCAAAAATAAAATGTCTGTATTATGTAAGGCAACATACTCAGGCATGAGGGAAAATGTTCAACAGGGTCAAAAATATGTTCTAAACACAGCTGTAACACTGTCCCACAACGCTAGCCTCCGGATTCTCTCCCGCTCTTTCAGAGCGTGACAAAGAATTTGGTGGTGTCAGCACCAGTTTATCACCAAACCACATCATTAAGCTCTATCCTATGGATCCCATTCCTAAACCGTACGTGCTTCTCAACTCCCAGGAAGAAGCTGAAGGCCGTGGAGACTAGCAATGTTCCCCGGCAGTGGAGTAAATGATGGCTGAGAAGGCTAGTGTGCAGTCCCAGTGCAGGCCCCGGCCAGACAGACCAGGACAGAGATGGAGAATGGTGATGAATGGTGCGGTGGTGGAGGTGGAGGAGGAGGGCAGAGAGAGGAGGGCTGGGACAGAAGTCTCTCCTACCCAAAGAGCACCATCTGCTGTCTGCTGCGGCAAGTCAAGCCTGCAAGCTGACAACACGCTGGGAACGCATGGCAGGGTCGTTACAGCAGCCACGGTGGGAGGGAGGGAGGGAGGGCGTGCTGGGCTGGGATGAGATATGCAGGGTGGGGGGAGCAGTAAATAGGAAGAGAGCTCTTTATCTCTTTTACCTGGGACCATCAGTAAAACTGCTCATCTAGCCGGTTTTCCGAGTGTTCTGATCAGTCTTTGTTACAACTTCTCCCCCCCGGATTTTTTGATGTGCTTTCATTGAAGTTGATTTCCGTTTTTTCGGTTGGGTTGTCTTGGTCAGGTTTGTTCGTTATGGCATTTGTAACAGCCATTACAAAGGAGAATATATCGTGTCTTATATGGGAAGATGGGAACGACCTTTTCTTCAATTATAGCCAGGAGATGTTATATAGAGAATAAAAGCATTGCAACATTAACAATGATTACCTGTCAGTGAGAGATTTCTTTGAGCTCTTTACTTCTTCCACATTGTAAAAGGCCCAGTGTTTGTGTCTGTATATATATATATATATATATATATATTCCCCTGCGGTAAGTGCCTGCCTTATACTGGCAATATTTCATCTGCTGAACCCCATGTGTGCTACAAGAGTGGAATAACAGGATAGCCAGGGGGCGAGAAGTCAGGCTAGCGCTGGGATCAAATGACCATGTCTGGCCTCTTAAAACAATGAGCTGTTTATGGGCAATTTTAGCAAGCTAAAGTACCTCAGACTGCTGCCTTCTGAAACCTCACACCAATGCAGACCAAACTCATAGCTAGATATTCCTCCATGTCCATCCGGGCCGATTGGCGAACAACCCCACAAAGTACAACGCTAAGACAGACGCCATCTTTTGTGGCTGGGACAAGACAGCTAATGGAAGAGAGGAGAAACACGACCTTCTTCCTCTGTTTCCTTACGCGTCCCTTCAAAGTAATATTTGGCGGAAGGATGGATAGACGTTGTGGTTTTTAAGCTGGTAGACGTCTCACGGCCAGGCTTGTAGCTCAACACTGAGCGGCCAGGATTACATATCTCCAGGATGAGGGTTGGGGGTCAAGATCAGAGCCAGAGTACCCTGTCATCTCTGGTTTCATTTCACGGTGTGGAGTGGTCTAATTGTCAATAAGGAGCCGTGGTATTGACACCTGTGACACGGTGTGGTTAGCTCCACATGGACTCCCCTCTCCCACAGCCCTCTGCTACCTTTACTAGTGACTGGGCATGCCAATACTCAAAAGGTTGCAATTTATGAAAGGCCAAGAACCATCAAAGCCCTGATCAATGGCTGCCATGGGTTTCAAACACAGCTACGCGGGGGAATTGATTCCACGGAGCGTATTGTTATGTAAGGTCCCCGGATCTCTGGCCGCGCAGGAATCGCGAGAAGAGGGGGGAAATCGTGCTTAAGAGGCCGTCCAGATCAGACAGGCGTTTCTATGGGATTTCTGTCAATCGGATTGGATGGTTGGAACCTCATATGCGAACCTTCTGACCTGGCAGGAGGGGTGTGGATGTCAATGTGAGACAGATCTAAAGTGTGCGGGGGTGGGGGGGAGGGGTTGAGATCTCTGAGTAAGAATAAGCTTCGGTCAGGAAGCAGCGGACCCGCATCTCAGCGATGCCAGTGGGTTTTTATGATGAGAAGTACGGCGTGGGATATAGAGGTATAGGATTGTTGGAGAGATGATGTGGACAGGTCTTCCCACAGGGACTTAGAGAGTACATTAGTGTACATCAATGCCAGAGTTTAGGAGCTTATATGGCAGCGGATGAGTGCTCTACACCGAGTTGGCCTCTCTTGAGTATCCGAATCATTCTGGAACACTCTTACAGCAGCTCAGACGAGAGGACAAAACACTCCTCACCATCATATATTGAGAGGACAAATAATATCAAAAATAAGCAGCAGCGTGTCTTCTTCATTATGTATGTTTCACAGCTTGACCTGGATAACAAATGCAAAAAGGCTGTTCACTGTTGTTTCTTTTTTCTTTTTCTTTTTTTCTTTTCCTGTTTCCCTGTCTGTCCATTCTATGGATTTCCAGCCTGGGCACCTGACACATTGCATCCCCAGCTTTGCTCTGACTTCCTCTTCATGCTGACTTGGTGGTTACTGGCATGACTGTCTTTATGAAAACACGGAGGGAAACAGTGACAGAAACACAGAAATAATCTCTGGAATGGAGAAGAACACTCGGGGGCATGATGAATAAGTAACCACAGCCCGAAAGTGCGCCGTTCCTTTCCTTGTGTTGTATATGTTGACACCGCAGCGACTGAGGCGCACATAAGGAAATAAATAAATAAACCAGACGAGCGTCCTCAAAAGTGCAAGTTGTTCCTCTCGGTGAACGCTGGTGCTTTATTGTCCTCTGGAGCACCCGGCGAACAGTTCACCTTCCACAAAGGCCTACAGACGGGGCCGCAGATTGGGTTTAGCAACTGTTTTCGAAAGATCTTTAAACGTTGAAAAACAGCGTCCAGATGGTTGCCTCTGAAACCTTTTCTACTATGGATCACTCCTGGACAACTGAGGGTCTACGCCCACTTATTTCGAAAGGTACTTTGACATTTTCATCCTGTTTTTGAGACCTGCGTCGCAGGGGCCGGAGATAGAACGTTGGGGCGCTCATTTGGTAAGATGAATAGGTCCGAATCCGTCTCTGCCAAACAGCCAAACGATCAACCGTCAGAGAGATGGGACGAGATTTAAATTTTTTATAAACAACAGTATGATTATAAATAAATAAACAAGACTGATGATGTGGAATAAATTCAATTCACCATGCAGAAAGTAATCAATGAATTAACCTGGGATTCAATGCTAAACCACCTTTGGTCGACAATATGTGCTGGTTGACTTTAATTGCAACAGTGTGGGGTGTACAAGCTGTAGGCAGACAATTGATAGTAGCCATTAGCAAATGATTAGGTGGACAGAGATGAACTATACCTCATTGATTTGGCCTGGCTTACATTTCCGAGTTTTGCCGGGGAATGAATAAATTCACTTGGAAATCTATAATGCATGACTTTATATTCATAATTTCCACAGGAGAAGCTGCTGGCTCTCTGCTTTCTGTCATGTACTGAAAGGAGCTGGAGGCTCGTTGATGTTCGACATCCACAGTGTATGTGCTCTGTGCCAAATCATAAATAGCTGTTTATTCATCCAAATACAGCATTACAAAAATGTTTTGCGGTGGAGATTTAGAATGAGACTGCGATTTTAAAGTGAAATTTCCGTCCCTTGTTCATTCTGCGTTCGTTGCAGCCTCTGCGTCATATCAAAGACCTGTCTTTATCCTTTCCAATTATCTGAAAATATTGTCACTTTGGCCATCTGAAACAAGTCTAATTGTTTATTTCCAGTGTCTCTGAAGTCCCTTTGCTGTGTCCGATGAGATTCCCTTTCTCTATGGGTTTGCTGTAAACTGAAACCCGATGCCAGCGCGCCGCCAAAGTTCTTTAACCTCTCACCATTCAGTTTCAGCCCAAAACGTCGCAGGGATCACTGCGTTGGATTTCGAGGTCATCGTCGCACGCGGCGCAGCTACCATGTCAACTTGATCAAAACAAGTATTGAAAATTCTGCTAAAACAACCCCCCTTGAACTCTGACTCACGGAGGGCGAAGATTGCAGAAGATCTCAGCGTCAGATGAATGTAGAGGGTGAATCTTTACCTCACCTTCAAACATCTTACATCCACCGTGAAAAACCAGTTTACCAGTTCAGTGTCCACGTTGTAGGGCACATGGAGGCCCGTAATCCAATAGAACTGAGTGTATAGTCTCTCAAACCTAATTTAACATCCAGCACGGATGACCTCTGTGGCCTTTGACATTGCAACCTCAATGGGCTGGGTTCACAACCATTTATTTGTTTTTCAAGACATAAGCCAGGCTAGAGGATTTCGTCCATATGGGCAAAGATATGTGGAACTTTCAACGCAAATACAAGACGATTAAAATGTAAACCCTCAAAGCTCTTTTTTGAGGTGACCTCTGTGATAAGAATCTATGGTTAAAGCAAACCATTATTGATCACAGTGAACCCGGCCCTCTCTTAGCATGCTTAATCAATCATGTAGCTGATTTACCATCAATAAACTCCATGTAATCAATATATTTGAGATACAAGTTAACAGTAATGACAAATATATTAAGATGCACGAGAAAAAAAAAGCATTGTTTCACCACAGGAGCATTTTCACCTTTTCTGGCCAGCACAAAATGTTTTGTTTGAGATCATCTTGAGGTCAGCGGTAGAAAGGAGAAGCAGAGGCCAAACCTTATTACACTGATAATGACAAAAGCAGAAAGCCAGGCTAACTTGTTGGCCTGGTGCCTTCCCTGAATCTCTGCTTGCTTCTAACTACCACTCTGGGGGATTATGCAACTGTGGCTCGACACATACGGTATCTTTTTTTCAGACTGCAGTTGTGTAGCAATGCATTAACACCCAGGGCAGAGCTACACCAAGACCATGTTTTTTAAGTGAAACCCTCGTTTGCCTTATCTTTTTTTTTCCTCCTTCTATTTCTCAGACTTCGCGCAGCAGTCCCAGTCTTTACGCTCGTTCGTCAACGGCTCACATGTGCTTCTCAACTGTTGCAGGCGGGACCCCCGCCCCTCCTCCTCTCCATTCCTAAAATAGACCCAAAGTTGGGCCTCAAAACGTTTGCTGTTTCCTTCCTCTCCTCTCCACGCCTGTTTGGAGGTTACAGCTGCTCTCTCTCTCTCTCTCTCTCTCTCTCTCTCTCTCTCTCTCTCCTGGCCACAGTTTCCATTGCTCATCCCTGTTTAACTTGCAGGGCCCTTCTGGAGTCCATTACCAGGACCAGAACTTGTACAGATTTATCACCAGCGGTTTGACCTGCAGCAGTGAGCGTGGACTGTACTGGCTGAATGCTGAATAGGCTTTTCTGACTGCTTTCGAGAGCCCCAGCATCAAACATGTCAGGGATTATCCTGAGGAGAGAGAAATGAGGAGCTTTGTTTATATGTGAATTGTGTGAAGATGAAGGCCCCGCAGTTCTGTACACTGTCTAGACAGCGGGCATGGAAATGCTCTGTCAGTTACCGGGGCTGCAGAACTCTCTCTCCTCTCTGTACTCTGGGCTGAGCAATACACACAAATCAAGGCGTCCCGTGACTCTCGATGAAAAGCATTCAGCGGCCAATCAGCTTTGACACTTGGCCTCTGTCATTGTCGGTGTTTGTTTCCATTACAAGGTAATTCTGATCTCGCATAATAGCAAAAATCTAAATCCCCTTCCTTGTTCATTTATAGTCTAGTCACCGTGATATGCATTATTCAGCTGGATTATGCCTTCATAAAAAGAAGGCTTAGGGAGAAACGAGGGCTGGCGACGAGGCACCGGGGCAGCGGGCGCCCGTAGTTTTGGTTGGCGTGATAGGCTTATTAATCACAGTAATGAATCGCGAAGACAGTTAGAGGAAGAGTTGAATTGAAGGGTAAGCTCAAAGAGATGATGAGCTCAGGATGAAGGCTTTCTCTGTGGGACGCGAACGATGGAAGCGTGCTGGAGGAGGGGGGCTGGATGCGTTCCTGTCAAACATCAAACACCGCCTCACTTTTCATCGCCCCCCACCCACCCACATTGTTTGGTTCTCCTATCACCTCGTTTGGTGTGTTTGTTTATTATTTGTTTGATTACTTGCTTTTTAATGTGGTAAAAAGCTAGTTATGCAACAACATAATTACGCCGTAACTGATGAACTAATAGAGATGTGAATTATGCAGCAGTTTATCTGAATGAGAGATAGAGAGAGTCGGAGACGGAGAGAAAGAGAATGTATGCTATGTAATTACAAACTCCAGCTGCTACGTCGACTCCTCGACACGAGTGGTAAATTACCCCAACAAACAAAAAGATTTGGATTGATAAGATTATTAGAATATTCCACCCTGCACAGTTTTAGTCACAGGAGCTAAAAGGCCTTTACACAGGAGGAACGTGGGGACTTTGGTGTCATTTGAACTCGGCTGCCCAGTTTCGGAAACACTTGCGGTCACTTCAAGCACCATCAGACTCTAATGGATCATGGTGTCCTTAGCTCTCAGCATCATGCACCCATGATCACGAGAGTCAGGTGGCTGAGTGGTGAGGGCGTCGGGCTAGCGATCAGAAGGTCACAAGTTTGTGTCCTTGGGCAAGGCACTTCACCCTACTTCTGGATAAGAGTGTCTGCTATATGTAAATATACTGTAGATGCTATGCAGTGTGAGAACTCTAGGCTGGAAACCCACTGTATACTAACGGAGTTGGTCGAAAGAGTATTCACTAGTAAAATAGTAGTATGATTTACTACTAAATATGGAACTGTATCTCAAACTGTAGAATCTTCTCTTTGGTACTTATTAAAAGTAGATCTAGAAAAGTTGCTTTGCAGTGCTTTGGAGGTACTCTAAAGCTACAGTCATGTATTGAAACAACTGTGTACACCTGAAATGTCAATAGACAGTACTGTGGATAGCTGTCTGGATAGGTGCCCCAGACCATCAGTTATTCCAGAGCCAGCCGGTCATCCAGCCATCCGGTCTGTATCCGTGCTGTAGTGTACAGTACTGCAGTAAACAGTGGGTCCACTTATTAGGGTGTTTAATCTTTCAGTTCCCTGAGACTTGTGGTCTGGCTCATCCTCCTTGTTAGTCCTCCGCTACCCACCTGAGATTTTGGTCTTCATTTCACCGCGAGCCTACCGGTGTATCCCAATCAGGGCAGCCATTGTTTATTGTGATAAGTCGCTCTAACGAACAAATGACCTGCCACCTGGAGCACTTAGAGGCTGGTGTTAAACTCTGGTTATAAAAACCTCTTCCAGCTCTATTGATTTACTGGCAACATTTGATTGTACCCTTGGGGCAGGGTCCTGGGAGGCCCGACAGAGCTCTTACTGTTTTACAGTCCTTATTACACCAAACAAATAAATCTTCTAACCATTAATTCACTGGCTTTGCCCTCTCCCGACTGTTACAGAGAGGGCGAAAAACAGGACGGATTCGTCCCAGGTGCCCGGGTTTGGCTTGTTCGTGTGCCATCGTTGTTGTCCACCGCCCCCCCCCACCGCTCCCCACTCCATGCTCACATTAGATTAGCACAGCACAGACAACTTGGAGTGTTCTCAGAAGATTTTGTAATTATCGCGGAGGCGAAAGCACGAGGGAATGATTTGAGCGGGAGATCGTGGGTTTTTTTCTTCTCTTTTTTTATTCTTTTTTTTGAGAGCGACGGTCATTATTTCAATATCCTGCGAGGCGGTTTTACGAGCCCCCCCCCCCCACCCCGCGGGGTGCGCTGGCCGCGTCTCCTGTGTTTTGGGGGAGCGGAGACTCACCACCGGGTAGTTAACGCTGGACAACCTCAGGGACGGAGAAGAGGGGAAGTCCGGCAGGATGACTTTTACAAGGGAAGGGAACTGTAAACACTCTGAGGCCCGACATATGGAGCTGGGAGCAAGGCTGAGAGCACGGCTGCACAGGCCCTTTTGACCACAAACTAAATCAACTGTACGTTCTCCCGGGATGGTAATTTGAGAACGAGGCAACCCCCCTTGTAAAAATGTTCACAAGAGTTCTTGTCTAATGAAATCTGCCACAGAAAAGGAACGATTCTTCCAACATTAGGAGCGGAACGACTTTGACGAGGTAGTTGACTCATCTGCTTGGAAAACCCAACAGAAATCACTTCCGGAACTATCCGTGGCTCACTTGCACCGAAGGCTGTCGTTGTTTCTTCACCGGTCTGACAGGAGCATCTTGACGTTTCTCTTTATCTTTCCGTATCTCTCGAAAGCTTCTGCACAAGCTCTCTCGTTCGCAAGACCCCCCTTCTCCACGCATGTGCACAGACAGACCCCGGTTATATACATTCGTCCAACATTCCCTTTCGGAGCCTCATTCCTAAATACAACCAAACACGGCCATTAACCAACCTCCTCCAACGCCACAGGATGAAAGATGGCAGGGATGATTATTCCGTGCCAACATATTTGCTCGGCTTTGAAGCTCCATCACAGCCTGCTCCTGCAGACCTTATATAACAGGTTCAAATGAGTCTCTCTACCCAGCCCTCTGCCTGGTCTCCCTGTGGTTCCAAGGTAATTGTGATCATATGCGTAGCACAAACTATACCGCTCTCTCATCACACACACACACACGCAGTCACACCCCCCCACACACACACATACGCACGCACAGAGAGATGGGCAACAGCGCCTGGCAATGGCTGCATCTTCAGAGGATGATGTCATCCTCAGCGAGGGACCGAGCTAACCTCTCTGCTAACCTCAGAGAGTGCCTGGGATTACACAGCTGGGGCACTGCATACCGAGGATCACACACACGGACACACGCGCACACACACACCCGCCTGTGATGTACCGGAGATCCAGCTCTCAGAAGTCTTCCAGCACGGAGCCCGGACGTCCTTCATCAAGACCAGGGGACCGCGGCGGACGCCACCTCGTTGGGCGCAGCTTGGGAATTTTTCCGGCGGGTCTGACTTTGAACCTGTCAGATGTCGGAGTTCTATAAGGGGACAGACGTGCCGAGGAGACGCGGGAGGATCAGGGACGCTGCTTTGGCATGTCATCGTGGTCACGTGTCATCGTGGTCACGTATCATCATGGTCACGTGTCATCGTGGTCACGTGTCATCGTGGTCACATGTCATCCACTCCACAGAGTCACGTTCAAGAAGCGATATTTATCTCAGAAGCCCACAGGATGGTTAAAGTTAGCGACTGTGTCTACGTATGTGTGCGTGGCTACCTAACCTAGTTCAATGGCAAAACAGCTTCCACCAAAAAATGGCCTTTGAGGCCAACTGAAATGCAAAGCATACACAGGCTATGTGTGATGTAGCATAAATGATGAATGACACCACTAACCAATTTGGAGCAGTGAACCTCATCAATGAAACATGAATACTCAGGGACTGACTGACAGGTTCATGTAGTCAACCGTGGGAAATTGGTCAATGACTGTTTACCGTTGGGTGATTTTCAAACAATGCTTTATCGCACAGATGAACCATAATCATAGTTAAGCGTCGGTGGCTCATTCGAAATCAAACGCAATTTATATTCAGCGGTTGTAATTACGCGGCAATTTTAAGTGTGCGCGCGGTATGATTAGAATGTTGGAGCAGCCATCGTATGCATTGGAGCCCATAAAACAAGGGACGTTTGGGGAATATTTTAGTCTTACTCACTCCCGTTGACTTCTCATCTCCTCCTCCCCACATCCTCCTCATCCAGTCCTCAGCCCACCCCCCTCCCCCCTCCTCTCTCTCTTGGCCTCACTTCCTCCCCAGCAGTCCCAGTGGACCTCAGCTTCACCTTTCAGCTGGGATACCTTCCCTGTCAGGGTACAGAAACACAAACATCCCCTCCCCCCCACCCACACACTCTCTGGTGACATCTGTTCTACTCCTGTCCTAGACCTCTACCACATCAGTCCGGCATCTGGGATCCGTGTGTGTGTGCGTGTGTTCGCGCACGTGTGTGTGTGTCTGAGCAATGACAAGTAGGCACCCTGTTGTTTGGTTGACTAAAAGAGGGAAATCAGTCCAGACCCCCCCCCTCCCCCCTTTGTTCCCCTCCCTCCTCCCTCTCTCCCTCTCTCCCTCAGCCCTCTCCCCCTCCTCCCTCTCTCCCTCCTCCCTCTCCCCCTCCTCCCTCTCCCCTTCCTCCCTCTCCCCCTCCTCCCTCTCCCCTTCCCCCCTCTCTCCCTCCTCCCTCTCTCCCTCCTCCCTCTCCCCCTCCTCCCTCTCCCCTTCCTCCCTCTCCCCCTCCTCCCTCTCCCCTTCCCCCCTCTCTCCCTCCTCCCTCTCTCCCTCCTCCATCTCTCCCTCCGCCCTCTCTCCATCACCTGCTTTTCCCATCCTGACCTTGACCTGAGTTGGGCGGTTGCTTGACAGCAGCAGCGGGCGGCCGTCCTTGTTGACACGGGCTGACGTCAGTGTGCTACATGCCATGAGTGTGTGAGAGCGCAGTGTGTCAAATCAAAGTATGGATAGAAGCGCAGCACCAGAGCCACTGGCGGTGCAGATTGCAGATCAAACCCTGTCTGATCTTGAAGCAGCCAACGTTGCGTTGAAGCCGTACGTACGCCGTGCATAAATAAACTGATTCACTCTGCTCCCTTTACCACCGCCACCCCCCTACCCCCTCCCTCTACGCTCTGCTCTCCTCTATTTGCCTCTTCCCTCTTTTCTTCCTTCTTCTCCTGCTCTCTTCCGCTCTCCTCTTTATCCGGTTCTATTCTATTCTGCACGACAGACGTTTCCACTATGAGGGTAAAGGCTCTGTAGTGAATGTGTCAGCCTAGGCCTGTTCGGCAGATTGGCTTAGCTGTGTCATGGGTTGACTGGCTCAGACTCAGGCCCAGAACAGCCTTCTGAAATCATTAAGTAATGAAGTGGTGCCAATCAAATATAAATGTATCCACAAGCCAGGACCCTTTTATGTCGAAACCATAAATACTGTGCTTAGAGGGCCTTGGATTTCCATCAGAGCCAATATTTCAAAGCCAGTTCAAACATCTGTTATCGCAAAAGGTTCACAAAGAGTACAAGCCAATCATACTTCACACTGGCTTCAAGGGGGAAGAGGATAAGGGGAAGTTTCGCTTACCTAAGTTATTTTGTTATCTAAAATCATTTTATCTGATGAGGGAATCCAAGGTTATTCTGTTGAGTGTGTGGAGCTTGGCGGAGCATCACCAACAGACAAGAGGGTGGGACGCTCCCACGCAAACAAACACAGAGGAAAGAGACAGAAAGAGAGACATGATATGCAGATAACTAAAGACACTCCCTTCATATTTTTGTCGTATTGTGAGTACAGTCACCAATGACCTTGGCGTAGATCCATCATGGCTCCTCTCTCTCTCTCTCTCTCTCTCTCTGCCCTCTCTTCCTTCCCTCTTTCTCTTGCTCTCCATCTCTCCAGAGTGGCCCCTGGCCTGCAGCTTATTGTGGGCCGCGATCCAATATCCTGTCCCAGACAGGATCTAATCTGGGAGGCAAACGATAAGGCTGAGGTTTACAGGAGGGGCTTTACACGCTCGTCCGAAATTTGCATTTAAAGGCCCTCAAGTAATCTTTAGGCTTATTTAAATCTCAGCAAGACACTCACAGGAGAGAGGGGGAGCGAAATCTCCACATCCACCTCCAGTGCTTTCCCATGGCAGACCAAATCCCTGCAATAAACCAGCAAAAAATGGGGATCGTGTCTGGCGCTCGCACATCTGCCTGCCTGTATTATCAATGGCATTTAATTGACTGAGATTTTTCTTTTTTTTCTCTCTTTTCCAAATAAAACCACCACATGGGACAAAACCCACAGCCAAGGCGCGTAAAGCGGTTTGTGAAAAGGGCACATTTGCAGGAAACGTGAAGACTATTGACATGTTCTTCTGCTTTACTGGAGCTGTAAAGATTTTTTGTTTGTTTAAAAAAAATGTTTTTTTACACTTGTCCTATTTTCTTGTGATTATAACAAAAGCTCTCTAGTTAGCATATGTTATAAAACCCACAAAAGATTATTTCACCAGTCGTAGCTTCCACCTTATCCAAGCGCATTATCTCTAAAAGTACTTTTTTTGCCGGGACCTTTTGTACAAAGTACTGAGTGTTCCCGGAATTCCAAAAGATTAAAAAAACTGTTTGTTTCGGCAGTAATTCAGCCCCCCAAATTTAGTTTCAATAGTAATTCACAATGAAAGGCACAGTTATAAATAATGGATATATCAACAGTTGCTGCTGTGTCAACAGTGTTATATACTGTTGTGGACTTGCCATGCCCGTGTACCTGAGGCAACTTTACCAGCACAATGCTTCAGCTCAGCCAGTTTGAGTCAACATCAGAGAGGCTATTCTCAGCATTGGACTATATGGTGCATCCTACACATCTAGAAGGGATTTGAAAGATTAATCTCCACCTTTCCGATTGGATGTAGGTAATTCAGTTTGACAAACACAAGGCCTACAGGGACATTCACTTCATTAATACTTGACAATGTGCCCAGGCTTCCCAGGGCAGACGATGTAGCACTGTGATGGACTAGGGAAGAGAAGCGACCCAGATTAAATCTTTACTGCCATGCTTTTAACACGGAGTAGCACCTGTGATACAATATTCAGCCAATGAATGGCACAATGCCCTGTTTCAACAGCCATTACAACCGCCAAGGCAATACGAGACTTGATGCTATGGCACTCTCACTCTCTTGCTCTCTCTCTCGCTCTCTCTCTCTCTCTCTCTCTCTCCCTCTCTCTCTCCCTCTCTCTCTCTCATTCTCTCTCTTTCACTCTATTTGTTTAAAAATGTAGATTCTCCGAAGGTGTTTTTCGCAAAAACCAAACGCAATATCTTCAGTTCAAGCACTCTGGTTCAACTGTCGGGTGCTCGGGGGAGGTGGAGGCTTCCAAACACACTGGCGAGGACAGGTCACATCAGCCAGTCAGGAGGAAACTCAGAAGGAGGCTCAGGAAGGGGCTGACCACCGAACAAACTCCCCCCATCTGCCACACAAGCTCTTAGAAATGTGAGGAGACCGAAAAAAAAGACTTGTACGAGGCCTGCCCCCCCCTTCAAGGTCCTCAAATCCCTCCACACCTCCGGCCCTCCTCCTCCTCCTCCTCCACCCCTTAACACCTTCCACAGCCATCTACAACTCCCTCCAACTCCCCACACACCCCTACTCTCCCACCCCTCCAGCTTCTAAATCTAACCCTGGCTGTGCGCTCATCCCCCCCTCCCCCTCCCTGCTCACTGTTCCATACCACAGCTTCCTAGTCCGCCCCGGCCTAAACAATGCTGACTCCATTTGGGGCCTGGGTAATGGCTGACTGCTTGACATAACCCTGCCGGTTTTGTCCGGTCCGTGCTGAGTAGACCAGAGCAGTCTGAGGTGACGTTTGACAGACATGTAATTGCTGGAAGAGCTCACTGACAGGTGGATGATCTTAAAGACACCCCAATATGCGGCTGACTTGAGGTGATGGAGGGAGGGTGCTGTCAAGGAAGAGGATTACACCTCAAAGTAGCTCCGTCAAGCTGTGCTGTTGTTTTTCCTTGTCTTCTCAAAGGCAGAGCAGCGATTACCTTTTCTTTTTTCTTTCTCTCTCTCTCCCCAATTTAATGGTTTATTCATGTTTGAGCTCTGATTCATACAGCAGAGGAGAGAGGCAGGAGGGAGGTCAAGTTTTCCATGATAGGCCCGGATTTATTGCAAGCAGATGTATGGACACAGACTTATATTTTCTGGAGGGGAATGGAGGGTTTTGAACTTGGTTCAGCGACACTTGCGAAAAGGCGCTTGTGCCGCGATGCCTTTCTCTCCTAGGTCACCTCAGGTGATCCGGCCGAGATAGCACACTCACCTCTATAAACGAGAGGAAGAGAGATAAAGCTGTGTTCTCTTGATTAGGTGCACCGGGTGTGGGCGGCCGAGGGGGAGGCGGCGCAATCATAGGGGTGGAACTCCAGGATGCGGGTGTAGGTGGGGGGGGGGGGGGGGGGGGGGGGGGGGGGGGGGGGGGGGCGAGAGTGGAGGAGTGTTTTATGTGCCGGGCTGCGATGCAAATCAATGATCTCCTTCAGTGCAGAGCCGAAACAGCACAATGCATGCACACCTGTCCATCATTCAACACGCCGGCTCCCTTCTACGACAGCGCATTGAGAGGAGAGAAAAAAAATCACTTTAGCTCCGGCTTGTGGGTGGATGGGTCGGGGCTGGAGACGTCCCCACTCCTCTTCCTCCCCGACACGCTGCCGTTATTAGAACCCCGGTGACTAAATTGGAGGGGGGAGAGGGCGCTCGCGGATGTGACCTCAATTGCGCTGCCACACTATCTCAACCCATGTCTCATTTCACCCTCGGAGAAGGGGAAAGAAAGAGAAATTGACAATATCTCTGTGCCGTCGCCATGCATAGACTAGCCTATAGAGATTTGGTGATGATATAGGGGGCTCTACCCTGAAGTCTTGGCTCAGTTCAGTGGGGGTATTTTCACTTATAATTGGGGTAGCTTTCATCTTGCCTGCCAGAAGGTGCTGCGGAGGATGAGAACCGAGAGAGCGAGAGCGATCGCTTCCCCTATTTCCTGGTCCCAGACACAGCCAAACCCAGACCAGGCAGGCAGCCAGGCAGGCAAGCAGGCAAGCAGGCAAGCAGGCAAGCAGGCAGGCAAGCAGGCAGGCAGCCAGGCAGGCAAGCAGGCAAGCAGGCAAGCAGGCAGGCAAGCAGGCAGGCAGGCAGGCAGGCAAGCAGGCAGGCAAGCAGGCAGGCAGGCAGGCAGGAAAGCAGGCAGGCAAGCAGGCAGGCAGGCAAGCAGGTAGGCAGGCAGGCAGGCAGGCAGGCAGGCAAGCAGGCAAGCAGGCAAGCAGGCAGGCAGGCAGGCAGGCAGGCAGGCAAGCAGGCAAGCAGGCAGGCAAGCAGGCAGGCAGGCAGAAAAGCAGGCAGGCAGGCAAGCAGGCAGGCAGGCAGGCAAGCAGGTAGGCAGGCAGGCAGGCAAGCAGGCAGGCAGGCAGGCAGGCAGGCAAGCAGGCTGGCAAGCAGGCTGGCAAGCAGGAAGTCTGCTAAAGATGATGTATTTCTGATCAAAGAGTCTGAAGATGTCAGCAGTGCCGGCTTGCTCAGCAGACCTGATTGCTCCTGGATAGATTTGTCCCTTTGATCAGAGGAGAGACTGACTGCAGGCTGTGTTCATGCAAAGAAAGGCAGGGAAGGAAAGTAGTGGGAGTGGGTGTCGGTGATGGAAGCAGAGCTGGGCCGGGACATTCTGCCGCAGGACACGTCGGTTCGCCGCGATCCAGGATGAGAACGGTTATAATTACTAGCTAATTAGATAACATCACAAAAATACGGATCTCAGCGACTTGTTGCGGTTGTTTTTCGGCGCTATCAGCAATCTCTCTAACGCGTGTACACATCAGTCTTGATTAGAAGGTCTTTTTTTGTGTGTATCTAATTATCAACAGACAGATCAGATATCGCTGCGAGATAATACGTCTTCGCTAATACTTTTCACAAAGTAACGGCACTGGATTCAACCGTACTGTTAAAGCTAATGCTGACAAAACACAAAACTCCACAGGCTATACAGCTCCGTACAACTTCAGCGTATTTGGCTTTTTAAAAGGAACGGGTTTTTCTTTTATCACTTTTGTTCTGCATATATTGATGCATATCCAGACCGTTCAGAACGGGGGGGGCCTGTGGCCGAGCCGTGTGCGCGGCTAATGTGGCATCGGTCTGCGTGGCAGGATCCAGCGCGCTGCTGCTGTTAACCGTGTCGTTTCTCAGCTTAAGGGACCGGTTTCCTCCGCCCTCGAGTGCAGGAACACATGCTCCCCCCTCTCGGATGTCAAACACACTTGACTCGAATCGTCCGGTGAAGATTGGGGGGCGTGGGGGGGGGGGGGCGTGGGCGGCGGGGGCAGGGGGGGCGGGGGGCGGGGGTTGAATAGTGACGCTGTCCCGGTCTACAAGACAGTTTCGGGTACAAGAGGTCAAGTCAGCCGCACATTCAGATCATACTGTACACTGCGTGTGCAGGAAGTCCAGTCTAGAGTACACTATGTACAGTCTGTGGGGGGCAAGAATCTGTTTGGCAAAAAGACAAAACGCTTCAAACTCTTTCTCCTCAGAGACGGTCCAGACAACATCTACATAAATACATATTTAATCACCGGTGGCTTTCTGTCGTGTCTGCGTTGTTAAAAAATAAATAGCACGTTAAAAACCAGTAGGAGGAGGAAGAACAGGCTTTCGTTGAAATACCACTTCACTTGTTGTTTTCCCTCTGCCTCCGAGCGCTCGCTCGGCGAGTTCAGGCCACAGCTTTCAGGGGACATCATCCGTTTCTTGGTTGTTTTCTGTCTTCCTGTCATGTTAAACATTAAAAAGGTTCGGCTCAGCTCGTTTCCAGCAGTGAGGCGTCAGAGCCAAGGTTAATTTATGGATGCAAATACCTTATCTCTGTTATTGTGTGATTTGATTTGCTTCCTTTTTGTACTTTTCTTCCATTGATGACAGGTGCTATTTTTCGAGACGTACAGTCTCGGGTATGGAAGCGGGTTAGCGAGCGGTTATGTAAGCCATGATTAACATATCTTAGGGCTGCATTTGGGTCAAACAGTGATGGGAAATTCAGGTCATTTCTGACAGCTGATGAAAACAGAAATCATCGTGGCGGGCGGTGGGCATAATTATGTATTTATGAGTGGAAGGGGACCTTGGGCGAGCGGAGGAGGAGTGGAGAGAGGGAGGCTCTGCAGAGAGCAGCTTGCCTGGCTCTGTAATGACAGCTCATTTCCCTGTGTGGGTGTTTTTCTCAACTCTGCTCGCTTTTGTTAGTCCCACCAGCTTACCGTACCTGCCAGCCCAGGCCTTTATATACTGTACAGGAGGGTTAAATGTTGTATTATTAAGAGATGAATACATGCAGGACTGACCCAAAGGGGCTGCTCCCTAGCAAGATTGTTTGTTTTCTCAGAAAGAAAACCCCTGGGCTTAAGGCAGATTTACTGATACACTTTATGCTCGGTAACGCAAGGTTTTTACATATAGATCTGGAAAAGCTGTCCCATTGGACTGGAGCCTGACAGAAAAAATTACAAAAATAAACAGAAAGATCTGGAAGGTTGTGTGGGCCGTGAAAGGATAAGATATCTGGTCAACCTATCAACAGTATTTATGAGGTAGATAAAGATGTCTTCAGTTATGTCTGGTGAACAGAACTAATGGAATTATTTTATGTACGTTTGGAAATGATGACTATGTTTACTTTCTTTACTTAAAGCAAGCTATAAATTTGTCAAATTACATGCAGTTTTAGACCCAAAAAAGAAAGCAGAATCTTAAATCTTCCATTCTAACGGAAGTCTAATTGCAAATAAACCTCAGCATCTATGTTCCGGCTCTTTCTAGGTCTGTCTGTTGTCTCCAGGTCCCCCAGCAGACCAGGAATATTCTCCTCCAGGTTCAAATCAAAACCATCCACACACAGCAGCCACCCAGCATCTCCCAGCAGCCCCCCAAACTCTAGCTCACTGTTCTGTCGATCCACTGTGACATTTGTGATGGGAGAAACATGTCCAATATGGGCCTGTCTGCTGCCTCAGCCATGTAAAGTTTAATGAGCACCTTTGTGGAGTGATATGAATAATGTATACTTGACTGCACTCTAAAAGGCCCCTGGTGCATCTGTCTCTAGAACGGACACAAGCCATGTGACGGACCGGTGAAAATTAAAAACCCAGAGGGAAGGAGAGGGAGAGGAGGGGAGGAAGAGCGAGGAAGAGGGAGATCAAGCGGGAGGAGGGAGGGAGAGAGGGAGCGAAGTTAAAAGAAGTTCCATTAACGTGAACACGTCACTGTGCCCGTTTTAATACGAAGCAGAAAATCTCTTCACTTTTTTCCTCCCCTTCTCCCCCCCCTCCCCCCCCGCCCCCACCCCCTTCCTGCCACCTCTATTTTCCGCCCGTCGTGTCTCCATCCTGCCTGTTTGTCTGTCAGGGTGATCGTGTGTGTCAAGCTGTTCCTCGCGAAAGGCCCCAACACATGCGGTGACATGGGGGAGGAGTGTGTGCGGGGGATGTGCATAGCCCCCATCAGGCACTGAGACGGGGGGGGGGAGGGTGTCTGATGTCAATGTAGCAGCCAGGAGGAGGAGACTCTGGTAGTCATTGAACTGAGACCGGGGATGGAACTGGGGAATGCAAAGCACGTTCTCCCAGGCAAACATGCAGGTATTGTCTGAGAAAGGTCTGTCAAATAATTGTTCATAAATGATGTTCGCGATACACCTGCGCCAAAGCTATAATAAAGACATAGGAACATATGCTTGATTAACGTGTTAGCCTGGAGATTGGCAAGCCCTGATAGCAAATACAATCTTATGTAGAATAGTTGTGAGTGCGTTATTATAGTATGGCATGAGCCAGACATCAGTCATTGGCAGATGTCCTTGTTTCCCTGTCCCAGAATATGTACTAAACCTCCATAGACAGACCAGGAGATGAGTCTTGACCTATTTGATCATACAGCCCTCCCCTTCATCTTCCCTGTCCCCCTTTCCTCAATACGACCCCCACCCCTATCCCCCCATAGCCTCACCTCAAATATAACCCTGCCCATCCCCCCTCTGCCCCCACACACAGCACACACACACACACAGAGACACACACACACACCCTCCTCATCACCCCACTTCCCAGCCAGACCTTTCTGTCACAGCCCCTCCAGCCGAAAGACAGCAGTCAGGCGCAGGCTGGCTAAATTAGAAAATCTCCTGCGTGATATCTGGCTGCAGCTCAGCCAAGTCAACCCATTCTGAAGATTGGTGGGCCTCTATCTTCTGAAGAGATCTGAGCCCCCCCCCCCCCACCCCCCTGTTGAATAAGCAATGCAGCGCTCCCCTTCTGGACTGGCCTTCGTCTGGGCTATCTCTCTCTCGCCCTCCCCTTAGCCTGTCCCCCCTTTCAGTCCCCGCTCCCTCTCTCCCCCTCCTCTGCCTCCACCCACCCTCAAGCCCTGCTTCCACCTCCGCAGATTGTGTGTGCGTCCCACCCCCCACCACCCCCCCTCTCACGCCACCCCCTCCCCCCTCTTCTTTGCTTCCCTCCCTCTCAGTCAACAGGGGCTACATGTGCACACAAAAGAAGGCTCCGGCTTAGTGCTCTGGTGATGGATGCATTTTCATAGCCCCATCTCTGTTATCTTGGCCAAACAGGTCTCAGCCTCCATTCTCTCAGGGTTTACAGCTCTCTCTCTCTCTCTGCCGTTCAGCCCTCCCCTCTCTCTTCCCCCATCACCATTTTCCGAAGGTCACTCATTAATGCTCCTGAGCATTAATGCTGACCTCTCAACCCTGGGCTTGAAAGCTTAGGGTCTCCGATATTGAGCACCCAAGCCCAGGCCCCTGGCCTCTCTCACCCAGGCCTGAGTGCTGGGGCTGGCCCCCCAAGGTCAAGGACTGGGTTACATGGGAGCCCCTAAACAATAGGAGGCCCCCTTTCTGCCCACATCTCCATACACGCCCCCTGGCTTGTCCTCTTCAGATTGATTGGCTATGCAGCAACATCTCCAAGTCAATCAATTTCATTTATTCAATGTTGCGGACCATGCGAATCCATCATGAAAGATATGTAGATATCGTCCCTTTTTTCCTCCCAGCTGAGAACCTAAAAATGTTCAAATGTATTTTTCTGAAACCCCACGAATGAACGACTAAAGTCTCAGAATTTCCAGTTGTGGGTTAATTCCCTCATATTAGTCCTTCTTTATAGACGCTATTATGCCGTATTTGACCTGTTTTTTTGAAGCATGAAATAGCTTAAATTAATCACAAAAACACATTTGTATTTTCTTTTTGTATAATAAACACCATAGAAAGTCAAGATGCTAATTGTATGCAAAGCTGACAACAAACCTCTTACTATTTTCGAATGAGGTAAACATGATTATTTATTTTGTATTACTGTCCTTGATAAAGCTCCCGAAGAGGAAATTTGAATCAATAGATATAAGCACTGTACATCCATCACACTTCTGCGAGAAACCTTGAATCCTGGGCAAAACAGGGAATCTTGGGAGAAAATCCTCAACCAGAAAGCCCTTCGCGTTTCCTTTCTGCTAACTCTGCAGTTTGGTCTTCCTCTCATCTCCCACACACAGGAGTTTCACCAGTGGCTTGATGTATCACATATCTCTGTGTTTCTTCCTGTGTAGCTCTTTTCAGGCCCTCGGGGTCAGAGGGTGAAACAAAGCAGACCCCATTTTGAGTTTGACAGGGTCTCCGAAAGCCTGAACTCGAGGGCGCTCCCTCCCTCCCTCACCCTTCCCCGCCTCCCCCCCCCCCCATCCCCCCACCCCCCTCGACATGTCCTGACAGAGGCCACGTCCGACAAAGGTGCAGTTTGTTACAACCTTCTGGGGAAAAAAGAAGGAGGAACGAAGGAAAAAAAACACCAACAGGGAGGGTTATTTGGTGTTCCTTTGACCTTTTAAGCCCTCAGAGATGAAAAGGGTTTCAATTTTTACCAGACGAGGAGAGGAAGACCACTTCAGCGGAAGACACTTGCGCCCGGCTTCCAAGCTCAGCACAAATTTTAATCAGAGCAAAACGATGTGCTCTTTCCATTTTGTGTTCGACACAGTAGAAAAGACAGCGGTTTGATGCCTAAAACAGATTACAGAGGCCAGAAGATAGAAGAAGCTTTAAAGTGCAACTTAAACGTGGTGGTCTTCTGGATGTTTAACCATTTAAAAGGTGCGGTCACTATCTCATCAAATCGTAAAAAATAAGGCGGCAAATTACGTCAAAGGATTGACTGTCAAAGGTAAAAGCCTAAAGGGGCCACATGTATCTGCCACCTTAAATCATGCAAGCTAAAGGCAAGCGGTACTGTACTTCACGTGGCTGAAAACTGCATTCTGCCTCATAAAAACGTATCTATCATTTACAGCACCAGGGCCACGCAGAAACACAGGAGGTTCGCAATGCCGGGTGCCATTTACCAAACATTTCATCAAATCTTGCAAAGCCTGCTTAATATTTAAAACCCTCGGCCATGCAGCCTAATGGTAGGGACCATGGTTAAGCTATTCGAGGGTCAATTGTTTTATTAAGATTAATGAAGGGTTGCGAGGGGGTACGTCATATCTATCCACCCCCCACCCCCCCTCTGAGTAACGGCTGGCCATATTAAAACGAGTGAGTAGGGTTCACCACTTAGCTTATCCATATAAGTGGCTTATGGATGTTTTTGCTGGGACACTCAATTGAGAGACTTTTTTTTCATCAGTTAATTTTTCACCAACTGATCAACTCCCAGCTCTCTTAGAATCTATCACAGGAGGAGGATGTCAAATATTCTACCAGGAGAGACTATGTGCTGCTTCAGCAGAGAAGAACCAAGGGGAGAGACAGGCAGACTCGGAGATAAACACCCAGCGGGGGTCCCTATCAGGCAGAAAACAGGAACACCCTATCGCATGAGCCTCGAAAACTCCCTAAAAAAATAACATTATAGATATAAGGAAAACCGTTCTGGAAAAAAAACAGGTGTGCACATCCATGTTATGAGTGACTGAACTCTGGCTCAGAGACCAGATGGAAGGAGTGGCTGGGATGGCTGGATCCAGTAGGTGATCCGTGCAGTAGACCCAACAACCCCCACCCCCCACCCCTCACACCCAGCCCCCAGCTCTGCACCGCCTCAGCACAACCTGGTGGATGGCACTGTCCTAATTACTCTGACGACCGTAATCTGGCAATGATCCTGCCTGGACACCCATTTAGATCAGAGAGAGAGAGAGAGAGAGAAGGGCAGGAATACAGACAGATGGAGAAAGAGACAGAGAGAGAGAGTTAGGGAAAAGGAGACAGAGATGAGGACATGGAGGAAATGTCTCCATGCACTTTACCCAGCAGTCCTTGCCTGCGTGCGCATGTTGACGGGAATTGGACTACAGCCCCAGATCGGATCCCAGAGTCATTTGAGTCAAACCACAAAACAACATCGCTTCACAAACCCCATCACACTAGAAATCTGCTTTAAATGTTAGAAGAAGTAAAGCTGCTTATGCCCTTAAAAAAATTGCAAAATAAAAGCCAGTCCAAAACATGTTTTGAATATATCTGTGGTGTTTCTCAGGCGGACTGAGCTAATGGGATTTGACTTTGAACATATTCTCAGTTTAGAGGGTGGGCGAGTGTGTGAGGGGGGAGAGTGTGTGGACATCTTTCACGTGTCTGATGTGTTTGTATGTGACGTGCAAGATGAAGGAAGTGACAGTTGACGCGAGGACGGATCGAGCACGGCGAACGTCAGAGCGCTTCGTTGATCGTCCCTTGACAACCGATGAGCTTCGGGTTTCACAAAAAGTCAGTACGTTCCATTAAACAGGCCACATCAGCATCCACTCATGAAGACGTATATGAAATAGTTTGTGTGAAGCCCACCTACAGTCGAGCGCAGAGAGCAGGTACGGCGTATAGAACGGTCCGGAAAACAAAGATGTCACGTGACAGGCCGTCCTGAAGGGTCCTTTTATTTCCACTGGACTGCTTCTCTCTCCCGAACGAGCAGAAGATGGACAACATCTTGGAGGGCCATCTCCGTCCAGCGCCTCCACAACAAACAGGCCATTTCATGTTTCTTTCTGCCCCCGTTCTTCCTCCCCCCCCCCCCCCCCCCCCTCCTCCTCTGGAGCATGCCTGCGTGCTCTCTGACACATCTACAAGCTCCCAGAGTCAAGGGCGTGTCTGACCTCTGGTGCTGCGGTGGTTTGCTTGACTGACTGAGAGGGAGGCAGCAAAGAGAGGGGGGGAACTAAAAGGCCTCTTCACCTCTTACCACACACACCGCACACACATCTGGGAAGTAGTCCTGGATTGAGAAACACAGCCGGCTTCTAGCCTCGGCTGTTGAGACTTTAAAAGCGAGCAAAAGCTTCCCCTCACAACCAAAGGTTCCATTTAAAGTTAATTTTAACTCGGATTTTGACTTTTGTTAATTTATTTTTTACGTGTTGTCACGAGACCGCAAACGAAGCGAAACACGTTGCTAACTCAACTTGAAATAACCCGTCATTTCAGGTCGCCTCGATGACACTGCAAGCGGTTGCATGAGCGGACGGCATTGCTGGGAACGTTTCTTCTCTGATTTTCGACGGGAGATGACAGTCACGTGGACTCTCGATCGGTCCACCTGTCGGGAAATGTGGAAGACCATTTTCCACCTGAGGAAACAAAGTGTACATAGAGCTCGCTGAAACCCCTGAGCCACGGAAAGTTTGCGCTGCTTTGCCAGCTGCAACCGTGCAATTATACAGCATCCTGTTGGAAGAAAAAAATAGAGAAATATATATATTTATATAAGAAACCGCAGCAGTCTGAAAAACACAAGGCCCCCCCAGGGGTCAGGTTGTTTGTTTTTTCGGAAACGCGCACGCAGAGAGAGCCGCCCCCCGTATCCACGCCGGTTGGTAGCGCTAGAAACTTCAGACGGAGACGAACGCCAAGCCGATCCTGCGTGTGTTTGATGTGCGTGAGGGAAACCAGAGGAAGCGCGTGGTGATGAAGTGGGATACAGCCTCACTCCTCTGTACATGCTGTGGAGTGAATCCCTGTGAGATACCAATCTGAAGAAGGGGTACGCGCTACTTCTCTTACCGGCTACTTCAAAGGCACGTTATGAAATGCTGTAGGAGAGTTATCGATCTGACTCTTCAATGAATCCGGTATTGATAACCGGACGCTTCGAAATGCGCTTTCATGTCTTTTTGGTCTTTGAAGCTTTCCATCGCTTTCTAAGAAGATGTTGTTTTTTCTCAAGAGGCTCTTTTTATGTTTGAACACATCTTCGTTGTTTCTTTTGGACTGTGGGCATCTCCATCGCTATTGAGTGACTTCTCCTCACCCTAATCAGGAGTATAGGAATATCTTTTACCAAACGCCGAATGTAAATGAACGGTATGTGTCAGTGTGTGCGTGTGTGTGGTGTGCGTGTGTGCGGGTGTGTGTGTGTGTGTGGAAGACAGATGTGTGTGAGTCCCACTTCCTCTCCCCTTCCTTTAATCTTCAGTCGAGGTCGAGTCAGTTCCGAGGGCGGAGGATCAGGATCAGGTGAAGTGACAGAGAAGTCCTGCCCTCGCTGTCTCCCCTCTTTATCTTCCTGCTCTCTTTCACATGGTGCCGAACCCATCCCTCTCTCCCTCTCTCTCTCTCTCTCTCCCTCCCTCTCCTCTCTCTCTCTCTCTCCCTCCCTCTCTCTCTCTCTCTCTCTCTCTCTCCCTCCCTCTCTCTCTCTCTCTCACTGCCTCCCTCTCTCTCTCTCTCCCTCCCTCCCCTCTCTCTCTCTCTCTCTCTCCCTCCCTCTCTCTCTCTCTCTCCCTCTCTCTCTCTCTCTCCTCTCTCTCTCTCTCTCTCTCCCTCCCTCTCTCTCTCTCTCTCTCCCTCCCTCCCCCCTCTCTCTCTCCTCCCTCTCTCCCTCCCTCTCCCTATCTCTCTCCCTCCCTCTCTCTCTCTCTCTCCCTCCTCCCTATCTCTCTCCCTACCTCTCTCTCTCTGTATCTCCTCCCTCCCTCTCCTATCTCTCTCTCTCCCTCCTCTCTCTCTCTGCCTCTCTCTCTCCCTCCCTCTTCCGCCCCTCTCCACACACCCCCCCCCCACACCCCCCAACCCCAGCCCTCCTTCCAGCTCTTAACATCTGTCAGCTTTAACTACACATCCAAAGGTAGAAGTCAATGTACCTTATATAAATACAGCTACACTGCAGCAATTCAGCACATCCAACGACCCGCTTCCAGCTACGTGGAGAGAACTGTCTCTGTGTAATTGCCACCGTTTGTTAGTTCAATGTATTTGTCTATGGCGTTCTTATCCGACACATCGCAGCTCTGCTCTTTGTGGCGAAAAGAAGCGCGTTGCTTCTTATCGTTTTCTTCCAGAGAGGAAACAGCGTAGAATGCCTACTACCACTCAACTGTACCCTGTAACGGCGTGCTAATATGCAGCAGGCCATGGGCGTAATACATCAGTAAAGACACCCAAAAAAAACAGGATGTTGTATATTCTTATATGAGGTTTGGGGCCACGAGAGCGATATAATTGTATAGTGTGTCTGTTTTGCCTTGAGAGAAAATTCTTGTGCCCCATATGTGGCTCTAATAAAGCATACTCTCAACATGTCTGTCAGAAAACACTAAATCTGCCTTTTAACTAGGCATGAGGGAACAGAGGAGAGCGCGAGCGAAGAAAATCTCAAGCGCTGTCTAGACGTGCATGAGAGGCGCAAGGCCTATTTACATGGCAGACCTGGAATAATACAAAACCCGGGCTTGTCGGTTTTGTGACTGGTGTCACACTGCCAGAGATGCACCGTGACTGCTTGACTGTACCCGACACAGCTCAATACCCCTCCCCTTCTCTCTCCCTCCCTCCCTCCGTAAGTCTGCTCTTTTAAAGGCCCTTTCCTAGTGGAGTCGGAGAGTCCACCCAACCACAAGTGTCTTCCCACAGGAAGTATATCTTGCGTTGGGGAGCATTTCTCTGGAAATCCAGACCTTTCTGGTGGTGTCACAAGAAGGCGGGCTTTACGGGAAGGAAGGCAGCGTCGGACGCAGACCCTCCGCCAACGCCACTTCACACGCGGGCACGCAAACCACCTCCAACCCTGCCGCCACGCTCACCGAAGCACCGTCGGTGGCGAGCGCGCGAAATACACGCGTGTTAACGGGAAGGCTCGTGAAAATAGGCTTTTTTCCAGAATTGAAATTCACTCCAGGTTTGGAGAGGGCTCTTTGCATTCTATTGTCATACCCCATGGAAGGTGTAATCAGTGTAATTACTATAATACACAGGTGTTCTGCACGCTATGTGGCTGAGCTCACTGCTACGCATGTCCCTGTCACTGGATGAATTAACCACAACGGATTGGGGGGGGAGAAAAAAATGCAAATATTATACATCAAGTGTCATTACAGCTCCTTTATCGACAGAAAGTAAGCGCATAAACAAATAGCTCCCCCCCCCCACACACTTTTGTTCATTCAACTGGCATTTTCAACATGGCTGCTTTATGCTCGGGTTGTTACTCTTGCTTTTTGCTTCCACTTTTCAATTATGGTAATACAAATGTGCTTCAGTGAATTACAAAGGATGGACATGAAATGTGATCATTAAAGTGAGGGAGGGGAGCGTACCCCGGGCGACCCCCCCCCCCCCTTGCACAGCTGTAACGCTGAGTAAACATCGGCTCCGATGGCCGAGAGAGTTCTCGCCCTCGCCGTCGCCGTCTGAAAGAGCCAAACTCCTGCTGATGCTGCAAAGTGCTCCTGCTCGCTCCTGGATAATTTCCCCCGAAAATGAAGAGGGAAAAACACGTCGGAAGCCCGATTGTTTTGGGGGCGATGGATATGGTTTTCTAGAGTCCCAGCCATCAGTCCACCCACATCACAGGACGCGTGCGAATGGGTCTCAAGATCACAGAGCACGACTGACATCTGCTTCCCCCCCCCACCCACCGAGGAGAGGCGTGCAGGAGCGGGGGGACCCATAGATGGAGAGCTGGAGGGAAAAAAGGAGAGAAAGAGAAATTGCGCGCAATTACCAGGAGCCGCAGACTAGAGGATCAACTTCAAAGGGGGCCGGGGGGGGCCGGGGGGGGCCGGGGGGGGCGGGGGGGGTGGGGGGGGGGGGGCCGGCGTCCTCAGTGCTCCGCGCAAGCCTGAGTAGGAGTGTTGTAAGAGCAGGTAAACACTCACGCAGATCACAAGCCTTTTTAAATAGCACCCAGATCTGAAGCCGTATCTTCCTTCAGCCTGCCTGCTGATGAAGCGAGTGTTTTTCTTCTACACCGGCCTGACTGGCGGCCTGCCTTCCCCCGCCTTGCCTGCCCGCCTGTTTTCCCCCGTACACCTGCCTGCCTCACTTGACAAGCCTCATGAAAGCAGAAAGAACCTTTTGAAAAGTCTGAGCGCAACCTAAGAAAAGGACGAGTGAGTGAAATGACTGGACTGTTTTTGACGTTTGATGTCAAATTCATTGAGAAACTTTTTTATTTCGTATATGTTCGTGGCTGTACGGAACTAGTGCGAGTCAGCCTGCTTGCCGAAACACCGTTGCATGAAACCTACTTGCATCTGCTGTACTATGTAGAGAGAGTTAAGTTGTTGTTGAGTAAATAGATGGACAGAAGACTTATCTGCAGATATAGAGAAAGATTCTCAGTGCAGTGGCTTAGAATAAAAAAATGACTTCACAGTCAGTTTGCGGTGGTGTACAACCCTGTGCTAGTTAGCGCTTCATTAGCTGGCCTGTATATCCAGGCTATGTACATTAGAGTACAGTCAGGCCTCAGCCTCTCCCTGTGGACTAGATCACACAGAGATGTTCATGTAGACTATATTAAACAGCTTTAATCTGTCATCACCACTGGATGAATATGATAAGGATAACACTGAGATCCCTGGGGATTGACCCACCGCTAGACAGGATTAACGCTCGGCCTTACGAAAATATTTATGACGCGTTTTAAGGACATGCAAGAGCCAGCAGCTCGTACGCGGGGAAGGGAATCTTGGCTTCTGCGACATTCATCACCCGGCGAGCATGTCAACCGCGCTAATGGTTCGAGGGGTAAGCCTTTTCCCTACAGGAGTTTGTGTTTTGATTCGAACTGTGTTTCACGTGAACGGATGTCACTGAACACAGAGGCGTCCCGGGTGTGTTGTTCCTGCCCGCGCGTGACGTCTTCTCGCCCTGTCTCACCCATACGGGGAGCTTGTATATGTTTTGCCCGCGCGTACATGAGCATTCAGGGAATATCAACAAGGGAACCAGTCTCTCGAAATGACGGCTCGACTTCAAATCAACATTTCGACCCTTCTGAAGTTGCACCGGAGCATCTCTGGCCTGTGCTGGTCTGGACTCAGTCCTTTTCGCGCATCGTCACGATGCGCAATGAAGGTAGGGAGGAGTGGGCTGTGTGGGGGCCTTTGTTGTACTGTATCCAGCTGCAATTTCCTCACTGCGGGAAAAATAAAGGATTATCTTATCTTTTAAGACGATTGCGATGTTTCTACCGCATCGGTGTCGAACTCGTGCCATCGAGGGCCAAGAGGGTGCAGGTTTTCACCTCAACCAAGCACTGCTAAATCGAGAAACTGGTTAGTGAAATCGGCTGGTGCGCTGTGCTTGGTTGACACGAAAACCTGCTCCCTCTTGGCCCTGCAGTGGCACGAGTTTGACACCACTGATCTATGGAATATGCAGTCGGAAGCCTGACATCTGTTGGAGGAAACGTGTAGTTGCAGTTGCCTGATCCTGGCCCAACACGCTGACGTGCAGAGACGAAGGGGGAGGGGGGACGGAACATGCGTCAAGTCACAAACCCCCTCGTCGGCCCTCACAGCTCAGCTAAGCCGCCCTGAGCGCTTTCGACGTTCCATGTTCTCCTTTGGTGTCGTTTGCTAGTGGAAAACCTGCTTCCTGCTTCCGTGAAACCGAAGACCCCTGTCCGTCCACGAACAGACAAACCCGCTCGCCATCTCACCAGCAGCTGTGAGGGACCCCATCGCAGGGAGTGTGGGAGGGGTTCCTCTCTTGTGAGGACTACCAACCAGATGTTGCTTTGATTCATCTCCCAGCTTAGATGAGAGTAACCGAATAGTCATCACAGACAAGACTGCGAACGCTGCTTTCCCACTTATCTGCGTCAGGTTACAGGATACAAAGTGACCGTAGCAGCGATGTGTCTGTATCTGCATGTGTAGAAACAATATGGGGTTTCTCTCTGACTAGACTAGAGGACATAAACCTGAGCCTCCCCCCCCCCCCCCCAGCACATAGGCTGTGCACCTGCCTGCCCACCCACCTACACACCCACACACACACCCACACACACACCCACCCACACACCCACCCACCCACCCACCCACCCTTAGCCCTGACCTGTAGGAATGTGTGCTCTCTGCAGAGTACGATTAGCCAGCCAGGCTGTTAGCTGGCCCAACACAGAACCTCATTGTGATAAAGCCCAGTCAATGTTTGCTGACACGCGCTATCTCCCCTTCCCTCTCTTCACGTGCGGGAACAGATCTCCACCTGCCACCGCTTTTTACCACAATTTAGAGACAATTTGTTTTTCTAGGGGATGTTTACACAAAGGCCACCTACCACACACACATACACATGCATGCGGCGAGAGAGAGAGAGAGAGAGAGAGAGGGGGGAGAGAGATAGCGTGTGAGTGAGAGAGCAGGGAGAGAGAGGAGGGAGAGAAAGAGAGAGAGAGAGGAAGCCGAAAGAGAGAGGACGGAGAGAGAGAGAGAGAGACCCCAGCGAGCAGATGAAGGCGTTTGAAATATAAATGACAACTTCGGGAGGAGGTGGTGTTATCTGCAACTGCTTGGCTTTTGTTTCTCTCTTTCGATCGTTTTCCAATCTTTTGCATTCATTATCGCGGGAGAGGGGATAAGACTGAACACGGCAGGGTCTGTCAGCTCCTGCCAGCCTTTCCATGGGAGGCACAGGAACACTTATCTTGTGTGTTGTGGTGGAAGAGGTGATAACAGAATATTTCTCAAGCAGATCAATAATTGTTATTCAGACCCACACTGCTCCCACCACATAAAGCAGTGACACTGTCCCAAGACTCTGGGGCCATATTGATTTTAATTTATTTTTAACTTAGTGATGGATACAGGACACATTGCGAAAAAGGCATTGGTCAAATAATTACCAACATCTATTCATTAATTGGAAGGCGAAAAGGGATAGAACATTCAATATTCATTAGGCACCGGAATGACTTTGCAAATGTGCTGTCGGACAATGTAATGGGAATTATGGTGCAGGTTTGCCCTGCGACAGCGAATCATGTAGTACAGAAAATGTATCCTCCCAAAAATGTCACTTGCCATCCTTACGATTCCAGGGAGGAAGAAGATTCCACCATTTCCAGTACAGTAAATTGTCCAGTACCTGTGATGCCGAATACTTCAATTCAGCAACAGCTGACAGAATTTTTTTATTCCTGAATTCACGACCAATAATAGTAAAGCCTTGGTTTGGGGTGATGAAAAAAATTCTTTAGCGTTTAAAAATGGAATGGCGAACGAGGCTGATGGAGTTCACGGCTGTTACTGCCCCTGGAACAAATATTAACAGGCATGCTGCATAAATACAGCATCAAAAAACCCGGTGACCTGCAATAAGTCGCTTGATCGATTCGGCGATAGTCGACTTGTTTCGGTGCGCAGGGCCGTCCTGTCAGACTGACCAGAAGGCCTAAGTTATTTAGTGGAAACCCACCACACAACCCCCCCTCCCCCGCCACCCACCTAATAATTTGCAGCCGCGCTCTGCCCTTTGAGAGTGGCCAAGGAGTCGACCATGAGCCAAATAATCACACTGCTTTGGCACATGTGTGAGGTACTCAATACTGTATGTGCACCAACAACAAGCCGGGCCTCTGCATTATTTGTTCTGTGTCTGCTAGACCGGGCGGCGGAGGGGGAAGTCTGCGGAGTTTGAGACGGTGACGCTCGGAAAGGGGACGGCGTCGACAGTCAGCACGGTCCAATAGCCTTTTTGTTCCCTGAGCTGTGAGGTTCGTGACAAAACACCATTCAAAACAAAATCAAGTAAGCTGCGATCCGGAGTTATTTCGGCAGACGTGTTTTTCGTGCTAGGATATGGATGAGGGGAAAGTGCAAAGAGGGGAGTCTGCGATGCTCCGACCCCCCCCCCCCCCCCCCCCCCCGCGCCCTGGAGCCACTGCTGCAGCGCTTCTCGTTGCCTCACGGCGACTGAGCAGGTTCGCCAGCTCGCTAGGCCAAGGTCACGGTTAAGTTGTGATTACGGCACGCTGCACTCAGGGAAGACACGCCATAAAGAGGGCGCAGCGAAACCCATAAAACTGTCGAAACGCATCATCCGAGTGTCAGTCGCTCCGGATCGCGGAACATCTCTCGGAAAAACGCGAGTCCCGAGATGCAGGGAAAACACACCACCCCCCCTCCGCTCGGGAGCCATCACGACCTCCTTCAACCTGACGCAGGGCTGAATATTGCATTGAACGATTCCGAGCGTTCGCCATGGACGGTGGCGGTGTTCTGGTTGCCTGTGAAGATCAATGCCGTTCCCTCTCTAACACGAACCTTTCTTGGAACTCCTTCAACTAACTAGAAACCGTACAGACCAACACGCCACCCCGAAGTCTCGACTAGGTATTGATTTCATCACGGACTGTTCAGTTCAAGCTATCTTCCAAAATATCATTACACTTATCTGCCATACAGCACATGGTGGTAGCCTGGACTTAAGGGCCTCTGTCCCCTCCCTTCTCCGAACTGAGTACCCTCCATTAGGCTACGCTTATACCTGTGGAGATTTCATTTCAAGGCAATTAAGATACTTATCAAAAGATTTTTTACTGGGGAGAAAATAAGTCAATGGCGTAAAAAAAAACATATTCGGCAGAGCCTACGGTGACAGAATTTTGGACACACTTTCGCACACAGTATGAAAGCTCCCCATTTCAAGACCAGGGGAACATTTCACTGCATTGTTGGAGCTGTGTGGAAAAAGAAAACTGCACTTCGGCCAATTTCTAAGCCCTCCTCCCTCAACCCCCGTCCAGCCCTTCCACCACCTGCCCCCCTCGCACCTTGAAGGAGGAGGCCTAAATGCACCATCAGCGTTGGGGTTTGGCTGAGGTGCAACATGGGTATTATGTTTCAAATTCTCTCCAGCTGGAGTGTGGAGAGGGCTAACCCCGTCTCCCTCGTTCTGCCTCTTGCAAAGTAACAACACCCCAAAAAAGACCCCCACCAAGCCCCCCTCCCCCCACCCCACAACCACCACCTCCTCCTTTTCAGTCCCCTCCATCCATGTCCTCCTCCCTCCGTCATTCAGCGTTCAATGCTTAAGCAATCAGACTGAAATCTGAGGGCCATCAGGCAGGGTCTTCATTTAGCAGTGAGAGAGAGAGCGAGCGAGGGACAGGGAGAGAAAGAAAAGTGTACAAGAGAAGGAGAGGGGAAAAAAAGTGAGAGTGAGAAAAGGAAGGAGAGAGAGCTGCTGGGGCAGGTGCAAGCCGCACGCATACAAGGTGGCGATTAGGGGGTGGAAAGTGGCCCTGTGTGAGGCGAGAGGAACATCTGTGCCTATTACCTCCCCGCACAAAAGACCAGGGGGGGATGGGGCAGGACCACAGACCCCTCCAACGTGAGCCGGGCCTCGCCAAAACACCACAGGCTGAATGAATTGCACGGCCCCAATTTGAGGCTTTCAGCGCCACTCGTCATTAGCATTTGAAAAAGAAGGCAGGCGGGGGAGACGCAGCTCACCGAGAGAGACTCGCCGGGGTCTGAGTGAGCGAGTGACTTAAGAGCTCAGAACAGGGGGAGAGGAAGGGGAGCCGAGGGAGGAGAGAGCGAGAGAGAGATGTAGTCAGAGAGAGAGAGATAGAGAGAGAGAGGACTAAATGGCTGGGGGGGTGACCGATGAATTGAGCGTGTTTTTAGTGTAGCGGTCTGTTCTCCCAGTGGAACATTTGGCGGTTTGTAGGAGAAGTAATCACCGGGGGGGGGGGGGGGGGGGGAGAGAAAGAACGTGAGACAAAGAGGAAGAGAGAGAGAATCGCTGCGGAAAGGCGCATAATCTGTGTTTGCCTGACCTGCGTCCTCCTAAAATATGGTCACACGTATCAAACATTCCCCCTCAAGAAAGTTACAGCACCCTGCGTCGCTCAGACGTAGACAAAATTGAGTTTCAAGACTCGTTTCCCGGAAGGAATTCTCCATCTTATCCATGTGAAATGCATCTGGCACTCTGAACACCCAAACCCTTCAGAGAGCAAGTTATTTATCCTCACATCTCCAGGAATGGAAAATTAATGTTAAATCCATCTCGAAACAATTTGAATAACTGTACTTCCGAGTGTGTCAAGGCGGTTCAAAAACACAGTTAATGGATGCCAACAGCATGAAAAATACAGCACTTGGCACCAACGCGTCGAGCATCAAACTTGTACACTGCATCACACTCTTTTCAGAAGTGAGGGCTCTTGGGACGGGTTATGACTTATTCAGACGCCACCGGCGTATATCTGTTTGCTCAAATATTCCAATTCATTCCAAGACAGTAAGTGCCTTGCTGAAGTGAATTATAAATGATGAATCAGAGTGTTGACTTATTAGTTATGACATCATGAGACTCCCACTGAGTCAGTCCTTCAAGGGGTAAGGGTGGTGTGACCGGGGGGCGGTTGAGGGTGCGGGGTATTTAATCTTGCCGGCGATGGAAAACCTGTTTGAAGATTACGCCGGTCGTATTACAGAAAACTGTGAATTGAGAAGGCGGCCCCACTGTGTGTTGAATTCTAATTAAGCACCACCCACACCAAATCATCTTGTGGAAATCTAATTGAACTACAAAGCTCTGAAAGAGACGACTAAACCGAACACAGCTACAAAGTGTGGCTTGATGTCAAAGCAAGGCCCAGCTAGCCAGAATCTATGGCATAGTACTGTACAGATATGTGCTCCTTCTTGCCAAGGAAAGACTTAGACAAATGTGTTCCTTGTAGTCAGAAAGAAAGCACCATCACCCTTCTCTCTCCCTCCCTCCCTCTGTCTCTCTGTCTCTCGCTCTCACACACACACACTCAGCAAGCCCACTGCAATTCTACAATCCATGGAAGCTGTGTCTGGGAGCCGCATCATTACTCAGCGTGTGCCTCCTCTCGCCTCAATTGGAAGTGAGGTCTTGTTCCAAAATGGCCCATAATCCCCCCCAAACTGTCGGCCATGCGTCTCCCCCCGACGACAGGCACCGGCCCTCCCCGCGAGCCGGAGTCGTTTCAGAACCGCTGGGCTGAGAGCTGAAGGTTGACCCGCTTTTTCCTTTTGCATAAGCACATCTTCTTGATCTTGAGTCGGATGTGTAAAGACATAACGATCCATTATGCATGCGGCAGAAGTCATTCGGTCCTATCCGATGAAAAATTCTCCATTAGCAGAGATTATCCCGCAGGTGGGTTCGGGGGTGGGGTTTCCGCACGCGACTCCGATCACGCCTGCTGACAGGGATATATCAACAAGCCATCAGAATCGCTGCATGCTTTTAGCCACGGCGCCACGGTGACAGCGGATGACGCTTCGTCAGTGGGTCGCAGGAAGGTGTAATCGGGTGGCGAAGCCTCCGGGGCGATGTTTTAAAACGTTTGGTTTTCCTGCTCACCGTTACGTTTGTCCTTTGCTGAACGGTTCCTATCCAGCTCCGGTATGTGTTGTTGTGACTTTACCCAGAATGCTGTGGCCCTCTCCAGGTTATACGGGTTGCCCTTGATTTCCCAACCAGAACGTCTCCTGCGGGCTCCGTGGCGTTCCGCTGGAGGCACGTAGGCTGAAGGTCATCATATCTAACTGTTAGATCAGTCAACCCTTGATTCCCACTCGAAAACCTCAGAGTGGACAAGGAACCGCAGAAACTGGTCAATTAAAGAGCCCCTCGTCAGCAGATTCTCTCATTTACTGAAGATCCAGCAAAAAAAGGGGGCCAAGGGGTCAAGTATCGTAACAAAAGACGATAGAAATCTAAATATGGTGCCGTGTGTGTGTGTGTGCGCGCGCGTGTGAAAGATTCCGAGCCATCCATCCATCCCTCTATGGTAAACGTGCTCACGGATGTGCGCGCACGTACTTTCCCTGTGTGCGCGCGTGTGCGGGCACGAGTGCGTGATACTCGTTAATGACCGAGTACGAGCGGATAATTCCTTTAGCCGAACAGTAAAACCCATGCAAGTGTAACAGTACAAACAATGATCAATTCTTGCTTCTCTAATCTACGGCGGCTGCGACTCTCCTCGAAAATTCTTCATCACGGCAACAAAGTAGACAGCGACTCGATATCCGCGCCCACGCCGGCGCGCACGCACTCCACACCGCTGATGTAAATAAACTCTGGTGCACATTTAATATGATGTCATTGTACTATTGACTTTCAGGGAGAGACTGAAGGCCGTGGCTGATTTGTTTAATATCTGGTCGAGAGAATTCTATCGACTCCTTTTTTTGTTCTCCCCCCCCCCTCGTCTGCTCGGATGATGAAAACATGTCTTCCTCCCCCCGCCAGCCCTGACCTGCCCTGCCTCCTGCCTCTGCCCTGGGCTCTGAGGAGTGTGCTGCCATATCGATGTGTCTGTAGCAATGTGCCGGGGTGGTGGTGGGGGGGGCGAGACGCGGATGTGTGCGTACGTGCGTGCGAATGCATGCGTGCGGCCGTTCAGGACTTATATCGATATAGTAAGCCCGGCTTAATCCTTTCACTCTGATGGCTCCAATGACAGAGGCGCACCATCAGATAAGAGGTCAGCCAACTGCAGCCAACACCTCTTCATTCAGAATAAATGGGGTGCACCCAGAGTGCACCTTCCAGCGTGCCGCATTGCTCCGGTCGTAATGAAAACGTAATGCATTTTGGGCTTCCTGCCTCCATCGCTATTGTGCCAGACAGGCCCTGATATTGTTGATATTGCCTGAATAACTTGCCAAATTTGTTCCTCGATACGGCACGTTGAGATGGTGCTTTCAATGCATGAGAGTGGCAAGCCGGCTCGATGCCGTATAATGCAAGACGAGACTGAGCCCTTGTTTCCGTATGTAACGTCTTCGCCTCTTTTTTTTTCCCTTTCTTCTTTCCGCAGAAATTCAATCCAACTTGTTTGGAAGCGGCATGTCAGAGTTGTTACTTTAGCTCTGTGTTGATAAGGACTTGATGCACTTCTTGCTGTATATAGAAACCTCCAACCGACACTTGATTTTCTGCCCGGCCTAAAAAAAGAAATTGCATTCAGAGTCAGGCTATTGATGTTCAGGAAATGTAAAGGATGAGTCAAAGTCAAAGTCAATGAAGAGAGAGAGAGAGATAAATACTAATTCATTTATTTTTCTATCTCAGCTCAGCATGACCGTGTACATCTGTTTTGTTTTCCCTTTGGACATCTAACCGGCCAGGTGGATTGATACAGCTCCTTCTAGAACCATCTAAACCCCACGTGGGTATTTCCTTTGCTCTCTCCATCTCCAGTTCTACTGAGGCGATATGAAAAGGCAAAAAGAGCACAGGAAGCATCGATTGAGGCGCAGCTGAGAAATGCTAATGCCCTGATTTTGTTTTTGTTCAGCTGGAGTCTGACTGTGGCATATCATTTGATGCTTTCTTTTCGCATGCATGCATCAAGTCTCACCGCATGATTCTTCACAACATGCGTCTCTGCCTGCAGGTGCCCGAGCGGACGGCTCTCATTGGCCAATCATCCGGGGACAACAGTGGATGTTTACTTTGGCACAAATCCCATCATGCATTCATGCCGATTTCCTTTGCTCCGTCTGGTGGCCTTTCTCCATGTCGTCATAAAACAAAATGGAAATGGAACCAAGAGACAGAGTGGGATGGATAAGTGCTGAGAGTGAATACAGGAATCCTGTAAACCTTTGCTTTGTGGAGAGACACAGCACACACCAGCAATTTGCAGTAAACTAATTATGAGCTAATATTTCGAATCCATTTCCTTGCGTATTGGGGACTTTAAGACCTGAGGCCATTAAAACAGTTGGCACTTTTAACACTAGGCAGTTAACACAGCTCGGGGAAGAGAGAGAGAAAAAATGATCTCTTTTGCCTTTTTCCTCATTTAAATTCAATTATCGTTGCGAGCAATTTAGACAGCCAGCAGAATGATAATGAGCAGCACGGGGGATGAAGGTGTACGCATCGGACGAGTAGTGACATCTATTGTTCTGGGCGAGGATTGGCAAGAAGCACGTCGGTGGGGGGGGAGTGGAGCTTGCCACACGGGTTATCTTTCATGCCGTACAGGATAATCACGGAGTAGGGAAACCGGGGCTGGCGGTGAGGCATATCTCCTTGGAGATCAAGGTCACAACAACTCAGAAGATGCTGGAAATTCAGTTTCAGGAAGACTCCCAGCCTCTGAAATGTATTGATCTGATCCCTACACTTCCAGTCATCTCTCTGAAAGACTCCGGTAGAAATACATTATTTTCTTGTCACCAGGCCTACAATGGATCACCGGTAAGACTTGCTGTAGGGCGGGAAGAGGAAAGGGAGGAACGGTAGAATCATCGCGTGTGGGATTTTCAGATGACAAAACAGAAAGTGACCTCCTCAGCTCCGGGTTCAGCAAACGCCTTCTCCTTCCAGACTTGGAATTTCAATCACTCGCAAGCAGAAAGCCACAAATAATGTCCTTTTCATGGAGAATTTCATCAAGGAGCTGAAATATCTTCTGCCGAATCTATACACAAGACAAGTAGGTTGGAAGGGGGGGTGGGGGGGGGGTGGGGACTGTTCGTTGGTCGAGGCGAAAACCATCACAGCAGCAGTTGTGAGAGATAGATGTTTTGGTTTCCTGTCTAGACGGTCAGCTAGCCCTGGAAAAAAAAACACTCCTGCTTTATATATGCAATCAGTGAACTGAAACTTTTACACACACAGATCAATACGCTGCAAGCCCGCTGTCCTCTGAAGCATTGCAGTCAGCTCGGCCTCCAAGGAAAGCGAGCAACAAAAGGATTCAGCTGAAAGTGCAGACTTTCTGACTTCTATTCATATGTTTGATTCATGCTCTTTAATGTCGGCACATATCCACATCATAATCGCACTCCCTTGAAGGCTGTTTTTACTAAATGATTACACACGATCTGTTTGATACCAGTCTATGGGGGTCAACATATCTGTTAGCTTCAGATGAATTAGAGAAACATCCCAGCTAACTTGTCAAGATTAAAAGAAAATACATGAATGATATGTGGATATTACCAGATACTGACCATGCATGAATAAGCCCTTTTTACTGAAACATTGAAAAACTTTTAACCAGTGTCCATTTCTGATACTCTGTTTGGACTTTGATGTTTTCTAAAAGTCTTCTTTCTTTTTTTTCCAGCTCTTTGTTCCTCAGAATATTTCCCATGAATCCTTCCACTCGGCTGGATGTTGTTCGGAGAGACTCGGTCTCCTCCAAGTCCTCCACCTCTCCGCTCCTCCTCTCCTCTCCTCCTTTATTCTCAGCACAAATCCTTCTTTTATTATCCAGGCAGCGGAGCAGGGTTGTGACCCCACTTCCCCACAGCCGTTTCCTCCGCGTTTGATGCCTGGATGCCCCCCTCCCCCACTCGGATTATTGTAATACACCATGCGCTCGCTTTGATGTAATAACTATGTGCAACTTGTAGCCGGTATGGAATTTCAGCTGATGGGGCTCTGACCTGACAGAGAAAAGGAGGGGAGCGTCCGACAGAGGCTTTGCTTTAGACAGACAGGCTCATCTGCGGGGCCTGTATGCGATGTGTTTTCCTAGATAAGCCGTGGCAAGGCTGAACAGAGCACTATTCACCAGGTGTTTACCTAGCTGGAGATCTGGTGACGTGCAAGCAAAGATTCCTTTTTTCTCAAGGACCAGCGTGGTGTAGCCGCGTCCAGGTGTCCTCAGCGGTCGACGCGCTTCAGTGCTCAGTTGGAATGTAACGCTGCCGTTAGTGAGGACAGAATATAGCAACAGTCTGCAGGACACTCAACACTGCCATCTTTTCAGAGGCGTTTGTTTGAAATCATTCAGATATGAATATATACGGTTTTTGATATTAATCTAATTTATTAGTCTGGTGTTCATTGGTTAATGGAAGCTGTTTTCTGTGTAAATCATGAGTGTGCTGCTCATGCAACATATTCTCATGAGTGGAATTACCTTTTGTTAAACCTTTTTCCTTCTATCGACATTCTTAAAACATATCTTTATTTCTTCGTTTTGTGTAGCTATATTGATGAAAAGATTCTGTAAAGATCGCTAGTGATCACTGACAGCGTCACTGGCTGGAAATGCCAAGTTTAAGATCAAATCTGGAGTCTGAAGCCAAAACAACACCGCTGTGTTCTGAGACCACAAACAGGAAGCATGGCATTGTGGGTGAATGAGTTGACGTTGGTAGAACTCCCTTGTTCCCCACTCTGACCGTACATTTTGACAGAAGATCGGATGCATCAATCATTAATAGGAAGATTCCTGCTTGGCCAGTCTCCTAGGGAGTTTCAGAAGCCAGACAGAAATACCCAAAAAACGGACACACACGCACACAACAAACACACACCCACACGCCCACTTTACAATGACCAAAAACACACACACACACACTTGTCTCCGGGTGTCAGACAGACACGTACCCACACACACAGCCACTCTCGGACAAACAGCTCTCTCCGGTAGAATAATTGTGTGGCACCCCTGGCTGTCACAGCGTGTCAGTGTCTCGTTATCCCTGCTCCGGGCTCCTCTGTAGCCAGGAACATCGGGAGAGGTCAGGCCACAGTCTGTAGTGTCACACTGAGCTGCAGAGCTGATCTGAACACACACACACATCAACACATCCTCTCCCACAGACACACCCTGAAGACACAAACACACCGGTAGACCAGTATAGTAGAAAACAATGACTAACAACGCTCTGGCTTTTCAACATGTATCACATTTCCAGATGAGGCTTTTGGAAATGCGCTTTTGACAAAGTGAATAGTCTCGGAAGCTGTTTGGTAAGGGATTCAAACGGCTGACAAAATCTCTGATGTTGTGACCCGCGGAAGAAACTTTAGTGTTTTTCTTAAAAATCTATTTCGGTAGCCTGAGAAAAAACACTAAAAGGGTTTTACATCTTGTCATCGACAACATCGTCTTTACAGACACCAAGCCTGCGTCGGCTGACATTTCCAGGCAGATTTTTCTTCCAGTCTGGTGCGTCTGTGTACTTTTGTCCTGTTTCCCCAGCCAGCCGTAAACTGACTTTGATGCTTATAAGCAGGCCGGCATCCATTTAAGTTTCTGAAAAGCTCAGATAACAGTTTTCCAGAAAAGGAGGAGAGGGTAAAGAGGCAGGGGGAGAGAGCTGACAGGTGAGGAGACGCACACAGGAGATCCAGGCTGGGCCTGTCTCCTCAGCCATCCCTCTGAAACATGTCCAAATCCAGACAGGGCCTAGATACGAAACAACAATTGATTTCGTCCCACCAGAGTCTTTCAGTTTTATGACGGTGCAGAGGTACTCATCAATCGCCCAACTATTAGCCGAATCACGTCAACGTGTTTATACCCCTACTTCTCTTTCTTCACTGTCTGTTCTCGTCTCGCCTCTCCCCCCCCCCCCCCCCCCCTCACCCCCCAAGACAGGTCAGATATTAGAAACCTGGTTTATCAGCTCTTCCCAGGATGCCGGGTGGAAAAGTTGATTTGCAACGCCCGATTGAATCTCCTTATCCCCGCTCCCTATCCAGCCCCTAGCCAGCTGTCCCAGCAGACTGAACACAGAGACAGGGGCCCAATGGGCTATCTCCACCACGGAGAGAGAGGGAGCACAAATATCCATTTAAAGAGTTGAGGGGGGAAAAAAAGAAATGGAGAGGCTGACGGGGAGAAAGGGGGCGAGCAAAGGTGGGGTCAATAGAGAGGGGGGGGGGGGGGCTGGGAAGGTGGGGGGGTGAGGCCAGTAAGCGGACATGTCAGACCCTTGGACAGCTGGGGGAGTGAATAAATCTCCGACACCCTGCCTCATCCTTCCACACCCCCCCCTCCCCCCCCACACACACACACCCCTTCCCCGCCTCCATCTCCCATCCCAACCCCTTCCCAAACCTTTATCTACTCCCATTAAACCCATTTATCAAGCAGTAAACAAAACCTGTCACTGCACCAGCTCTCCCCCAAACCCCCCACCCACCCCCACCCTACCACACAGACACATAGATTTACACTCCAACGACGTACGCAACACGCACACGCCCACGCACAACCCCAAGACTAAAGCAAACCATCAGTTGAGGGTTCCATCGTTAAGCAGAGGCGTTCCAAGCGCTTAAGGTCACAGAGGACATTCATTAAACAACTGTAACTTGGGCTAATTGAAGACAACTTGATAAAAGAAAAGAGAAAGGAAGGCAACAAAAAAAAAGGAGCTTTGGGTTGGCGAGGCCAGCTTGGCACAAAGAGAGCCATTACTGCTTTCTCTGAGCAAATAGAGAGGAAGGAGTTTCGGGCCTGGCGAAAGAGAGATGGATGGAGGTGTAGAGGAGAGGGATGGATGCATTAATGAAAGGATAGAGACTAGGAATGGAGGGATGGATTAAGGGACAAATGTGGGTCTTGAGTTGTAGGAATGGAGGGTTCTAAAAATAAAGGGATGGATGAGGGGATGAATGGAGGTATTGTGGAGAGCAAGAGAGAGAGAGGGGTGACTGATGGAGCAAGGGGGGACGAGTGGCTGGTGGAGGAGGTGAACACACGCAGGGGTGGCAGACGGACCCCCCCCCCCCCCGCCCCCCCCCCCCCGGCCCCCAAACCGATGCCTTCATTAGGGGTGCTGTGTTTTCCAATGCAATTACAACCAGCCCTGTCTGGAATGCAAATCGAATCATCCCTGTTGCCGTGACTCCGTTTAACTTCATTTTCGACGTCCTTCATTGAGGGAAAAGTAACTTTGTCAACGGCATCACAGTCTGACGTCAAATACAACTTCCTGGCTTGTGAATTATAGATATTATTATAATGTTCTATTATTATTTCTTCACGGCATTGAAGTGGTTATCCATAATCAATGTTGGATCGCAGGTTCGAGGTAGGAGAAGTGGTAACTTTTACCCCCCCAAAAAAATATATCGTCCTTGATCTGAGTTTTAATCTGTGAGCCCTCGCTCCCCATCCAAACTCTTACACAGAGCTCCTTGAGTTATTGGCTTGTGTGCACCTTCAATTAGAGTGACACAGACAAACTCCATTACTGTCAATGGGCCTGGGGGGGTTCAGACCAGAAGTCTCTGCCATCCCAACCAAATAATGTTTGACTTTTGGGCTTTGGGAACTTTTAATGGAGTTCTGCAATCAACCTGGTAGGGAAGCAGAGTGATCTCTGACTCCATGGTATTGATCCTCTCCCATGTTCACGGGCTGAGGTCACCAGAACCCCTTCTGCACACGCCCAAAGGTCAATAATGTCAATACATTAAATGAGGTAATTTTGCTGTAAAACATCCTGAGATGGTCTATTTCCATCTGACTAAACTTTATAAGCGCGACAGACAATTACGGGACTCGCGTCAACATGTCAGGCTGTCACACATCTTGGTCGGGGCAAGAGAAATTGCTTTTGGAACTGCCATTTGGATGTATATCCAAAGGGGCAGGGCAGATAAACAATCTATGGAATCTATTGTCCGGTCTAGTGATAAATCACTCGCTGGTTTAACGGGGGGAATTAGTGGCAGTTGACCCTTTGTCTTGTTTCATACGCTTTGTGAAAACAGATCGCGGAAGAGAGATCATGATGCATCAAGAGTTCAGAAAGCTGCCGTCGCGATCGAATCGCCACTATCAAAACACCACCATCTACACAATGCCCCTGCCGATGGCCTCGGTCACACTCGAGTTACACGTGACATTACAGCATGTGCTGGGTTGGAATTGGAAATAAGGAATCAGAAAGCGGTAGAGCATGCAGAATCTGCTCTTATCGGGACCTGAATCAGGAGGTACACCACGACCAGGATCTGAACAACATATCTGCCATATCCCCCCCCCACCCCCCCCCCCCCCCCACCCACCCCCAGGGGTAGTGCAGCTTCCTACCAGCTATGGGAAGTAGAACAACTCGAACTGCGGCGTGGTGGTGGTGCGGCGTTTTGGTCACGGTCTCAGCCTGGACCACAAAGGCAATGTGCTGCTGTGCATATTGGAAAAGCCTCACAATGGGGTGCAATCAGCGGGCACGGTTGGAGGCGGACGGAGGCATCAGACTGGAGTAAAAGACTGTGGACATGCTGCAGAGTGGACCGAGGGCCGGGGAGATGGAGTCCAGAGAGAGCGCTATTGCCAAACACCACTGGGGAAATAAACAGGCTAAAATAGTCACAGGGACAGGAAATTGATTTTATTGGAGAACTAATCAAGGGGGCTGTTTTAGTGGGGCACAATTTAGATTCGGATTGGATTCCTACTGACATTGGAGTTATCAATGTGTCTCATTCCAGGTGCTGTAATTTGATCTTTGATGCCCACAGTGTGGCTTGATGTATGTCCTTCTGCATGGGTAGTGACTGGTGTGTGTGTGTGTGTGTGTGTGTGTGCGCGCATGTGTTTGAACCTACCAGATTTGGGGGTTTCTACATTTTGTTTAGTTTTGCTTGATGGGGCCAACCAGAAGACTACTCATGTCTATCAGCCGAACTCGTTTCTAAGTCTTAGACAAACAGCTGATCGGAAAGATTGTTTAAAGAGCACATTGACGTAAAAAAATGACCAGTTCAGACACACAGCAGATCTAGCTCATTCTCTCTGAACCATGAAGGTCACTGGAGAGAAAGAATAGCAGTGTTAAAACGCACAGAACCCAGTTCCTTTTTCAATCAGGTGGATAGTCAATAGACGCATGATTGTCATCAGAACATCATATACTGCCTAGGTTAAAGTAGGAACGCATATATTAGAATTAGAAACCTTAAGATAGAATACATGAACATATGGCAATAAGGCAATAGCTGGTCTGCTGGTTGCGATCAACACAAGCACATAATACATCTCGGAAATCTCCCACAACTCTTAACTTTCAAGGCAAAACACAGTCGATAGACATTTCAACTCTGTAGATGCTTTTGAGCTATATGGAGAATATTACTGCGTGTCAGTACTACTGGATCAATTTAACATCCAAATGCCACAGATAGGCATTTATAGGACATCAAATAAGAACAGAATAGGACATGAATCGGCAGTTAGTAAACAATGTAGATGCACATCTGCGAGCTGCGTGTATTGATTTTATTTTCATTTGAATGCTGGCTTCAGCCTCCGACGGCACTGCTCTGCCAGTGCTATCAGGTATAATGAAAGGGTTTTATTGAATTCAGCATCTGGAGTGCTGACTAGCAAAATCTGAACCCAATTTGGCCTGTAATAACATTGGCAGGCAGGTAGCATCCATGTTAGCCAAACAGCTTGTTGGGAACATCGATAACCTCTATAACAATGGTGAAAGTTTGTGCTTGATACACTGCACGGAAAAAAAGTACAACTGTACGGTAACACCATATAACTGAGCAGGGGAAATTACACGTAATTTATTTTTTATAAAATGTTGTTACCTGGAACAACTTTAGATGTTCATTGTAGCAGGCTGAAACCGTAATGTAGCCCCCGCATGTTTATCCTTCCGGACGTTTTTTTGACGTTGAAGTATCCTTACAATATCCTATTATGTTGAGATCAAGCGCGGCACTTTTTAAGTGTGCAACATTCTAATCCTGTTTAAATTGTAGCCAAGATACCCAATGCCAAAATAACATCCAAAATCCTGTCTTTGATGCCCGTGCCAAAGTATTAAAACAGACTGGAATGTGGTAGTGCGCTAGAGCCAGGTGTGTACCACTGAATAATTGGGCCTGAGTTGAATTAAAGCGGCATATTAAATACAGTTGTCACTTATTAGGTTCATATTTTCAGTGTGCAAAACTGCGTATGCTTGTTGTATAACCAGTAGAGAGGGATTTGGAGAGGGCATGTTGGAGACAAAAGAGAGAGCTGGTTAATGATCAGGTGTGTCCGGAGTTCTAAATGCTTCTTCCCACATCAAAGGCCTTTAAAAGCTCCCTGGCTCACGAAGCGTCCAGATGATCGGGCAGAGAAACACGTGGTCCGAGGTGTCAACTGTGTAAACCAATCTCAACTGTATAATGACCAGAAATGGAAAGTGGTTCTGAAAAAGAAAAAGGGGGGGGGGGGGGGGGAGTGGATGAAGAGAGAGATCAAGTCTTCAAACATGTGAAACCAATACGCCCCAAGCTCCCTCTCCGACCCACAATGTCGTCAAACCTTTTTGAAAAAATGTTGTGTCGTGTGTTGCGTGTTCCTGCAGGTTTTAAACGTTCGTAAATCGTGGGGATTGCAGGGAATGAAGGTGAAGCTGAGGTATTAACGAGCCGGATTCGCGAGGACCGCTTGTGGTGCGCGGGTTTTTTTGCGTCCATTACGGTTTCTATTATGACCGCGGAGAGAAGCTCCTCAATGGAGAATAGGCCAATTGTCTTCCTTTGTGAAAAATAACTATATCAAGTACGCAATCATGAAGTCAAGCATTGATTTCTGGCATAACTGCTGGCTATTTAAGCTGTCTGCTGTAAGCATCTAGCATGTAATTAAGCACCAGAAACTCTTGAGTTATTACCCGGCCGAAAGGGAGCAAAGCGAGGGCTGTTAACAGCATGGTTGCCAGGCATGCTGAATATTTTTAGCCTTTTTCATTTTAGGATGAGGATTCTAGTGGAGCATCGGTCATTGAAACACCTCGGCCTACCGTACGAAGCCTGACGGATCTCTTGATAAAAGAGCTCGTCAGCTTTATCACGTACACGCACAGTCTCCTAATTGTACTGAACATGCCACGGTTGACCGGTTGTTGAGCTGCGAGACTCCTGCCTTCAACCATACCTGAATCTTCTGTGGTCTGGAATGAGAGGCACACAGGGAAGCTAAATTATGGTCCAAGATAATGAGACATGAGGGCCTGGAGTCAGTTGCAGAAGGGACATGTTCCTTAAACAGCTATAGAGCCCTATAAGCAGGCTGATCATTCAATATGTGATGTACAGTACAATCATAAATGAGAGTGGTGATCTATAGGAGGAAATGAACAATTCCCATTTTGCATTATTAAAGGTGGAGATAAATGAAATATTCATAAGATGATATGCTGCTTTAATATTCATAGAAATGAACTTTATATTAGAAAACACATTTTTATGTGAAGTACACTGGAGGCCACTGATTAAATTTCATTGTTTGATCACTATGCTGGGATATTACGAGATCCCTCTGCCGGCCCCCTTTAGCAAACATTTAGGAGCAATCTTCTGGGCCAAGCCACTCTGTCATGGCACTTCACAGCACGTTAATGATAGTTTAAAAAGTTCTCAACAAAACAGCTGAATAACGGATTTTCAGAATCGCCTTTGCTCTGCGCCTCCCAGGTTTGAATATAAAGGGGAATGTGATCGGGGTTTCAGTCACAACATTTCTTGAAATTAATACATATTCATGCATTAGTTGCGATGCAAATATTACCTTCGGCACTCATTACTTTGTTTATATGAATAAATCCCTGAACGGTAAGTGTTCCCAAAGAGAGGTGACGTTTTTAACACCAATGTTGTTTTGCCCCGTTTGGTTGTATTTACATAGAGAGAAATAAAACAAATAGTCAACCAAACTTAACCAAAAAACTAATAGGATTTTATCACTATCAGGAGAAAGGTCAAGAACACTTTTAAAACATACTTTTGTACATTTTGCCTACCTAAAGAGCCTTATCCAAGGATTTGAATGTTTTTACAATCAGTGCTAAATAAGTCATTTTTACAATACATCCCCAAGTAATTCCCAGAAGTAAAATTATGTATGCACTCAGTAAATTGAGTACAAGGTACAAATACAAAGTAGGCCCAACGTTGTTTCAGGTTCAGTAATGTGCAAGTGTGTCTGAGGCCTACTGTTGAGTCAGTAGAAGTGGGGATGCTGCCCCACCTCCTCTGGTCAGAAGAGGAGGAAGAGAGAGGAGGAAGAGAGAGGAGGAAGAGAGAGGAGGAAGAGAGAGGAGGAAGAGAGAGAAGGAAGAGAGAGAAGGAAGAGAGAGGAGGAAGAGAGAGGAGGAAGAGAGAGAAGGAAGAGAGAGAAGGAAGAGAGAGGAGGAAGAGAGGAGGAAGAGAGGAGGAAGAGAGAGGAGGAAGAGAGAGAAGGAAGAGAGAGAAGGAAGAGAGAGGAGGAAGAGAGGAGGAAGAGAGGAGGAAGAGAGGAGGAAGAGAGAGAAGGAAGAGAGAGGAGGTCTCCAGCTGTGCCACTAATGAGATGCCATTCTTAGGTCACTGAGGTCTTTGCAGTTCACGTCTACTTTTAAGGGATGTGAAACTCCACTGGAAGGCCTCTAACAGCTTCCTAATTGCATTAGGATTCAAAGAAAGGAAGCTTTTGTCCGTCTGACCCCAAAGGATGGGAGCGCAAAGACCACCGGTTGAGAGAAGGAGGAGCCGACTGCGGATTAACTGAGGTGTCTTGACCAATTAAGACAGGGGGCAGGTGTCATGCTAATTTGAGGGAAAATTCAAACCCTTCCCGACATCTGTCTCGCGCTCCCTCGCTACACAACTGCAGTTCATTTGTTACGTTTATTACAGGGGGTTTTTCTTCCCTCCCCCTCTTCCTACCTCGCTTTGTTCCTTCTCCAAGGTAACCCGAGTAGCCTTCTTTTGACCTACATCTTCCATGGAGCGCTAAGCAGACTCACCTGGAGCCTGGCGGAGGCCCCCGTGAGGCCGGAGCAGGGCAGCTCCAACCTGCTGACCATTCTCTGACTCAGGATGCAGAGGGGATTTTCCAACTGATGGGTCACTGCAGCCACATAAAAGCTTCTATTTGGCTATGATATTGGGGAGGAGTCATGGGTTAGTAGGATAAGATGGTCCGATCCAACTGGAAAGGACACTTGTAAAGGTTGGATCGGATCTAAGATGCAAGCAATAAAAGATTTCCTCAGACTCTCTCTCTTTCTCTCCAATAAATGGACACAAATCCCTTTAAGCTTACTGAAAATAACATCTAGACTATAACCGTCGTCACATAAAACCCACCAGCATTAAGGGCAGTCTACACACACTGTGCAGTTTCAAGAATATCGGCATTCTCTAAAAAGGAACAGCAGAGCAGATGTTTCCGGTGTGTTGGGTTGTGTCTTAAGAGTGTCTCTAACACTGGCTAACTCTGTACGTGGTACACATACAGAAGTTTTCACCGGCACAGCCATGCAAGTGCATAATACATAATGCCATGGTTCTTTTTAAGATTTGTAATAAATAGGCGATAATGAAAGCAGGTTTTTTTATCCAAGGAGTTTGAATATTAAATTATTTCAACATCGCCATGGGCTAATCGTAATGGAAACGGTGACATTCACATTCTGTCCATTATAAATTGTTAAACATTGATCTATGGTTTAATATTTGCTTCCCAACAGCGATGGAGGTGTGTTATTACCATGACAGAGAGCCATAATGTGTTCTGACAAGCCAGTGATTATTTAAATGAGCGGTGACAGTAAATATATCCATGTGACCTGACAAAACAGTCTTAACAGCGGGCCAGGGAGATGAATGGACAGATTATCAGTTCCAAAGCCAGACATGAGAGATAGAGCATGAGTATTATCAACATGGTGGTTGGAGGGATGAGCTCATTAAAGTCTTTATAAGGTTAAACTTGGTAATTAAGATGATATACATCAAGAAGGGAAATGCATCAGAGCCGGAATATAAATATTTTTTTCCTAGGATGTGAAAGGTGCCTTTCAGACTCTGTGAAAATGAAACAATTGTGTTTGTCCCAGGACATCTAAGAGTTTTAACCCCATCCTCTCCATCAGTCTTCTCCAATGTTCCTTTTGCATGGTTACTCAGTTGCGTATGAAGTTTTTTGTGAAGAATTGTGCTGAAATCCAACCCATTTATTTTCTTACAAAAATAATAATGTTAACGTAAACATGTGCAGGTATAGCATAGCTCATAACACAATACCCGCATCTGTATATGGATTTCTATTCAGGAGGACATATTCCTCAAAGAAAAGAAGCACCATATGAGAGTTGCATCAGCAGCAAGCAGGAAAAGCCTCAATGGGCTTTACCTTGAAAGTGAGTAGTGAGGGTCATGCATGCTGCCATCCTTTCCAATTAAGACTAAGAAGGAGACAGAACAGTCTGCCTGGACCAGGCTGGGATGCCCACACACACACACACCCACACACACACCTGTTTCTGCTCTCTACACACACACACTTGCTCAGAGACAACCGTGTGAAACCATGGTATACACACTCACACAAACCTTTACATTTATTCATTTAACAGACACTTTTATCGAAAGTGACTTCCAAGAGAGAGCTTTCCAAAAGAACATCGGTCACTGATCATAACAAGGAGAGCAGCCCCAAACACTGCGGGTTGGCAGATTATGAAGCATACATTGTAGGAAACCAAACAAGTGCCAAAAGCAACAAGAGCAATCAGTTACATGAACCTAAGAAAAACTAAACTAAATAACATACTACAGGCTAAACAAACCTGGTTTTACTCTCTGTCATCCATACTAGCATAATAATAGCGGAGAAAGATTGCGTGTGCGTGTTTGTGTGAGAGACAGACAGAGAGAGCGAGAGAGACAGAGAGAGAGCGAGAGAGAGAGAGAGCGAAGGAAAGAAGGTTGTTTTGTCACAGTGCCATCTTAGCTCGGGCATCGTCTAATGAGATTAGATGGCTGGCTAATGAGAGCTGCAGACGAGGAGAGAGTCAACTGTGAAGCTAAGGGTCAGGAATTTCATCACCAAACGTTGCTGCTGGACCTCAGGAGTCATTAACTAATAACAAACAAATGATTTCCAGGAGCAGTGGTATTATTTGTGGGACCCCTGAGGGATCCTCTTTCACACCAGCGTTCCCTGCTTCTCTCCTAATGAGCGGCAGAGTGCACGGCAACGATAATCAGAAGCCATACAGCAACGCTCCGTCATCAGAGTCGATTTGGTGGAAAAGGTAGGATCTTAATCGTAAAGCACTTTCTTTTCTGTTCCTAAGCAGCACAAATCGAATATTATTTTGAGACTCTCTCAAAATGTACGCCCCCCCCCCCCCCCCCCCCCCCCAACCCTCCCCACCCAAAAGTTTTTGAAGGCGATCAGAGAAAACTAGCTGTGCACGGGCGTTTTCGATGTATACCTTATCAGCCGATTTTGATGCGGCCTGTCAAACATGGTCTGTACAGTAAGCACATTGTATCCATTCTGGCCCCAACAGAGAATAATATGCCTGAGTGGCCGAGACTCACTGTACTGCAAAGCACCCCAGCAGCAGTTCCTGTGTCTCCAAGAAGCCACTGTGAGGCTGTGAGACAGGCCGGTGAGGCTGTGAGACAGGCCGGTGAGGATGTGAGACAGGCCGGTGAGGCTGTGAGACAGGCCAGAGAGGATGTGAGACAGGCCGGAGAGGCTGCACCTTCCCTCCAGCACCTTTGTTAATATGCTGACGTGAAGTCATACATGTTTTACCAGGTAATAGAAAGTGGGCAAAATAATGATCCGTATTGGCTTCTGAGACAAGGTATTAATCTCTCATGTCCCTCTCTCCCCCCTTTTTTCTGTCATTTTGCTCAGCTCGGGTTAAAACAGATTGACCTTCCCTCAAAACGAAATTAATTGTTGATGGTGCTCATTTTATTTTGTCATGGAAAAAGCTGCCTTGCTGGTGGATTGTTTACCTAAGTGTCAGCATTTCGCTTTATTGGCGCACACCTAAATGCACGCATTTTTTATCCCAGAAGGGGTTCATATAATGTGTAATACCCTGTTAACCAGTGATAAAGTGAATTTCATTTCAGCAATATCTTGGAGATGTAATCAACATGCAATTTGCTAAGTGCACAAAACTATCGTTTTTGTTAACATTGCACATTTCTGTTGGTGGTGTGGGGGTTATTGCACGCCGCAATTTGTCAACACCAGGGCGCTTGATGTGACTTCCCTTCAGACCTGAGGGATTCCTGTCACGAATGCGTTCCTGTAAACTGTTTAATTCGGTTTCTGACCACCAACGGTAGACGTGGTTGGGAATAACTAATGTTGCTCGCATTATTTAGTCATGACCCTGTTCCTGCAGGGCCACCAATATGCAGGGAGCATGTCTGATTCCACATCCAATCCGCCCAAAGGTTGATACTGTTGATTTGATGGGATTTGATGTTGCCATGTTTAATTCCTACTTTCTGTGGACAGGACCCGAAATCCTGAAGAAAAGGCAGTAAAGATGTGATCCAGACCTGGATCAATTACATTCCTGAAGCCGGTTCTCTCACAAGGTTGATCTCAGTGACCCCCATGGTGAAGTAGACAGTGAGAATGAGGAAAAGACAGAGAGCCATAGGTAGAGAGATGAAGAGAGAGGGAGGGAGGGAAGGAGAGATATATGGAGAGAATGAAAGGGTGTGAGGTGATGACTTCTCTGCTCGCTGAGGGAACTTTGACTTATGTGGTGCACTGCATTTAGGCAGCCTAACGCTAGAGAGGGCTCCACCATTAACCTCAGAGAGAAAGGCACAGGCAGTTTGACGCATGCAGACTGGCACAGGACAATCTGTCACCATGACAGGCATTACCAATGAATAATTAAGTGTTTGATATAATGATCTTGGGAGATAAAGGGGAAAGAAAGAGAGACAGAAAAATATGAGATAAAGAAAGAGAGATGGGAGAGAAAGAGAAAGAGAGAGGAAGGAAGGAAGGAGAGAGGAAGAGAGGAGACAAATGGAAGGTAGAAAAAATGATAATTCCACAATTCATTGCCCATATCCCCAATCCAGCATTATTACCCTGTATCGCATTGGGAAAGGACTTTTGTTGAAACAAATAGGTTTTTGATGGCTCTGCCGGAGTAGTTACGGTTATTAGGTCTGAGAACTCTTTCATGATGGAAGTGGCATCCTGTAGTGCGGAGATCATGAAATTTTAAGTGGGGAATTTTCACCAGAAAGACTGTGGGCCGGCCAGTCTGGGCCATGCCCGGGGACACATGTGTTTTCATTGGGCGTAATGCACGGCTAATGTCACTCGGAATAAATAGTTAACCAGCTGGGGATCCGGTATCTGAGCTCGTCTGCTCGGTAGAGATGCTTTACTTGAGGCTTTCAGCATGTCCAGGAGATGATTTAGAGGAGAGACAAATGAAACAGGAGAGAGAGAGAAGCTGAACTGTTAGGAGTGCTTGTTTCTGACATAAACCCATAATGGAGTCAACTACTGTTGTGTGTGTCTGCTGATCTTGTCAGACCCACTGATAACCTAATGCAAAATGACTTTGAAGGTAGATTTTTTTGGACACTATCAGCTTACTGAATCTCTCGCTCGTATTTGGCCCGGGCGTTCGTATTCACAAAGTGTGAATGAATCACACGCCATCTAAAGAAATGACCTATTTTAGCTTGTCTTTCAACCACGCCTCTAACTGAAGGCGTTACTTGAACTCTAAGCTCATTTTATAAGTGGTAAAACTTCTCAATCAACCGTGTCCTCTAAAATGAAGCCAAGGACTCCTTTCCACACTTGGGTGATTCGCAGTCCGCCCACGCCTGCTGATGCAGTGTCTGTCTGAGACAGTCCAGCGGAGGGCAGGTTCCACTCCTCATCCAGGTGACCTATGGCTTCATATATGTACCGCTTGTTGTGTGTATGACAGATTCCCATGCATATTCATACATGCATATGGCTAACCAGAATGAGGCCTGTCTCCTCACTCCACCTATTCCCTTGTAGAGCTGCGTGAAGTCAGTTCATTACTAGATGTTCTCTAAACCCGTCCGGTCAAACCCTGAGGATTTAGTGCTGTGCTGTTTGCACATGTGTGTGTGTGTGTGTGTGAGTACTTTAAGTGTTTTTGGACACGTCTGTGTGTTTGCGCGGGGTCCGTGCGTGCAGATGCGTGCGCACTTTGCATGTTTGTGCAAAAGTTGCGTACGCGTGGGAGTGTTTGCGAGCGGGAGTGTGTGGGTGTGCGCGCACGCGTGCGTGCATGGCATTCACACACAGGCTTTTCTTGTTTGTGAGGTGAGAACAGAGAGAAAAGGAGTCCCACAGCAGGCCTCCTCCTCCCCTCGCTCCATCTGCCTCTCTCGCTCAGTCCTACATAAATTAAAAAAGCTGTACATCTGCTCAGGGGTACATTGTTAGTTGTGTGCATTTGGTGGTTCCTCTGTTTATGAAAAATTAAACACTTTGCTGCATTCATTTATTTTTTCCCCCCCGAAACTCCCTTGTTTGCGGCAAACATGCCTGTGTCCTGGGCACTACCCCTGCTGAGTGGGTGAGCCAGGCACTCTCCTGAAAATAGACAGAGAGAGCAAACAGGAACTGCTTACAGAAAGGAAAGGGAAAAAATCGAGGAGAAAAAAAAACACAAAAAAAAACATCTGTTGGGCTCAATGAAAAGCACATGCGAGGCCTGGAAAAGCCGTCCAGCATGATGTTCTATTTCCACCGCTGTAATCAGCCCCAGTGCTGCGAAGTTCAATAAACACTGGCAGCAGAGACGAAGCGGGCTAATTGTGTCACTGTATTTTCAGGGGGCATGGGGTGCGGTGGTCGTACTCATCACCTGGTCGGTCGACGCGATTTCTATTATTTTCTATTCGATTTAGCTGTACGATTGGAGGGTTAGCGGGATTTATGGCACCGTTAAATCTCAGGATTACCTATTCCACAGCAAGTTTACCGTTGATATTTCATCATGGTGACTTATTGCAGGATTGTCTTAATTTTATTGTCCTGTAAACATCGGCACATTTTCTGCTCCCCTACACAGTTTTACTCAGTTTTACATCCAATCATGAATTAAAACATAAAAGAAACATGGCGTACACCCACTTTGATTAATTGATTTGCGTTGGCAGCGCTTAGAGAGATGGGAACACTGGCTAGACCTTGGGGGCCATCGACCCTGGACCCCTCCCCCTCATATCAGCCAGAGCAGGACAGATGACCACGACCAGAGGTTGTGGTCACTCTGTGGCCCTGTACAGAGACCAGGCGGCGAGGGAGGACCTGTGTTTGTCTTTCACATTAATGCTCTGGACTCGGGGGCGGTCGTATTTGGCCAAGGGCCGTGGTCACAGTGATCCGCCTGCAGCAGAACAGGTGTTGCGGGCCGACGAGGCCGTCCATCTCTCTCTCGCCCGTCTCCGTGGGATTCAGGGTTAATTATCGTCAAGCACGCCATTAAGGAGAGTGATGAAAACGGTGAGGATACAGGGACAGTAACCTTGGCTGTGGAGGAAGAGAGCAGGGAGGGGATTTAGATTGAGGGAGGGGACCTGGGTCAAATACTATTTGCAAATATTGTTCATTATTTGTGGCACACTTGAATTGGACACTGGAAGATAAGAAACCCTTACCTAACGATACTCTGGCCCATCCATAAGTACTCGTTGTATGACGTGACCTAGGATACGGCTGCCAAGGAGAGCTATTACTGTGTTTGGTCATTCGCAGAACTAATGTAGCGAGTGAAAAGGCACAAAAAAGATTGCCGGATTTAAAAAGAGGTGAAAAGGGATTCATTTCTCCGTCCGCTGAGCCACCATAAAAAGACGGTCATTTCGTCTTCTTGCACCTTGTCCTTATGTCAGGCTCTATACTTATCCATATCATCCTATGTTCCTTCATAATGAATAAATGACAGCTACCATTAAGGTTTCTTTTTAATGCCCAGTCTTAACATATTAATTGACATTACAGTGCATGTGAGATCATACAGTAAATTGTATCTAGTGGAGTCAGTGACACCTGACCTATTGGAGATTTTACAGTGTGCTTATACCTTCATTTATCTACCCAACGTCCCTATGAATATTTAAGACAGCCAATTAAACCGCAGCTGACCTACGGGCTGCAGCAGCGCCAAGCGTCACGCTGTCACACACACACACACACATCCACCCACACACATTCATCCACACGCACTCTCCTACTCTCTCTCTACCTCCATCCTCCTCGTTTTCCCTATCTCTCTCTCTCTCTCTTGGACACACATGCACAACGCCCCAATGTCACGCGGTCAGACCCGTCACGAATGTGTCATGTTTATGGAGGGCGTCCACAGACACAGTTTGTGTTTTGAGTATGTAAATGACCACGGGGTGGGGGGGGGGTCAAAGTTAATGTGTGTCAACGCGCTTCACCTTGGTGCTGCGCCGATCCTATAGGTGTCTAAAGGTGCTGTTAAGGAATAGGACTCGCCAACCATTGGTGTCACGCATATTAATAAAGATGACTGGTTAGCTATTCTTATATAAAGGGAAGCAATGCCTTATTAATTGAATCGATGTTCAGCGTTGATGTTGACATTCAATCGACACCAACATTACCAGCAACAATCACAGGTGCCTTGTAACAAACAAGGTTTTCTCACAGGACGTGGCAATTAGTGGTCTCGCAGACTGTTAATGATATACTCATCAGGGACTATATGTGTTACCAGCCATGCATTTCCTTCTCAGTAGAATCCAGGACTCGATGAGGTACAGTACTTGATCACATGAAGACTTTAAAGAGAGTAGATGTAGTTAAGACGATTAGAACCACGTTTTTGACGCAGTTTCCATCTTATGTGGAAGTATGAAGATCAACCAGCAACCCTTTCCTGTCAAACATGCACATTATATTTGAAGTAATGAACATAATTACCTAGCTTCCTGATTCTGACCGAAAGCTTGTCTTTCACTCTGATATTTAAGCTATGTACCGTCGATACATAATATGCATGACAACAGATTGGCACAGAACTATTTAAGATCATGGGATGGAAATGTTCACATTATCATCACAATTCCAACACCAAGCTTTTGTTAAAATGCCTTTGAGGAATGAGCTGTTAGTTTTATGCATTCGCTGACATTTCCTATGAAATGCAGCTACCTTGACGCGAAGAGCAGATTGTATGTTCGTCCCCACATTGCAACACACTGGAATTGTGTGGAATACTCTTGCTTCATTGCGAGGGTGTCTATAGGTCAGATTACTATTTCATATGGCATGAAATATAGATGAACAAAGGCTTTTTCACCCTCTAATCAGTTTCTTATATTTCTATCACAGTTGTGATGGAGCTGAAATTACTTCCTGTTCTAATTACATTACCACAGCCTGAGGTCAAACCTACGATGCTTCCTGCGCACTACATATACCCAAAGAAATAAGCTTTACATGTACTGTAGTCTTTTGAATGTCCGATATATCAGCATTTTACATATTCACATCTATATGACCCATAATACCCATTATGTATAATGAAGCCACTCATTCACATCACTGAAATGCATTAATTTCATGTTACCACACTCACTCAAAACACTCACATGCCCAAACTCTGAACCCTTGGCAAGTACATTTCAAATCCTGTCATAAATGCTCATCTTTCTTTGTGGTGTGCCAAATGGTGAACTCTATGACTTTAAAGTGTTTCCAATCCATTCTTTTAAAGTATCCCAAGCACCCATGCGGCAATTTAGCCTAAAACGTTTCTCTAAATTGTCTAAGACATCCTCCAACCACTAGTTCTCTGGCCTCGAATCAGGCCCAAACCCAAGTTTCCATTTATGAAAAATGTCTGGTTAGGGCACTATCATTACAGCAATCATTCTTTCGTCTGTTGTATCATTTCTTCTTAAAAATGCATCTCTAAGGCCTTCGTGAGGCTGGGATTTCCAAAACCACTATAATTTCGCCTCAAACTGTGATCTCCACAGGCAATCTGCATCTAGCAGCAGTCCACCGTTTGCTTTGGGAATAGAAATCAGACACCTGTCGTTGCAGAAGGGATTTTTTATTTATTATTCCGCAACACCCCTCAACCAGCCAGGCGTATCAAAGCAGCAGAGGGTGAAAATACATCCTGGAATGAAGGGAAGTTAAAGGAAGCGGACGTATCGCAGCTCCCAGCCTTCCGAGGGGACTCATAATCATCACGCTCTTCCTCCTCGTCATCCCTCCATCATAACCGACATCTGCGACGGTAATCACATTTTAAATATAGTCGCCACGGCGATGACAGTGTTTTAGTTGGGTACATTCTCTTTAAATACCCCGATAATACCCCGTGTCTGGAGGTTGATGGCGTCAGATCTTTTTGCAGTCGGTGAGGCAGAGTGACGGGAGCAGACAGCACCGTCGGTTTGGATGTCCGTCCTGTAAAACCTTCCCCAGGGGATCATTAAAATGTGAATACCACTCCAAGGGGAAATAACAGCAGTGGCTCTATCAACGCTGTGTTGATTATTTTCCCAGTTAGATAGGAGGGTTCCCTGAACGGATGTAAACATTTCAAGGCCAAAAGGGGCCATAAAACACACAATTCGATATTGTACATAGATGATTGATGGAAGATGTCATTCAGATCTGGTCAGAGAACAGTAAAACAGCGAGGCAGTGTTGGAACAGTGTTATTTCACTAATTTCAGGCCAGCTCAATCTTATAAACCAGCCAATAAGTACTGTTTACTAACTGTACCCACATAAAGGGTAATATCATCTTATTGATTTCGGAAAGCTACAAACCTGTATGAACAACACATACAGTACTCCTGTTATGGAGTCTGCAAACGACCTCGAAGAATTGAGTATACTGAACACATGTAAAGGGTAATTGCATTGATTAATTCAGGGCTGTTTTATGCAAAACCGACTCACTCTTAACGGTCCTACTTCATTATTTGTGCGGTTTTATACATCTTGGCCCTATTCCTGGTCCGACTGTATTGAAGCCGTTTCTCTCCTCTAATCAACCACTCTATCAAAGGAATATTGAATCTGCTATGAGGCAGGTCAGAGAGGACCCCCATGTTCCCTGTGCAGCATCGAGAAGAGGACAGCACTTGTTTAATTGGCTCGTGTGCTCAGGTTGAACAGATGCTGCTAGCGTCCCTCATGTCCTGTTTTTCAAGAATATGAGCACTTGCATCCGCCAGGCCACCCCAGGAGAGAGCAGAGAAAGTAAATGGATGGTCTACTTCAGATAGTCTCCAAACTGAAAGGGGGCTTTTTTTAGTCTTCCTTTTGAGGAAGGACGCTCGTTGTTAGTACGAAGCGGCAAAAAAATAACATTATTAGCATTCGCCATAAATTACCTAGAAGGAGCACGAAAGAGGGCCACTATATCCAGATGGATGCCCCTTAAATCTGTCTTCAATTACTCTCCGCTAACTTCCCCTTTCTGTTGAATTCTGATGAGCTGATCTGGAAATTTACTGAGCGTGGCTTGAGAGCACTTGTTCCCCATCCTAAGTGCAACCTGGCTGTATCTGAGTAATGTGAACCTTTGATCAGAGATTCTTATTACCTATAAAAGCCCATACTGTCCAATTCTACATTGCTTTTCCCCCCTCTATAGTGCTTTTCTCCATTCATATCTGGCCGGGTGATAGTCTCTTTAAGGTGACACTGAAAAATCCTGTGATCATAAAGAAATAATATGAATGATAATGTCTTTGCGCTGTCAATAGTCCTCCTTCTATCCTGCTGTAACCTCTCAGTGGGCTGTCCAGGGCAGGCAAGTCAGTAGCTAGCTACTTCCCTCTGGTGGCCAGCAGAGACACCGAAGCACCGGGCCGGCCGACCGTTCTGCTGAGGTCAACATGTTGAACGCCCGTCAGACACCAGGAGAGAACGAGCTCCTTCCAAAGCAGGAGGAAACCGAAAGATACAAAAAGGAAACATATTTTTTCTTTTGAGGGAGCGAGACACCGGATGCATTTCTCAGTTTGGGGAAAACATGATGATAAATGCTGTGCGTCGCAACGAAAGCTCTGTCACCGGTTACTATTCTATATCCAAACTCTCTCCCCACCTCTCCCTTACCCTCTCCTCAATTTTTAAGAGGAGCACCATGGGAGCTGCACCAGGGCCATTAACATATATAGAGTCTTTATTTAAATCCCATTCTCCCAGCCATCCATTTAGAAGAGTGATGCCGGCGGGCTTGCTGTGCTACGTGACACACTGATTGAGCTTCAATTTGATCATTTGATCTGATTGTGGGGTAAACAGAGGCTTGATGGATAAGATCTCATTACAATGGGAAAGTGAGAGTTTAATTTCCTGTACATGTTCCGTCTTTATTAGTGTCAGAGACAGCAGGCCGTCAATAGCATTAAGGAGACGGCCTCCCCTAGCAGAGGTATCCGGTCTGACACAAACGAGAAGCCCTGGCCAGGCTAAAGGGATTACACTTGGCACTATCCTCCCCGCATATTGGGGTCTAGTTTCCTCCAGGCATTAATACAGTAGCAGGACCTAACCACATAAAATGCTAAATGACTTCATGGATATCAAGCAAAATTGAATCAGGCGCTCGTTAAATCGGGCCCATACAAATTTAGCAAGAAAATGAATGCGGCTCGTCGTTGAACTAAATGAACGTTTCTCAGAAAACACGCGGGGGGATCGTCGATGGAATACAGATGCGGGGGAGAGACAAGGTGCGTTGTTGTTGGTGTCCGTCAAGAGGCGCGTGTGGAGACACACTGTGATTAGAGTCTTTCTGAGGAACGTTCTCCAGCCATGCTAAAAAGCTAGGCTAACATAATAAACCTGTCAACACTCCGGAGTGAATACCCTGGAGTCACTGTTGTCTCTCACACACCCCCTGTGATAGTCATCATCACCATATCTGTCCTGGGAGACTGGATCTCCTCTATCAGTCACTCACTGACACGCGTGCACGCACGTATACACACACCCAAACACGCAACATATACATACGTAAACATGGGGGGGGAATACACATGCGGTGCCGTCAACATACCAATCCTTTCCTTTTTACATGTTTAACACACGCTAATGTGTTTCTGCCGCCTTGGAGGGAGGACGGCTGTGCTTGGGACTTCATTTAGCGGCCATGTTATCTCTCTGCCAGTCTGTCTGTCTATCCGCCAGTCTGTCTGTCTGGCTGACTGTCTGGCTGTCTCTCTGCCAATCTGTCTGTCTCTCTCCCGGTCCGTCTGTCTATCTGCCAATCTGTCTGTCTGGCTGACTGTCTGGCTGTCTGGCTGTCTCACGGCCTGTCTGTCTCTCTGCCAGTCCGTCTGTCTAGCTGACTGTCTGTCTCACGGCCTGTCTGTCTCTCTCCCGGTACGTCTGTCTGGCTGACTGTCTGTCTGTCTCACGGCCTGTCTGTCTCTCTGCCAGTCCGTCTGTCTGGCTGACTGTCTGGCTGTCTCACGGCCTGTCTGTCTCTCTGCCAGTCCGTCTGTCTAGCTGACTGTCGGTCTCACGGCCTGTCTGTCTCTCTCCCGGTACGTCTGTCTGGCTGACTGTCTGGCTGTCTCACGGCCTGTCTGTCTCTCTGCCAGTCCGTCTGTCTGGCTGACTGTCTGTCTCACGGCCTGTCTGCTTCTCTGCCTGCCTGTCCATCTGTCTGTTTGATGGCAACCAGAGAAGAGAAGAGAGACACGCTTTGGTTATGTTCCCCTCAATCCTCTGGGGGGCCTGAGAGTGAGAGTGAGAGAGAGAGGGGCGCAGGAGAGTTATACCCCGAGTGCACAATCATTACCATGCTAAATTTATATTGATTGCTGCTAGCTTAAGAGCTAAACGTGAGTTATTCCCCGGACGATAAGCCTGTGTGTGTACAATCCATGGTGAAGTGGTAATCCTGGGTACAACATGTGCAGCGCGTTTACCGTAGATACGGAACACGTTACGCAATCCCTAGCACGAATATATGAACCTGCTAACCCTTCCAGTTGGGATTTTTAAGTGGATGATTTGCAGAGCTCTCGGATTCCTCCCCACATCCCCTCCTCATCCACGACGAGCACGAGTGTACCCAGGGAGGGGTGGAGGAAGAGAGGGATGGAGGAAGAGAGGAATGGAGGGAGGGAGGTTGCAGGAGGGAGGGAGGGAGGGAGGGAGGGAGGGAGGGAGGGAGGGAGGGAGGGAGGGAGGGAGGGAGGGAGGGAGGGAGGGAGGGAGGGAGGGAGGGCGAGGGTGTGGAAGGGGAGGGGGAGTCCATGCCAGAGGTGGTTAGAGAACATGCTGTTTCTACCCGTTCTTTTCCCTGCGTGGCTAGCTGGCTGTGCAGCATGGGTAAAGTTGTGTGTATCCCCTCCTGCAGGCACATTTCATCAGACATATGCATATGTGCTTGCCCTTGACATTATCATCAGCAGATTTGCTCCGGGCCCCGAGGTAAGGTTGAAATACTGCTGAGGCTTTTCAGACTCTGCGGCCCGCTTCAGAGCTGGCAGAGAGACTGTCCGTCGGCTAAATAAGCACCAAGAGACGGTGGAGAGGAAAGGAGAGGAGAGGAAGGGGAAAGAAGCTCAGTAGCAGAGCCCAGAAGAGCCCCCCTCAGGGGACGCTAGTAATTAAACAGTGATTAAATTAAGGGGCGACGCGAGCAAAACGCCGCCTGATTGACAGACTTGCTCCTCTCTCTGGCGAGCGTTCGCTCTACCTCAGTGAATTCAGTTCAGGGTGAGGTGACTCACGAGTGACTAACCGAGCACTGGTTCCTATTGACCTCAAATTACCTCTTTATTCGGATTCTTCAAGGTCCAATGTTCCAAAAGTGTCTTTTTTTTACGGTGGCTCACTGCGATTCTGAGAAAAGCCTTTGGAAGAAAAAAAAACACTTTAAAAGCAACGCATGCACGTGGCTGAAGCCTCTGATACGATCAGTGTTTACTTCAGATAAACTCACGAAGTACAATCACTTGAGAGAATACATTACACAGGCTGTGTCTCGAGTGCCAACCGTGTTCACTTCCACCTGAGAGAGTACAATCACCAGTCACTTCCTGTCAGAGGCTCTGAGGTACACTCTGAATCTAAAGCAACCTTGGCCCTCATTTACCAGTGTGGAGTGTGGTCTGCTCTAGTAAAAGCCTTCTCCCCCTCTCTCCAAAGGGCTGAAAACACTAGAGATTACCTCCGGTGACTACTTAAACCCAAAGCAAACAGACAGACAGAAGGGTTGAAAAACAGCAATAAAAACAGCTTTTACAAAACAATCAGAAAAATCGAGACACTGAAATTGCCTTCCTCTTTCTGGCTTATAGAAGTCTCTGCACGTCCCTCCTCTTCTCCCCTTCACTGGCACCACGACATCCAAGGTCCACAGGCCTTTTATAGATTTTCTGAAAGCAGGTGTTGTGCTTATGAAAATACGTACTGAAGGTCCTTAAACAATCCTTTAAGTCCTCTGATGGTAAAGAAGGTCCTCTTAGTGTGTAATACAAATTCAAATAGCCTCATATGGTGATAGATTGTGGGCCAGGCAGCAAGCGGGAGAGGCTACTTTGGAGGATGACTTCAAGATGACAGATATTGATTAAGTGCTCAATGAGAGCCTAGCCTATGAAAGCCCGGCCTCCACACAGCTCATGAAAGAATCATACAAACACACACGCACAACCATCAGCAAATACACACAAGCTCCACCCCCCCCCCCCCTCCTCCATTATGAGATGGTGCAAGCAAATTTTTTAAGTGACACTTAAACGCGGAATATCAAATATAGATTAATCTACATTCATCTGCATCCTCTCTCAGAAAGTCAGTGAAACCGTACCATTTATGTCAAATGGTAAAGCAGTAGGTGGGTTAAAATGTACATTCGCCTACATCAATTATATTCATCATTTACATATTTGAAGAAAAAGAAAAAAATGCTTGCATTGCAAAGAAATAACGATTTTTTATGTTTTTTTTATGAATTATATATGCGAACGTGCTTTCAGCAAGACCTTGTTAACTGTCCGGAAAGTCAGTTTACTACATTAAAAAAAATACTGAGTCCATTACTCATCTGTTCTACCAGCACAGTGTGACACTTTGTATGTCGGGTTTGGCATGGAGGGGAGTGATGCAGGATGTTCTCACAGATAAACATGTGAATATAATTTCTGTGTGAAACAGCGGGCCTCTGAGGCAGGCTCACAGACACGTGCATCACCGCCTCTGACTGAGGTTGTCTGAGTCTGTGATGATGCCATGCAAGCAGCGCTGTAATAGCAACAGCCCTGCCAGCCTGACCGACCTCATCAGCCTTGACATTTACCACAGCCCTGCACTCCATCGCTCTCTCTCTCCCTCCCTCTCTCTCTCTCTCTCTCTCTCTCCCTCCCTCTCTCTCTCCCTCCCTCTCTCTCTCTCTCTGTCTCTTTCTTCCCCCTCTCTCTCTCTGTCTCTTTCTCCCTTTCCTATGTCAGTCTATTTTCTTTTTCACAACCTCTTTCTCTCTTTGTATCTCTCTTCATCTTTCGCCTCCCTTCCAACTCTCTCGCTTCCTTTTCTTCCGTTCCTCCCCTCAGTCTCGCCTGCACAATCTTTGCAGTATACAAACGTTTTTTACCCTGATTCTTATCGGTTGTATATCCAGGGGCCTAGAGGCAGTAGCTGCTGGAGGAGAAGGTAAGGGAGAGGAATCCAGCCCAGGCCAAAATAGGTCAGGTCCCAAAAGACAAACACAGGCCAGACCAGACCAGGCCAGGAAAATCGAACAAAGAATCCAAAAGAGGGGCATCATACCAGGGCTGATTTCACGAGAAAGCTGTCAGGTCCACCCACACAAGCACATGATGAAACCATGCTGTAAATGATTCCTAAAGCTTTCATATATATGCAACTCAGGGGCTAATAGTCCCAGCTAGGCCCTGGCCCAGGCCTCATTATCCAGCCACTCCGCTGGGAGGCTGCCGTGCCAAGGTAGGCCAGGATCACCACTCCCCCTCTTACGGCGCCTCACAGGAATACTGATCCAGCTGCAGAGAGGATGAAGGATCTAAAACCAGAGCCTGAAAAAAACCTGTCTGAATGTAACACTGTGCAGAGCTAGCATAGTCCGTGGCAATGCTTTGATAATCAAGTTGGCTTCGAATTAAAGGACACGACTGATTTGAAAATGAAAAACAAAAAAAACAAATTGTTAAATGTACAATCAAAGTTTTAGGGTTATCATGTAAAGCTAAGATGAGGTACAATGAACCTGAAATCCCTGAGGCAGAAACAGTTTGAATATGCAATGTGCGACCTCAGAATAGCTTTTAAAAAAAGGCACATTTGACTTGATTACCTCTTGACATTCTCTCTCATGAATGAAGGCGGCATCTAGATAAGGCAATCATCATTGTGACACAATGTAAATATATAAATATGCGTATTTATCCTTTCCCTGTCTGCTGATAAAGACATAAGGCCACATAAACGCATGAATGGTCCAGGTCTGGCCTGCCTGCCTGCCTTCTGCTCAGCCTTCAACAGCTCCACACTACAGCAGCGTGCCCTTCATTATCAACAAGCAACGCTCATCACACCGGCCTGGCGTTTTCTCCATAAACCCCAAGTCTCACACAATGAGACGTGTGGGAGATAAGGTGTGGGAGACCATTTCTTCTGACATTCACCATGGAAAAACTCATCAGTCATGCTGTCAGAGGCAGTGGTCTGGGATAGTTTGGGATTTATGAGAAATAATGATGGTTTGAAAATAGCTGTAAGCCGCCTGCTTTTGCTTTTTTGCTGTTACCTGGGGTGCGGATGGGTGTTGTGCGCCTCGGCACGCTCTGCATAAAACCCAATCTCTTTTGTCAGTGACCTTTGCACTGATTTCACATCCCATCTCTCCATGTTGTGGAGGGCGAGGCTGTTCTCTGTTTGAGTTGGCTTTAGGAATAATGACATTTCCGCCTCAGATGATGAAGGACTACGCTGCCGATCAGTTTATATTTGTTGGGTGAAGGAGGAGCGCAACATGGGGTACCTGTGTGGTACTTTTCCCCCTCCCCTGTTGTAGACTCAGACTACCTTTGAGTACCGGAGTATGAGTCATGTTCATGCTTGACTGCTGCCCTCTTTGATTAAACATTCATCAGCCAAGGTCAGACCCTTTAATAAGGGATTTCACATTTAACAGTGCACACCGTAAGGAGTTTGTTGTTTTTCTTGGTTGCAGCCATTTATTTAATCAAGTCACAACCCGCAACAATTAAAGCAGCTCTCAGGATTAATTGAGTGTTAATTCAAGACTAATTCCATGGTGTATGCGGTCTTTGTTGACGTCCATCACTCCTGCACATTAACTCACAACGCAACAACTCAGGCACAGTAATAGCTTGGTGTCAAATTCTTCTATTTTGCCGTCAAGGCCATGACAGCCAGTCAATGACAGATGCTCCCAGAGCGATTCCGCTGGTAAACATTCTAGAACACAGCACTATCACCCATGTAGGAACAAACACTGTGATAACGCTGACAACAAAAAAAGAAAAAGTAATGACTGAATACAACATCCCAGCTTCAATGTCATTTGAAAGTGGGTGCCGAAGCAGAAGTGGAATCTTTGTGGCTAAACCATATATGTTACAGCACAGCTATATATCCATGCGGTTGGTGTTATGGGTTCCCTATGGGTTTACACTGTAAGGATGTCCTCAAGCGCCATATTATTAGTCAATTTCAGCATATTCTGATTATCAGGTTTGTTAATTGCATTTCTTAATATATCTGCGAATTGTGCCAGAAGACATAACCTAACTACCTAGTCCTTCCTAATTGAACATTCGACATACATTCCTTTCCAGTCTGTTAATGAGTTACCATATTGCCTGGGTGTATGGCTTAAACTCCTCGTGTGTATTTTACAGCCATATACCTGTAAGTGTTGTGAAATTAGTAGGCAGGAGAGGTTGGTGCAATTTCAAATCAAGTGCAGCAGGGAGGCCTCTCGAAGCTCGAGGGTTCTTTCATCAGACAGGAAATGAATCTGCAGGCTTGTTGCCGAGGAGACGGCGGATAGACAACGACATCAGGCTCGAGCCCAGGTGAGCGCTTGATCATTGCTGTTGTGTCTCGTTTTGCACGGTAAAATGGACAGACGGGAATAGCCAATTACACCGAGGCAAAGTCGGGGCTATTTCTAAAGTAGCAGGGGGCGTTAGGTGTGAGGAGAGTTTGGGAGATGGGTTTTACCGAGATAAAATGAACTGCTTCAGTAGTGTTTTGGCTAATGGACACAGACCTATTTCCGACTGAATTCTTCACGTTCTATTCAGTCCCTTGACACAACTCCCTGTTCTTAACATGTGGATTATAATGATGATATTTCTACAGAATTTACAGCTATAAAAAACCTTTCGGGGGATTTGGTTGGGTTTTATGATCGTTATCCTCAGGCTTTGGGTTGTTTTGTTGTTGTTGTTGTTTTTGTTAGTATCGGATTGTTAGTTTTCTTTTTCACTGGGGTTCAGGACCACCATATTGCTTTGCCACAGACTAACCTTAATGTAGACAAAGCCAAGTCGGCACATCTTTGCAATAGCAAAACACACACACACACGCACACACAGACTGCGATAGGAAGTACACAGGAGAGCAAGGCGTTTTTCAATGCATTTAGATGAGACCTTTAACAAAGGTCCCTAATGCAGATATCAATGATCCAGGGGAGAAGCTATCGGAGCGAAATTGGCTGACAGAGGGATGTCACCCCTGTGCATGAAAAATGATGGATCCCATTTGTAAACTCTTCTCCCCCCCACCGCCTCCTCCCCTCCCTCGGTCACATCCAGCCCTGCCATTGGTCATTAAAAAAAGGAAGCAGTCGAGGAACTCTGCGGGGCAAATAACAAGAGCACCACAGTTAAATTGGCACTTTACTGGCCTGGTCTTTCTGGCTGTCAAGGAATCCACTGAGGAATTTTAGAATTCAATGATGACAAGTTAGATTAACATCATGGGCTTTGTTTTTCATCTACTTTTCATTTGTTGTCGTCCCTAAAGGGAGGGAAAACAATATGCAACCAATATGTAGGGTGGTAACAACAGCTGGAGATCATTGCATAAATATGAGAGGGGGTATAGCTGACTGCCGCGTAGCGCATAGCGCTACCGCATGGTTTGTTACAGCTCCTCAACTTGTCCAACAACAACACAGGTGGTGCCACGTTCTCTTAGAGCACCAGAACCATGGCTCACACCCTCCAAGTCAAACTCATTAGAGGCAGCTACCACTGCACAGCCCGAGAAATATTGCTGAGACCTTGGAAATGTTCACTGAAACTTCCGATACAATGTCCAGCTCTCTTTTAAACGCTGACACGGGCCATTTCTATGATGGAGTGACTTTGGGAAGCTTCCTGCTCAGCTACTGGTCTGTGCTGTGCCCTTGAGGGGAAGAGGTAAATTTGCTAAGTTAATCACATAATGAGGCCAATTAAACATAGGAGAGCTTAGATGAAATGAGAGCCACCTCTGAGCCTTTAGTAAATGACTGCGATTTCCCTTTCTGGGCAGAGGCTGAAGGCCCGATTCCACCAGCTATACCCCCAGCTAATCCCTGCTAAGCATACACTACAAAGTACATGCTTCTAATCATATTAACCTTTTGATCCGGTATTACGCATGTGTTTCCAAGTGTTTTAAGAAGAGCATAAATGTATGCATGTATGTAAACATCGTTCGGGCTAATCCAGATTAGCGCCACGGTTTCAAAGTCACTCCCATGTCAGTCAAACCTTGACCCCGCTTTGACCCCTGCCGTACCAATGCTTGAATCATCAGGAAATCACAGCGTGTCATAAACAACTCTTTCCTTCAGTGGCAAGCTCACACCTGGCTCATCAAATCGCGTGCGAGGGTGCGAGGCGTAGATGAGAGGGACTGCATGAGTGCTCTTGGAGGGCCAACAGGTGCATAAATCACTTGAGCTGCTCTCACCGCCCCTGAGTGGCTGCCCTCCTTCAGCTCCGCGAGCTACACGGCAGCAGAAACAGAACTCTAACCGGAGTCACAGCGAGGGGCAAAGGTCATGATGATGGGCTGGGCTCCTAAGGAGAGGACCATGGGTAATATATATCCATATCCTCGGCTGACAGCCTGTCCTCTCAGAGAGAAGAGCCCTTGCACCGAGGGCCCCCATCAGCTCCTAGGCCAACGGCTATTCCCAAGATGGCCATTACAAAGGAGCGGATATGGTTCAACAGGTTGAAGCTTGCCTTGTGAGAGGCTAGCAAACATGTCCACTTTACTGACATATCAAGGCTAGTTCTGTCATTTAGACCGTTAGACACCAGCATCAGTTATAAGGCATCCATCTTAAAACTGGAAGGTGCCTAAACTGGTACCACCTTGGTTCCAAACAATACAAGCTTAGGATAAAATGAGTGCATTTACATTAGTTCTGCTAAACAACATATCCTTATTCTGAACATGATACTGTACGTTGGTCCATGATCTCATGTCCATGGAACCCCTGTGTCCATTCTGGGTTGATTCTAGTTCCGTGATGACATCATCCCCGAGAAGCAATTAAGCATGTGGGGAGAGCAGGGCATTAAAATAGGAACTGCATAAGGAGATACAGACCATAATAAGAGGATATTTCATCACCATCAAGGGTTTATAAAAGGCCCACTGTGTTGCTCACAGAATATCCCCTAATCTGGATCAGGAGAGATTCAGAGAACAAGACGGACAAGGGAAATAAAAGGCAGACACATTTTACCAGATCATATTGCGATGATTTGTTAATAAAATGCAAAGCAGTCAGCAGGATGTAATGCACAGACTAAACCATCGCTGTGATTTAGACTTAATCCGTCATTATCCCGCCTTTGAAGTGACCTCGTTGGGGCATGTTCCCACGGTGACCCAGAAGCTCTCTCCCCGTTTCCTCATTAAGCAGGATGAATCGAAGGCAGCGAGCGCCAGGGCTTTGATGTCCCCTACACCCACACCAGCCCCGGCAAAAACATTATGGTTCTTAATCAATTATGGCACTCACCTTTAGGGCAGTACATTCATTAGATCTGATAGGAACAGCTAAGGGACAATATTCAGATTGCGTGCTGAGATTGAAATGAAGGTTATGGTGACGCTGGGTCCAGAGGAAGGGTGGTTGGGGGTAGACAAAGACTGCAATCTCACAGAGCACATCAGCGCCTGCCAGAATTTACATATGCACCCACAAAAGAGGGATATAGAGCCATTGAGTTCAGAGGTATAATTTACGTTCATGGTGTGATTTATCATCCTTAGATCATCACAGAAATGTAGCGCAGATCACCTAAAGAGGTCTACATATGTTGCAGGTAAATGATAGCCGATATAAAAGTTTATCACGGGCTGTGAAATGAAATGAATCTATCAAAAAGACACGGGTCGCCATTATGCAAAACGGCAGCCAATCAGAGAGGCGACGTGGCGGGCGTGAGGATGATGTAGGGAGAGCGGAGGAGCTCAACAACACTGCCCTTTGGGAGGAAATCAGTCAAAACCGGGCCATAAAGGACGATCGCCTGCAACGTTGTACCGTGCATGTTGGTAACGTCGTATAGAAAAAAGAATGTGTTGCATGAAAAAGATAATACTGCACCCAGGAGTGCGCATTAATGCCATTCCCAGATGAACGGGGACATGCGATAAATCCCTGTGATTGCCGCCATTACTGCAAGTGCAGCACAAGAGAAAACAGCTTGTTCTTTCAGTAGCAAGCAGGGTAAGGGTCATATGTTTTGTACCCACCTCAAGACATTCACTGTGCATGATAACATAGTGTTGACAATAATGTTGCTGAACGGCGGAAGGTGCGTTGCCTCGGAAGGTAATGCACCTGCGTTTGGGCATATGTTGGAGCATAACACCCCGCCCGTAAAGGTGTCACCACCCATGCGGGTAGGAGCAGAGCCACATGCTCTCGCTGTGGAGCAGTCACCACCCCAGGCAGTGTCTCGTCAGGCTAGGCAGGAAGGCAGGGGGGGAAAAGAGAGGGAGGGAAGGGGAGAGTGGGATGGGGAGAAAGGTTGGAGGGGGTGGAAGGGAGGGAGGGAATGAGATAGAGAGGGAGGGATGGAGAGAGGGAGGTGAGGGAAGGGAGGAAGGGCGTTAGGCAGGCATGCTGGCTGGCTGGCAGGGAGGGAGGGAGGAAGTTAGGCAGGCAGGGTGTTAAAGTGTGTGCTGGATACACACATGAACAACATGACCATCTGCCCTGGGAACACAGGCATCCATCTTACTGAGGACAGGAACACAGAGGAGAGAGAAAGAGAGAGACAGGGGTAGGTAGGGAAAGAGAGAGCATTACAGGAATGGAAAGAAATGTAGGGAGTTAGCTGGTTCTTTCTGCATGCAACATGTGGTACATATGACTGAGCAAAACAATCTGGTTCTCGTTTCAGTTCAGGGTAATCAAATCAAGAGCTGGAGGAAGGTTTAAGTTGTAAACAAAACACAGCCCAGTTTGAGGTTAAGGAAATTAGCATTAAGGCACTTATCTCTTGATAAACCTTGCATTTGCCATGAATAAAAGAATATGCACGCAAGCTAGAGCATTTCATTCGCTAGTCACTGTTCCAACGCGGCCGACTTCTCTGAAGGTCAAGACAGTTGAGGAACTGGAAAACTGCTGTCCCCTTTCTTTCCTACAGTGCGCACATACATGAGCACGCAAACTATTGGCCCTCACCCCCCTCCCTCACCTCTCACACCCGGACTCTGTGTCTACAGTCACTGCACAGCGGACATCAGTCTGAGGATATCATCTTGCCCTTTTTCCATTTGTTTTTTATTTTTAGCCCATTTCCTCATCACGACATAATCAGTCCATGGCCCATTGATACAGTCTCCATCTGACTCCCATCTTATCACACTGGGAGCTTTTAGGCCCGCTCCCAGCCATTAGCAGGGCCACTGGCTGGCCGGCCGGAAGAGGGGAAGTGGCCTCCTGGTGCTTCTGGATGATGTCAGTGTTAACAGGGCTTTACAGGACCAGCTGTCGGCTAGGGGCCTTCTGTGGGTGGCTGCTAGTACAGGCACTGTCCTCTATCTGTCTCCTCTGCTTGCTGTCTCTAAGTGCACACATCTCACATGTTAGGGTGCGCACACACACACACTTTTTTTACATGTGCGATGTCTAAGGTGTCACTCAACGGGATGGAGTTTTGCGTTCTGCTGTGGGTGCTGACACAGGTCTGGAGCAGACAGTCGGCGCCTCTGCATACCGTCCCCACTCACTTTGCTCTTTGACCCTCGAGGAACCGCTCCCGTCTGTCACCGTCTTGAGCCAAGGGTGGATGTTTTCTCACCGAGGGTCAAACGGACAGGTGTTTACCCGGAGCGCAATGCCACAGACTGACACATCATTGACAGGCAGTCAGGCGCTCGCCGAGGGCGAAAGATCCAGACCTGACACTGGCGGACACACTCCACTAGACCTTCGCACGTCCGTCAACAATCAATTATTTAGCCATTTGTGCAGGCTTGCAAAAAGCGGCTTGACTGTATTCCGTACGTGCGAGACTGCCATGCATTTTGTATCAGGGAACTTACCTCGTTCCTGAGATTCTAGAGGGAAGTTAAGAAACTGCTCGCATTGTCTCAGTGCAACTTGGAATGAAAATGAAGCGGGTCAACGATTCTTATTGCTTATTTCTTATTTAATAAAACATAAGGCCCTGGACAGTTTCTGTTGGCTTTGCTGTGTGATTTCTGGTGCTATGCTGCTTCATGCACTGTTCACATACTTGGAATAAAACACTGAACTCCTCGTAGTTAATAAGAACATTGTTGATAAAAAAAATTAAACTTACTTATTGCACTTCGCCTTCCATATCTTCTAATGCTAATTATTTATGATGGTTGCCTGGTAGTTCGGGTCATTCTATTGGTCCTCTTCATTGCTGCAAGGTCTATTGGTGCTTCATATAAACAGGACTGTAGGACTGACGCAACGATGGGCAGTGGTTACCATACCCTCTAGTCTACCCAGAGCTTCTAGTGCATTCTCTCCATGTTACACGGAGGAATTAAACAGGTGCAACGAGGTCACCGTCAACAGCCCTCCTTCCACTCATCGCCACGCTTCTGTGTTCTTAATGGCCACAACTGTGAGGCGACCAAGTCCTTTTTTTATCCACTCCAATATCATTAAGTTATTAGTTGATTCCAGTGGATTTAATCAGCATAGTAATTCCTCTCCACGGGCCGATAAGTCTCTCTCCAGAGCCGTTACACTGGCCACTAAGCCTGCTGATTAGGCGCAAGCCCCCAAAATAATTCATCAGAAAACTACAAAAAATAATTTATCAAAAGTGCTTCTCGAGAACGCCGCACAGGACCTTTGCTTCTTAATAATTAAACTCCGCAATTAGGCATCTTACCATGCGCTCAGTGTGAGATTCCATGCAATATTCATAACCATACATAATTATGCAATATATTCTTGAAATAAGAGGCCATATATCCACAGCTGGGCTGTCAAGAGGCAAGACATTTTTATTTGGTTTATAACACTGTTTCATCTTCTAGATGACACGCTGCTGGTGACTGAGGGGGGCGCGAGGTCCTCACGTCCGTCAGACGCTCCACCCCTACCACGGCTTGGAGAAATCTGACGGCAGGGACAGAGAGGGAGTGATTAAAGAAAAGAAAACACACAGACAGGGGCACGGATGGACCAAAAGAAGGCTGAGGACATGAAGTGAAAAGGGAGAGCGGGAGAGGGCGAGAGAGAAATAGAATCGTAGAAACAAAGCGGAAAAAAGGGGAGGGGAAACGGCGAGAACGAGGAGCGTGGAGCACGGCGCTTTGTACGGGGCCGCAGGGGCCAAAAATATCAAAGAACATCATCGCAACACAACAGAGGCATGCCTCAGTGGTAACACGGGATGACCGTACTGTCTGTCAACATGAGATGCAATCGGGGAAAAAAGTGAGGAAAAAAGAGAGATTAGATTAAAACAGCAGCAGAGATGGGCACTGTCTTGAGATGTGCCCTATGATAAATTATGCATAATGTTCAAAAAAAAAGAGAGAGAAAAAACATTAAAAAGTCTACAAAGGCGTTGATGGGGCCTGAAGACAATAAGCAGCAGCAGCGTGTGGAGTGGGCAAGCTGGACAAGGTTGGCTTTCATCTAGTAGATGTGGTTCAAAGCATGGCAAGGAACAGAGCAAACTGGCAATCAAAGCTAATGTGTAACTGGGCAGTGGCGCTCTTAGAGCCTGGTAAGGGCCTCTTGTCAGAACGGCAGAGAAGATCACACGCAGGCAAGAAGCCTCTCTCTCTCTCTCTCTCTCTCTCTCTTCTCTCGCTTTCTCTCTTCACTCGCTTACGCTCCCTCTCTCTCACCCTCCCTCGCTCCACACATCACAATGGTTCCTTCTCCACACGAAGGTCTTTCCAATTTATTCTTTTTGCCATTTTAAAAACACAGTGCTGGTGGAGGAGCCTTTTTGAAGGCTTTTCATGCCACGGATGTGATGAATGAGAGGGAAAATTGTACATTTTCACTCCAACTTTGCAATAGTTCACAAAGGTTTTCCTCTCTCCTTCAACTTCCCCATCCCGAGGGGTACCTACCGCATCAGAGTGTGAACTAGCACTCGAGCGGCATGAATGCGTTGGAATAAAACGCATCCTGAAATGTATTGTCTGCTCAAACATGCATGGAACATGCAATTACCAATCTGTCACGGATATCAGAAGGGCCTTTTGTGCCGCGGGTTCACTACCATTTAATATCTCCTCTCCACATTTCATCACACTTACTAACGGACTGCAAGGGGGGAACTTGCGCACTGCACTCTGGCAACAGCGGCCGACAACGCACAAGGTCTCAGTTCAACACAAGTTCATAGAACTCACCCTTCCCTCACCTGACGGAAAATCACACAGCTGTAGTTCCGGCTCATTTTTTACTTCTCTCTGGAAGAATCGCGAGGAGATGGAGTCAGTTACATTACAACGGCGAGGATGGAAGTATATTTACAGACCTGTTTTTCGGGCCTAGTAAAATCCCTCCCCAGAAATGTTTTGGAGTGACTGTACCACACAACAACGACCTTTCGTGCATAAGGAGTTTTTTTCACACCGGTATTATAGAGAGGTGATTAACATAGATAAGAGTTAAAGTCAAATAGCCGTAAAGGTCGTCATTCAGGCCCTACTCCCACAGTTTCCTGAGTGATTTACAACACATTAATTTGGTGCAGGGAATAATTTATCCGTGACACACACCCAGCCACACGGCGGCACGCATGTAAAATGTGCATGCAGGAGACAATATACCGTGAATGCACACATCTCATATCACCAATCAATCACAATGCTTTACAACTTCTGTCAGCAGCTCTAACAGACATCATAAATTACAAAGCCATTGTTCATGTTGCCAATAACTTTTGAAGGAGAATCTCGGCAAAACTGAGAGCACAACAACGTTGTCTCTGCAGCCTCGTTCCGCGGGAGGCGTGACACACCGTCCCAGCCGCGGGAAGGCATGCCTAATCAAAACCTGCCGCAAATACAGAGGAGGGAGAGGAAAGCACTTTGAAGGTAGATTTACATTAGCGAATAGGTTTCCTATTTCCCTCAACTGGAAAATTCCCATCAAGGATAAGGATTGGTATGGACAGGGACATTCTGATGGAGAGCAGGCAGCAGGCTCCCTTCGACTTGGTGATCCCTTTACATTTCCCTCACCATGTCGAAACCCTCCTCTCGACTTGCAGTCCTGCGACTCTTCAGCTGGGGCTGGGGCTCGGGGCTCGGGGCTGGGGCTGGGGCTCGGGGCTGAGGCTGGGGCTGGACAGGCATTCACCAGATCTGCGCTGGTTGTGACGGTGAATACGAGCCATTATTCATGCCCACTCAAACCCGGAGAGAGAGATGTAAACAAGAGGCGGTGGGCATAAGGAGAGCGGGGGACTCTAGGGGTTGGAGTGGAGCTAGACCAATATCCTGAAGCGCTGATTGATAACTGGGACCCCCTCTAATGTGAGCCTTTCGATTCAGGCGGGGGTGCCGAACTTTACGGCGCCATATTTCCATCCGCTGACAATCTGCACGACCGACCCCAGGTCCATTCGGGATATAAAGAGAGTTTGTGTGCATGCATGTATCCATTTGATGTGTAATGGAAATAAGACAGTGTTAACTGTTGCTTGTGAGATTGCCCAGTGTGTTGACAGTGTGTGGGGGGGGAGGGGAGCTACAGGGGAGGACAGAGAAGGAGAGGAGGAGAGTGGAGGAGAGAGGTGGGCGCCTGCTGTTAGAGCTGGATGCAGTGATTTTCCTGGTGTCACACCGTGACAGGTCTCAAAGCGAAGACAGTAATAACCACCTGGAGAGCCAGCTCTTTCTCTATTTAGTCACCTATGGAATTCTCCCTGGGACAATAGAACATCCTGGAACCGCTGAGCGGTAGCAGCCTGAAGCCTATGTTTTCAAGCCAATCAGAGCCAAATTGCCTGAACTAAGTGCAAGGCACATCCACTCCCTGAGGAAAAATGGCATGCCTCCATTACTGCTACAGGTATTGGAGGACTGCTTGTTATCATTCTACTGTATGTTTCTCAGATTAAGGGATGGGCGTGGAGTGTGCTTTGGACAGTCATTGTTCTATTGTATACACTTCGACTACGAAACTTTGCTGAATTCATTTAAATCACAATCACGTCCCATTTAATTGTCGGCCTGTCAGTGGAGGCAGCGTTACAGGGGAGTTGCTGCGTGTTAGTCCAGAGTGGAGAGTAATCCATGGGCTTGGTAGAAGACACCTTGATTTGCAGGTGCCTTTAATACTGAACAAAGTCATGTGAGAGGGAGGAGTGGGGGGGGGCATGCAGCAGATGTTCTGCATCAGCCTCAGAAGCTGTCCCAGATGTGGAGGCTGTGGATCCGGTGACATGGGAGCGAGAGCCACTAATGCCAAGTGTATTAGTGGTCGCTTTATGTCTACATTAGGCTCAACAGTGTTGCAAGGAACGGGTGGAGTGGACGCGAGGAAGGGCTTTGCTGTTGCTACTGCTGTTATTACTGCTACTATTATTACTAGCACTCTTATCACTACTACTAGTACTACTACTCCTACTACTACGACTACTCCTATTCTTACTACTACTATTAGTACCAGTACTACCTATAACTATACTGCTACTTCTACAACTACTAGTGCCACTGCTAATGTGATACTATTACTACCACTACTACTACTACTACTACTACTACTACTACTACTGCTACTACTACTACTACTACTACTACTACTGCTACTACTAATACTACTACTGCTGCTGCTACTACTAGTAATGCTACTACTACTACTGCTACTACAAAACCTAAATGCTTTGATGAACTTACCCTTGAAGAACTTGGCCGTGACCGTATCCCGTACTGCTTTGAAGAGGCCTCCCCCTCTCTCGTTTCCTTGCTACATAAATCAGAGTGTCCTATCATCATCTAGTCATATTCAATGCATATGTGGCCTGATTCAGTAAATCTGTCAGTTTTCTCCACAGAGTGATAGATCATATTCCTAATCCCACTCTGCACATGCATGTCACCGTACACCCACCCTTCCTTACATTCTGAGGTATGATATGTAGAGGTACAATAACAGAGAGGGAAAGGGAGAGGGAGGGAGGGAGGGAGGGAGGGAGGGAGGGAGGGAGGGAGGGAGGGAGGGAGGGAGGGAGGGAGGGAGGGAGGGAGGGAGGGAGGGAGGGAGGGAGGGAGGGAGGGAGGGAGGGAGGGAGGGAGGGAGGGAGGGAGGGAGGGAGGGAGGGAGGGAGGGAGGGAGGGACACAATGTAGATAACTTGGTTCCATGCGGTCTTTTTTCTTTGTGCTTCCCTGTGCACCCTAGACAGGAAACAGGGATAAACAGCCTGTGTTTTTCCTGCTGGTTCAATGTCCCCTCTGAGGAATAGAAGTACATCTCAGTCTGATTAATGGCAGTACACTCACTAATGAACAGTAATTGAATGGTATAATGCAGCAGGTCCTAAAAGCCCAGTGGACCAGTCTTGTGTTGCAAAGGGCTAGTGACATTGTCTGGGGTTGATTATAGTTGACCTTGCATGAGAGAGAGGGGGGCCCTTTGAAACAACCAACCAGAGGTGGGGGAAATAGTAGCCACAAAACTGTCAGAGACAAATGAAAAGAAATTGCATCGGTAAAGAATAGAGGAGATCGATGGCCAGATCAATAACTATCTGATTTCTTATCACAAAATTCTTAAGAAGAGGAAGACGATTGATCAGACATCCCTAGTTGTATTGGCACTTCTAACAATATTAATTAAGAAAAAATGCTTAGCTGACTGGTTGATAAATCAGTCTATATCGTTAAATCAAAACAAACGATAGTAGTAAACAGCAATCAAACCAACTCAAACAATCCTAACCCTGAGCGTACTACCCAAACACACTCTCAACTTTTAAACAAGAGGAAGGCTAACGATGTGCTGTGACTGGTTAGCAGAGTGCAGAGCCGGATGCAGAGACTTCCAACTCGAGATGGATTATTAAAGAACCCCTGCTCATCTAACGAGATCAATCCGGAAACACTGCAAACGCCAATCAAACTCCTTACGAGCAGCCGTCTGGCTCTTAAAGATGTCTGTCGGCCGGGGGTGAAGCTGACAGACATGGCCAGCCCCAGACAGCCATGCCAGCCAGCTCTGCTCATTCCTCATAACTCTTTACTTTGCGTGGCCTGGTCAATATCACACTACCTCACCACTGTAACTATTCACTATCCCAACCCCACAACCATGAATCATGCAAACAGAGGCAGGACGGCCTGGCCTGGGAATGCAATCATGTAATTGAATTTGGTCATCAATACACTGTATAAATGGCAGCAGTAGCATGAAAGGCACATTTCACTAGGCTTGCCAAAGTGGGAGGCAATCTATTCAAACCCAGTTCAAACTATGAGTCATAGAGCCGCATATATCTCTTGTTATCATTCCCAGCAGTGTACATGATGAGGTGGCAGGAGAGACGCACGAACAGTCTGCTTCCCTTCATACAGGACTGGGCGGTGGGGGGGTGGGGTGGGGGGGCTGAGTAATGGTTGCGTGTTGGTTGGCCAAATAATTTGCTGAAAGTCCCCCACCTGCCATCATTTCCACTCTCTGTAAATCTTCCATAAATAGCTCTAATAAAGGTAGACACATATATAAAAGTGCGGCTACAATTACTTCATTATCCCTCCGTGACATTTTGAAATATTGGAAGTGACTCCTTTTTAATCACAGCAGACTGTCCAATCGTTAGCCTACGGATGTGCAACTTTGAAATGTTGAAACCGCTGTTATCTCTGTTAAGGAGTTTACGCCAAAGGTTTGTGCAAACAGATCACGTCAAAACATTTAAGTCCTCACATAAACAGTAAACAGTAGACAACAAATATACAATTCATAGAATCAATCTAAAAGACTGTACAGGTTCTTATTGAGTAAAAAAAAAAATAGTTGAAGTTGAGTATTCTGAATAGAGGGAGTTCACAGTGTTTGCTGTAATGCGGGTGGCTGAGCTCTGTGGAATATAGGATGGGATGTGAAGTAAATTAAATATCACAATCCTAATTTCCTAATTCCTACTCAAATTCAGTAGCTCTCTCCCATCAAAAGAGGTTTGGACGACTGTGATGATGACTGCTCAAATGAGCCGAGTCGGAATCTGAAAACATTAGTACTACTTACCTAATGGTCATTCCAACAATCTATACGCACGCTGACTCAGCAATATCCATGCACGCCTAAAAGCGATAAGTAATGAATTAGGCTATTGATGAGGACTTTAACCGGGTCATAAGTATCCCCCTTGTAGTCAATAATTATTCAAATGAGAATATCTTTATTGCAAAAGTCCAGGCCTTCGCAAAAAAAATCATTGCAACACCAAAATACCTCCCCATGGTGCAGTTTCATTTGCATGGACCTGGTTTTCATTACAAAGAAATGCTCAGTTTAATCGATTGTTTAAATCAAACTCGATATCTTCTTATTTTCAACGCTGAATGAAACAGCGAGTCATAGTAATACGACCTAACTATTCCGTACGTGCTATTATCATTACGAGGCTCATTTTCTGTCCTCTTGTGGATTATTAGAGCAGAATAAGTGTGTTTAAATGAGTGTAATTTCTGGAAAGCCCCCATCCATGCAAAAACATCAGTACACACAGCAGAGCTCCATTCATTAGGAGGCACGTAAGAAGCAGAATAAAGGACAGATATGAAAGCAGAGTGAATGCGGAGCCGGGTTGCTGCTTGACATGAATCAGATGGGCCTCTCTGCATGTCTGCACGCTCACACCGTGCCTGAGCCACATGCATGGTGCTGCAGATAAGCCTGCTGCCAGCTTGGTGTGTGTGTGTGTGTGGGAGTGTGTGTGTGATGGGGGCAAGTGGAAGTGTGTGTGTGTGTGTGTGTGTGTGTGTGTAGGTGACGATGGGGACAGGATGCGCTGTACCTGAGTCTCAGCTAGAAGAGGAGACCTGAGTCCTCCGTGTCTGGAGCTGGTGAGCCCAATGCCCCTCCCTGACTCCTGGCCCTCCCCTGCTCCTGACGACTCCTGCCAGACACGCAGACACACATCGAGACACACAGACACACACACAGGGACACACACAGACAAACAAAAGACAAGGAAAAGGCCACCATGACTGTATTTTGAAGTCTAGAACCCTTATTTTCAATCAGGTTTTCTTTGAAATTAGTATTTACTGAAGTGTCCCCAAACCCATTGGTGTCCTCCACCCCCATGCCGGTGCTAACAGTCCTGGAGCTGGCACACAGAGGCCCTTTGGTGCTGGGGCTGTCCTTGGGGAAGGCCCTGTAGGAGCTCTGGGCTCCATTGCCTGGTCTGGACGACCTGCGAGCGTTCTGCTCCTCATCCACCACCTTGGCCTCAACCTGGAGTGGGGCAAGACAGGGGGGGGGGGATTGGTCCTAATACCAAGAGCTTGTTACTGTGTTTAATAGGCACAGGAATTCTACATGTGTATCTCTTGTTTGCACGGTGACCTTATGGCTAGTCTCTAAAGACTATTGACTGCAGCATTTAGTCCAGGACCAGAGCGAAGGGGAAACCTTGACCTAATTGTTTCCTGGCCATATGTTCAGGCTCACCAGGCGAGCGCCGAGCTGCACTTTTACCTGATCAATTGGCAAGTCCACTTTCACCTGGCGATCTTCCTGCACCTCGCTGGCTCCCTGCGTCTCCCTCCGCTTGTGTTTCGCTCGGAACACGCTGCCCTCTGAGAAAAGTGATTAATCACAATTACCCCTACTTCTGGCAGTTCCCCTGCCACTCCGCACACGCACACACGCACACACACACTCACTCATGCACACAGACAGACACACTGTCCCTTTCGCTTCCTCGACTTCAGAGGTGATCAATGATCCTGTCAAGCAATTTATTTATTTAGAGAGAAGCACACACAGAGCAAAAGGTTACCGAGGGCCGAGGTCCTCTCCCCCACCGATGTGGTCCACCTGCCTGAATAAACCCTCTGCTGTCCCTCGGCCCCTGACACCTCTCACCACACCTGGGGAATATGGCTCTCACACTCTGCACTCTGAAGTCAACCAAATCACATTTCTCTGTGGTTGCTGGATTCAAGAAGGGGGACGTGAATAATGAAACAAGCTACTGGGACTACTGGGAGATTTATTATTCAAACAGAATTTCTGGACCCATCCCAGAGTCCCATCTAAGTACTATCGATAATCAGTGATTAAAACAAAAAGGGACGTCTCTAAAATATCAAGCAGATGGCCCCGGGGGCCCAGGTGAGTCACGGACAGCGTGATGTGTTCTGTTTCACAGAGATGAGATCTGGATGCCATCCTAGCGCCTATCCGGGGTTCGGAATCAAGACAAGTGATGAAAGCGATCCTCATACAAATCCAGTGCTCCTGCCTGCCAACACCAGCGCTCAGAGGGCCAGCGCCCCCCCCCCCCCAGCGCCACACCCTGATGTAGTTACGGAGAAGCCTATGGATTTTCTCCGCATTGTTCTTAAACCATTAGTAATGAATTTATGAGGGGAGCTCATGCCACGAGGGATGATCAAGTGTCCAAAAAGTGTCCGGAAACGGAGGGAGGAGAGGGGGGTGGGGGTCTGCAGACAGACAGTCACCGTGCTAATGCCGGGCCCCAGCGTGAGCAGGGGAAACTCTACTCCATCACCAGGAAGGACTGCTGGCTCGGCTGGAAAGGCGCGAAGCGACGGCAGAGCTTCAGGGAGCTTGGCCGCTCCTCCGATGATGTCATGGTGTCTCTGGATGGCGCTGCGCCTCACAGTTGCGATGGCGCCGGACACACACGCATGACACGCGTGCACGCACACACGCGCGGCTACGGTGTACTGTGTATTGAACAGCTGGGCGGTGGAGGCGTCGGTGCAATTATTGCGTATTGTATCCGCTATATATCACATTCATACAGCATAATTGCCACAATGCTAAATACCATCAATCTTAAAGACTGTTTTTGTCAGCTTTATGATCTCCAGTCTATATTATTGTGATGAATAACTTATGATCGTTTTGATTCCCCCCATCAGGAGTAAATTGGAGCATTTTGTTTTCCTGGCACAGTTAACGAGCCTTTCTAGATACATATTCAGCAAAATGGCCCGATTGAATTCATCTATGATTTAGAGGGCTTGATAGCGTTTGAAGTCTTGTTCAGTTTGATACTTTCACGGCGAAGTGTTGCAGCCTCTCCAAGGTGCGAAATGTGTTTCCTCTGATGTGGTCAGACTTTGGAGGGCAGGTGAATTCAGAGAAAGCGTTCTCCACCTCCAATGGAAAACCACTCAATCCCTGACACGCACAGACCCACATACAGAATAGAATGCACATACACAAACACTAAGTGCTAAAAAAATGAAAAAGGAACGGAAGAAAAAAAAAACTCAACAGATCCAATTCATATCGCAAAGAGAGTGAGAAAAGGAGTGGGTGGTAGAAAATCCCACATGTAACATTGGGAAGCATTTTTCTATAGTAGCCTTGCTTACCCCCTGTGGTGAGGAGAAGTGGTATTCTGGACACCTGCTTCTGTTGTTTAGCTCTCTCAGGCTTGGCATAGAAGTAAAAGTCCTTCTGCTGCCTTGCTTGCTGGCCTCTGGCTGTGTCATCCACAAACTCTGGGTGAGCAAACTAGGGGAAAAATAAAAACAAAGGCTCTGAGAATCGAGAGGCTTTGCTTGGATTTCAACGCGAGTCATCAGCCACGGTTGTTGTTGTTCTAAAGAGACAAAACACAGTGGCGGGGTCGTACACCTAATGCACTTTTAGTGCGCAACTTGTTCTTTCCTTCTTTCACTCTCTCACGCTTTCTTTTTCCCTTATTACATTTTCCACTGACCTAAATTTTTCATGAGCTGATATGCTTTGTAGACACCCATCTACCTCTCCCGCCTCTACTCCCAATGTATTGAACTCATCTGGTTCCAATGCATCCTGTGCACAACCTATCAATCACCAGGGAACACAGCAAACTAATCATTTATTGATGAAATGGGGCAGCCATGAATTTCTAACTGCATTCGTCTTATTTATCAAGCCAGATCAAACAATGAAAATCCAAACAAGCTTAAAGGGAAAGGAGAATCGCGGGGAATAACTTAGTCCTCAGCAGACGGTTATTGATGGAAAAAAGGCTGGATGGCACGAAAACAGAGGGAGGGATGGGGGGGAGGGTGAGTGAGAGAGAGAGAGAGAAAGAAAGGGAGAGACAGAAAGAGAGAGGATGAAAGAGAGGAAGAAAGCAGTGTGAAGATGACTTCAGAGTGATGTTCAGACAGCAGGGTACACATCAGAATTAATGCTTCCCACAAAAGGCAATTTTCTCCTTGCAGACTGTTCATCCCCTCCGTGGGTTGCCAGGTGAGCTATGTTTCCCCTCATAGGGAGAGGAGAGAGAAGGGGGGAGAGAGACAGAAAAAGAGACAGGGGGGGAGAAAGGGAGAGATGGACAGAGTGTCCCAACGGCAGTGCTCTCTGCTGGGTCTGCTCCAGAAGATCCCAGGGCAGGCTCCAGGGCCAGTGCAGTGGTCTCAGGCATCCAGCAGAACTCACTGCAGGCAATGGTGTTTGCAAGCGCGCTAACACGGAGTCTAGGGACTAGCAGAGCGAGATTCATCTCTTGTTTGCATTCTTTAATGCAGCGGCAGAGCGTGTTGATATTCTTTCGAATTTTATACAGCCGTTGGTAGGCAAGAGAAGAAAAATAAAACAACACAAAGAAGGTTTTGCCTGGGATATTCTGTTAGGGAAAGTTGAAATGGAGTTCACAGAATGGAGTCCATGCCACAAGATCAAAGACAAAAGTGCTTCTGACTGTGGGAGTGTCACGCTGTTAATCCAATTTCAACCCACTAATTTGGTTTTGAGGGATGCGCACTCAAACTATCTCAAGGTCCACAATCAAAAACGAAATCCACGCTACCTATCAAAAAACAAACACCCTATTACATACGGAGCCTCATAGCAAAATGTAAATACTGCGGTTCCCACTTAAATCAACAGAGTGCCCCTCCAGAGAGGGGAGCGAGGGGGTGGAGGAGGAGTATGGGGGGGGGGGGGGCAGTGCAGTGTAGCAGTGGGAGTACAGTTACAGTACCAGCACTGCTGAGAGAGTGCCGCCATGGAAAAAGCTGAAGTCATTTGCTCCTGGTTCCGCATTACATCTCTGCCGTGTCCTGTGGGGAAGACGGCTGTGTCTATCAGGAACCAGCGAGGGGGAGAAAGAGAGAGAGAGAAAAAGAGAGGGAGAAAAACAGAGAGAAATACAGAGAGATCGAGAGTTTCGAAAGAGACAGAGGAAGCGAGACAGGGAGAGAGACGGGCGGGGAGACAGGCAGCAGCATGTAATCTCTGGCCCTCTCAAGTGGCAGCATGGAGGAGTCATCGGGAGGACACTGTCTGTGATATGATAGCATGGGTGAAGTAGGGAGGGGGGGTCCAGAGAGCCAGCCATCCACCGCTAACCCCAGCACAGCGGTATCACAGAGCCCCTCCCTGGCTCTGGTCCTCTATGGGCAGACTTGGAGGCAGCGGCCAGGGCGTAGCCTTCCGCTGGGGCAGGGTATCGCCTCTTCCACCCTGGATGAGGTCACAGGGGAGCAGAGGTGTTGCGAAGGGAGGAGCCGGGGTTGATTTCAGGGGCAGGATGGAGGGGCAGAGGAAGGGGCATCTCGGATGATGTCAGAGGGAGGGTTCTCCGTGGAGATGCCCTATGCCCAGGTGACTGTGTGAGCCAGGCACCAGCGTCTCCAAACAGCAGCGTCAAACGCAGGAAATGACTCAGCAGCAGTTTCCTCTGGTCAGGATACAGTCACCACAGCCCCACCATCCACATCCGGTATGAGTTCGACTGATCTATTAGACAGCAGCACTCCTCACATCCTCCAAGGAAGAGAGCATACAGGACGTTTTATCGCACATTAAACAACTCCACTGACCAACTATGGAAGACAAAAAACAAGCTAGTCTCATCTCCTCAAACAACAAACAACGCCTCTATTGGCAAGGCTGGGAAAAGAGCACGTGGCATGTGGGCAACAGTACAGTACCTCTCCCCTCCGCAGAGCTTTGTGTGCTGCTAAGTCTGGTGTCTGATCTGATCTGCACCAGCTGTCACAGTCCCAGGCCGGGCGCAGGCAGACGTCTCCCGTGCCCGGCAAAGGTTGCTGTGCAAGGTTACGTTTTACACAGCCTCCATGGACACGTTACCAGGATTTTTACAGGCCTTTCACATCAGACCTGTGTTGTTTTGTGAGGTCAAATTGAAATTAATGACGGACATGACCCTTATAAATGTACTAGCGTAATCAGTAAGCCAAACTGATGACATATCCAGCTACACTGAGCAATTTCCCACCAATGTATCTTTCTGTGAAAGGTCCTCATTAACTGGTCAAATCATGTTTATGAATTTATGAGTGATCAGGCGGGAGGAGTGCTGCAGAAGAGCTGTTCCAGACAGTGAATGAGTAATAGAGGATCACATAGCTCAGACATGTGATGGCCATTGTGCTGTCTCTGTCTCCCCCTTTTGGCCAAAGATCAAATATAGCCCATATGTCAAACCGTTCCTTTTGATGACGGCATACATTATGCTTCTCCATGGACTACACAAACCAAAATTTTACTAAATAAAGTAATTGGATATTTTGTTGCCAATAACAGTTGACACTGTATGTGCAGTACAGATAAAATAGCACAAGTTCTTATCTTCTTACACTGAAGACATTTCCATCACATGGCAATACCTCAGTTAGTTTTTTCTCTCTCTATCTGGTAATTGACATATGTCATGGTGTCATCTTTCATGGTTAGAACAATCAGACACCCAATAGATAGGCTAGGCTCTCTCCCACCAGCCTTATCTCCGTCTAAGCATGCTGAGTAGGCATGTTCTTTTCTTACGCCTCTTGTTTGGATGTGTTTGGTGTTCATCTCTAGCTCTCTCACCATCTCACCTAATCACAAAACAAATTGTCCTGGTTCTGGTACAACACACTGCCCCTTGGCGAATGTGTTTGAGTCTATGAGGCTGGCTGTGCTTGATCAAGTGGGCCAGGCTGGTTCTATAGGGATTTACCCCTCGTAGTGGAAGGCTATGGTAACTCAATGCCTCCCACAGACAGTGATGGATGATAGGACGGTCTCATAACCAATCACACACGGCAAGATTCACGCCTCCGCTTGGAAATGTTAATTGAAATGCTGTGTGCAAAGGCATGCTTTTCAACTGTATTCTGCTGAGGTGTTCAAGCAATATTCAGATGGAAAAATACGTAGGAATTTAGGGAGAACAATAACCAATAACTTAGCCAATCACTGAGCTGTTTCCAGCTGCTGCATGGCTATCTTTTCTAGGTTAAGTGTTCCGTGATTCTGCAGCAGGGGTACTCACCGCATTCCTGGAGTAGCGAACTTTCCTGATGGCGGGGAGGCTGCTGTTGCTGACTCAGGAGAATACAAAGCAAAGCAAAAGCGAGAGGATCTTCGACTAATTCAATAGAAATGGACAAGCATTAGGCATGATGGATTCATACTAAAATATTCATCCCATTCTGATCCGGAGTGCTGAGAGACGAGGGTTTGTATGATTAACGGATGAGGGAGGCTGTTTCTCTCACCTATGACCCAGCAGGTTGACGTCCCTGATGATGTCTTTGCTGGGGACCCGGCTGTAGTAGGATTTCAGCCTAAACTTCTCGGCTCCCACAGCTACGTAATACTGGTTGTTTTCCAGCTGCACAGAACCCTGCAGAGGAGTTCCATCTAAAGCACACAGCCTGAAGACAAAAAGTCAAACGTTTTGGTGTAAACAATATCTGTGCCATGATACAATAAAAGGCTACCTCACCCTGCATACAGAATCAAACTGAAGCAAGCCAAAGGAGAGAAACAGTATTGGTGCCTACGTATTGTGTCTCTTTGTAGCAACCGTGCAACATAATGGCCAGTCAAACTGCTCCCCTACCTGTGCACAGCCCCTGTGCGAAGATGGACTTTCTCAGTCACCATGGCCAGAACACTCTCCCAGCTTTTGAGAGTATACTTTGGGATAATGATCCGAGCTGGAGGAACCATGACGTCTCCATTGGTAAAAACACTCAAAAGAGAACACATTATTATAGTATAGTAACACAATGTCTTCCAACTATGCATTTCTAATATTAGGAATGAAAACTTAATTGGATCTTGAAGGCACATGTCTTTCAATGTAACATTTAACACTGAAAGCTGTAACAAATCGGATTTACATAATGTTCAATATTCTACTATTCCATGAAGTACATGAAGTCCTCTAACCTAACAATTAGTACAGTATGGGGTTATTTAAATCCATACTCACTTGATTGTGCATGACTCATTTATACATTTTCTCCAACGAGCTGGAGCAACTATCCTGCTGTGAACCACAGGCCGGATCTGAGCATAGGGGTAAAGAAGGTGCTTTTCATTTTCAACACCAACTTTCACCACATTTAGCTAAATCTATGACAAAGCAGGCAATAAATGAGTCATCTGTCTTTGATACCGGTTCATTCTTCTTTTTCTGGGGTTTCTTGGTTGCTATGTGATAATAACTGGAATGCAACAAAAAGGATGGAGCTGTCAACACACAGTAATAGTCACCCTGCTGAACAGTAATGCCTCCCATTCTGACTAATACTAATACTGCCAAGGAAATGTCATCATCGCGATTGCATCTTAATGACAAGGTACCTACTCCAGCTTCTTGAAACGCTTTCCCCCCGCCGCAACGTATCTCTCCCCATTTTGCAAAGTGTCCAGGTCAAATACTTGGTGACCCTCTCTCGGGGTGTAGACGTTCCTCACCGCCCCGAAAGGAGCTTCAATTCCGCGAGTGACCGAGCTTAAAAAACTGCCAAATGTCGACACATGGCGCTGGTTGACGACAAACTTTCGCCCTGGAAAAAAAGCATCCCCATTCCTGGACACGACTATGGTTTTAGTTGGAGGCTGAGGATGCACAGCTCTCCCTGATGTGCCAGACATGGCAACAACTTTGCGCAACGTTCACCAACTGTCTGGTCAAATGACTTGGCTAGGCTTGAGGTTTGTAATGTAAAAGTTAGTCAAGTGGTAATTTGCATCTCTCGCTTAAAAGTCATTTGTTGTTCGTGGTTTCAAATGACCTAGTTTTAGCCACGGCTGACAGATGGACCAGTCTCAGGACTGTTGTTTGATGCGTTGCCATGGAAACCAAGTGGAGGAGAAAGCACTTGTTTGCTGAACTGATAAAGCAGGGCAATGCCATGGCATACTGTAGTACTATTGGATGTTCTTCCCCTAAAAAAATAAAAATAAAAAAATAATAGAAATGTATTTTCATATTTTCATAACATGTTTTATTATACGATTTGTGTTATACAGCAAATTCCAAATAGTCTTATGTGACCTGCAAACCTTTTTTTCAGGTGGATAAATGGCCTATTTAGATCATTTGGTGACGTAGCAGTCTGTGTTTTCTGATCACTGACCGTCAGGCCGGTTTGAAAGATCTTTTTTCCAAGCTAATCAAATTGTTTACTAGGATGCCAAGGTAACTGGAGATTTCACCATTGCAAAGGCAGCTAATTGGTTTCTGCCAGACAAGTCCTTGTCAATGGAATGCATAATTGATAACTGTATTACTTATTTAATGCTTGAGAGCCTTATGCCGTGCTTTTTTTCACAAATCATTAATATTGAAGATTCTCTGAATTTTGTTACTTCACTCCACCTCTTCTTCTAATGCATGTGATTTTTTCTTTTTTCTTCTTCTTTTTTTTTCTCTCAAGCATAACAACAAAGCAATGAGTGAAAATCTGACATGAAGAACTTTACTTGGATATGAGGTAGACTATATTATGAAACTTTGATACTACCATGAGCTCTCAATTCCAGTTAGCCCAACAGGAAGCATTATCTTCCCTGTCTGCAGTCCACTAATCAAGTATTGTGGGAAATGTATTTAAAAAATAAACTGTTCTATTTTAAAGCAGTCAATGCTGTAACTTTAATCATTTGACTTTCAGCAGGTCAAACATTTTCTTCTCAACTTCTTGATGTAATGAAGAAGTTTAGATGTGCAGTTTTCCAAACCAATGACTTCACTGTCTTGTCTAGTAATATCAGTGGCAAAGCAAGGTTTCATTTTACAGGCCATTGCATCATTGACTAAAGAGAAAAAGTCACTTTAAGACTCCAACAAATCATTAAACCGTTTGTTTATGGTTTGTGTACGGTTACATACTGCATTTGTAGTATACTACAATACTGCAAGCCACAAAATACACCAGAAATGTAGGTAATAGTACTATACTGAAAATAAATAATGACAGCTTTTCACATGCAGTACTATAGTCTTAAATCTCAAAGGAGTACAAAGACACATGTGCACCTCACTTCATCCACAATTGATCAAATTAATAATTAACTACAATAAAATTAAACATGCAACCAAAAAAAAACGATGGCAGCTAAAATCTGTAAAAGATGCAAATAAATTCCATTGATGGATTTTGCCAAATCCCCAAAGAAATGTTTCACGTTGTTGCAGCTTGTAGATATGTAGTCCAATAAGGATAACACTAGTGGATTACAACAGTTTTTATATAGACAAAAGGAAAATAACATCCTTGTATAATCAAAGCTCTTTCTAGCTTAGTGTGAGGCGACTCAAATCGATACCCTCCTCTTTTCACTTCCCCCCAGTCCACATTCAGACAGTGTCCTTGTCAAACTCACACACAAAATACATGGTGGGACTGCAGGACACGTCTGTCCAGTCCCCTGCGGCCACCATCTCAGCGCAGTCCTCATCCTCATAGGCATCATTGGGTTCCCCTTCCCGCCATTTACTGAACGTGCTCATGGGTGACCGGTCCACATAGGTAAAGTGACCCTCGCGGTCCATGTCGTTGATACCAATGTACACCCGGCTCAGGCCTGCCTCCGTGATGTAGCCAGCGATGGCCGTATTAGCGCCCTCATCCTTTGGCATCGCTAGGTGTCCACCTCTGCCCTGACAATAGACCTCTGCGTCTGCGTAACGCTTCTCCTCTTTGACCAGCAGATACACCTTGCTGTCCGTCTCTTTAATGCCAGCAACAGCTGCAGGGGAGGGCAGTGCTGAAAAATGAGCACTTGTATTTCTATAATCACATGACATCTGTTCCCCATCATTTACACCACTGCATGACAGCAGGCAAAGCAATTAGGCATTGATGAGAACATGTATTGGAAGATGGTGTTGAAAATGACAGTTTGGCGTTGTAAAAACGACAGTATTTCGTTAGATACTAAAATGTATTGACGTACCATTTTTTATGAACTTGAGCTCACTGGATAACTGAGCTACAAGGATGTCCATCTCTCCAATCATCTTTCTCAGAGGGGAGAACTCACATTGTAAACCTTGTGTAAACAAAAATACATTAAATTAATATTCACACTTATTGGTACAATATTAAGATCATTGTTACAAAATCAATTAGTCCAGAAAGGGCTAGAAAGGGACTTTTGGAATATTGTTTTACCTGGATCGCCATCAGGACCTTTTGGCCCAGGATCGCCCGTGTCTCCTTTGACCCCTGGGGGTAAGACGACAGGACTTAAATCTAATTCCAAATCTAAAACAAAAGTAGTCTGAAACATTCATAGTTTGAGCTACCTTTGAATCCGCTTGGGCCCATTTTACCATAGTGTCCCATGGTGCCCTTCTGCCCTTTAATACCAGGCTGTCCTAAACCAAATAATAACAAATCTGTTATAAGTTTAGTGTAACACAGTATGCATAGTTAAATAATGATAATGATGAATATATATTAATCTTTAGCGTTTGATCTTTTATCTGTTACTATTTTATCTAGTTTTGTGACTAAGAGAATAGAGTAGAACTTTTTATTTATTCCCGGAGGGAAATCGAACTGTTGCATTACCAGAGAAATGGTGGGAGTACAGTATAGAACTGAGCACTGAGAAGTTTTTTCAAGGATGAGCATGTAATCTCAGCACTGAGGACAGGCCCCACTGCTCATTACGAGCAGTAAACACTTGTCATCTAGCAGTGGATTCTGGGTATGGTTTCTCACATGACCCCTGACCTTATGTAAACACAACTCCACTTTTTAATGCTTGTTTGTAACTGCTCAGTGGTGCAACGCGGCTATAGAACCGTTGCTTTGCACACACTGACATACCGATCTCTCCTGGAGGCCCCAGTCTTCCTGGTCGTCCGGGTGCACCTTTCTCTCCTTTCTCTCCAGGTTCACCTGTCAGGTTGGAAGATAAAAACAGGAATTAAAATCAAACAATCAACATGAATTCACCTCCAATCTAAAACGTGTGTTTGTGTTGTTTTTGTGTGTTTCGTATGAACTGTGTGCCTTTGAGTCCTGGGACGAGAATTTGGACATTGCAGGGTTCGTCTGCCATGTGCTGGCTGTGAACTGACTGCATAAGTGCCAAACCAAGCACAGTGAGGAAGACCCAGGGCATTGGCTCATCTCCTCTCATCCTGCTACATGGAGTGGTTGATACACTGGAAGACAGACACATCAAATGGAACCATGAAAGAAATCATAAATAATTGCATGGTTGACAAAACAAACGTCATGAAAGAAAAAGAAAAAATTACGCTTTCCTTATAGCTTTACTTTTGCAATACTCGTCAGGTTAAAAAGAAAACAGACTCCCCCTTTCCTATACATTCCGTGACTACACCCCACTGGTGTAAAATAACATTTGTTGCACAAAGGAATGAAAGAAGGCAGTCTTATCTGCACCCTTGTGACCTCAGTGTGATGGATGGAAGCCTGACAGATTCACAAGAACTGGTTCACTTTAATGTCCGTGAATGTTAACATGCTTCCATTGATTATTGCTGCGTATCATCAAGATTGATTGTCAAATTCTTGGGAAGACTTGTTGCTACCTTGGTAGAATTTACAAAGACAGCTGATTTTTCTTCTCCCATTTTATTAGGTATGGGATGAAGAGAATGCTTTCTTGACACAAAGCCCAATAGCAACCTAAACACAATGTTCTTGAAAGATGCATTAACTCAAGCATTAATATAATGTATACTATAATCAAATCAAGCACATGACAATATGGCTTTTTAAATCCATCGACAACAAAAATTGGTAGAGAATAACGTGAATAATCTCTTTTAACAACTGAAACAATGATATTATGTACATTTAAAAACCGCCTGAATTGTCGTTTTGTTTAGCATTTTGGTTTGCACAGTACTACGCCATACTAGTACTAGTAGTCATGCCATACAAAAAAACATGAAAGAGGAAGCACAAGAAAGGGCAAGTCAATTACAGTCATACAATTACTCAAATCGAAATGCCATGGATGTCACAATTTGTGTATCAAATAATGTCAAACGTGTTTTAAACCTACCTACAGTGGATTTTTCCAGTCTCCAAAAACAGCAATAGTTTCCCAAATTAGCCACATGAGTTAAGAGGGACTCGAACAACGGTGGTCTCTCTGAGGAATCTCATTTTCCTCCTCAGGAACCCCAGAATGTGTGAGATAGGCCACCCATAAACAGTTTCACAGATAAAGCCCAAAAGCAGCTGGGGCCTCCAAGATAATTGCATGGGAAAGCACTGGGGTCACTGACACCCTCCAAGATGATAACAACAGCATAAACTGAACATCAAAGGGGAAAAGACAGTTTGGTCCACTTTTGAAATGTTTTTAACTATCATATGTTTAAAGTCTAATTAAAATAGAAGCTTTAAAAAGAGTATTTCTGTCGTGATTTGGAGTTCCCACAATTGCAAGTCTTGCATTTGATGCAATGATCAAATTTAAACAGTTTTAATGTGTGGGCCTTATGTGCTCTGCCTATGTGCAGTGCCAAGGTTAAAGGTCAATTTTTGTTTCTCCCCATTTTTCAGTGGCTTCCCGTTTCCCATAAACTAGGTTGACATTAAGGATGATTGCTGTTCTCAGGTGGGCGTTTTAACGTGTTTACTTCCACATCAAATCATAGAATAAAATGAACTGACGTTGAGTTCTGGTTATATTGATCAGTTTCCGTCAGATAACCTAAATCCAACATTGAATCAACGTTGTAAGTGGTGTTATATCAACGTCGTGGAGCTTAGACAAAACAACAACATTGATTCGACGTGGCTTTTGATTGTTTTTTTCAACATCATTGCTTCAATGATGGCTTTCAATCATCAAAGGGAAAACTATTTAAGGGAGAAGATTATGTTAATGTATTTTGCATTTCGAAAATGAAGTCGAAATGTTGAGAAGTCTGAATAAAGTGAACATGACTAGAAAAAAGTTGAATAGTTTTCCAAGAGCAAAGTCAACGTGACGAGAATAAATATTATGCCAAAGTGGTGTTGCAGGCTTTCAACATCACGTGCGTGAAAAACATCGCATGCGTGAATCGCGTGCTTGAATAACATCGCTTGCGTGAATAACATCGCGTGCTGCCACACTGCACCTAGGCATGTTTTGATGTAGTTAGCTAGCATTGTGACAATGAGGTAGCTGCCTTTGCGTATTATTGTTATTGGCCAACTAGATTTGTATACAAATATTGAGCCAAATGACATCAGATTGTTTCATAAATTCTTGTATTTTGAAGTGGGTGACTTTCAATTAAGCACCCGTTAGTTAACACGTGGAAAAGATCACTGGATAGCATTCAACATGTTAGGTTGTTATAAAAACACCAGGTAACTAATAGTACACATTTGCCTCGCATATTGCTTTGTTTCACACAATTTTGTTTTATTGGTATTTGTTATTCAATCTATTTGTGTGTCTGCCAGCTTTCAGTCTGGAGCCCAAGTCCATAGCAACACAATCCACAACAGGAGTGAGTATCATTTGAAAGGACATTGCCCCTTTCAGGGGTCTGTCTAACCATGAGGAAATCTTTCACTTTACTCACAGTTAAGATACGTTGGTTACAGCTGTTGTTCCCTAGATTTCATTTATTCTACTGATAACATTGTTAAGATTGTGACATGAGACGTCGAAGAGATTGTGCAGGTTTATAAGTAATTAAACCTGAAAGATTTTCTAGAATGGGTATTTTAGGCATGCAGTCACGTTTTGTGCAAGTCCTTAAATGTGGGCCACCCATTGTATCTCTGTAAAGGGAAAATGTAATGGCATGTTTTCTCTTCTGTGCGTGAATGAATCCAGTGGCGCTATCAAGTGATGAAGAGACTGAAACACTGGCCTCTACCAAGATGGACTTGTCATTCCTAGAGACCCAGCCCTCTCCATCCACATCTAGTGACAGCATCGAAATGGCTGAGGATAATGACACCACCGATTTTTACTTTGACAGTAAACCCTCAAAAATCAGACTGCCGAGGAAGATGCTTATGAAAAATCAGGTACTTTACAATTAGGCTAATGCATTCTGTGTTATTGTGAATTATGAAGTCAGTGAGATTCATTATTTGACTCGGGTTGGTTAACGGATGCAAACAACTATTTACTCAAATAATTTAGTTAATATCAAAATATTTAACTGCTCAGAATTGTTTTGAACATGTAACTAAATTCTTATTCTCTCAGTGATTTTATATATTCTCTCTGGGCAGCTCGGGAAATTGGTGCCTAAAAGACAATCTGCCAAACGGAAAAAAAGCAAACGTGATGATGTCTCATCCAGTCCTTGTAAAACGATGCCTTGGGATGTGTCCGAAGTCAATGTGTGGTGTCATTTTGTGCGAGTGGGGACAATGCAGCTGACTATTCAGAAACCAGTCACAGTAAGACAATTACAGTTACTCGATTGCCTTCTAAAATGCAGATTCCCTGACACACAACCAATAAACTAACCCAAACTTTACTTTCCTGTAATAGTTTACAACAGAAAACATCAGGATAGACGAGCAAGGTACAAAACTCTTTCACAATTGCCTCATTTTTTCAGAAATGAGCTCTCGACTGTAGATGGACGGACGGTGAAATAATCTGTCTCTAATCTATTCTACTGTACTGGGCCTCTTCTGATCAGTGTGTGTGCAGACATCTACTGTGGTCAGCTGTGAGATGTGTTTCTCCACGAAGCTCCCATCCCTCCTGCTGAAGGCCACTTCTGCTGAGTGTCTCAGGTTGTGCTACCTGCTCAAGATGTCCCGCTCCCTTGGAGCCAGCTGGTTCGACAGCAACAGCCCAAGTGAGAGACCTGAAACTCACCTTTGTTTATTTATGAGTTCATATCCTGTTTTGAGAAAGCCTCATTTGAAAGTGGGTGCAATCTGATTTTGTTGTTATCTTAGGTTCTGGCTTATTTTAGGTGATCAAAGGTTCACGCTGGATTTATATTTGCTGTATATCTTAACATATCCTCCCGTCGCAGATCTTGGAGAGAACTACATTATCCTGGTGTTTAAAGATTCGCTACCAAAACAGGAGCAAGTTCTGCTGACGGATATCTTGACAGAGATCGGGAGAGCAAAACAGGTGGATGACTTTATATGCAAGATCACATTTGAGGAAGCCAACAAGATACTAATGCATGGCCAGAAGGAACAGAACAGCAGTACCCAGTCTCTGCTGCCAGACTGTCACATCTCCTTGCCAAAGATTTCCACCACTACACGGTTCCCTACAGGGTTTCATCCTAAACAATTTCAGCAGATGTTTTTGGACACCTTTTCGACAAAAACCCAGCCCGATTCAGTGTTTCAGCAGGAAGACTCCACAGGGCTTTTCCACTCACCAAAAAAGAGGACACCTGAACGCTGTTTGTGCCCCAGAATACAAGCATCCTCCCCTACATGCCTTTCTGACAGCAATGATGAAAACAATGATGTGGCAGAGGTCCTTCCAGTCTTCTCTGACCCTGTCCAGAGGTGAGGTCTTAAGGTCTGTCAATGGGTAGATGTTCCTACATGAAGATGTCTCTCTCTTGTAAGTCGCTTTGGATAAAACTGTCTGCTAAATGAGTAAATGTGAGTGTCAACTGAATGGATTTAATGTGGCCAGGTAAAGGGCAGGCGCATGTCCTTCTCTACTCTACCTTTTACTGTTGTCTTGATTAGGTTGATCCTGTACCCACCTCCTCCTGCCAGAGGAGGCATATCTGTCACCAACGAAGACCTTTACTGTCTCAACCAAGGAGAGTTCCTAAACGATGTCATCATTGACTTTTACCTGAAGTGAGTGAGGGCTAAAATCATGGCTAGCAGTGTTTTCGCTGCAGTGAGATAGCTCAAATGCAAACAAAATGTCTTGTTGTTTGCAATGCGAAGGTACCTGATGTTGAAAGAGGAGACTGGGACGAGGAGCCACGTGTTCAGCTCCTTCTTTTACAGGAGACTGACTCAGACAGAGCCTCAGGGCCAAGCCAGGGCACCGGAGACCCTCCTGTGAGCCAATTCAGCCTGTTTACCGTGATGTTCCTGACTGCCTTTTAGTTATGCTGCTGCATATTGCACCGTAAACTTATGAGAGGCCGCATGGGACAAAATTAATCCTCCGCTTTTGCATGCCATCATTCTCTGACACTCACTAACATATTCAGGCTGTCCGTATAATCCAATGAAATTTGACGGTTTCCAACAAATTTTCCAGCGAAAATACGTTGAGACACAGCCGAGTGAGAACCTGGACCAGAAACGTGGACCTCTTCCAGAAGGATTTCATTTTCGTTCCCATTAATGAATCGTAAGTCTGGCTCACCAGATTTTCACGCCAACTCAGGATTTAGAGCAATTGTATGATCGTATTTGTAACTGTAAAAGATCCAGAAGTTGTTGGTTCATATTCCTGGTGATATTCCTTGTTCCAGTTCCCACTGGTTCCTGGCGGTCATCTGCTTCCCAGGCTTGGAGGGTGCCCAGTCTGAGCATGGGCCTCCCAGCCCCTCACCTCTCTCTGGAGACTCCTCTCCATGGCCCAGCCCGGAGCCTCTCTCCAACCTCCAGGAGGGAGACGAGGGGGAGCCCAGCTGTCTGGAGACGAGCTTCCCGTCAGGTTTCAGAGCTCCAGGACCAAACCCAATGTCGCTGTTTTTTCGCCCCATGAACAGCATTGCTACAAGCTACCCAGACCCTGGCTCCTGCCCTGACTCTTTTCCTGATTGTGACTTGACAATAGGGTTTAGTCTGAGGGTGTGTTCAGACGTGCAGGAGAAGGGGTTTAGGACAGGTGTGAGAGGCCAGAAGGCTGATCAGATAGGTGAGTATTGAGTGATGCACCATTTTGCTGCGCCAATCTTTTTCAAGTGTTCTCTGCTCTCTTGTTTAAACCCCAAATCTGGTGTGATTGTGTTTTTAGATCAGAATCATAACTTTTTTGATGTCAACCCCAAAGCTGCAGGGCATAGACGGTGAGTTCTGCCTGGGATCTCAATCTTCCCACACTCCTTCACCATGTCTGTGATAATGCTGTCTTGTCTCATTCCCTCCAGTGACAATAGAGCATACATTCTATCCGATTTCCTCTACAGACCCTGCATCCTAATAATGGATTCCCTCAGCATCAACGGCAGATCGGATGTTGTGAAGATCCTGCAAGAGTAAGAACTTCTGGCAAGGAAGGTTTGTCCTCAGGACATCCACTGCAGTGTTAGCAAATTAGAAACAGGTATGTTGGATGTGTGTGCCTGTGTAGGTACTTAGAGGAGGAATGGAAGCTGAGAAAGGGTACTGAGAGAAGGTTCAACAGAGACACCATGAGAGGGTTCAACCCCCGTGTTCCTCAGCAGGACAATTACAGCGACTGTGGAGTTTACTTGCTCCAATACGTGGAGTGTTTCTTCCAGGTGAGAGATGTGGACATGAGACACACAGGTTTATGTTATTGAGGGATGCAGGATAAACAAATGAGTTTTTGTAGGTAAAGTTTTTTTCTTCTTTATTGTTAATATAGAATCCCCCACCGAGTTTTGAGCAGCCCATGGATTTAAGTGAATGGTTTCCACTAAAACGAGTGAAGAGAAAGCGAGCAGCAATCAAGGAACTAATTGTAAAAATCCACCGGCAGCAGGAGGGAGAGTGGAGTAACAGCTAACCGCCACAAGAGGGAGACACGTCCTTGTTTAAAATGAACAGCATTTTGTTTACATAAAATGAATGGGCAGTTATCTCGTAGTACTTTTGTCGGATTTGCATTCTGGCTTTGTACATTTGTAAAATAATTTTGTTATACCTTTTCTTTTAATGGTAGCACTTGTTAATGTTCAACGTTTTTATAACTGGCATTTGACCCATGACCCTAAGTTATCTTTAGAATTTATCAGATGAAAAGAACCAAAATAAATAGGTGTGCTTTTGTTGGAAAATTATCAGCACCCATTCTTAAGGCCCAGTTCAGAACTGACGTGTTCCAGGTGTTTGACAACTTCTGTTATTTTCTCTTTTCATTTGGTGATGCTTTAACTCTTTGGTTCACTTGCCCCTCTTAATTATTCGTGAGAAGCACTCTGCTAGATTGGCCACCTGTTGAGCCAAAAGCCTGAACTAACATATGGACAACCAAACCCCCCACCCCATCTTAAATTTGGACTCAGTTGTTTAACGGCTCTCATAGAATATTTGTGTAGTTTCAAACCAGAATTCACACTTTGTAAATGTTGCTAACAGCTACACAAGTGTAATCACAGTAATTGACCCCAATAATTGTGACTTGTTCGCCATTTTTGCATCGTGATAATAAAGAGGAACGACATGCTAATTTTTTATCAATCTTCATCACTTCTCTTTTGTTGGATAAAGCGTTATCATCCATTGTATCCATGTGTTCTTGTGGAAGGGCATGCCAATGAATGGATGTGATCTAAACTATAATTTTCCTATACCACACTTATTTTATTTTAAGGGGGTTGGGGGGCGGATCTAGTAGTTCCCATGAATCTGTAGATGAACCGATCATTTGAGGAATGGGCTGGGAGATTACACAGTAGGATGCAGTTCAAGTAAAGGCTTACATATTGCATGACAGCTGGTGCATGCAGTACAGTAGGATGTCTGCATGATAACATTAACATGTGAAGTTAGATGTTGTGGTCTGGATTCACTGTAGGAATTAAACAGCATGTAAACATCAAAATCCATGTTTACATGTCTAGGCCTTTTGTTGGAAAGACCACTATATCAGATTTCCTAATTAGATTTACAAACCTGGTATAGACTTTCAAAGGGGGATCAAATATCTTCGGGAACACTCCCAAAAGTTTCACATTACCATCTTTTTAATTATTTAGAGGTTTCAAATTTGCATTTGTTTGCTTTGTCGAAACGGTAGCGTTACTCCATCGTCTTCATCGTATTCATTTTAAATTTGAGTGTTAGAACAATACAATAACATTTCAACGTTATTCAAAGTTATTTATTCTATTACAGCATTTCTTTTGATCAACTACTTTGGGAACTAAATAAGATAACATCATTTTATTGACCTTGTCTGTCATTAAAGCTAAATACCAGTTCATTTGAGAGTTGGGAGACAGGTTGCTGGGAGTCAGGTGCCATAAGATCTTAGAGAATCGGGCAGTCAGAATGTTTCTGGTTCGATACCCGGCCGTGCCACAATGACGTTGTGTTTTGGTGCAAGGCACTTCACCCTACTTGTCTCAGGGAGAATGTCCCTGTACTTACTGTAAGTCGTTCTGGATAAGCGCGTCTGCTAAATGACTGAATGGAAATGGTATTGTAGTTGGTGGTTCAAACCACGTGACGTCCCCTCGGCTCCCAGGCTTCACTGTGGACTTCAGTCAGAGGAGCGCAGGGCAGCAGGACAGCGGACCAGCTGGGATATCACCAGGGAGGATCCATATGCGGTACCTTAAATACACTTTCTGTCGCTAGACCTACTTGACCTTTTGAAGACCACTGTAAGTTTATCATTTTTCTGATCGTAGACTTAACCATGCATGACCCATTTGCTAACTTGCTAAAGTTAATGATGCAGTATCCACACTCCGTACAGGTGGAGCGATCAGGGCTGAGCAGTTTTTATTTTAGATTTTTGTTTATTTTTTAAATGGTAGCAATGTGCACTGTTGTAACAGGTGGTTAGGGCATAAGATCCGATTGTGCTAATTGTTTTTATTGCATAGCAGCCCATGTAGCTATCCTACTGTGGACTACTAAGGCTTATTGCTGTCATCCCCTGCTTTGTCGAGATGGCTATTACACAAGTACATGATTAGAATGAGAGGAATGTGGAAATAAAACTTGTCAGAGACAAATTGGACAGCAAGTAATTTAGTCGTTTAATTTAGGATAGGGATTTTATAATAGTCGCCCATTGACATCATTGAAACAAATTAAATATTCAACAGGTTACAGCCATATTATACATAAACTAAATAAAGCAACCCATTTAGACATATTCTGGGGAAAGGAGCTTTAAACGCACTAGTACCCTAATAATGTAAACCCTAATGCAATTTACCATTCTTTATGGTCTCTTCCTCACATCAGAGAACAGAAAGACAGTAGACCCAAGAAGCCTTATGCAACTTTACTTGTGTGCTTGCTTCTTACTTAATAAAACCATTGTCTAGGGCGAACGTCAAGTAGTGCTTCTTATATCCTGTTGGCTTCCAGGAGATATCCTCATATATTTTCCATATCCTCTGGCCCTACTGGGAGCAGGAAGTGACAGGGAGGCGGCTCAGAGCGCTGTGGATGTGGTTATATACAGTATGTGTGTGTGTGTCTAAGAGAGAGAAAGGGGGCGAGTGTACGTTCCAGGAAACAGTCTGTGAACTTTGAACTCAGGTCCTCCATATGATTGTCCTGTTGTATCCTGTCACAATACAGCACACCTCACCAGCCCACCCATGATCCAAAGGCTCGCACCCTCTCTGACATCATCATTTGGTTGATATGTCTCGCTGCAGCAGGCCTGGTAAATATCTCAGTCAGGATTAGGAAAAAAACGTCTAAGAGGATTAAACGCAGAGTCAGACCTATAGCTGGAGCTACCGCGTGGGAACAAGAAGTTCTTGGTTTGTTGTGACTGTATAATTTCTGATGAAATCAAAGGTTATTTCAGTAGCTACGACTAGGCATTATGATCAGAATGTTATGTTTAAAGCCATCTTCTGTGGGGACCGTTCTACATTTGATACTTCTTGCTGTTGGGTTTCAAGATGCTCTTAACATGCATAAACATTTGAACAATTCACAGAATGTTAGGCTACTTTGTACAGTAGTTATGTATTTGTGATGCTTCCTGCTGACGTAATTCAACATGGCAGCCTGAAAGAACTGCGGAAAAGTCCAGTGATAAGCTCTCAGACAAACTTCAGACGAGAGCTTCAACTTAATTTCACAGACTGGGGAGGAATAGACCATCATCAGATCTTCCTTCCACATAAAGACGACTTCCTTTCTAGCTTTTAGATATTACATAAATGGAATGTACTATATAGCATTGATGCATGGCGATTCCCATGGTGCTTTACATAGCAGGAAAGTACTGAGGCCTGTACTAACTACAGCACCCTTAATACAATACAGTAAGTAGATTTTACATATCGGAATATCCTATTCTGTATTATGCAGATTTGGACTGATCTGTCATCTGCAGCTCTGGAAAAGGGCTTCACAGGAGCGCTTACTGAGAAGCTCTCTCAGGAACCCAGAAAGACAAACTGCATGGTTTCCTGAAGCTAGACATCAAGGTTGTGTGTTGGTTGTGTGTAGTTCCATGCATTATTTTTTGTTACAGTTCAGTCTTCATACAAAGTTTACCGATGTTATAAATATTAGTGCACAGGCTAGTTCTAGAAGCACACTCATAATGTCATTGTCAGTTTATATAAGGGCCATAAAAGTAAATAGAACCTGGTTTTCATGACAGCTGTAAATGTAGTTTTTGAAGACTTCCATTGTCCTATTATGCATTCTTTATGGTGAATGATCTTTACAGTGTGATTTCAGATGCCTCTTATCTTTAGGGATATAGGCCTTCATAGACTCAGATGTACAGTGAGTTCCTTTACTGCAGAGAAACATACTAACTAAAATCATCTACTAGTGTTTGTGGATCCAGCGGACATGCTTATTGTTCCATCCATAAAGAGATGATAAGTGTTTCTTATGAAGTAGATAGGTTTCTCATGAAACAGCCAGTCTCCATGAATGTAGTTTGTACACTGGTCAAATGCGTTAGGCCTGCACTTGTTAGGATGCCATAAAGAAGTGTTGATAAGCATGTCATGTTACCAGTGACATACTGTATATAAAGTACAAGGAACAAAGCAAGACAGTTCAAAGCAGATTAGAGAAGAATACTTTGAACATGCCGAATGGATTGGAAATCGCCTACAGTATAGTAGTCTTATGTCTTTGGGAGAAGAAAGTGAACGTACTACTATGTTAACTGTGACCTCACATGATGTATGGGTCATGGAAAATCACCTGCTCTACAGGTAACAGGTTCAAATCCTCCTCTATTCTGGGTCAAAGCCTCTCTGGGCATGGTTGACCCATGGGAAGTGTGCAGATGCTGAGTAAACCAGCTAGCGAGCACTGAGTCAGCCTCTGAGCATCAATAGGGTCGAATCGTGGTCACTGCTCTTCGACCCTTAATCCCTGATAGGATAGTCTGGTAATTGGATAGTGCAGCCAAGCAAAAAGTACGTCCTGTATGGATCCTCCTCAGTCACTGTACAAACACTGGCACATATTATAGTCCAATTATTCAGCTGTGCTTGTGGATGTTTAACATGAAGGATTGATGCACTTTAATAGCCTGCCTTTGGGAAGGAGAAGCAGTTAGTTCTGCTCCTGTAGACACACGTTCGTTTGGCCATATTCCTTCCTCCATTATTGCTGAAGCAAACAAATCACTAGCTTCAAAAGAATGTCATATTTGCTTGTGTTTGTGGATCTTATATCGACTTCCAGTTTATGGTAGAATATGTCCATGACAACCTGAGTTCATGTGACAGTGGGCAATATCCTTATATCCTTCTGCTGTTCATTGTTGGGAAGCCATTGTTGTCAAAACAGCTGGTATACCGTACAGGCCTATAGTTTAAAAGTCCCCATATCCCCCCATATTCTCATACGGGGGAGTCAGGTGGCTCAGTGGTTAAGGCGCTGGGCTCATGATCGGAATGTTGTGAGTTTGATTCCTGGCTTTGGCTACATGATGTTGTGTCATTGGGCGAGGCACTTCACCTTACTTGCCTCAGGGAGAAAGTCACTGTACTTGCTGTGAGTCGCTTTGGATAAAAAGCGTCTGCTAAATGAATAATAGTAAATGTCTACATGACTCTTTCCAGAAATCACTCTAACTATTGAGTTAACCAGAGTAATTTTTCATTATAAGGCTGACACAGCAGTTGAGTAACTTGATAACCAGCATTTTTCCTGCCTTGTTGAATCATGTAGAGCAAGTAGCAAGTGTTGCTCTTATTATACAATTTATATTACCAGAATAGTAAACACTAGGCCTTTTTGTTTTAAGTGTGACCATTAATCTGGCATTTCGTGTGACTGCAGTTGGGGTTTAGTTTGATGAATAGGATTGTCAGTCTGAAGGCCAGTAGCTGCTGTTGGCTGGCCTCTGCGATTGCTCCGTCTGTTTTCTGATTGGTTTAAATCGACATGTAGTCCTGTAGGCTGGAGTGATGTGAGACTAGTATTGTACGATAGTTCAATCAGGTAACTGTGGTGTTTAGAAGAAAAAGCTTATCTACATAGTTATGTACACTGGAACAATTTTGGAAACGATAGTATTTAGTGTGTTTTTGTTTTCATAAATGATACTTAAATGAAAAACATACTGACCACCACTCTGTCCTCTGTGGAACCTTCCAGAGCCTGTTGGGTCGCCGTGGAGACAGGTGAGCCATGGAGGACGGGAAGCCAGTGTGGGCTCCCCACCCCACCCACGGGTTCCAGCTGGGCATGATCGTCGACATAGGAGCCGACACACTTACCATCGAACCTTTGAACCAGGGGAAGAGCAAGGTCGGGCACACACACACACACACATACAACAACACACAGATAATAAGATGCATACACCCAAACACACACACCCACTCTGTCACTCCACCAGCAATGTATTCTCTAGCGGTTGTTCTGTTAGTATGTCAATAACACTGCAATAACAAGTTCCACTATATTGCCATTCTTCTTATAGTTACTATAGCAACCGTAATAAGGCACTTCATGTGTTACGTTTATGGTTTCCTGGCTCTTTGCGTAACCAATGAAAAAAAAGTAAACAGACCTGTAAAACCTGGATTTATGTTGATGTATGGCGTGTTAGTAAAAAACGTGCAAAGTGTAAAGCAGCACCGGTGTGGCATGTCCCTGGCAGCTCAGGGCATCGTTAATAGATAACGAGAGCAGCAGGTGCGCTTATTGTGTTACCTGCAGGGCCGGCTCATTAGAGGGGAAGCCGCCACCTGTTGCATCCCAGCCATTAGACTCTGCTCCCCGGTGACTTGCTTTCACTGGAGCAGCAAGTGCAGTCTGGTGCTCTCAGCAACAGGTCCTGAAGCAGGAAATACCATTTCCCTCTGGCCCTAAAACTGCAAATGTAGCAACAAAAAAAAGACTTGAAAACATTAGACTTCCAGGTCACATCATACTTACTGCCAACATTAGCCTTCTTGAAAGCATCAACACCTAGCAGACAGTGGAGCAGCGGAAGGCCTGCGACGGTCTTAATGAGTGTCTTTCACTATTCAGTTGAGCTCATTAAAACCCAATCTGACCCTGTCCCCCAACCAGTCAGGCCCTCATTCATCTCCGTTCCTCCAGTGTCCTCTCTAGGGTTCGGGTTAGCTCAGGGCATTCTCAAACACTGCGCCTGCCAGCCCTTGTTGTTGAGTTGAGGTGGCAGGCACACAAAACATCTTCTGTTTGTGCTTAAGCTTCTTTTGTTCCAGTAAACCACACAACTCTCTCACGTACACACACACACACACACTGGGTTGCAGATATCAAAGGCAATACAAAGGGAAGGTTGTAGATAGAGAACGTAGATAGACGGGGCCATTTTTAATAGGATAGGCACTACATTGTAAAGATGTTGATAATGCTTCAACCCCATTGGCAATTAGGCGACAGTGCGTTAAATACTGCTGAGTCCGTCTCTGTCCTAGTGAAAGGAGGTACGCAGGGCTATATTAATGTGTTACTGTGAGTGTTGTGAATTAAAGGCTTTATCTCCCTTCAACTATGACTTCATAATTTCAGTCGGTCGACATCTTTCCCTCTCCCCGCCATATTTATTAATCTCTCTTTTTCCTCAGTTCTTTTAGTGCTCTGCACAAAACCAACACAGAGGCGCACAGACGCCACCGCAACTCGGATCCTGTTTCTCTGCTTTGAAATTATTTATTAGGCTGCCATGTCGCTCCCTGTGTTTCTCACACACACTGCTTGTTCCTTTGAATTTATTTCCATGAACTCAGCCACTTTACAATAGCTAGAGGAGAATAGCTGTGACTTATTGAGCTGGGGAGCGCCGACAGAAAGCTCTGTCACTTTGATCTGAAGCTCAAATGAATTTTTGATGTTGACGTTGGCCTCTTTTCAGTTGGTAATTCATCCTTTGTTTTAGATTTGTGCTTTCGAAAGCCTACCAAAGCAGCTATATCAAATGGGAATACGGTTGTAAGTGGCTGTGCTGATAGCGTATATGACCTGATGAGCTACCAAAGCACCGTTGTAAGGAACACACACGGGGCGTTTAAATGGCAGATGGGTTACTAACATATTGTGCATTTCTGATGTTGCAGAGCTTTCTGGCTCCTATGAACCAAGTCTTCCCTGCTGAAGAGGATGTCAACAAGCATATGGAAGACAACTGTAAGTTCACATACACACATGGACCACATACGCACCGCACATATAATTGTCTTTCATCCTCAATTAAGTCATTTGGGTCTTTTAGATATATCATCACCATGTTTATTCTGTTTTACATTATTTTGCAGGTTCTCTCATGTACCTAAATGAAGCCACACTTCTCAACAACGTCCGAGTGCGGTATAGTAAAGATAAGATCTATGTACGTTTACCTAATGTTAACTTGGCATGAATCTCAAGCCTGCATCTCGACAGACATGTGGATTAAACACTTGAACAGAAGAAAACACAGCCATGTCTTCTTCTATCATACAGACATATGTGGCCAACATCTTGATAGCTGTGAACCCCTACACTGACATCCCCACACTCTACGCTCCAGAGACCATAAAGTCGTACCAGGGGCGGTCCCTGGGCACCCTACCCCCTCATGTATACGCCATCGGTAAGACCCCTGATGAATCTGTGAAACTTAATTGATTAATGGACTAGTTGGGTTTGTCTTGATTTCAAGTTCTAAGTCAGTGAACTTGGTATATTGAGATTTATTCGATTCCCCCCCATCTGGATGAACTGAACGGTTTGCGAGGTACTGATGCATTCATAATGATTCAGTAATCCTTCCCTGAGGAGTTGACAGAACGATGAGGGATGTTGTTGTTGTTGTTGTTGTTTCTTCTCAGCTGACAAGGCCTACAGGGACATGCGTGTCCTGAAGATGAGCCAGTCCATCATCGTGTCTGGAGAATCTGGAGCTGGCAAGACTGAGAACACCAAGTTTGTTCTCAGGTCGGTTCCCAAATGTGACACGATTGTAGTACGGCACAGGGTATAATCCAAGAGCATCGTTGTGGAGTCGTAGAGTAATCAGCAAGTGTTGTAAGTGCAGGCAGACAGGGAAGTACAGGTACCCAAAAATGTTACTCTATAGGCAGACTATCAGCAAGAAACCCTCTGGGATTAAACTACAATTGAACAAGGCTGTTACATGTACATACAATATAGACTAGACACAAATGCCACCAATGAATCCAATAGTCCTGTATACGACTGTATACTTTGTACGTATACGAAGTATACGTAAGCTTATGTATACTTTGTACGTAAGCTTATAAGATATACGTCATAGTCACAGCATTGTGGGTTGTCCTAATTTGTTTGTTGCTCTGTAGATATCTAACTACGTCATACGGGACTGGGCAAGACATCGATGAGAGAATTGTTGAAGGTATGGTTTAACCCATGATTTGACTAATTGACACTCCAAATCCTTTCCTGTCAGTTGATGTTTGTTGGCATGCGTGTGTTTGTCTGAAGACGGTCTACTTTGAGACATAATTCATCTTGTGTTTTGACGACGTTTCCTTTGTGATTCCAGCCAACCCCCTGCTAGAGGCTTTTGGAAACGCAAAGACTGTCCGGAACAACAACAGCAGTCGCTTTGGAAAGTTTGTAGAGATCCACTTCAATGAAAAGGTATGATTAATTCATCCAGCCTTTCTGAGAAAGCCACACATCAAACAGTATTTTCTTTTTACAAAAACACAGCAGGACCATTTCTTTCATCATTGCTTGTTTGATGCCTGTGTCTTGTTTAATGTGTGGGCCAGAATGCAGTGGTGGGTGGCTTTGTGTCTCACTACCTGCTGGAGAAGTCGAGGATCTGCATGCAGAGTAAGGAGGAGAGGAATTACCACATCTTCTACCGGCTCTGTGCGGGGGCCACCGAGGACATCAAACACAAACTGCATCTCGACTCCCCTGACAGTTTCAGGGTCAGTGAAGTGCAGCTTGGAGCTGAATGTGCCCACACACACACACATACACATACACACACACACGGGACAAAAAGACTCCCCGCATTCATTCTTTCTTTCTTTTTCTCTCTCAAACTTGAAAGGATTCAATGATGGCCCTTTTTCAAAGCTGAAAATAATACAAGGATATCAACACTAATATGTCCACCCTGCTTGATTGGGCAGTAAGGTAGTGAGAAGCAGAATGAGGGAGGAAACTATAGAGATAGAACAAGAGTGAGACAGGGCTCACAACTCACTGTTCATCATAATGAACCTGCTCAGCTGCCAACATTCTCAAGCAATGAGACCAACTGTTCACTGACGGACGAAAACCCATCCCTGTCACTGTGAGGCAGTTCTCTAGATGACCACTAGATGTCACGTGAAGATAAAAATCCTCCAGCTGAACTTAAATTACTTCAGCCTTTCTGAGTTTAGCCAGGCAATGGTCCTGTTTATGAGCCGTTCCTCGTGGACCCGGTGGGAAAGTATTTGCATGATGTCGGTGCTTGTGTTTCAACAACACTAGACATCTTTCCCAAGGTGATTGTTTTGTGTCACCTCTCCAAATAACGTTGAATTCATCATTATCTCGCCCTTTAGCGGTACTTTTGTTTGTATAACAGTGCCATTATTACAGGTCTCTAAGGCAACACCCACTTTAACAGAGGCAATTTACTGACACACAAGCGAAATCAAGTATGAAACGGTACTGGGATATATAAGACATCTTTTCTTTGACAGAACAATACTGACGTACCTCCACTGATTCCACCCCCACTCAACCACCCCCTTGTTTTAACAAACTATCTTTATGTAATGAATGCTAATGAATGTGTGTGGGTTTGTGTTTTGCTTCCATTGAAGTATTTGAATCGGGGATGCACCAGGTACTTTGCCAGTAAGGACTCCGATAAACAGATCATGCCGAACCGCAAGAGTCCTGAGGTACTGTGCCCTTATTCAACTGTCTCTCCTTTTAACTGTCATGTGGCGCAGTCAGTTAGGGAGTTAGTAATCAGAAGGCAGGCTGTTCTTACCCTTAAGGCATCACAGACATGTTTTCCATTCTTCTGAAAAATGCATCTTGTGTTTGCTGATGAAAGGATTTTGTGCATCTAAAAGTAAGGAGACACACTCAGGTAAAGGCAGCAGGTGTTTGTTGCCAAGCGCCCCTCATTAAGGACTGCCAACAGAGCAAGGAAGCAGCACCACTTCCTATCGTTACCACACAGCTGTTCTGCATCACCAGTATGACGGGAGTTTGAAGGCTGTCTGATGTCACTAATCCTCATTATTTCTGCCCTGCCTCGTGTGTGTAACCCAGGATGATAAGGTGATAAGATGCTATTATATCCTAACAGAAGACGCTGCTCTTTGTGATAAAGCTTGTGTACTCTGAACACCGTAACGACGCAGACATGGTTTTTCATGCTTTGAATCTGTAGTGCTCACAGGAAGTCTGCATGCTGTGTCTTTTTATCTCAGTTTCTGCATGGGTGTTTGGCTGATCATGGGACCTTTTTTGCTTTAATAATAAAACAACCCTCACTATAACCATTAATATGAAATGAAGATACAACTGTTACAGTTTACTGAGTACAGTAACATATGTCCTTATTGATGGACAGACTATATCCAGTGGGGATTCCTGGTCATTTGTCATCATTTCTGGTTGTAGGAGAGAGGGAGTGGTTTAGCATTTTGCCAATTGACGTAAGGCTACTGTAGAGCAGAAGCCTTGGTTTTTATGGCTGTGTGTGGTGTGGCAATCTGAAACTAAACTTTAGTGTGCTTACCATAAGGCACTATATATATGCTGCATTTGATTCAACTTAGTGCTTCCCTACAAATATTGAAGGAAGCAGTGGAGCCATACTGTTTTTCTCTAATGAGCACAGAGCTTCCAGTAAGAGTTCAGCTTCATTCTGCTTCTGTGGCCCCCAGCATGTGAAGGTGGGGGCCCTGAGAGACCCTCTACTGGACGACCTGGGAGACTTCAACCGGATGTGTGGGGCGATGAAGAAGATCGGACTGGACGACACGGAGAAGCTGGATCTGTTCCGGGTGGTAGCTGGGGTGCTCCACCTGGGCAACATCGACTTTGAGGAGACAGGGAGCACCTCAGGTGAGCTTCAAAGCCTGACGCTGGATCTCCCTAGAAAGCACAACTCAAGAACACGCCATGAAAGCTGTGGCACACGCACAAACACACACACACACGTTCACACGATGTCACACAAACACGCGCCCTCACATGCGCAACCAGGCTAATTAGTGCTAAAGCAGTGAAAGAGCTCTTTAATGTGTTGCCAGCTCAGTAGCTCAGACATACTGTGGGACCTACAGTATCTCTGAGGAACAGTGAAGATCTTCCTAATCAGGCACAAAGCCCATCACAGACACGACAGTGGCTTGAGTCATGCCAGACCTCCTCCTCTACATAGCATGGGGGGTGCCTAATGATGTCATAGGCTGTACTTTTGTACCCCCTCCACTTGCTCTTTCCCAGCATCCGTCTTCCACTCCGTGTCTGGATCTCTATCTTTCTTTTTCTTTTTCCGGCGTAGGACACGTAGGACAGTCAACACAAAACATAGCTAATATTCAAGGGGATTGTCTACAGTCCCTGGTACCCCACAAACATAATTTCAAATACATCTGTTTATGAAAATGTTTATTTGTTATCCACAAAGGATAATTCAAGCATGTTCCAGCAAACCTCCCAAATCTGCCAAAGATGGATTTGCGTCTCTCATCTGGAATGGATACATTTTGGCAGCTAATCTCCTTCCCATCTGTGACCATCTGTTTTACTGTTCTAAAAGAACCAGTATAATATGTGTATTTCGCGTTTTTCTTGAGTTAAGCCTTATCCTGCAGTGTATTCACAGTATGACTATGCTTCTGCAATCCATTTACAAAGAATTCACAGAGAAAATGATACAGACAACACGACTGTGAAGTCTTTGATTACTGACTGTTGACCAGATTACAGAATCGGACTGCATATGTCTAGTTTGTGTATTTGCATATGTTTGTGTGTGTTTGTGTGTGCGACAGGCGGCTGCATCCTGAAGAACCAGTCCGGCCAGACTCTGGAGTACTGTGCTGACTTGCTGGGTCTTGACCAGGAGGACCTGCGGGTCAGCCTCACTACCAGGGTCATGCTCACAACAGCAGGGGGCGCCAAAGGAACAGTTATCAAGTAAGGTCCGCCACTGACGCACCGCTATGCCTCAGTTCTGCTACTACACTGGGGGTTTCTTGTCTCTAACAGACTAGTCTCATGTCCGACTCATGCTGGTAAATATAGCTAAAGACGGCCTGTCTTGATCTAAATCGTTAAATCAACTCTGACACTAGCCAGGCAGAGTGACTGAGTGTAGCTGGCATCTGAAAGCCAATGTGGTCTGAATGTGGTAAGGAGCTACTGGAGACTTTATATATACAGATTGCATAAGCGAGCAGACTTAAGTCAAAGTGTGTTACTAGACTTTGTAGGGACACAGTAAAGTATTATACCTGCAGGCCCCAGCTGAAGGTTGCACCTAACCTCCCCCACTCATGTAAACATAATAGTAGTCATTTAGATCCAGTTAACAGTCAAACAAACTTAAGTCACCATTACTGTGCGTGCCTACTGCAGGTGATCAACACCTGTGGGTGTTGTGGAAGGGTGGAATGTTCCGGTGCCGCGCGACAGCTTAAACGAGGAGGCCACAGTTCGGTATTGATACGGCTCACTCTGGAGTTTGAGTGATAGGGTCTGGCCCGGCTTGGCCTACCAGATTAATATTTCAGCAGGCCCAGCTGCTGAACTGGCCTGGAAGTGTTTTCTCCACATGAATAATGCAGCTTTATCTGAGGAGACTGGAGATAGCGGAGCGAGCGAGCGAGGAAAGATGGGAGGGGGGGGGAAGACAAAGAAAAAAGACAAAGAAAGGGCAACGTGAGCCAGATGCCTGGAGAGCAGGTGGGGATGGTGAGGACTGGGAGGGGGGGGTGGAGGAGGTACAGGGGTGAGTCATATCATTAGCCCGACCGACAGCACTCTTTACCCTGAAGGAGGTGAGGGAGGGCGGGCGGGGCGGAGGTGGAGGTCTGAGGGTGTGTAAGGAGTCCCTAACTGTCGTGTCTGTGGCGTGGCGAAGATCTGAAAGCAAAGCCCGGGGGGAGGCACACGTGAGGAGGAGGGTGAACGATGGATTCCCTCAGGCCTGTCGCTGAAACTAAGTGCCGGTACATTCCAGTGCATTTTCCCTGGGATTGGCCGATGGCCTGGCACTACTGTAGATTATGGATGACATTGACTTGAAGCAAACAGATCGGAGAGAGGAAGAAGCAGAACGATGGCGTTTGAAGCTAAATACACTCGACTTCTACTCAACTTCGAGCCTTGAAGCTTGGCCAAATGCTAAATAATGGCATACCACACCCTATCAGTACTCCCTTCAGAGTTGCTCTTTGTTCGTGTCTTAAACCTCTCTAAATATTTTAGCCGGTTGGCAGGCGACTGACAGCCAGGAAAAGTGCAGGGGCCACTTTCAGTTTTAACGGAGCGCTAAACCTCAATGAAATGTAGCTACGTTTCCGTTCCTAACTACCTAAGAGCTACAGAGTTGTTTTCTATTGGTGTCATTTTGTATCTATAAGACTGTGTCAAAGTGTTACCAGAGAGAAAGCTAAACAAGGACAAATTTACGATTGGTAAAAAAATAAAAAATAAGAAGCAAGAAAAAATTCTGTCAATGAAGAGGTTGAATGTTAATAGGTGTGTCCTATTTCTAGCTTCCCTTTGTCCCACTTCTCTCTCCCTCAGGGTTCCTCTGAAGGTGGAGCAGGCCAACAATGCTCGTGACGCGCTGGCCAAGGCCGTCTACAGCCGGCTTTTTGACCATGTGGTCACAAGGGTCAACCAGTGCTTCCCCTTCCAGACCTCCTCCAACTTCATAGGCGTGCTGGACATCGCTGGCTTCGGTAAGCCCAGTGTGACAGAGGGGGGGGGTGTTTGCTGGTAGTGTGCGAAGAGTCTTGTCTTCTATCCTCGCAGTCTTGCGGTGTTTAGGAGATCCGTCTTTGAACCGTGTATCAAGGGGTTCATTAAATCATGTTTTTTTTCTACGTCCTCCCCACAGAGTATTTTGAGCACAACAGCTTTGAGCAGTTCTGCATCAACTACTGCAACGAGAAACTCCAGCAGTTCTTCAACGAGCGCATCCTGAAGGAGGTGAGGACCAAAAGGATGTCTGCCTGCTATCAGCATCAGGAGCTGTCTATTTGTCTTTGTTTGTCACTCTGTACAGGACACGGCTGTTTTCTTCCCTGCGATCTCTAGTTTTATTCGTAACCAAGTTCTCCCGTTAAACAGAGTTTCCATCTCTGCGTTTAAATCATGGTAGTGTGTTTGAAGTACAATAAAAAGACAAGAGACTGTAAAAGAAAATGTGGTCCTCATAAAACAAAGATATATCACAGAGAATTATTTAAAACACTATACTGTTGGTATGGTTTGGGTGATTTGTGGATTCAATATTGAGAGTGTTGTTGATATGCTTCTGTTTCCAGGAACAAGAGCTGTACCAGAAGGAAGGACTGGGAGTGAATGAGGTCCATTATGTGGACAATCAGGACTGCATAGGTGGGTGTTGCTACCCAGTCCAGTTTTCAGTGTCACACTCCAGTAAGCACGTCACACACTGGGCACAATTAGCAAGTTCCTGACACCCCCCCCAAAAAATGACCCTTCCATAGCCAGAACTTTTAACTTTTAAATATCTGCACTCAAACGCTACGGTGCAAAGAGTAGGCTCTCTCTCATAAGCTATGTTATTGTGGGAAATATGGGCCGACGGTTTCAAATATAGTCTAAGGGCCAGCTCACTGTATCAGGACACGTTCAAGGTCAGGGCTAAGGAAGGACTGATATAGAGAGGAGGAGAATAGAACTGTCTGGGAAGACTGCTGACTGGAGAGATGGCCACTAGGGAACAGAAGAGTGTGTGTGGGGGGAAGAAGAGAGGCTAGGGGTGATGTGTGTGTGTGTGTGTGTGTGCGTGTGTGTGTGGGTGCGTGTGTGGGTGTGTGTGTGCGTGCATGGGTGTATGTCAGCCAGGGTTTGAATATCTGCAAGCGTGTTTTTGTAGGTGACTTTTCAATTTAAAGATTGCCGGAACATTCCTACGGAATGTGTTCCCCATTAGAGAGGGCTATCTCTGCTCCACTCTGACACGCATTACATACACGGCAGCTCTGTAATTACAGATTAGAAAGGTGCAAGGCACTATTCTGGGCCATTATTTACTTTAAGTACATTTACTCAGCCTGTGTTTGGTTGCACTTGACGGTACTTGGAAGCCTCTGTCATGAAAACAGCTGTCCTTGTGTATCTGAAGTGGGCCGATGTTCTCATCCAGGCCTGGGTTTTTTCCAGTTTACTTTTGTTGTTTTTGAGTTCTCAATCACAACAACAAGGCATGAGAGTGAACCCTGAGGACTGCAAGGGGAGGTGAAGCATTCGCATTCGCATTTGAAACAGGCCTCTTATTCAGGTGCGAGGGTTAACTGACAGCCATGAAGAACATTTATGACTTGCTAATGACCGGCTGCCTGTCCATTAGTTTGCTCATCAATGCAGGGGATTTATTCACAGGTGCTTCTTCATGCAAATCTGTCAGCCCGCTCCTATCAGATCCCATTCCAAACAGTGTATTGTATGAATAATTCAAGTGGCATGATGAGAATCTGGATAAACACGTATTGTGTCTCTAATTGCATATCCAACTCTCGGAAACAAAAACATTGTCGACGTGCAAGATAAAATGCTCAGAAAAGAAAAACATGTCAATAAAAGTAGCATCGTGTTCCTTTCGTTTCTGAAAACAAGCAGAGAATGTGTAAATGTACATTTACATTACATTTATTCATTTAGCAGACGCTTTTATCCAAAGCGACTTACCTTTTATCCAAAGCGAAATACCTCAGTGAAGTAATCCACTGGTATTAATAGGATGCATGAATAGCATTTAGGCCGTTTGAGGTCTATATCTTCAGTGATAGTGTGTAGTTAACTGCTGTACTATGGCAACAATGCACAACATGGACAGTAATAAAAGGATCTTTATTGTATTTCTGAATTAGACAGTGAACTCAGGCTTTTGTGTCCTTGATTTCGCGTCTTAAGGGTTTGGATTCATACCGATAATAATGTGTTTTTAGACCTGGTGGAGGCCAAACTGGTGGGCATCCTGGACATCTTGGATGAAGAGAACCGTCTGCCGCAGGCTAGCGACCAGCACTTTGCAGACACGATCCACAGCAAGCACAAGGACCACTTCAGACTGACTGTGAGACGCACCGACGCTCCGCGCATTTCTCAGCTTCGTTTTCCTGTTGTTTTGGAATGACAGTTATCCTATTACAGAGACTGCATGGCTTTGTAGGAATACTTTTGTACTTTTGGAATACTTCTGTAAAAAAATAAGTGATTTCTCTCTTCCTACTCGCTTGTCACTTTCTAGGTTGCTTTTAATTAATGCCTCCCGCTCACTTGCCCCCTTCCTCCTACCCTCTTGCTCTTCTGCTTTGCTGCTATCGTCTTCAACTTTCATATCTTATCTCACGGTTGCTTATGCCTCCCACATCAAGCCCACAGACTTTGACAGATAATAATTTTTTTCTTTCGTTATTTGGCTTGCTCGCCTTCAGAAAAGAAAACATAGCCTTAAGGCACAGCCCCAGTGTTTCCCTTACTCTCTCTTTCACTCTCACCCTGTGTCTGGAACATTTGTTCCGCACTCTGAAGGTTTGTTTAAGGGTGTGAAATCCCCTTTGAGATCCGGTGCAGCTATCGATGTGCATCCTGGCAGATTATTCAATCCCCGTCACCGGAGGGGATTTATTAATCATAGCTTTCATATTCTAATGTGGTCTTCATTTCGTACAGTCATGCAATATTTATCATTGTCTGAAACACTGTGATAATGCAGGGTTGGGTAAGTATCCGATTGTGTCCTGGACACAATGTAAAACCATGAGAGCCTGCAGTTCTCCTTTGGCGTATTGTTGCATTGCTAGTACAGCTGGACAAGTGAAGCACTTGTCCTGAGAGGCTTTAGTGAAAGGCTGAGAGGATCTTGTGAGCAAAAACACAGCCTGGCTCTGAACTACTGCATGCTTTTATCCATCAGGGAAATTTCATGTTAAACACAATCCACTTCCGGTAAACTAAACCTGTGATAACGTTCACTGAGCTAACGATTATGCCCGCTACCCCCAGGTCCCCAGGAAATCCAAGCTTGCGGTCCACAGGAACATCAGAGACGACGAAGGCTTCATCATCAGACACTTTGCTGGAGCTGTGTGCTACGAAACGGTAAACCTTCTGCAGTGCGTCTCTCTACAGCTAGAGGACCCGATCCTGACAGGGTGCTGAGCAAGGAGCCATCCTCCAAATCCTGTTAGACCTGGAACAGAGCATGCACACTTAGCAAGTGTCATTAAACTTCCATATTGCCATAACTGTCTAGCAATTAAAAGTCCTCGGCAGCTGGCAGCGTTATTGTAGCGAACAGTATCTCTGATGCATTTATTCAGTGCAAACTTAGCTGCTGGTAATTGTTTTCTCAGTCTGAATAGGCTGTGTCTGTGTCTCAGTGCACAGTTTGGTGATGTGCTGGAATATGTGTGTACTAAGAGTATGTGTGTCTAGATATGGACATACTGACAAGTATATCAATGTGTGTGTGTGTGTGTTTGTGGACTGTATGTGCATGCCCATGTCTCCAGACCCAGTTTGTGGAGAAGAATAATGATGCTCTCCACATGTCCTTGGAGAGCCTGGTGTGCGAGTCCAAGGACAAGTTTGTCAGAGAACTGTTCGAGAACTCCAGCAACTCAAAGGACTCCAAGCAGAAGGCTGGCAAGCTTAGCTTCATCAGCGTGGGGAACAAATTTAAGGTGAGGGACACTTGAGTTGTCCAATATGTTTCTTCCATCCACCACTGTCAACCTTACTGATATATCCATGGCTATTTGTTTTTTTGTGGGGGGGGAGTAGATGTTGTCCTGTTGGGGGTTGATGGCGTCTCTCTTTCAGTCTCTTTCCTCCTGCTGAAGATCCCGAACACTCTTCTTTCTTCTCTTCTCTCCCGCTTTCCTGCCAGAACTTCTCCCATCTCCCTCCTTTCCCCCTGAGCTTCCTTCTTGAATGGATAAAACTGGAGACAGTCAGTTTGAGGTATTAAGACAGGCTGTAAGAACAGACAGATTGAGAATTTAATAACAGATTGGAAAATGAACCTCTTGAAAGAAAAAATTAACCAGGAACAGACACATAATGGCGGACGCACAAGTTGTCTTTCACCGAGTTGTGTTTGATGACATCAGTAATAATCTCCTGTCTGTTGCCAAACCCTTCAATCTTCTTCATTTGTGTAAAAACTCTCAAGCTCATGGACCACCCCATCCCCCTCCCCCCCTCAACAAAAGGTGCTGCCAGCCTACCACCTACCTCACCCCTCCCTCCTCCTCCCTCCCCCCTCTTCCTTCCTGTCCCTCACCTGCATCAACACGCGTGCACCAAGGATGAGCATGATGGAAGTCATCAAGGCAGTCATGCTGCAAGCCTAATTTCTCTGCCGCCTGCAGCTGTGCGGGGTGAGTGGGGGATGCCACGCTGTTAACCAGGCTTCCTGTTTCCTGTTTCCTCAGACCCAGCTGAATCTTCTGCTGGAGAAGCTGCACAGCACTGTGAGTAACTGCCCCCACAGACAGCTTCTCCCACAGGCACCTCACCCCAAATTACTGTCTGGCAAGGAGGGTTTTGATCAGGGCCTGTTAGTGTGCTTCTCTGTCTCTCTCCAAGGGCTTTTTCAAAAGGCCATCCAAAATCAGAGTTAGACTTTGACACAGTCAGCCCAACCCGGTGGTAGTCATAAACAGCCTCTGATAATGACCCATGTCTCGCTAGGAGGAAGATGTAATGTTCAGTAACTGATGTTTGACTCTGAAGGGCTCCAGTTTCATCCGCTGTGTGAAACCCAACCTGAAGATGGTGAGCCACCAGTTTGAAGGAGCCCAGATTCTTTCCCAGCTGCAGTGCTCAGGTAGATGAAACCAAGTGTGGTCGTATCAGTCATTATTTTACAGCTCAAAGGAGATGATGTGGGATGGCTCTGATCAAGAGAAACGTGTTCACAATGTCTGTCTGGATAAAACAAGCCAACATTAACTGGCATGTCAATCTTTGTCAAGGGTCATGTTTTCAAACTAGTCATTAAGGGGACACATCTCTCCCTCTCTCTCCCTCTATGTCTCTCTCTCTCAGGTATGGTGTCAGTTCTGGACCTCATGCAGGGGGGTTTCCCATCCCGGGCCCCCTTCCATGAACTATACAACATGTACAAGAAGTTCATGCCTGAAAAGCTCACCAGACTGGACCCCAGACTCTTCTGCAAGGTGGCTCTCCCAAACACAAGCTTCTTACACTCACACGCTTGGCCAACAGTACAATATGCATTAGACTTATCAAAATAGGTGGGTTGGAAACTGTCAGGCTTGATTGGGTTTTGGTTGCTGGGTACTATGTTCTCTGTTCTCTGGATTGTTTTATCTGTAGGCTTTGTTCAAGGCACTGGGCCTAAATGAAAATGACTACAAGTTTGGATTGACCAGAGTCTTCTTCCGCCCTGGAAAGGTAAGATTTGCACTGTTCCTTCTTATTTTCATTTATTTACCTCAAGCTGATTTGTCGGGCTGATATCATGTTTCTTCACATGTTCATTTCACAAATCCTTTCTCACGAGCCACAAAGCTTTATACAGCATCTTTCATTTTCATTTGTATTACTTATAAAACCAGCTTGTGGTAAGAATTGAGTGAAGATTACTCTTTGTTTATGTGTGTGTGTCTGTGTCTGTGTGTGTGTGTGTGTGTGTTTATCAGTTTGCAGAGTTTGACCAGATCATGAAGTCTGACCCTGACCACTTGGCGGAGCTGGTGCAGAAGGTCAATCAGTGGCTGGTGTGTAGTCGCTGGAAGAAGGTCCAGTGGTGTTCCCTCTCCGTCATCAAGCGTACGTAGTCACCTGCTCCTCCTTATCCAATCACACGCATCCTGCCCTCCCACACTGGATATACAACTTGACACTGTCCGCTCTAAACGGTCGTATAAACTTGCCAAAGAAAACTGCTTGAAAAGTGAATCTCCTGATTTAATGGACTGAGCTGTGATGGTGTACAAGGTTTTGGTAAAAATACAAAAGTGTCTACTACGACAAAGGCAGCCCTTCTCACAACTTCTGAGGGAGTGTTTTAGGCGGAGGGGTTCAGCAGATAATGTGTTCCAGTCTGTCAGCTCTGGAGCTCAAGCTCCATGTTTCACATGCTTCCTGCTGAAGGCTGTAGGCTATCTCTGGTCAGCTAAGAGTGGCTACTCTGAAAGCTGTTACCTGAACCATTACCGACTGTGCCCAGCTACCATACTGACTGACCCAATTTAACAAGGCAATGAGAAGCAGGACTCGATTTGTTGAAAGCATCGAATGATGACTTTTTTCGTCGTAAATGTTGACAGCCTTGTCTCTTCGCCATTGCCTGCTGGAGGCTGGATAGGTTAATAGCACGACCTGATGGCTGGCTGAACTTTCCATTTATGTTTCCCCCAACTTTGACATGTTATTACAAGTTTTGTCATTAGAGGATGATAACGGGAACGAGGGCTTTGTCTGTGTGCCCTCGTTGGTGTAATTGTCTCCTAATCCTTTTCGTACCCCCCTCTTCTCTCTCGCTCTCTCTCTCTCTCTCTCTTTCTCTCTCTTCTCTCTCTGTCTTTCTCTCTCTTCTCTCTCTCTCTTTATATATATATATATTATATTATACACATAATATATCACTTTCTCATTCTCCCTGGTGCACTCTCTTCCATCCACAGTAAAGAACAAGATGAAGTACCGAGCGTCTGCCTGTATTAAGATTCAGAAGACCGTCCGCATGTGGCTCTGCAAGAGGAAGCACAAGCCTCGGTGTGTCTCTCTCCCCCTCTCTGTCTCTCTCTTCGCACACGCATTTAGTGTTTTTCTCACCCCTTCTTTGGGTGTGTTGTTTTTACCACACCCTCGTTCCCCTTAATTTAAACTCCTTCACACCCAATGGGTCTCGATGGCTTTTCCCTCCTTGTCCTTGTGGGGGCTTCGATCAATCTAAAGAGCTCAGCCATGGGGCACCTCCCCTCCTTCTGTCTTGGTAGCCTTTGGAGATGTGTCACCATATTGCTTTTGAAAAATCCTCGGTGTCTTTTTATGTAGTTTGGCTCTTGGAAATATGATGCCTCTGTAAGCACTCAGCCAGATGATGAGTTTTTGGATTGTCTCATTATCATGGTCTGTTGACTGTGTGTGTGTGCGTGCGTGTGTGTGTGTCTGTGTTTGTTTTGTGCGACATCGTTCCCTTCCCCCCCCCCCCCCCCCCCCCCCCAGCATCGACGGCATGGTGAAGGTCCGTAAGCTGAAGCAGAGAATGGAGCGGTTCACCCAGGTGGTTTCAGGCCTGAAGGAGGGCAAGCAGGAGATGGCCAAGCAGGTCCAGGAGCTGGCCACCTCCATAGATGCCCTCCTGACTAAGATCAAGGTGAAGACTTGGGGCCTACAGCCCAAACCACACACACACACACAGGAGCACAGAAATACACGAATCTCTCTGAAGCCAGGGTTAAATTAAATGTTTCCGAAAATAAACTGTATTCACAACTGCAGTAGCAGGTGAGGTAACCTTACACAGGAAACATAGCGAACGCTACGAGTATGCTGTCAATTATTATTCTACTGAAAACCAATATACCTGTAGTATATTTCTAGTTGCTAAGGAACAGCTGGGCCTCTTGGACTCTCTGGTGCAGGTTATTAAAACTTCTGAAAACCTAATCTGCTTTCCTTTGTGTTCCTGTCTTACCAAACCGTTGGTGTTCTGACTTCTAATTATTAGGCTCCCAACTCTCTCAATGCAAGAAAAGTCTGTATTATTAGTCCCTCTCAGAACTTCAGATTGATGTGACACGAAGCACAATATATGCATACTGCTCTGCACTTTAAACTCTCTGACTGGTATGTGTCTGGCAACCTTTCTCACAGTCTGTGGACTGATGTGATAAAATAGAGCTTGGGAATGTTCGAGTATTTGAGGCCTTTGCAGCCTGTGTGACTGGGATCGGTGAGCAATAAAAAAAAAAGAGCGTTTTCCATTTGAGGAAGCTCATATCTCACTTTTTACGTTCTTTCTTTTCCACTTTTTCAGTCTGGCGACGCTTTTAATATGCACATTTGCAGTCTGTCAGCCATCTCACCCTGTGCCTGCGCTGCTCCACTCCCCTCATCGGTCCTCGTCTTCATTATAGCTGTTTGACCATAATAACTCTTCTGCCCATCCCTCAGCCCCCTGATCTCTCTCTCTCCCCCAATTCTCTCTCTACTGACATCCATCCATCGAGCTGCTGTCAATCAGTGTCACTTTATATCTGGAGGGTGTCATGGCAACGGTCAGATCGGTGCTAGGTCGGAACTTAGATTCTTTCTTCCTGGAAGTTTTTTTTTTAATGTGTATAAAAAAGGAAATTGTGTTATAATGAGTCGTGGAAATGTGAATATTTAACTTACCAAGTCTCCCAGCAGGGTTTTTCAGTTCTTCTCATCTCCATATATTAAGCCCAACATGCTATGGGGAATATTGAAGATGACACTTATTGACAAACAAATGCAGTTCGTTACTGGGAATTTTCTGAACGTGAATTGTAAATGTGAAATGTAAAAGTGTAGGGAATACTGGATACATATATTATACTACCAAACGGGGTCAGTACAAGATTTGCATTCATGCAAATGGCCTTGTGTTGTGTGGGACGCTAACAGTACAGAAAGGTGCACAAAACTAAGAACTTTGACCTCGTCCTCTTGATCTAACAGTCTTACCTGTTGACCCCCCTCCCCCCCTCAGGCCACCGTGATGACCCGGAAGGAGATCGACGCTGAGTACCAGAGTCTGGTGAGGCTCTCCGAGCAGCTCCTCTCCTCCATGCAGAAGAAGAAGCAGGAAGAGGAGGAGCGAGAGAGGCTGAAACACATCGAGGAAGAAATGGAGAAAGAGAGGAAGAGGAGGGAGGAGGATGAGCGCAGACGCAAGCAGGAGGAGGACGACAGGCGGCTGTGAGTGCGGAGGGAGGACCGGGGGGGCCTCAGCGGGCCCGGAGGGAGGACCGGGGGGGCCTCAGCGGGCCCGGAGGGAGGACCGGGGGGGCCTCAGCGGGCCCGGAGGGAGGACCGGGGGGGGCCTCAGCGGGCCCGGAGGTTTCTCTCATGCTCGCTCACGCGTCCTCAGGTTCTGTTGTCGGTTCGTGTGTTTTTCGGTGATTCTTCACTTCTGAGCCTCTTTGTCCTTGCTGTCACCAGGAAAGCAGAAATGGAGCAAAAAAGAAAGCAGGAAGAAGAAGAGAGGAAGAGGAGGGAGGAGGAAGAGAAGATGCTGCAGGTTTGGGAAGCAAAAACTCTTCGGATCCATCTTTTGAGCAACTATAAATCATTGACCATTCAGCAGTCTTTGAATTCCAAGGCCAAGTATCTGTGTCTAGGAAACTGACTGAAAGGACAGTAACCATGATATCTCAGTGGTTCTTCAATGGCAGGGACCCATAATCAGTTCCTACAAGTCTGTGTGTAAATGTCTCTATTATTGGTCTGCAGAACTGAAAGGCATTCGCTCACGAGTCTCCCGTGGCAACTGTGGGGTCATGTCATTGGTCAGATTCCCCACTGGGAACGTCCTTGCTTTTGATGGATGGTTCCTGCCACGTCTCTTCTTCCCATCGCAGTCTCCAATCTCTTGTTTCGCCCCTCTCTTTTTCTCTCCTCTGTTCCTCCTCTATTCCCCATCTGCCCTGTGTTGCCAGCTTACTTTCTTATCTGTGCTTTCTTTCTGCCGGCAGAGCAGTTTTAACACCAAGTTGGCTCTTGAGATGTCTCCCACTCATCGTTAAACCGTTACATCCCTTTTGTTGACTTAACCAACCTCCTTATTCCCTCCTCAAACATTGCTGTTGTAGTGCACCTGCATTTTTTTGTTTGTATTTCATTCCTGTACGTCGTACGCCCTCCGCCCACTTGAGCCCCCTTCCACCCCTCCCACCCCACTTTCCTCTCCTCTATTTCAGTCTCTCCATCCTGAGAGTTGAAGCCTGTGTCTGATTAAAGTTCTGCCGGGAAAGAGTTGTGTTTGACAGACAGCGCCGTGTTTCACCTCCTCCCCCCCCCCCCACCCCGCACCTCCTCCCCCCTCCTCACCTCCTCCCCCCTTCTCACCTCCACACCTCCTCCTCACCTCCTCCCCCCCTTCTCACCTCCACACCTCCACCCCCCCCCCTTTTCTCACCTCCACACCTCCTCCCCCCCTTCCTCACCTCCACAACTCACTCTTCATCTCTGGCTGATCAGAGATACTGTTGGCTCCGGTGCTTTTAGCAGGGTGCTGTATGACATGTTCCTGTCATTTGTTGTGTGAATCAGAGAAAGTACACTTGATCCTCCAGCTCACTTCGAAACCAGGGAGCTGTTGGAAAATCTCAGAGTGATTTTCTTGTGGCGTCTGGAACTCTAGTTTGATCTTTCTTTCGCTTCTCTTTTGCTATGTCATTCACCTCAGTGTTTTGGCCTCTCTTCACAACCAGCCTTCAGTTGCTCTGACTTTCCTGAAGTTTGTTCTCAAGGTGATTAGATCACCTTGTTGTTCTCAGAGACTGTTTGCTGAGCACACTCTCTGTATGTCTAGATACACACGATCAAACGACAGCCTTGTTAGCAGTCATGTAACCTGGATAATCAATCAATCATTTATTAAAGGCCACACAACAGAGTTGTTGGAATTTGCTTTCGATACAGCAGTTAAGCTAATATCTCTCATGTGTCAGGTTCCATCAACCTATGTCCTATTAATATGTCTAATCGGGCCTTAGCACACAGCAGGACTGTAATTACCTACAGTATGTTCCTGGCAGCAAAGGGCAGTTCTGCCTCCAGCTTGTCCAGGGACAGGCACGCTCCCCTGGGTAGACTGATTGTGACGTGGCCTCGAGACCCAGACTTTCCTCTAATCTCTGAAACCAGAGTGGTGAATTTTGCTTTAAAGAGAGGTGCCTTGGAATTGGTCTTGCGGCTGTATCCACAGATTAAATAACATTGTGTGTGTGTGTTTGTGTGTGTGCAGGCTGAGCTGGATGTACAGCTGGCTCTGGAGAGAGAAGAGCAAGCCCAGAGGTCGACCATGTTAGAGCAGGAGAAGAGAGACAGGGAGCTGGCCATGAGGATCGCCCAGAGTGAAGCGGAGCTCATCACAGAGGAGGCCCTGCTGGACCCCAGCCTCCGCAGGTACACTACCACATGTACAGAGCACACACACACTTACCTACACACACGCACACCTACCTGCACACACGCACACCGACCTGCACACACATATCTACCTGCATACACACACTTACCCACTCACACATACCTACCTGCACACACGCACTTACCTATACACACACTTATCAACACACACATACGTACCTGCACACGCATACTTACTTACCTACACATACATACCTACCTGCACACTTACCTAGACACACACACACACACACACATACCCACCTGCACACATACTTACCTACACATACCCACCACCGTGAACACACACACATAGACACACTTTACCCTCATACACACACACACACACACACACACAAACACACATCTACAGTATGTGTGCACGCAGAAGTGTAAATATCTTCTCTGGAGCAATAGTTGACCAAAGCGAATTGCTGTCTTTAACAGTAACACGAACCCATGTGTGTGTGTAACCTCACTGCTGTTGTTTTCTCCCAGTGATGGGTATTTCTCAGGTCTCTCTCCAACCACGATCAGAGCCATGTAAGACAACACTAGCCCTAGCCTCCTTCTCCTCCTCCCTGCTCTCAGCCCAAATGACCTAACACCACCCAGTAATCACTCACAGACCCTTCTGCCTGTCTTAATCGCAACCTCAAATCTCTTACCAACCTAGATCCTGAATCTGCAATGCAAAAAGAAATACCATATGCAATAGAAAAATATAAATCCTTTACTGACCACGACATAAATCGATCATTCGGTACGGTTTGTTCCTGCGTCATGAGACAAGCAGACAAGCCCTAAGATTAGCATATCTCATAATTGGTTGCGCGCTAAGATTGTGTGCCAAATCAGAATGGAAGAAAAATTTAAATCATTCTTTCTCCTCTCCTCTTTTCCCTCACTTCCCTTTTCCCTTCCCTCCTGCATCAACCATCCCACTCCACAGAGACGTACAGTATATCTAACTCCATTCTTAGAAGCCCCTTGTCTCCAATGATATCATTGGGCACCTCCTGCTCATGAGAAGACTTCACCTGTGTGGAAGTGTACTGTACTACTTAGACCTGTTCACCATGACTGGATATCTGGGTCTCCTGGATGAGGCTGGGAGCTTCACCCAGGATGCTCCCTGCTGGGGTGGCCCGGCTGACGTCCCCCATCCAGGGACACGGCTAAGCAGCTTCGAGCTCACAGCTGTCACTGTAAAAGTCTGCTGCCACCAACTGAGGCTAGGTTAGAGATCTCAGCTAAGCGGAGGTTTGGTATTTAAATGGCTCGATACAGTGGTGGTGTGAGAGCGTTGCATACCGTGGAGGTAGATCGCGGGAAATAGATCAATCAACTGCTTTTAGAAAGAATCTCCTGTGCTAATTGAGCTACATCTGGACTCCACACACTGATATTGCTTTTACCTCACACTCTACCTCAGGCCATGCCTGTTGACATTTGAATTATCGACTGTAGCGTGTAGTTCTTGGCGCTTGTTGTTTCTGGGTGATTGCGATGCAGGACGTGTAGGGAGAGCAGTGGAAATGTCAAGTAGTCCAACTAGGGCGCAGGGGAACAGGCACCAGGTAATGAATGATTCACCTGGAAATCAATAATTAACGGACCAATCGGCCAATCAAACGAACGCTATAAGCAGATCAAATCAGAGGTGATTGTTTGCTACGCCGTGGAGTTGAATACTTGAACAGACGCGAGGATTCCACGAAAACGGAACACTTGTTACCTAGAAGGCTGTCAGAAGCGTCCGAAGCCCAGATAAGCACAACACTCATCTGAGGGCAGTGGGTGCCAAGTGACATTCAGGCCCTTTATCCTTTAATCCTAGTGTTGGCACACGCCATTAGCATTAAAGTGTGCCTCTCAGACTCCATCCTATTTACTCTGCTGACCCTAGGGATGCTGTGATGAGCCCAGCAGTTCCCCTTGGGCCTCTCAAGCTGTCCTACGTAACCGCTGACCTGCAGTATGATAACACAAACACTTGTAAACACACGTGCGGCCACACACTAAAACAGTGCCGTGCACGTATGCTCACGACCACACAATCGCTCTCACAAACCTTCTACATTTGTAAAATTGTAAACTCTCCCACAGGGATTTGAACGAGTACCTATTGGATTAGCCCCCGGATACATGAAGATGCCCATCCCTCGCTCTCTCTCTCTTTATCTCTTTATCTCTTTCCCTGGCCACAAAAAGCTTGGCCCAGACCCTAGAACCCTGGCAACTCAGACCTGGGGCTTGTACTACGAATCAAGATTTGGCGTTAACGAGGTAACTTCAGGTTTAACCCAGGGGTATTGGGCTGAACCTGAAGTTACCTCGTTAACGCCAAATCCTGACACTTAGGCACAGGCCCCGGGTGTTGCCTCCTGTAAATAAGGGAGGCAAATCCGAGAAACGTAGCTGCCTCAACAGGGGGTGGGGAAATAGGGCTGACGTCAACTTATTATGTACTCATTAGTGTACCACTACCAAGCACACGTCAACCTCCTCCTCTTTTCTAGGACAGCTGAGCTCTCTCAGGACCAGGCAGTAGCTTCTGACAAATGTAGCCAGTGTATAACCAATTGGCTCTCATAGAGGGGATCCCATCAGATTCATATGGTGGTGGCCCGTTTCACCAATGTTTGGTCAAAGTAACTTTTCTCTCTACCTGTCTCTAACCTGACTCACACATCCCCATAGCCTGTGACTGTGTCACTGCCTAGAAGGCCTGTCTGCTCCCGTTTCCTAACTGACACTTTTTCCTCCCTCTTCTGCTGCATGCTGGGCCATAGGGGGGCGCAGGTGCAGGCAACAAAGGCAGCCGCAGGCGTTAAGAAATACGACCTCAGCAAGTGGAAGTACGCCGAGCTGCGTGACGTCATCAACACTTCCTGTGGTAAGCGTGCCCCCGCCACTGCTGCCTCACTTCCCTCCCTGAGCGAGGAGCAGAAGTCAGCGTGGCGCTGCTTTCCGTTCAGCACCGCCCGCCGTCACGCCGCAGAGGGCCTTGTTTTCAGAACTGAGGCCATCGCATTCATCCATAGCACCTCCGCCTCAGGGCATGGCTATCATCAGGCCCAAGGTAGCAGCTCTCACGCGGCATGGCTCAGCACGAGGCCTCATCGACTCCCCCTCCCTCCACCACCCCGACCACCCTCCCCCCGAACAGGTCCTCTGAAGCAGGCACACGGAAGCCGGGCAGCCAAGCAGCTCTCCGTCGATTCATCCCTCCTCCCCTTGCTCTCCATTCTGCCCAGCTCGCTGGAACAAGCAAGTTGGCACCGTTTCCAACCCGACTCTCCACTCGTTTCCCTGCCAGTGTCAGATCTATTCAGATTCAGATTACTTTATTGATCCCGAGGGAAACTCCTTTGTATCAACGGCACACAGTCTCGCAAAGCACACAAGGGTAAGGGTGTGAGGTAAAAGATTAGAAAGTGTACACAGGGATAGAGGGGTGGGGGCAATAACAATAAGTAAAAACGGTAGGTGTGGTGAATCCTCACAGGGAGGAGGGGGGGGGGGCATAGGCTAGGATAAGTGATTATGTACAGGCTATACAATTACAATTATACAAGTAATGGTCTCGTAGAATATACAGTATTACATCAGGATGTACATGATTTACAGTTTTTTGTGCAGAATATACAGCAGAATATACAGGATGTACAGGATAAAGTGTAGGTTACAGACTATACCGTTATAGTCTATACAATTCAATTACAATTATGCAAGTAATTGGTCTTGCTGAATATACAGTGTTATATTATATATCCCCTCCCCAACCCCCACTCCCATTTTTCTGGGACTCCGAGTGGGAAGTATGTGCTGGGACTGCAGCTGGAAAAGGGCTTGCTGTGGGAAACAGCAGAGAAGCCCAGGGCGGCTGTTAGGGTAGAGCGCACAGCTGCTGCACCAAATCTCAATACCGCCTGGTGCCTCACCGGAAATTATAACTATCGCTGAGGATGGTGAGGGGTGGTGCCCCTGTCATACTGTTTCATCACAAACATGGGGGACTTTTGAACAACCTTTTCATTCTGAAGCGGCGTATAAACAACTGAATGGGCCAGCTGTCAATCAGCGAGCAGTCTGTAGAATGGCCTCACTGATAGACATTGCCAGCAGGTGTGTTTATGCACTAGCATGTAATGTGGACATCTGGCTGTTTAGTCTAATTGCATTCCTTATTGTGGAAGTCGACCTCAAAAGGCATTTAAGGCGACCTTTCCGATCGCAAAGCAAATGTATAATTTTCTCGATGGCATATGCATTATTTAACATTGGTTTGCTCTTTTTTTCAACTCAGAATCAGTTGAGCACACATTTCATTCGTTTACGAGCGGACTGTGCATCGCCATGTATCACATGTGTACTGAGGAACCTGTTTTACTTGCAGATATCGAGCTGCTGGCTGCATGCAGGGAGGAGTTTCACCGCAGGCTGAAGGTCTACCACGCCTGGAAGTCCAAGAACAAGAAGCAGAACGGAGAGTCCGAGCAGAGGGCCCCCAAGTCCGTCACTGACTACGGTGAGTTCCAGAGGAATGTGTTTCTTTTGGCAGGTTATTTTCTCTCTTTTTTTTCTTTTTTTTTATAGCCACATATGGGAGGGTAGATTTTGATCCTGCAACTTCTTGGACCAATTGGCTCTAGCAGATGGATCCGATGGATTCTCATCTATCGATCTTCGAATGTATGTCCTTGACAAACTCGAGGTTAAGACTGAACTAGTACAGTGTATTCACACAGAAGCTGTTTTCCAGCACATTCCCTTAGCTCTCTCTCAAAGACCTCCTTTTGATCTCAGGTTCTGTAGCAGCCAGCCACTTTCAGGCGTGGCCACACATTTGCATGAAATAGCTCCTGTTCGAAGCCCAGAAATCCGCTCGCCCCATTGATCCTACGCTCAAAGCTTTTTCCTCACAGACGGGTCACAGGCTGTTTGTCTCTCTGGAGACAGATTAATGACTTGTGTGTATAAATACCCAGCCGCCACTCCCTAAAATGTAATAAGATGCTGATGTAGGCTCCGCGCCTTCCTGCGTCAAATGTATTTGTCCCAATTAGTGTCAGGATTGGCTGCCAACCATGCCTGGTCAGGCTTGCTGTTGGCAGTTCCATAGCTGGGGCTAGCTGCCTAACCATGCATAGTGTATTCCTCTCACTCAAGACACTGGACCAGGGAGGTTAGGGAAACAGTTTAAAACAGGACATGATTTATTTAGTGACTTGAAAGCTACCCCTTTTCTCTTTGTAGGCCTTCATTTCCATACTTTTTTTATCCCAAGAAAAAAACGATGGGATACAGTGAGGACAGTGGAGTATTTCTATTTCGTCTTTCCTTTTCCCACTTCTTTTTGTGATTATTTTGATGTGAGATGGAAGCTGTATTAGCATATGGGTCCCATTTGTTTTGTGTTTTGTTCAGTTGCTATGCTATTGGTGGCAGGTTTTGGCAAGTGAGCCTCTAAAAGTTCATGAAGCTGCTTCTTTTGGGTCTTTCTTCACAGTACTGGTTTATTTTTAAGTTGATTTGATGTCTCAACTTGCAATGTTATTGGTTGACGATGTATTCTCGAGATTCCAGACACACATTAGGACATGCAAACACCCCCCAAAAAAAATTCAAGCTTAGTAAGGACCATTGGTACTTTGCAAGCTACAATGACTATTCAGCTAAGCAGTCAATCTCATGTAGTTCTGACCCGGAAAAAAATTATGATAACTAATATACAATCAAAGTAAACCTAAGCTTTCTGAGCTGAAACATGAAATGTGAATTAATCCCGTCACAGCCGAACAGAACCCCGCACTGCCCATGACAGACCAGCAGCAGGAAATTGCCATGAACCGCCATCAGCGCTACTTCCGCATCCCCTTCATCCGGCCTGCCGACCAGTACAAAGAGCCCCAGAACAAGAAGAAGGGCTGGTGGTACGCCCACTTCGATGGCCCCTGGATTGCCAGGCAGATGGAGCTCCATCCTGACAAGCAGCCCGTGGTACTGGTGGCAGGTGAGCATCAGAGCCATCTTCCTCACCATCAGTCTGAGCCTCTCACAGGCTGAGCCTCGGTTTCTCTCTCCTCAGGGAAAGACGACATGGAGATGTGTGAGTTGAGTCTGGAGGAGACCGGCCTGACCAGGAAGAGAGGAGCGGAGATCCTCCCACGGCAGTTTGAGGAGATCTGGGAGCGCTGCGATGGTATCCAGTACCTGAGGAACGCCATCGAGAGCAAGCAAGCCCGGCCCACCTACGCCACGGCCATGCTCCAGAACCTCCTCAAGTAGGGGAGTACGACCCATCATGGGCCTGCTGGAGGGGGAAGCTTTCTGAAATCTGTCACTTAAAAAGATTGGTAGAAAGGAAAATTTGCATTTATTTTTACGTAGGATATCTAACTAGAGTTTTAAATTGTGCTTAAGGTTGTATGAAGTATGAACACACTAATGGATAACACTCCATAACTTTAAGTGTTTTTTCTTTTCTTCATGTAGGACATTAACATGTAGTTGTTTGTGTAATTTGATCTTTTTTATGTAGATTTGTGATTTTTCTTTTTTAAATTTGTTTATGTGTGTGTGACTGTGCACCGCTATGCATTCTCTCCTTATGCAAAATGGAAGTATGCTTGAATAAAGTGTCCACACTGAGGCCTTAACTACAATGTTGTTGCACTAGACAAATGTATCTTCATATTTAAACCTGCACTAAGCTATTAAATAAGGATGGAACATAGTTGCAGTTAAAATTGTTTTGGTTCTTTAGACATTAAATAATAATGCTTGTTTGCATCTGAACTGGACATTTTTGCCATAGTTTAGTTTTAATCATGTGCTGTTTATGGGTAAACAGAAACATGTTGAATGGTTTTGTTTATCAAACCATGAAGGATATTACATCAGTGATGAAAATGGTCGGTGATGAAATGCTCCTCTTAAAAATGTCAGAACATTGCGTCAGACCTTCATGATAACAATGAATCATTCTAAGGAGTTTGTTTCTTTGATAGATAAAAGGGATATCTATTTTAGGACTTTACCATCTCTTAGACCACCTTTTGCATGTGTTTTATGGCATTGTTTGCTTTATAGCCACTTCAACTGATAAGTGGAAACCGTTCATATGATCCCTTCTCATTTACTGTATCTTCTATTCAGAACTGATTGGGATGTTTTTGTTGATCTAAAATACTATATTTGTAATTTTTTCTAGAGGCAGAATGTTCTTTTGAAATCATACAGTTTGAATAATCTCATTCATACAATAGGCATTTGTCAAATGTACTGTATGTCTTTTCTCAGAGAATAAACTCAATCCATGCACCATAAATACAATAAATTTTTCTGTGATCAGCTCTTCAATATTAATAATGTCAGTCATCTCAGTGTGGACGTGATATTATTTGAGGATTTGCAATTTTTGATTGTCTGTACTCTTACGTAATGTTGACCATGACCCTATGCAACCAAATCTTCTATTCTGTTTTCTGTACTGCAACATACATGAAGGAAATAAACGCATGCTAACGTACCGTATGTCAATGTTTGGTATTGAATAATGGGCAGGTGTGTAGGTTAAGGATCTGACTTGGCTATCAGCTTAATGTTCTTTGTTGAGGCTGTTCTAAATGGCTCAAGGAGGCTTTTGATTATAGACGCTAACAAGATGATATAGAGGATAATGAAATCATGGATAAAAGATGTGATGATCTTCTTTTGCTGTCACTGTCTCTGCGGATGATCAACAGTTTACTCGAAGCGACTGAGAGGAGAAACAAAACGTTCAAAACAAAGTACAGGAAATGACATGCTCTCCGTGGGAGAAAAAAACTTTATTTTTACTATGAAATGTAAAACTGTAAAAAAAAAAGAATCATCGGCATCCTGCAAGTGTGTTTTGGTTATATCACTCAAAACACAAGCGATTGGTGTAAATTGTTGTACAAGTTAGGCCTGACTTTTTAGTCATTGCAGTAATTTTGCTAGAGTAATGTTTGTTTTAAACTTAAAGTTTGATTTTACAATCAATTACTGGAGTCTTGCTATAAACAATAGTATGATTAAAATAAACAGCTTGTATTTTTTACATTCATTCTCTGTTTGGGACACTGAACACAGGTTAGAGTAACATTAACATTAAAACAGCATAATGTTCGGTAGTCTAAGATCCAGATACAACGATGTGTATCATTTTGTAAATAAATACCTCATTGTGAGGAAGAACAATAACCTTTGCCAAGGGTGTACAGTACGTGGTCCTAGCCATCGGTTTACAATATAAATATATGGGCATTTTAAAACATCTTAGTACGGCATACATTGGTATTTTTACACGGTAAACTGGTATTTTTTCCATTTTTACAATTTCCTAGGCCAGAATATACAATCATATTCATTCCTAGCCATCTGCCCGTAAAATACATCAAGTTGTGTGTAGACTTGTAACTTGCGCAGCCATGGGTAATTCCTGTTTAAGATTAGTCTGCTGCCATGACACAAAGTTCAAGTGATTAAAAATATCCCCAGAACAAATTTGATATCTACAGTGCCCAGCCTCTCTAAGTCACTGTGCTGATGGGCAGGGAAGGTGAAATCAAAGGACTGTTACTTCAAAGCCTTCATTGTCTGAAGCTCTTAAAAAGCGGCGAGTTCGGTAGTCATTTGGTGGTCGCCATGTCTGGAACAACAGCAGGATAGGGGAAGAGCATGGAGGTGTGATGTTATTAGGTGTCATCCATTGTCATCGTGGCAAGCATGGCAATAAAAAGATTTGCGTCAAGATGAGTTTCAGATTGAAGGTCAACATTAGCATACATCATTGAGTATTGATGTGTTCCCAAAAAGCATACTCGTTTCATATAGAATGACATTTAAGCGTTTGCTTGAATTATAAAATGGAGAGATAGAGGAATGAGACATATATGACACTTATCACTGTTAAGTGAATCATGGTTGGTTATCATATTATCAGATCTAGATGTCATACTGTGGTCTGTTTGAATGGGGCAAACAGGTTATTACACACATCATGATTTGAATAATATTTGCAGCAGTGCAGATTTGATTTGTTAGTAATGATAGTAATCCAGATCAGCTGGTACACTGGAACATTATCTCACCTTTACATGCGTCATAAAGCTGGAAAACAGTCCATGTATACCCAAGATGAGAATGTACTTCTATCCACCTTACATGAACATCTTTTTTCACATTTTTTTTGCATCTTTTCATTGATTCATATTAACAAAAGAAAACCTCTCAGAGTTACAGCATCAGACTTTGGTCTCACCTCGTTATGTGGTATACAGTGATGGAAGTCGACCATCTCTGAGACTAGTTTGTCTGGTCTTGTTGTGTAGAGCTGTCTGGGGATCTAGAGAAGAAGCAGAGAAACAGAGGTTCACTACGTTCAAAAACTCCAGTTTTAAAAGGGTTACCTGGAGGACTTTTAATTAAGTGTTTGGCACTAATCTATTATTAGTGGGGGAAAACATAATTGAGTGTGAAGTTTTAGGAATTGGATTTGGCTGCAAAAAAAGATGAGTAAAAATTCGAGAATTTGTGAGCTGTTTGCTACTGTAGCTACAGTACTGGATGTGAACTTGTTTCAGACGTGACTTAAACATCCTTTGATTATCCTACTAGTCTAGAACTAAGTCCTTGGTTGGGTTTAAATGTCTGACAGGACGTTAACCAAAACATGAATTGTTATGCCGTATTTAAACCCACAGTGTAGGATGTCAAACCTAAACAGATTAGGTCATCGCAAAGAAAGTCACATATTGGTAATGCTGATGGGAATCGAAAATCAGTTTATGGAGTCACCTGAAAAGCAAATTATAAGACACGTTGTCTCAGTGAAGGATGCGAGGTATACTTGGGCATGGGTTCAGGGTACGAGTTAATAATGAGTATGTACCTGTTTGGTACATACTCAGTACCTAACAGTACATTAACGGTCCTTTTTGTGAGTTAGTGAGTTAGTTGATCACATGGAGGTTTTAGATTAGTCATTTAGAAGTAGCCAATTTTAACACATCAATTACCTCAATACTGAGATGTAAATTTTCAATTGAGGGAAAACTGCTTTGATCTGATGGCTCGGAAGAACTGGATGTGCACTCTAAAGTGGATACTTGAGTCAAGACACCATCGTCATTCTCAAACACAGGGTTCACTCTCAATGTGTTCTCAAAGGCATAAGGAACATGAGTGTGCCTGTGATGAAAAGTAGAAAACAGTAGAAAACATCGCCTAGTTAAGCCAAATGGACCAAAACTCAACAATACAACAACATAAGAAAAAAATAGTGCTTACACCAAAGTCACAGCCTTTCTGGTCTGTATGCATCTCTTGTTAATGAATATCAAGAAGCCTATGATGGCACAAACAAGGGTGAGACTTCCCACCAGGCAGGCCACGATGAAGGAAGGGTCTAGCGGCATGGACACAAGCTCGTTGCAGCGCTCTCCATGATAGTGCCAGTATTTACCCACAGGGCATCTGAAACAGGCAAGAGGAAACAGCTTAGACTCATTGGATATTTAATGCCATGCAAAGCACAACTGTAGTGTAATGAATACATATCTGAAGAGAAAGTCAATGTTTTGGTGTCTGAAGATACTGCTAATACTGCAGGGATTGAAGCACGTTTTATGCGAGCGTAAAGCCCTGAGTTACAGGGCTGTATATTTGCATCTCTGTTGTGTGTGGTTGTGGTGAGGGTCAGTTAGTTGTGCACCTGCAGGTGGCCCCGTGGCCCTGAATGATCTCACAAAGGCCTCCATTGAAGCAGTATTCAGGCTCCATGTCACAGATGCTCCGGCATGGTAGGCCGTCCATGGTGCTGTAGCCTGGGTCACACAGACACTCCGCCTCCATCGTCCATCTGTTTACCACGCACCGTGAGAACTCGTTACATGCCAAGACCTTGCAGGGATCTCCTTCGTCAGCTGGGAGGAGAGCGTGTGGGAAAGAGGATGGGAGGCTCTTTAGCATGCATTGCATTTCAAAAGACATTCACCTGTCTGTTCTGTCCAGCATTTTCCTCGCACACCGACACGGAGCCAGAAGACATTTTGATGGATGTCAATGAAGATGTCCGCGTTCAATAAAGTATGGATAATGAGGTCATGGAATCATAATCAGGAGGTGTAACAGTCAAAGTCCAGACCTCAGCGATATTCGGTCAACACCAGCAAACAGCTGAGGGCTTTGTCAGCATGCTGCTGTGATAGGCACTACAATCAGTCAATACCTACCGGTGAGCTGCTAGTCAATAACTGCTCTGTGTGACACTTTTGCTATATTAAGGACTTGTATGGAAATTTCAACGCCTTTACATGCAGACAGTATAATGCAGTGTACTGTAGACAGTATTAATGCTTTTTTTTACATCTCTAATACAAGGTAAATTAAGTAGGAAAGCCATTTCAGACTTTGTTTCTTACCAGGTTCTATATCCAGGGAGCGGCTGTCGATCTCAATGTCCAGGCGTTTAGATGCAGCATTGCAGAAGTCTTCAAGCACACAGTGCACGGCTTCTGTAACGTTGTATGGAACCGCCTTGTCTAGTTTCATCTTGCTATTCACCACAACACTCCCATTCCGGAAGTTAAGGATTTCCAATTGCTTAAATCCTGTTAAGTTTGATTGCAGGTATGGAAGTAGCTGTAAAAGAGGGGAGAAAGATCAAATTAGTATGTAAATGTCACCAATAAGTTCATTCGGTACCATCCTGTCCTCCTTTTATTTGATAACGTTCTCCTCATGATATACTTGTATTTTTTAATGGAGAATGATTGAGCTTGTGATATTATCTGATACATGTTTTGTTATTTATTAAGACAGGACTACTAAAAATGTTAACTGACAATGTCAAATGCCTTGGTGACCTTCAAGACAATATGGTTTCCATTAATGTCTTGAAACGCTCCAACACTTTGATGGAGTATTATCCATTATATTACCTAATCTTGACCATAGGAGGATGATGACTGCAAGGATTTAATTGTAAATAATAATTTGCTCTAAATGACTTGCCTGGTTGAATAAAGGCTGAATAAAAACAATTATCTCCAAAAATCTATGCATTAGTTAATTCAAGATTAATTTAACAGATTTCAGTATGTTTGATTCATAGTTTCTTTAATTGTGTAACTGTTTCCTCCTAGGACCAAGATTGTGAAAGATATCCCTTCTGCTGGATCACAATCCTTACAGGGAATATACAGTGAACTATGTTAGCAATCAGAGTGAGGTTGTCATTTTACTGCCAGTTAGTCTATAGCACTGCTGTGTTGTTAGTAAGCATTCAGTTCAAGAAAATCAGATGCACTGTAAGCATGTGACTGAAGTCTGAAAATACAACCCCAATGTTCAAACCTACAATGAAGACCTTTACAATACTGTTCAGACCTTTACAATGAAGACCTTTACAATGAAGCTAACTAGTAAGACCCAACCCATCCTAAATAAAAAAAGGCAGAGCAAAAAACTACACATCAGCCAGGTCATGTTCAATTCCCTGCAACTTTCTGCTCAACACCATCTTAAATTGATTGTATCTCATGTCTGGATATTTTAGCAGGTAGATCCGGATAGGGAGATAGATAGATCCCCAAAGGAGCATGAATTTGAGGTAGACCAACCTTTTAAGCAGTGCCACAACAAGCATCATGACATCCATTCTCTACCATGGCTCACACCATCAAATTTGAAAGCTTTTAGACATAATGGACCTTGGGAAAACCATATTCATACATCAATGGGTTTTCAGTAATAACAGCTTTTGCTCTGCACCTGGGTTTACAGACTAATATACGAGGCAGCAGGAAGGCGCTACTGTGAGACGGGAGCTTATGCTGCCTTAGTTCAGCCGTTTCAGGCCTGTATGCCCAAAGATAAGAGGCATTAAGGGGCTCTCCTCTGATCTGGTTACTCCACTTATCACTGGCAGGCAAAGAGAGCTACCTCACTATGGCTTCAATACACCTTCAGTCATACGCGCTAACAGAGGAAGCGAGAGCAAAACAGAAAGAGAGAGAGAGAGTGAGAGAGCCATACTCTATACTGTAGGCCAATTTAATGGCTTCGAAATTCAGCATTTGTCCTATAATTCAGCATATGTCCTATCAACATGTTAGCCACCATTCCCTGACAAACAGCTATGCACGTACTGGGTCAGAATGTCATCATATATTTTACTCTGGAATATTCCTCAATGTTCAAAGTGTGCATGAGAATTGAAAGCAATCTTGCTCACATAAGACAACAGAAATATATATCTGTTGAGAACATTTAGTTGTATGCAGAAACCTAAATTATAATATTGCAGTTTATGACAAACTCATACTTGTCCCAAGTTTACACTTGTATCTACTGGTTATTGTTTGTTAGTCTTGCAAAAATGTCCCTATCACTTTCTCAGATGTTGAATATGTTTATTCAAACACATACTGTATGTAGTCTTTTATTCTCCATTTCCAAAGTTATTTGGTTGCTACACACACCAGTAGGTACAGGAGTAAAGGGCAAGTATGCCAACCAAAACATAGGGGATTCACTATACATGTACAATCACAAAGGGAAGTGTTTGTTTAAAACTAAGTTTAAAGTACATGTTTTTAATTACCTACATTGTACATTTAAATGGGCTGCATGCATTAACTAAAGTGTTTTGACACTCATTGTTGAAGGTCTATTGAAAGCCCATTTAAAAGACAATTATAACAGCTGTTTTACACAACATATTGTGTATACTTACCAGTGCCAACTTCTGACCACATAAGTGTTCACAGAAAACATTGAAACTAGACACACTGGTTAATAAGGAACATTATAGACAACTGGTTTGGGCAACCACTAAAGCTTGGAGATGGAGTATGGATTTCAAGATTAAAATAAATGATTGAGTTTGATATTTTGTCATCAAATTATTAAAATCTGTATGCTTTTTCTGTTCTTATTTTTTCTGATTTATTTTCATTAGTTTTGCCTGAAACATATGTTGAATGCAGCATAGTTAATCTAGATTTTAAGGGAATGTTTTGGAATGGTTTTTGTGCATTTTATATGACACTGACATGCATTGATGCTCAACTTGAAATCTAAATATCATGATATGAACATGGTATTCCAACGTCTCATCTATGGAAAATGTTGAATATATAAAATTTACTTAGAAAGTTACAGTTATAAAATGAAGTTTTCTCCCATTAAGTCAATTAACTAATTAAACAATTAGAAAATTGAATAATTTTGTTATCCAGAAGACTTTCCCCACAGGATTCACTTCTATAACAGGCCCATCTGCTTATTCCAAAGAGCAGGCAATCATTTTGTTGATAGATTTTGTCAGTTTAAGGCTGAGAATGTTACATACCAGTGCATTAATCACTTCTTGGAAACCCTAAATATCCCTGTCAACTATACTTATATGTAAACAAGTCAAAATCCTTATAAACTTGACAACAGCGTTGGGTAAAAACAAAAGAATAATAATTATGAAGAGCATCACAGGTTGTGGTTTGAGGCGTGAAGACCTGCTCCATCAATTAATTCCAACCCGTTGGATAAATAAGTTTCCTTTAAGTCCTCCATCATGTATTGCTCCCCAGCTGCATGACTCTTTAAGCAGCAAGCCTACCCTCGTCCTGCAAATACTTTCCTGAGACATCATGCACGCATGTCTGAACGCACGCAAAACACATTCAATTGACTGATATTGGACTAAGCTGATTGAGACCACTAATTATGCTCTGTTAGAACTTGTCGGGCACATCCACTAACCAGAATTACCCAAAGCCTCTTACCCAGTCTCAAAGCCCAGAGCCACACCGTACAGAGACTACAGCAACACTGGGTCCCATTATGCAGGCCACCCTGGACTATGCACATGCACACACGCTGAGCCATGTTCAAACGAGAGGGTGTTTAGCAAAACTCAGAACAGTCAACACAACTAAAGACTGCATGTTACCAACTTCGGTAGTGTCAGGGCTGTGGTAAGCCTCTTTTTTAATTTCATCACAGCATCTAAACTATTCATTTGTACATTCAGTTTCCCAGTCTCAGTTCTTAAACCATCATCAGTGATTATAACTCACAAACACAGGCACCCAACGTCTTCAAGATATTCTAATTAGGTTTTTGAATTATTGAATCAGTCAACATGGCCTAACTTTACTGCAATGCAACTTTATTAAAATGCACTAAACCAAAGCAAGCCATATGCACAATGTCCAAATGTATTACATATTTTATGATACACATGTTTCTGTGAATATAAAACACCTGGTAATACATATATCTTCCACAGCTCCATAATTAAATATTCCAAATATTTGTATTTCTCAGTAGTCTCAGAAAAAAGTTGATGAGAATTTTATCAATTTGAATTTGATCTATATCTTATTTCCAATCAAGTTAACATGAATGAAAAGAGATGTTTGACAACCCAGTTTACACCCAACACATCAAGTTCTACTAGTTAGTCACCAAGTTTGATCGATATCTACAGAGACTTGACATGACTAAATATTTAATAAACATTCCGAAACATACTGTCACTGTCAAGCTAACCGAACTGAATTCCTGAGTAACTAAATGAGTGTACAACTATTAAGGCAAAATACCCAATACTCATAGACAAAATATATAAGAAAGATTAAATTTGTTCAAATAAATGGTTCATCTCTGGACTACCAACTGACTAAACAAAAAGTGCATTTGAGAAACTGCAGGTACAGAACTGTTGGCATTTGTTAGACAAAGTTGGTTATGCACATTTGAACCGTTAGATAATACTATTAGTTGGCAACTATTGAATGAAGAAAATTTTGAATTGTGAGAAGAAGACTAACTTCTAGGTGAATTTCCAAGATGTTAGTACCTATGTTAAGAACCGTTAGACAAGAAAAGATTTGTGCTCTCTCAGAGGCACGATAGATGTAGTTCCAATATGGAAATAATACCGGTATCGAAGCTAACGTCCTCTGAGTCTTAGTCCTAGACTTACTGGAAGCTCCAGGATTTGGCGAGTTTCTGGGCTCAGAGAATTGTGTCTAAGTAAAACAAAAATATTTAAATCTTTATCAGACCATTAAAGCAACAACATTTTCCAATATGCTTGTGTATACAAATAGCTTATGTTTCAGTGGAACAGGACATCTTCAACAAGAACACAGCAAAATGAGGATAAGGCCCACAGTGCATCCTCAACTGGGTGCAGTTTCGAGCCAAATAAGTAATAACTATTCATGTCAGACCAAAATCACTTCTCGTACAACATTTGCTTATCAAGTGCTGTTGACACCCAATCTAGAGCTAAGAATACAAGCATGAGAGAAAGGCATGCATCAAAAAAACGTCAAGCACAAAAGCATGTTTACCTACCAGCTCGAGAAACGTATTCTCCAATGCTCTGTATTCAGGGGAGCTCTTGTTGAACAGGTCCTCGGAAAACATCATGTTAGTGACCCTCAAGCTAAAGAACACCACTAACTCCTTGCTCTTGTCCACACTGGCCATCAGGGGGGTGCTCATGTGCCTGAGGGCAGGAGGGGCAGTGGATTCAAAAGGTTCTTCATCCTCTGGGGACCCACTCCCGCTGTCCTCCTCCAGTGGGTTAGTGGCCTCAAAGTCCTCATGTTCGCTCTGCTCCATATCCTCCTGCAGGTCCGACACATCCACTGAGGCGGGGGTCATCGCACTCTCCAAGGCCTCATCTCCATCTCCATGGGGGGCTGGTCCAGGTTCAGGGGCTTCAAGAATGAAGAGGACATTGTCTGTTTCCTCCACCGAACCCATAGGTTCTTTCTCTTCCTTGGCCTGTATGAGGTCATCTTCAGGGTGTGGTATTGGGCCAGCTGAAAGGAGCTCTGTAACCTGAGTTTGGACCCATTCTGGTTGTGTTGGGTCTTCCTCCACTGGTGCAGGGATTTCTGGTAAATCAACCTCTTCGGGGACTACCTCTATAGATGCCATTATAGGAACAACCTGATCTTTGTGAACTTCGTCATCTTGCAGCTCCTCCATGTTGTCCTCAGGGCCTGTGAGTGGTCCTTAAAAAATAAGCAGAATATCTGAGTGTGTTCACCTCAACTGTTTAACATGCAGAGAACCAGAGTTTACTACACTCATCTCAGTCATAAAATGCATGAATACATCCATCAAGATGGCCGCTTGTATGTTTCCTCACACACTTACCTTCCTCCACCTTAGCCTCTGGTATCTCGGGAGATGCGGTCTCTTCCTCCAAAGACACTTCAATTAGTTCAGTGGTGGGCTGCTCTGTAAGTGTGCTGACTGGTGGCATGACCTCAGTGACCTCTGGTGGAGGGGCCACCTCCTCAGGTTCCTCTATGGATAAAGGCTCCTCCTCTAGGACTCCCTGCTCAGTGACCTCCTGGGTAGGGGGAGCTGGTAGTGCCTCCACAGCAAGTAAGGTAACCTCCTCCATTGGCTCCTCGGGAAAGAAAGGCCAGTAGGTGTTGGTATGTGGTCTGACCGTGAACACCTCCAGAGAGTTGTCCTCCACTGCTACCACTGTGGGGAAGAAGCCCTCAGCTGGCCCCACACCCTCCTCCACGGAGGGCTCCGATGACAATCCAACGCCTTCTGAGACAAGGGTCTCTAAGGGTGTCACACCTAAGACTTCCACTGGAGAAATGGTGTCATCTAAAAATGAAAAGATAAGGGGTAGAAAAATGTGATGATGTGGATTATATAGGACCAGCTATCTGCTTAAGTATTGATTGTTTTTCATACTCAAATAGTGCTGCTTCTTGTGTCTATGACCCTTCACAGGTTCTGTTGCTTGTTTAGTTTCAGTGCTTACCTCGCTCAAAACTGAATGAATGGATGTCCACAAGCAGGGATGTTTCTTCACTCAAAGCCTTGGCAACCATGTCCTTTAGCAGAGATCCATCTGTCCCTGTGCCTGGTTCAAGAGTACCCATGGCATCATCGCCACTCTCCCCATCAAAAACCACGGCATAACGGACAGACACATCCTCGGCTCTGAACAGAGAGAAGGTCACATTACAACAACAACGTGTATCTACTTGCAGCATCTTACATCTGTGTAATAAGTTGCAAAGAGGGCATATATAATAGGATATGCTCCATAGAAGGACGCATTTAACATGGAAAGTATCACCCACCGAAATCCAAGCATTCGGATCTCTTTAAATCCTGGCAGTTTCTCAAAAACATGAAGCATCTGCGGAGAAGAAAAGAGCGTAAGTTACCTTAAGGTAATGCATCTATCGCCATTCTTCCAGAACAGTTCCGGATGTGATGTTCATTCTCAAACAAAACAACATCACATCCACGTGAGAGATATGCACCTAAGAAAAACACTAAAAGAATAAGAATATTCACAGGAATCATGTATGAGGTTTACTATACATGCTCTCAACATGCAGTATCTATTCAGTCTTTGTGTTGTCCAATACTTGAATTTCCTTTTCTTTGGACCCTTACCATACGATTCTTTCAACATAATATCAGGAATGCAAGACCAAATGAAGGCTGTCATTGTGGTGGATATGCTTTGGGCCTTACAAAATATTCTTCATTCTTCAGATCTGGACTAATTAGAGCTATTCACTCCCATCATTCAATCAGAGAACCATTGGGTCACCCACACAATAGAACTATAGTTACAAAAAGTGAAACATACAGAAGCATTTAAGAGTCAGATTTATGTAGCCACAGGACCGTGGGGCTAATCAGATTACTTAATCTATAGATTTCAATTTTACTTTGACATTCGACATAATTTCCCCTATGGGATACCTTACCATATTGTGCAGTTCTTGTGTGATATCGTGGTACTGAGGGGTTTCTGGGTCACTCAGTAGCTCACTGTTACCAGGGTCCACAATGGTGACGCTGAACTCCACCACCTGTTCTAGGAACTCATCTGAGGCCACATTGGGACTTTCTGATGACTGGTGATCCCAAGAGTAAACATGCAGTTGTCAATGGCAGTATAAGGCCAGACAGAACCTTTAGAATGGTCTGAGTACAGACAGCTAGAGACTGTATACATTTCGACCTACCTCTTCAAATTCAGATGGAATCGTCAACAGGGAAGAGCCTGCCAGAAATATGCTTAGTAAGCATTTATATGTAATGTACTCTTTTTGTAGTACATAATGTACTTAATATGTTGTCAAACATTAAATGTCGTAAAGTACTTACATTTCTCTCCTTCAGGCCTTCCTGGTTCATTTGTTCCATCACTGGAAAGCAAAACATATCATTCTAAGTTATGTGTTTCAACAGCGTAGTCATGCTGCATTGACCACACTTCCATATTTTCCTGGCCCTCAAAAGGAATCTTAGAGAGATAAGTTAAAAAAGGTGACATTTTTTGTGAAGTTTTCTGGACAGTCTTCCACTCAATCCATAGTCATGAGAACCAAACATGGAATAAGGCCATCAATAGTACAGTAGTGGATGCATGTGTGTTGAGATAAGTGGGGCACAAGTTCCATATACCACCTGGTATTGGAATACCACCTGGCCTGCTCTTACAGGCATCGGCGAGTGCTTCAGTGACTATCTACGTTAGATGAGTGTATCTCTGCACACATTGTCCTGTCATCACTCCCCATCTTCTCTGAGTGCTTCTCAACAGATGTTTAGGATTGGCTTGTGTGTCTTAGACCCTGAAGGAAGAGACTGTTGGCAGTCCTTCTAACTCTTTGTAGTTGACACAAAAATACCAGAGGGGTGTGAAACTCTCATTTCCCTTATTGGCTAAGATCTAATTACCTAATGTATCTGACTTTTTTTCCCAATCTTTCGACACGTTATAAAAATGATTTATAATCATCTGTACCCACCTTTCACGTTGAGCTTGTTCTTGTTCAGCTGCCTGCACTCTCTAAAAAAATGGCATCACAAATATGCATAGTTATTACAAACTTGTTATTGTGTCTTAACACCTTTTACATGGAGCATTCTGGTGCGATACATTGAGTCTAAAGGTCAGGATTAAAGCTATGTGGACTCAGAGACTCACTCTGGCCACCATGTCCAGGTGTTCCTGGGTGCTGCTGAAGTTGCGTGCCAGGTCATCTAAACAGAGGGAGCCATGTTGGCAGGCGTAGACCCAGTGCTTGTACTCTTCCGAGCTGGGCAGCCTGTCCAGAAAGATACGAAATGCCTCCCACACCGCCTCCTGACAAACTACACACACAGACCACCAGGCTCCTTAGAAACTTAAAACAACCCTCTGGTATCCCAATTCTCTCAACTCCTGGAAATTGGTCATTTGTTTATGCTCAGTTACAGATGCGCCTTTGTAATGCTCTCTCTTGTGAGTCGCTTTGGATAAAAGCGTCTACTAAATAAATAAATGTAAATGTTTATCCCATGTGCTCATCTTAGATTCATCACAGGAGCACCTTCCATTATCACCGCAGTGTGTCCCTGTGTTCAGTACATCAAATTAGAATTTAACTAACAATAGAATAAATATTGCTAAGCAACTGGTGGGTCAGTCACTGTGTTGTAAGGTAAGCTAACAACCCTTACTTCTGAGTTTGTAGTAAGCTCGATGACTGGTGATGACCTCTTTCATACTCTCCTGAGGACAGACTTTGACCCCATTGGTGAAGAAGGTTGACCTTTTTGTCCGATGCCTGGTCAGGTCTTCTATCGTCTTGACGTTGGTAGTGTGCTTAATTTGTCTGGGTGCCTCCAAGAAGTGCCTGTACTTGACATCCCTGATGTCTGAGAAATCTGGGCCTTCTAGGTCTACAACAGGAGGTAAATATTATTTTTTTTACCCCTCAACAGTATCCCAGACTAAATATATTGCAGCACAGCAAAACATTGCAAAAATTAGAACCAAAACATGAATTTTTTACTTCACAACAATCAGTCAATAAAATCTACCACAGACTGTATTCATCCTCAGAGCCACTTTTCTCTGGCCCAGCCAAAGCTCGTCTCCTAACCTGATCTGACAGTGTTTAAAATTCCAGGTACTAAAACTGTCAAAGCTGTTACCTAACGGCAAAAGTCAAGTCCCAGTGTTCTAGTGGAGCTACTGGCCTTCACTATCAGAGGTTAAAAATAGATAGTGGTGTGGCCTTAAGAAGATGAATCTCCAACATTAAGGCTGTGTTAAATACTGACTTTGGGGGGGGTTTCGGTAAGTGGACAGATCCTCCTAAACTGGCCCAGTGGTCAGGCTATTTGAGGTGACAGTGCAGACTCTCATGCACGGCACAACAGTGACCTCTCAATCCAATGACCAGAGGGAAGCATATCCCTTCATGAACAACAAATGGGACTAACAGGAGTCAAGGTTCAAGAAAGTCAATAGTGTCCCACTTGTGGTTTTTCCTGTTGGGTTTAGAACAGATGTATCTCATACATCCATAAACTGTAACAATACATACTTTGCTGTAGATTTCACACCAATAGATCACACAGCTTGGTCCAGTAAAAACTTGAAAGGAACCAGCTCACAGTTCAAATTTGTGTTGGTTTTTCTTCTTACTGTAATAACTGTAATAAAGATCAATAGTGGTTCCAAGAATGACCTATTTAGCTCATTACTAAGAAGGAAAGTGCCAGGAATGAGACCCTAATGAATGATGCCATTTTCATGCTGCCATGCATGTACATTCAGTTTTCATCTTTCATCGTCCCCTCCTCTACCCACCAGCCACCATTCAAAAACTCCATTCAACTTTTAACCAAATCAGAACAATCATTTCCAGAACAGTAGGTTTTGTGTATTGATAATTAACAGATTTTTTAGGAACTGCAATGTTTGTTATACTTTCCCATTATACAACATATTAACAACAGAGATTGAGAAATTGGTCTCAGTAATTCCATGGTCCCAGCCTTGGCCCCAGCGCTGGGTTGCACATAGCCAGACATGGGGGGCTTGAATCAAGGGGAATGGGTCTCTAGTACAGAGCACAACAGCAAGGGCCTCACAGCAGAGTTACAAGCCAGAAAAGATTAGCATCCCACGCCACCGATCACAGAATGCTCTTTTGTTTTCTACTGTGGTAATGAACTCAGAACTCAGTAGCCATCGCACCGAACACTGACCCAATGTGCTACAGAGCTGTACTGCAGAACTATGGACCAAATCAAGGAACACAAATCAGTTCAAAACTGCGTGCTCCAGCCTTTCTGTGCCCAATCTATGAATTGTCTAGCTCAAATCACAAGTCTCAATATTTTTCAGAAACAGTTCAGTTCCAACTCTACTTTGAGACAACAACAACAATAACAACGATGATCAAAAAGTTGAGCTTGGTGAACAACTCCGATTCAGCAGAATGTGTTTTCTGGGAGTGTTTCTTCTAGTCTAACTGAACTTGCATCTACTCAAGCGCGTAGCAGGGTGTCTCTCCATTGTGAGACAGCAAAGCACATCTTAATGCAAAGACAGGAAACCAGCCAACAACACAGGCAGACAGCAGATACTATTACAGGTCCCCTGGAGTGGGGCACTGGTCTTACCTCTCATTCGACTGGTTTGGAGTGTAAACAGAAACAGGGTGAGGAACAGCCCCGCTCTCAGTAGCATGATGGAGCTGTTCATCAAGTTTTCATTTGTGCAGCGACAGAGAGAAGAAAAAAAAAAAACCTTGTCAAGTCCAGGATGCAATACTAATGAGCTCCAGTCCAGGAGAAGTTGGATGGGGAAGTGTTACGGTTCCTAGCTTCCAGCCACAGAGAGCCAAAAGGGGGAGTGTGCTCCTCGGCAGGGTCTGTGTGTGTCGGTTACAGGTCAGGAGTCCTGGTAGAGAGACTCAGTGTCTTATCAACAGGGATGCCTGGGTCGAGAGTAAGGAATCCTGCAGACCTGGATGGATGGATGGACGAGAGAGGCGGGGTGATGTGTGGATAGGTCTGTCTCCCTCCACAGTCAGAGTGACAACAGTGACAAGGTTAAAAAAGCAGGTTCTGTTTTGAGAATAATCTGTTTAACTTCGGCTCGATCATGGTAATCCCTCCTCAACCACGTGGTGGCCCAGCCTCATCCTGTTAGCAGCCTTCTGGACTCACATCTGTTGGCGGAGACTTCAATCCGGCGGCCCCACTGACAGCTACTGGCCTGCCCTGAGTCTGCCTAAATCCCCCAACGATCCTCTGAAACCCTGCTACTCTGTGGATCCCTCCCTCCCTCTCTCTGTCTCTCTCTTCCTCCCGGTGTAAGCCTCTAACCCCAGCCTTCCCAGTGCGCTCTCATCCTGGCCCAGGCTATATCACGGGCTGCCAAGCTGTTGGAGCAATGTGCCTTATCCCTGCTCTGAGAGAGTGGCAGAGCAAGACTAGGGAGTCTCCGCCGCTGGAGGTAGGATAGCCTCAAGACCTACACTGCAGCTGAGCTCTTTATTACCGGGGTGTTTTGTTGAATACTTTGCTAGTTTCACATTAGTTAAGTAGTTTCTTTAAAAAATATATGTTTGTCCTCAGAGCTGCCCTGCCCACCCCCTCCACTCCCTACCACCACAAATCCATGCTTCATATGCTGGCATAGTGTGTGTGTGTGTTTGTGTGTGTGTAGGGCGTTCCTACAATTGTCGGAGAATTGCTTTGCTCCTGTGTTGCTCGAATGCCTCCTTTGTGAGTGTGTTGTGATGGATGGATGAAGTGCTGTCCCCTTGCCAAGCTGTGCACAACTCTGGTCTGTTGTTAACATTTTGCCGAAGTAAACCTCTGTTCTTGGGCCCAAATCCTTCAAGGGGTTCCAGTCAGCAGAATCTCTAACCTTTGACCCGGCTGCGGCTTCCAAGGTTCCTGATAATTTCCTTCTCCCACATTAGTAGAAGTAGATGCCAAAGGCTAAAGTCTGTGTTTTGATTCAGACTTTTAAATGAAGTCATGGAACTGCTCTGAACATTGAGATTCATCCTGGGGAACATGAGTTGTTGTTAAAATGCCCCCAGAAAGCAATTACCCCAAATATATTTAACGAAATAATCCTTAAGTAATTTGCTGTTTTTTTAATTCAAAACATAACCTAAAACTAAATATTGTGAGCTTGAACTTGACCTAAGAAAAAGGCTATGAAATTGCTGTGCAGTAAAATACAGTTTGACAAAACATTTAATAAAAATTCAGAAATGCATTCAAATGTATTTTGTATAATTTATTTTCAGTCTATAATTATACAGCCACATTCTCCATATTTTGTGCTCTGAACAACATTTCCCTATAACAGACTTTGGCTTTAATCATCATCCAGCTTTTAATGCCTGAATGCAAAAACTAAAAACAAGTGCTGTGTAGATTGGTCACTGCAGGGAATCTTTTAACCTGCTTGTCTTTCTTCTTTTTTTACCTTCCTCAGCTTATTGTTTTTTCTTGGGATCAGGACTAAGGGTCACTAGTCAGCTCGAGGTCAAAAGGATTGAGTCATAGGTTCAGAGTTAGGATTATGGAAGGGTCAAACTTTTCATTCTCTCTGGGCACAAGACATACGTGCGTAAAGCACGTGTCCTTGACCTTCAGTAAGTGTTCATTGCCTATTAAACAACGACGAACACATGATAGATGTGACAGCTGGTCTATATAGCCCAAAGGTACATTAGAGATCAAAGTCATAAAGTCATTAGTAACCACACTATACAGTACATCATGCTTCAATGAAAGCGATTTAATTGGCCTGCATACATCCATTGATTATCAAAATCAATTAGTTGATCAATTGTCCATTTAAAGAGGTCTACTTTCATTAAGCAATGTGTCATATAGACCAGCTGTCATAAGATGATAACCTCGCTATAAACAGAATTTTTTTTTTTTATCTAGCTGATGAGTTAGCAGAAAGTGATGCTCTTAAACTTAAACACTTAAAAGGGGTTGGAAATGGACACCAGGGAAGGATGAATCAGAAAGTTTCAGTGGCCGGCTCAATTGCATTAGTCAGCTGTAGCTGAATGGAGGCTCAAGACAGGAACAGGCACGCCCTACACTCCAGAAGAATCCACTTCAACCTCGCGTCTTTCGTCTGATGGCTTTCCCCTTTTCACCTACTAGTGACCACCCTTCAGTCTAATATTAGAGAGATAGACATCAGCCTCTGGTGTAACTCTCTCCACTTTTAGAAAATCCTCTCAGTTGATTACCAGCCTGGCCCAATGCCGTTCGAGCCGTTGACTGGTTCTCTAAGACACATTGACGCGCCTCATGACCCAATCCGGCATTCTTTAAGTGATGAATGAATAGTGATGAACTCTGATAATCTTAGATTATGGAGTTGTACAACTCCACTTAATGTCTCTTTCATTAAGATGAGCAGTCATTCACTCTCCGTCTGACTGGCAGTCTCTCCTGGTAGCTAACAACCCCCTCTGCTGATCCTACCTGGGAGCCTGTTGGATGTGGAATGCCTCAGCTTTTCCTGCTCTACCACTGGGTGCACCGCTGACCTGGAGGAAGGGCATGTGTGCCAAGCATCCAGCAGGGGGCAGAGTATCTATGTGCACTAAAGTCAAAACTGTTAGAGGAAAACTACAAGGATTGTTTGACTGTAATTCTCTGAAAAGAACACAGGGATAAGCTATATGAACAAACAAATAACTTATTGCAAAATAAATCCTCCAATCCCCTGCTTTTGACTAAAACTCATGACCCTCTGAGCTGTTGTCCCACCTTTGACCAACTAACTGCTGACTCTCTTACAACACCCAAATGAGTCGAAAAGTAATTTGTACTGTACACAAATAATCTCTAATTGACCTACTGTTTTGTATAGTGCTGCTATGGTATTGTTATGCCAACGGTCCAATGACCTTGCAAGGTATTTTGACTCTTTTCGTTCAGAGCATGTGTCAAGTCTTCTTTTAAACAAACCATCACCAAACACACCTTGCCCCACCCCTAGTGGTAGCCGTTGTTGCTCATCTATGATATCTTCCTCTCTGATGAGCAGATGCAAGGCGCCGTATGAGCAGACCACCACTTCACCTCTGGAGGAAAAGCAATTCACTTTGATTGCAGCACTAAACATCCAGCTGGCCTGCAAACCAATGGGAAGGAAATTGCAGGCAGTGGAGATTGCTGTGAATGGGGGGGGGCGGAGTATAACCGACCTGCATGATGTATTCTGTCAGCAGTGGAGAGACACGATACTGTGACGTGAAGCACAGGGCCGCTGTAAAGCACACCTCACTGCTTCTGTAAATATGGCAGACATGCACGCACACATACACGGACAGGCACACGTACATGCATTCACACACACACGTCACCAGCAAAAATAGACAAAGGTCAACAGAACCCTATATTGAATACTGATGTCTACTTGGAGGTATTTTGAGCCCCTGCTATCGAAACTAGTGGAAATTAAAAGGATGTGTTTCAGATTTTTTCTTCCTACACGAAACGTGATTTTGGGAAGACGGCCATGATGCTGAGAGGGATATATTTCCTTCTGAAAACCAGAACAAACCAGAATTTGAGGCAAGGCAAAGGCAAGGTAAATAATTGATTATCTTGAAAATACAAAAAACAAGGACGCTCCCCCTGAGGCAAGTAGGGTGAAGTGCCTTACCCAAGGGTGCAACATCATGTGGTCACAGCAGGGAATCAAACTCACAACCTTCCAATTACCAGCCCAATGCCTTAACCACTGAACCACCTGACTCCCCACAATTACAGTCTTGAAATGTATTACTGGTGTTTATAGATATATTGGTTGTATTCACAGAATACACCAGGATTTGACCTCACAAAAACGTTGTCATCTCTTGATATAAAGTGCCCTTGTTGCCCTTTTGAAAACAGTCCACAGCTGACAGTGAGATCCAGGAGATTAATTGGTCCTGTTTACTCCTTTTAAAATCGTGGAGATTCCCGAAGGAACTCTTCCTGATGTCCCTGGAGAAAGGAGAATGTAAAAAGGCATCAGAAACGGGAGGCTGGCTGACATCAGGTCTGGGTCTTCAGGACTCCAACTAAATGGAGCCCATTTATCACACTCTCTGTAGGCAGCTGTGATGACTAACCGACATGAATGAGGAGGAGGAAGGGGGCCGGCAGGTGGGACTGCCTGTCTGGAGGCTGGAGGCTGGGGGAGACCGGGGAGACAGGCGAGGGTGCTCAGGTCTAATGAGATTAGGGGAGATGGTTGAGAGAAGGGGGAGGTAGGCAAAGACAGCGGGGGAGACAGGTGGAGTAAATTAGGGCTAGAGGGAATGGGGTGATGGGGGAGGCAGAACGAAAGAACGGAAGAGGTAGGAAACCAGAGGATAGGAAAAGTGGAGGAAGGTGAAAAACAGGGTTTAAAAAGCAGGGAGACGGAGCGTGGTGAGCCAGCATTTAGGTTTTTAGAGACATGTCCGACCTATGCCACTGTGCTCACTAGGCCTACAAAACTGCTATGCACCAGCTCCAACCCCACAGAGAGACACCAATCTGAGGCAAATATACCCACCTGAGACCCCACAATTTGCTCCTTTTTCTCTATACTGAGACATTGGTTTTAGGGTACTCACTTTATAACCATACTTCCCTTTGTATTCATTTCTTTGGTTGACATAAAAATGTGAACCTTACTGTATGTAAAACTTTGATACTATGTTTTACTGTCCACAGGAAGTGTCAGTTTTCCACTGAGACTGCTGCTGGTTCACGTCGGTGAAAGTTTGATGAGAACTGGTAATAGAAATGTGCAGACGCCTCTAAACAGTAAAAGGACTGTGTGTGTGTTCGTGGTGGGGGAGTGTATGACAGCTCACATAAAAAAGAGGAATTGCGTTATCCAGAGATTAGTGGACTGATGGACTGATGTCATGCACATGATGAATCTTTCCTGTCAGGAAACTACAGTAATGTCTGTTATTTATGAGCAATACATTTTGGGGGCATTTACAGATCTTTCAGTTGGTCTGCTGTGGGTGAATTGATTCATGAAGACCTTGGATTAACTGTCATTCACACAGCATAACATCAGTGTATTTGCAGGGTTAGTCGTTTCTCAACCTAATGGCCTTAGGCTCCAAATGTTTTAGCTCACTACAGTAGTTCAGGAAGTATATTGTTGCTCAGGAAATTATTCTGATAAAATACAACCGCTATTATTTACATAGCAGAACCCATCAAACGTATATTATTCATGTTTCCTCAATGCGTGAATACAGTATTTTGTCCCAAGTGAAAAACCAAAGAAAAGCAACCAAAAACAAATAGTTAAATAGAATATATGCAAAACTGTGTATTTGACGGTCAAAATATGGAATATAAAGTAACCACATTTATTGCATTAAACCATGTCTCCTCAGCCTTGGAAATTGGAATTACCTTACTGGGTTTTTTCAGCACTAATAGCTTCTGTGACATTTTGTGTTTTTATCGTTGCTTTGAATTAGGATCCACAGTGGAATATTGGTCTCTCATCTTTGAAATCTAAAGGTTAATAGACCATGTGTTCTAAATCACTCACAAAGTGAAGAAAAAAAGCAGATTGGAATAATACATAGTTCACATTGAGATAGTGTGATATATTTGCCCAACATTTTTGTGTGAGCTCACAGGAATTTCATCAATGATCCATGTATTTTGCTGTCAAAAGCAGACAGGCAATCATAACCCAACATACCCCCTAGTCAGTACTGATCAGCATCAAATCTGTGAGTAAACATTTACTCTTTCAAGACTTCACCTTGTACCGTCGTAAATAATCGTCAACCGTTTATCAAGATGTGTGTGGGTGTATTCGAAAGTCAGTCAGAGTCAGTGAGAAACTGTGTGTGTGGGAGCATGTGTGGGAGCATGTGTGTGTTGGTGTGTGTGTGTGTATGCATGTATGTTTGTGTGTGGCAGAGACTAAAATTGATTCTCAGTAGCATATCCTTTATGATGTTCATTGCTCATGCACCGATGTGGACAGCTAATATATCTGTCTGGCGTAGCTGGGTGTAGAGCAGCCCAGCTCAGGGGCCTCATCCCAAGCTTCATACAACCTGCAGTTGGACCCTGTGGGGACAACTGTTGAAACAAATGGTTGTCTAAATGATATATTCATGATTCAGACGTTCAGTGATCCAGTACGTGGCCAAAACGGAAGGGTTTTGATGCATGTAGTTGGAATTTTGTTCATAGTTTTTTGCATTTTAATAGGTCTCTGGTGTAAACATGATAGTTAAAAGGCTTATGTTTTTTTCTTATTAATGTCAATAATATCAGTTTTATCTTTGGCGTTTAAGATGAACAGTGTTGCATATAGAGGGGACATCTGCTTATCACGTACAAAAAGCACACACAATCCCACAATACCTTGCATGGGTAAATTTAGTTATGTCTAAACACATTTTTCATCTACAGTAACGAATGCTATCGGATAACTTAATCATAGAAGCATTTAGAGGTCTCTGAGTCATGATACCTGGCACATTGAATTTCAAAGCTTTATTAATCTGTGAATGTGTGACACGATACAATAAGAAGAGCTAGTGCCTTGGCTTTTGCACTTGTGAGTGAGCTTAATGAGATCACTCCATCATTACAACCCACACACACAGTCCATTTGTCAACATTGGGGAGCAAAATGGGTCCAATTTGTAAATTTAACTTGCCAAAAATAAGACAGTGATTGGTACCCTATTCCAGGCCCCACTAACACCTGTTCCTGCAAGACTCTAGATTTACACAGAGTTATAGTCTCTCTCTACAGCACCCTTCAGAATAACTCAGAGGGTGCTGATTATCCCAGGGTGGTTTACTGTAATCTTCCCGTTCATCACCACAGCCCATAGATTGTGTTTGTCACCATACCTCTCCCCTTTGATGCAATGTGATAGGGTGAATTACTTGCGTGCTGCTCGTTTTGTGTCAAGGTCAATTGAAATTAGTCGAAGGATAAGGAGGGTAACGTTGCGGACGGAACTTTGAGAGTCCATTGTTTTTGACGAACTCGGCATTCTCAGAGGACGTAGAGGGTGAAACAATAAAGCTGCTTTGCTAAGCTGCGTGCCAGATAAGCATGCTTTATGACTTCATTACACCTGCACGTTGTTCCTGATTCATTCCCTGACACCGTCCTTCAACATACAAAACCTTCTGCAGAGAACGCCTGACGCAGGAGGCTAGCATTAATCATGGCTGTGAAATGAGCTGTTGTGCATTATGCACACATGCATATTTCTGATGGTAATGCTAGAGAACGCTGGAGACTTTGATTGGCTCTATAATGTTATAGATTTAAACTATTCCTTCATTGAAATTACATTCCATGCATAGTCCCTCAACTGCACAATCTCTTTCTATGAAATATGAATAGTGCTTGTTCTAGGTTAACCAAGTCCTGAAGCCAGGTCTACGATGCTGAAGTAGTTGTTAAGGGATGTTGTGGATACCCACATAGGTTGCAAATCAAGCCAACCTGTTGACAAAACTGATTTTCCTAACACATTGTTGGAAATATTTTAATATCGAAAACTTTAAATGACTGTTATCCTTATTTAGAAAGCGATGTACAGATAGAGAAAGCGATGTACAACAGATATCATGGATTAACCGCAGCGACACCATCCAGAGCTTGCCTGGGATGACTGGATGCTACAGGTAAGGTCTTCCTAGTGAGGGAAGAGTTCATAAAGATAAACAGGTAGAGTTGGGGGGCTAGGGGCTGAGATTTGAAAGGCAGAGACGAGAGGTTGAAGGTACAGGGGGAGGGGTAGAAAAGTGAGGGGGAGGGCAGCGAGGCGAGAGTGGGGAAGGATAAGATTTGGAGGGCTTGCAGGAGGTTGAAGGGGAGTTTAGCGAGATGAGGAGGAAAGTACTGAGGCAGTGGGGGGGGGGGGGGGGGGGTGGTTGAAACAGGTGAGAGTGCTGAGTTTACACTTCAGTGATGATCTCAGATACACAGATTATCTAGTTTTGTTTGGGAACCAACCGGTGATGTGCTATTCCAGCTCCTGCAGTAAAGCGCCATGGATGGATGGATTTAGAGCACTTCTTTTCACCATGTTGTCCACAAGAGGGAGCAGAGAAGCTCAATTAATACCTTCTGCATAACAAGTTTATAGGTTCAATTTAATCCTGTTTCAGTAAATTAAAGGATTTCAAATGCAATTAATCCTTTACATTTCCTCATTCCATTTCTGAAATAGAGCAGTTGGAAACAAACATGTCATAGCAGCATGCCTTTATTGAACAGCTTTTCTCAGAGTAAAAAGGTTACTTACACACCAGGAGAGATTCAAGCAGTATGTTTCACAGAACCAACATCAACATGGAGTTCATAAATACTGTCCTTGTTTCAGTTTCTCTCTTTCGCTCATATAATGGGACAAGGCAGTGAAATGACTGGCTGAGCAATACAGACACAGACACAGATGAATACACTTCCTTTATGTATGAGCATACAGTTCAAACACACTCACAGGCATACAGTCACGCATAGTTAAACATTACATGTTTGTTCAGTAAAATTGAACTTATTTATCGGCTCTCAAAAATAACTGGGTAAATATCACCCATAATAAAATCTGTCTGTGCCTGTGTTTGACATTCGAGTTATATTCATCTTAATTCCCATTTAAACCTAGTACACAATAAATGACACCGTTACAATTGAGCAGATGATCAATTTCAACATGGATTTCTTGGATTAAAACGATATCAACCTACAAATGAAACACCACAACCCGTGAACCAATGCTGTTGATTCAACCAGGTAAAACTTATTTTTTTTAAGCTCTTTTTAATCATTTATCCACAGAATAAATATACATACATCAAGGTTGAGTTTTGCAAAGAAAACAAAAATATTTTTTACACACAGGAGTATGCAAATACAAAAATTGAAAATAGAACAAATAATAACAAATAAAACACATTTTACGGTACATGAATTCCCAGCGCACAATTAGGTTTATGGTTTAATACCAGATTGGTTGGCGGGAACAGTCTTCAGAGATATCAGTCTCGCGCAGCGCATCTGAGGCGCAATAATAGGTCAGTCGCCATGGGAACAGCGCGGAATGCTCTGCGCCAACATGTTCCCCAAATGAGAATCCATGCGGAACACGAACAACCCATTTCCGTTTCCCAAAGACATTCCCGATTAGAGTCTAAAGATTTTAGACACATTTACTTCAAAATATATTTTGCTTCTAATTTTGTCCAGCCAGCCTATAATGACCATAAACAGATTTTCATTTATGACACGCATTGTTACTGATCTTAAATCAAATCTAGGCGTTAAAACCTAGATTATGTTTATTAATTATTATTTATGGGTATATCAATAAGAATAATCTACAATATTTTTCATCATTTGCAACATTTAAAGCGCACGAGTTTGTGGAAAGCTTTCTTGAAGTCATCGTTGGACATGGTATAGATGATGGGATTGATCAGAGAGTTGAGATAACCGAGCCAGTTGAAAAAGTCAAACAGCTCTGGGTAAAAACAATTTGAGCAGGTTGCGACCACCAGAGTGTAAATGAAAAACGGCAGCCAGCATATGATGTACGCCCCTAATATGATCCCCAAAGTTTTGGTTGCCTTTCTCTCCCTAGCTGCTGATATCCTTTTCTTTTCTAGCAGCGCGTCTGACACGGTCACTTTCACTTGATTGTCGCTCGCCAGAGATCCAGTGTCAGTTGACGCTACAGATCCTGGCGAGTTGGTGACCAGGTGCGCTGAAGTGAGTCTTTTCCCGCCCTTTCTGGGCGATTGTTTCAAGATTCTCTTACGGGCTTCAACGTAAATCCGTCCGTAGAGCGCGATAAGCAGCAAGGTGGGGATGTAGAACGCCCCAAAGGTGGAGTAAATAGTGTAGAAAATATGATCCGTGTTCACGTTACAAGTCGTTAACTCCTCCGCTTTCACCTGCCGCCAGAACAGAGGCGGTAAGGAGATGGAGACCGCGATGACCCAGGCGGTCGCGATCATCCCCGCCGCGCGCGCTGGCGTGCGCTTCTTGGAATACTCAACCGCGTCAGTGATCGCCCAGTATCGATCCAGAGCAATGACGCACAGGTGAAGGATGGATGCGGTGCAACATGTTATATCAGAGGATAACCAGATATCACATATGACCTGCCCCAGAGTCCATACGTGAATCACCGTGTACAGAACGCATATGGGCATCACCAAAATGGACACCAGCAGATCGGTCACCGCTAACGAAGCAATGAGAAAGTTTGCCGGTGTTTGTAATTTCTTGGACTGGGAAATCGTGGCAATGACAAAGGCGTTTGATAATGTCGTAGACAGTGTGATAATGGAGAGAATCACAGCCAAACTAGTTTGAAAGACGAGACTCTCCGCGTCCTCGTGCAGTTTAGGTGAATCTGTCACAGATGTGTCGTTTGTGGTGTTCATCATTTGTCCGTCGAAAGCCGGAGTTGTCTTTAAATGACTTGAAATTTCCATCTCCTAAGATTGACTTTCACGTTATTGCCTGTTATGGTTTTGTTTTTTCATTTAAGGAGGCTACGTCTTTCTTCATCTTTTTAGAAGGTATCGAGCATCCGCTTTCAGTACTTTTGTCTATTTCTCTTTCAATCCTTCTGATCAGAATTTGCAGCCTGTTATTGTGGGAAGGATATAATTTGGTCCGTTTCTTCTTCATTTTCTGTCATTGCCCTTCCTATAGCGTCATTTCAAATGTCAAGACAGAATAGTTTAAAAGTCTCCATTTGAATCGATAAATATACTCACTTTGTCGGTCGTGGAACGACTCAACAGTGTCTTCAAAGTTTTAAGTACGAATTTGGTAAAAGACGGCATGCTGATGTTGCAACACCAGGCAGACCCTCCATATCCCATCCTTTGCGTAATCATGTGAATGTGAGGTTGTCCTGCGCCCTGCTTATATCCAGCGCCTCTGGAGTTATACTGCTGCGAGAAAACCTCAAGACTTGATTTTATAAAGCTGCAGCACCTGACGGCAAAACAAGCGGCATTGATCACAGTGTTGTTTGCTGTTGTCTTCTGGGGTGTTAACATCTACTGGGTCATAGTGCCCCAGATTTCCTGATGGTTAAAGTCAACCTCTCTTCAACACTATTTTTGAAGACTACTTAATAATGCAACATATGTCACTTCAATCTCACACCATGTGGTTTAGCAAGCAGCATAGCCGCAGCGTTCTTTATGAAGCTTAAGAAATAAAGCTTAATTCAATCATTTTATCACCTTGACTTATTCCTTCGCCATCTTCTCCTCAAGCGTGTGGAAATTCAAGGATTTCCTTGACAGGGTTAACACTTCACACCTATAGGTATCTAGTTTCAGAGGTTCACCGTTGCTTTGCCTTGTGGGCTGACTGCAAACTCCATTATGAAGATACAGCCAGGGAAATAATAGTGAGAATAAAGGTCATGTGTTATGACATTACAACCCTAACAAAGATTTCTTTGTTTCTTAGTGCACTGGATTGATTATATCTGGTATTCACTGGCCACGCTAGGCTCCTGGTCTGTGTACTCGTGGGTGTACAGTATGTGCATGTGGGTGTGTGTCAAGTCTCTGGAGCACATTAAAACCACAGAGATTCTGCTTAGGTGCTCATAATATCAGCCTCCACATAGATACCACAACTAAAACTCTGTGTATTCTGGACTGCAGCTACCCAGGACCATGGAGAGCTACTCCACTGAGAATAATGCAACCCCGTTTGTTTGTATGCAGTATACTAAGATAGGTGTACAGTGGGTATTTACAGTTCCTCAATAAGTGCTACCAGGTAGGCAAGAGTGGCACAGTAATATAGTCCTGTATTATATTAATGTACACCGTGGTGGACATAAGTTTTGAGCTACTTTGAAGATATTCGCAGCAGTACTGTTCTTTATTTCTGTATTTTTAGTCTATTTGAGAAGGCTTTCTATGATGTCACATAATGTGATTGGCCTAAGAAATGTAATTGAATTCTATTTGGTTCATTTACAGATACACAAATATGATGAATGAGAAAACTAGGCCAGCTCGAGCCTTCACCTCTACAGGGTTGTACATCTACCTAGCTGATCTCTCAAAATGCATTCTGGGAACAGTGCAAAATTTAAATATGAATGACATTTTTTTACATGTTTTATTTACGGATAAATGCCAGAGGTCTTTCTACATAATTCCCGTCAAACGTCTTCATGATGTTTATGTAGGATGGTGGGGTTTTTATATGTTACATTTCCATTTTCACAAGCCACAGCTTGCTTTTCATTCAGTACAATTACTGATCAAGGTTGAAGACAGATAAAACTGCCATACAACTTTCGAAGATGAACAACCATGAGGTCACTACCAGCCAGATCCCAACATTTACCTAAAATGTGGATGCCTATAGAGTTTTCTCTTTTTAAAACTTCAAAACATCAATATGTGACCTTCAAGAAACCTTAATAATGAACGATCTCAGCCACTTCCCCCTGTGATATTTCTGTCTGGTACGAAGTCAGCGGAAATGTCAAGGAAATTTGAGTGTTAGGTGCAAAGAGCCAAGTTTTTGTTAGGTATCCAACAATACCCTCAGTCCTGACCTCCAGCAGAGTCAGACACCCCTCTTACGTGAGCTGCAGAACAGATTGGACGCTGCAGACTTTTGTTATCACATTTCAAAAAGGAACACATGCGCTAAGGTATTGATTGTGAGTCGTCTAGCCATTGGGTTAGTGTGTGTAATGAAACATTAGATGCCATCCACCTATTTGAATGTCTGCTGTTTATCCTTCCACAGTTTCCTGAACAAATAATTGGATCAGTTATTGAGCTCAGAGAGGAAGCACGATGTGGATTTCCTTCCAACTCTAACTTTCTAGTTAGAGAGATTATAATTTAAGTATAATAATTGTATTAGAAAAATCTTAAAACACGGATCTGTGCTTCTTTGTATGTTCTCTTGACCTCAAGGCAGATTCAATTCTACTCTGTCAGAGGGCTGTACTACATTTTACTTACTTACATGTTACACACTCTGAATAAACACAGGTTAAGTGGAGCAGAAACTTAGCTTGTCTTGTTATACCTGCAGCCCTTCATCCAGACTGTTGGAGGCCTGACCTCAGCAATTTCAATCAGACACAGGCTAGGCATGAAGTGTCATAGTGTCCGATCATTACACGGAGTTAGATGTACATTAATGAGGAAGCCAGAGATTTATGGGAATGTATGTCACAAATTATAAAGGACTGAGTAAACAGGTTATTAAAGTCACTCAAAGACATGACCAGCGATGATGATAGAGGAATTCAACGCACAGTTCACAACGCACAGTTCACATCCATGTAAAACAATGTCCAACATTTCTTATGTTGAAGGAGCGTTGAAATTATGACTGTGCTTTTTTTCTCAGAAACCAGTTGATTGCTTCAATACTTGCATTTGGAAAAGTCAATTAAAAAGAATATATATATAGATTTTGTTCTCAAATGTTTACTCAAGTCGATACTGCTGGAATTTTTTTATGCACCCTCAGGGAAATGTGCGACCTTCGTTGCTTATATGGCATATGCCTCGTGTGCATATAGAGGACATCCTATTCTGTCCATTTTTTTCTTCTATTTCTCATATTCCTCCATCTCTCCCAGCCATTAGTGGGAGAGTTTCTCTGTGTTCTGTTCTGATTGTGTCTCCTTTCTGGTTGTAACTACCTCACACCCAAGCTTGGCCACAATGCTTGACCTTAATACCCACAGGGCGACATGAGGTATGCCAGACTTGGTAGGCAAGAACGCATCTGAAAATGTACACATACACACACACAAACACATTCAATGAAAAACACATTCAGTGTCCAGACCATTGCAAACAGACATGAGCATAAGGGAACATACAACCACACAGAAAATCTCCCACAAATCACCCACATCTAAATGCAGTGCGAGCCCTAGTTGTTACTCATAACTCTTTGTTTAAATCTTAAATCCTGAGAGCTTTGCCTGCTTCTGAACCGCACACATGCAGAAATACATCCCTAATCACACACGCATACACTTACACACAAACACACTGTAAAACACAGTTAGAATTCAATTGTGCCCTTGTTGCCTAAAGCACTGCAGTAAGAGAGATTAATTTGAGCTGCAAACAGCATAAGCAGAGATTTATCTTGCAGATCAATGATTAGGGTTGCATTTGTTGAATTTTACATGATCATATTTGTGTGTGTGCGTGACTGTGCATGAATGCATGTGTTTGGGGTACCAGCACCAGCACTACTACTACTCTACCCTACTCAAACTGAATGTCGGCTTTGGGTGTTGTGACCGACTTAAGGAGCGGTAGAACCCCTCAGACCCCCCCCCCCCCTTCCCCCAATAGCATGTCTCCACCATCCTGTCATCACACAACACGTTTCAGCACAGCAGAGCACGCACACATCCAATCTCCTGCAAGTCTATATTTAGTAAAGCAATAAGGTGGCCAGCATGAGTCTTTCTCCTGGTATCAGACCACATGCAAGCAGACGAATATGGGATTTTCTTCCCTCTTTACGTTTCTCCTCGGTTTATGGACAGTGTTACTTTTTTGTCTAAATGTGTTACTCACAGCTCTAGACACATTTCTTATATATGGAGTCTTTTTTGTTGTTGTCGCTGGCATGGGCATTTATTGGTCGACAGCTGTGAAGGCTGACACCAAATAGGGCATGCTCAGAATGAGGGCAGATCCCTACTGTGAAGATGCGAGGCCCCACCACCCCTGCAAACCAATCACTGTGGGAAATGGTTTATTCCAATCCTAGTTTAACATGTGAGACCTGTGAGAGGTGACCAAGCTGAGCGGGGTCAGTCTTCAGGAGTCCAAATCTAATGGCTTGTTAGGAACCCTGGACTGAGATGTGAGGTAGAGAGAATGAGAGAGAGAGGGTTCGGAGTGATTCAGTGTGTTCAGAGTGATTTTGACAGGTGATCCTCAACTTTGCTACACTGAGGGGTTCAGACACGGGTCATGTACGCAGCTGTTCTGCCATGTTACTCAGCAGAACACAGTCCCTGCAGACTGATGTAATTTCCATGTGCTGAGACTGAGGGAATCTGTACGTCTTAAAGTATTTACACAAATAATTGTGGACAATTTACATATCCAAGATATCACAACTCTCGTGTTGCTATGTGTGCTACAAGTTGAAGAACAGGCTGCCAGAGGACATATGGTGTGTGTTCATGATCTGCCTGACATCAAGGCCACTCTCTAAAGACATGCTGCTAAAAATGTGACTTGAGCCAGAGGGAGAAGCTGGGCGTCTGTTTTTCCACTGGATGTAAGTTTAGGAAGTTTCCAAAATGAATGCCGGACTAAGGATATCTTAGTCTGTTTAAAGTCTTATGATTCAGGTTTACAGGGGGGTAAGATGGAGGGTCAAGGGCCAGTTTACGATATGTGTGGTCCATCATGAATTGAATGAGCATTGACTGTGTGCTCTTTGTTCTGACAGGTGTTCCGTTTCCTTGTATTAAGTGTCCAACTTATAAGAAGTGGAGCTGGGGGATAATCACATTACATTTAGTCATTCAGCAGATGCTCTTATCCAGAGTGACTCACAGCAAGTACAGAGACATTCTCCCTGAGGCTAGTAAGGTGCACTGCCTTCTCCAAGGACACAATGTCATTTGGCACGGTTTGAACAAGCAACATTCTGATTATTAACACAATTCCCTTACCGCTCAGCCGCCTGACTTTCATAAATGATAGCACAGATGTTGCCTTTTGAGGTCAGACTACTTATTGTGTAATATTGTCTGAGGGATGGTTGGAGAGCCTTTAGGTGGTGTATGTTGAAGGAAGCCTATCTCAGCAGGTCATCAGTGTTGGAATTAGTCCACACTTTTGATACAGAGTCCGTTTATGCCTGTACTTTGATTTGACTCTAAGGGGTGTGTGAGACATGTCTTAGACTTGTCCCACGGCATTCTTTTTACTTTGTCCTATTTATTGTTTTTATATACCCCTTTCTGTATAGCTGTTGCCTACTTTTTATATATTTTTATCTTTATTTCAGTTCCGTTTATGTTCTTTGTTTGCTCTATCCTGCCAGAGTAAATTATGTGTTTGTGTAACTTGTATGGCAAATAAAAAGGAATGCTGTGTCCACAGAAACACCTTAAATCTGATTAGGTTATGGGCTTCTTATGAAGTTTTAGACAGTTTGTTGAAAACACTTAATATCAGTTTAACACTGAGTTGTCAAACAAGATTTTCAGAGTTGCCATTCAGAAAAATCTTGAACATCTGCGCTTTCAATGTTGGAATCTTTTGTGATTCTCCAGTCTGCGATAAGGAAGATGGACTGCACCCAGCATCCACAAGCAGCTGATATTGTTCATAGATACCATCAGTGAGTGATAACACTTTATCACCTCCTACAAGTAAAGGCCTCAGGCTGTGTGTGTGTGTGTGTGTGCGTGTGTGTGTGTGTGTGCGTGTGTGCGTGATAAATCCTTAGTAGACAGAGAAGTGCTAATAACACGTCTATGATAATGGGTGGGAGGGGAGCATTGGAGGGTCGGAGGATGTTTGCCTTGTCAAGAATAGACGAGCAGAAAACGGCATCGTCATTCGATGGATGTCTCTTCCTTGTCTGCAAGAAATGAAAAGCAAAGCTATGAATAATCTCAGCCTGGCTAATTGATTAAGAACAGATGTACATTATATAGCAATGATTTTATATCTGCCAGCTGCAGTTACTTGGCATGGGAATTGCCATAAACAGGACCCACTGTTGGAAAAAAAGGCTCTTTTGCTTATTAGTCCAAAAAAGTCAGGTAAACAATGTGTCCGGGCATTTTTCTGCATGTTAGTTTAAAAAGGTAACGGGAGTCAAGCACTTCAGTTATAATGATGCTTTAAGAGGAGTTGTAAAAGGTTTACAGAGCTCTGGGTCCAACTACACTATATTACCAAAAGTATTTGGTCACCCATCTATCTGATCTTTGGATGGGTGACCAAATACCTTTGTAATATAGTGTATCTGTCCCTAACCACAACACAACAGAGTAGGGTTTGGTTCAAGAAGTCCAATTAACAATTAACCCCTGAACCCAACATACGCATAATACACAGTTTGCATAAGCAGTGTGGTTGTAAGTTTCCATCTGACGATCACCTCTCTTAAGCGTCTGTGTTGTGGTTTGGTTCGACAGTTGATTCTCCGTTATCGCTTCTCTGCAGGCTGCTATTTCCAGTGTAGTCAAGATAGAACAGGAAACTGCATAGACTGTCACCCACACTGTCTGCACTTTGTCACTCTCTGAGGATAAGTCCCTTCTTGTGACCTTTGTTACTCTCTGATGATGAATACACCTCTGTGTGATCTTCCTGCGACTCTGAGAATTAATACCTTCCCACGACCTCACCTGTATCTAACCCCACTCTCCACACTCTATTATGTTGTGCACATTATTACACAGTTGGTTATATATGATCTATTAATGCAAAACTATGCCTAGTAACTAATAGCAAACTTAGAAATTGTATCTATCCTGCACCCAAGAAAATGACTACCCCATTAGTAAGCTAGTTCCCCCCCCCCCCCCCTCGCTCACTCTCACATACAAGGCTGAGATAGGTCAAAATAACAAAGACTGAGTCCCTCTTGAATTTGGGACTGAATCCAGACTTCAGAAATATCAAAAGCTTAGATGTAACTATGTCAGTTTCTGTGTCAATTTCGACTGGAATTCAATTTTTATGAGATGTGTAAGGTGTTATCTATACCACCCCCTGCCTGCACATCAAAGTTTCATCATTACTTTTAATGAGGTGCAGCATCACAGCTCATGACAAGGGTCAGGCAAAGATAAGCTAGTGACTCCATTTCAAGTAGCGTTTGAAAAATGGCAAATAATGCAACCATGCGCTTGTTTGAAGCCCTTCAAAACTAATTGGGGGAGTAAATAGATATTCAAAGGGATCAAGATTTGATCGCATGTATCTAGGACAAAGATTAGAATTTGAGACCTGTAGCTTGGAAGAAGGTTTTCTGTTGTGATTCACGTTACAGTGGACTATGTTGAGCACCGCACATAATTTGGTCACTTGCTAAAAACATTTCTTATCAATAAACCCAAAAGTATAAAGTTATGGTGAAAGTGATGACGCAAGGGGGAAAGTGGGGAAGTTAACATCCATGATAACATATTGAAACAATTTTGGATTAGACGGACTTGGATGGATGCGAATCTGCGGGGTTTTTTTAAATCACGCCTACAAATTTAGCTCGTCTAAAAGTTCCAAGTCTGCTGCGCTTTTACGCACTGAAAGATGAGCCCGCGTGCCTCTCTGCGTCGTCGCGCGCACTGCGCTGCACTCTTTTTACTCATATTCTTCCAGAGTGTTTTAACTTTCCAGATCACATTGCTGCACACCAATGATTGTCACGCACGTATCGAGGAGACCAGCCGGGACGCGGGGAAATGTGGCTCCGAGGGTCCTTGCTTTGCAGGAGTCGCCAGGAGGTTCACGAAAATAGAAGAAATTCGTCGAACCCAGCGGAACGTGCTGCTTTTGGACGCAGGAGATCAGTATCAGGGGACCGTGTGGTTCAACTATTACAAAGGCCAAGAGGCGGCGTATTTCATGAACAAGCTCGGATATAATGCCATGGTGGGTTACGGCGTGTTGCATTGCGTAGCAGTAGACACCTCATACCAGAGTCAAGATACGTATTGAATATAACCAGTACAAGATAGGAGTACAACGGAGATTGAGTAGAGCCAGTTAACTTTTATGATTACAGCAAAAAATATTTTTAATGGAATATTCCCGTTTCTTTCCTGGTCCTACATAGGCATTTGGAAACCATGAGTTTGATAACGGAGTGGAGGGTCTCATCGAACCGTTTCTGCAGAAGGTAAACTTCACTGTGCTTGGTGCCAATATCAAGGCAGACCAAGTCCTGGCCCCAACTATTAGTGGCTACTACCAACCCTACAAGGTGTTTACTGTGGACTCCGAGAAGGTGGGTGTTGTGGGTTATACCACAGCAGAAACACCCCAGTTGTCCTTACCAGGTAAACATCACTTTTGTATGTGTCGTTCATTTTCAGTGGTATATCCTTAAACTGGTTCTTAGCTGAACATCTGCCATTCAGCATAAACTTGACCTCAACACCTTTTGACATATTTTTCGACATGACACCAACCTGACACAGCTTAGCTAAAGTGTGAAACCATACTGTGGTGTATTTCCTCTTACAAGGCCCACACCTGAGGTTTGAGAATGAGGTAGAGGCGCTGCAGCTGCAAGTGGATAAACTTCAAACCCTGGGGGTCAATAAGATCATTGCCATCGGTCACTCTGGGTTCGAAGTGGATAAAGAGATTGCCAAACGTGTGAGAGGAGTAGACGTTGTGATTGGAGGACACACCAACACATTTCTCTACACTGGTAGGTCATTGTAGCTTCTCTCTCTAGTCTCACCCATGTCTTTCCATCCATCTATTTGTCATCTGTGAAACAAGATGAAAGGCTAGGATAAAAGGCAAACCTCTCAGAGGACTGTATGACCGTACATGGCCCTGGCGCCCTGGTGCTCCAAATTCAAGTCCCTGTGTGATCTGTCAGGCAAACCACCATCCTCGGAGGTTCCCGCAGGTCCCTATCCATTCATGGTGCGCTCAGAGGATGGGAGAGATGTGCCAGTGGTCCAGGCTTTTGCTTTTGGGAAATACTTGGGATACCTTAAAGTGACCTTTGACCCAAAAGGGAACGTGCTAAAGGCTGCTGGGAACCCCATCCTGCTGGATAGCAGCATTGCCCAAGGTAACTGGCACCCTTAGATACCAAAGCTGGTGAAAGACTGTTGACCGTTGAGAAGATGTTGTCATGAAGCAAATCAGTGACATGTTTAAATTATTTAAAGGAATTGAATACTTAACCAGATTTTCATTTACTTCACAATTCAAATAATATTTGAATTCAAAATCCCCAAAATGTGGTGGTTAAATTTAATTATGAAGTATTCAATGCCAAAAATGTGAAAAAAATTATGTGACATATATATTCCTCCCATAGTAGAGACTCTGACCACTACTGCTTCTTGGAAACGCTTGTTTCAGACCCAGATGTTCTTGCTGAGGTGGAGGAATGGAAGAAGAACCTGGCCCAGTTCTCCTCTCAGTTTGTGGGAAAGACCTTAGTGTACCTCAATGGTACCTTTGAAGAGTGTCGCTTCCGAGAGTGCAACCTTGGAAACTTGATCTGTGATGCTATGGTGAGTCTTCCTCATTATCATCAACCAATCAAATTATTACATTTATTAAACTGAGGTCCAAAGGCTGTGTATGTTGGTTAAACAAATGACATATTGGTCAACAAAAACAAAGAGAAGATATAAACAGTCAGGTTCTGTTAGAAGTGTCCAGAAAGTCCACACAGAACCTTTTCATAGATTAATTATATTAGATGCTTCATTGTGCAGCATCAAAATATGATAATAAGTGATACTGAACATTTCAAACAACTGTTGCTGTTGTGTTGCAGTTTGTGAACTTGTTATGGATGAACTGTCGGTTCAACATTGTCTAAAAAGGTTGAGTGTACAGCAAGATATCCTGCTGTTACCATATTATCCTGAACTCTTATGTTGTGTAAAATGATTAACAAAAAATTCCAGATCTCAAGGGTGGCACTGTCATGTTTTAGCATATCCAGTCAGAATAACATTTGAAAGTCTGTCCAATCAAACTGTGTACTTTGGTGGATATATTTCCTCAGTGGCTGGGGCAGCTAAATGAACATCACTGCTGTTGGGTGACTCATTAGTATCTAACTATATAGTACTTTATCTAGTTACCCAATTTCTCTCCTTAGATTAATCACAACATCAAGTATTCGGATGAGGTCCAGTGGAATCACGTCGGCTTGTGCATCCTGAACAGCGGCGCCATAAGAAATTCAATAGATGAACGCTACAATAATGGTACATCACTTTTCTGTCACGTAAATCTCATCTCATCTCTCATGCATCTTGCTCAAATCGATGCAAAGATATGCTATAACCCTAACACTGCCCGCCCCCGTTCACACCCACACATATACACACAAACACGCATACAGAATATACCTATATTGTGCAATGCAGGCAGTTTATAGTGTTTTGCAAGCAGTAACTACATATTACTTATGAGGCAATTACTTCAATGTGTTTCTGTGATGCTTACAGGAACCATCACCATGGAGGAAGTTCTTTCAGTTTTACCGTTTGGCATTACCTTTGACCTGGTCCAACTGAAGGGCTCAACACTGAAGAAGGTTTTTGAGCACTCAGTCAGGAGATATGGCAGTAACTCTGGGGAATTCCTCCAAGTTTCAGGTCAGTAAGGGCCATGAACCAAGGTAGTAAAGGAGAAGTAAATAAGAGGATCAGCCATAATAATAGTTACGTTTGACCACTTATGGCTTATGATGATGCCATTTGTAGCCGATTGCAACGCATGTTTGAATATTATGGTTATTTCCAGTGAGTGTTTCGGTTGTTTTGTATTTCAGACTCTTAAGGCTTTTCCATCTCTTAAATATTTTGTAGGAATTCATGTAAACTTTGACCTCTCACGTCCATCTGGAGACCGGGTGACATCCCTGAGCCTGCGATGTACCAAATGTCGAGTGCCCAAGTACGAGCCACTGGACCTGAACAGAGAATACAAGCTGGTGATGCCCTCCTACATTGTAGATGGAGGGGACGGCTTCTCCATGATCAAGGAGGAGAAACTTAAACACGACACTGGTGAGTTTAGTGTTGGACACGAAGGGTCTCGTCCTACAAAGTTTAAAGTCTGCAGTTTTTTTTTATATTTACTCTATCCAACTGGCCTCATTTCATAAATAAACAGTTAACTGTATGGAGTTAATTCAACAATAAATGTCTCCTGAAAATTCGCAAGTAGGTGAAAATGTATCTTTTCATTTGATTATCAGTTTCCTAATACATTGTTTCTTTGCGAAAAGGATTCCTTTTAAGTCAGTCTAAGGAATTTAGGATCGAAGCGTGTCAGCGTTCTCCCAGATGTTTTACATTGAAAGTTGCCACGCTACAGGCTCATGGGATACAGTCTCTGACTTGTCCAGCACAGCCAGATGTTTTCACAGTGATTATTAAATAGTTTGGTAATAAACATGATCCTGTTAATTCCGTTATCATTCTGGACAACTGAGTTTCATTTACTTATTGATGCATCACCCTGATCCAATGGTGACAGTACATATTGAGCCCTAGATGTGTTGTTTGACTCTCAAGTTGACCATATTGTGGATAGAAACATCCTGTTTACAGTTTAGAGCATGTCTCATGTACACATGAGCAGCAGAGTTAGAGGGCTGACAGGTTATTTATTCATCAATCATGTCTTTTATCTGCCCTGGTAGGTGATATGGACATCAGTGTGTTCTCCAAATACCTGTCAGAGATGAAACGAGTTTACCCCACAGTGGAGGGCCGCATTCTGGTCCAAAACTATGCATTGTCTGCTACTGCCAACCACTGCCTGGTTCTGGTTCTACTGGGCCTTCTGTCTTCCTGGTCCACAATCTTCTGAGAGACATTAATTTTTTTCACAACAGTTTTGGAAAAGGGTGGCAATATAATATAATATGTAAACCAATATATGTGCGTGAGTAGTTTAAATTACTAAATAACAAATACTGTAAATTGCTGTGGTGTAATTGTTTTTGATCAACGAATGTCCTTTCTTCCACTATGATCATTACCAAGTGCAACATTTGAAATCCACCTTGATTTATTTGTATTTGCCTTTTGTACTGTCTCTTTTACACAGATCTTTCTACAATTGTCTTATATTTGTGTTGTATATTGTTCATTGAAAGGTATCTAAAATGTTTGAGTAGTATACATTTTATCCTAGAGGTTCCCTTGTTTTTCACAGTCAGATGGCTAAATAGAATGTGATGGTTGTAAAGACTTTAGGATCAAACCGAGGAATTCTACCTGACTGACAATTTAATCACAGAATCATTTTTTGGTTCGCATAGTTTCCTTGTTGTGGTCAGGTCGTGCCTGTGCATGTCCTTTTCCGGACAGTTGACCTTTGCTCTTAACATAAGTAATCACAAGACATTCTAAAAAGGTCCAGGTCCTGTTTTTCAGGATGTTACAGTGTTCCATTACAGGCCTCGGAACACGTCAATGAAACGAATAGGGAGTTCAAGGTTGACAGAATCAGTCAGCTTCCTTTTCCGTGCAGGAGTTCTTCATACACTGTTTAAGTTTTCCTGGTAACTGTAAGAGGTCTTCCTTCAAAACATAGGGCTTTTGTATTCAATAATTTATTTGCTTAAATATATATGAACTTGAGTTACATCCATTTCCTGTCCTAATCAGTTGCCACTTGGGTATAAAAGGAGAGGTTGTGCAGAGTTAATAGAATGATTGCTGAAGGAGCAGTGGTCATAGAGTAGGATCAGTGGAGTACAGGTAAACACATCACCAGTTTGTCCGACACATACAGTACAAAATGTAGTTGCGGAACAAAACAAACATGTTGTCAATTGAAAGATGCTCTCAGTCCAACACTAGGCTGAAACCAGCTAATCAGATCCTACACATCAGGCATGCAGAAAGGCAGGAAGCAGGGAGTGGTCATAGGTTTTCCTAGAGCTACATCCAGGGAGCCATGAGGGACGCTTCCTTCTGGGCCTGCTAGAACACCATCCCCCAGGGCAAAGTTTAACACACCCGAGGAATGTACATGAAACAGGAGAGAAAAACACCTTGTTAACAGCTGTTTTTTATTTTTTATTTTTTTTACTATACGTTTCCTTCCTTGTACTTCGGACACAACTTCCTAAAAGTGATTAAAAAGGGCTGTGGTTGCTTTCCCTGAAATTATGTTAAGTACTTAAATGTAGAATTGTAAAATCCTACTAACGTATTTTCTGGACTATAAGTCGCTCCGGAGTTTAAATCGCACCAGCCAAAAAATGCATAATGAAGAAGAAAAAAAAACACCAGTTGCACTGGCTGGCTGATTATGTCACATCTTTGGGTGGGAAATTGATTAGATAAAATCAGAGACCAAGAACAGACATTTCATTTTGATATATAATATTTGTCATATAAAAATTATTCAAAAAGAGTAACTCGCAGGACCAGCAAAACCATTGAAAAATGTGTGATTTATAATCTGAAAAATACGGTACATGTTTACACTATCTTGAGCAGCAGCTGTGAACATACAATATTTAAACTTAAATTAAACAGAAGTATTTACCTTGTTTAGTTCTGGGAAGAGCTCTTGGATGGCAATATCCAAAAGCACATAAGTCAGCTGTGGAATGAACAGAGCTGATGAGAATGACCAGGCGACGCATTTCCTGTATATGCTGAGCATCATTAGAAGGTGTTTATGCAGCGATACAAACAATATAAGACAAATAGTATTACAAATATGTGAAGAAAATTGTATTTGAGACAACAAAGACATTCAGTGGTGCCGCTCCCACCACACGCATCACGTGTTGTGCATACAGCAACAAGCGCTTAAGGGGGCCCCAAAAAGCCCCTAAGGAAAAATCCTCGGTCATAATAATTATAATGCTGATATAATTTTGGTATCAAAATATGAAGCTCTTTTTCTCGGGGTGGGGGGGTGAGCATCATAAATGAATTATGCTGAGGTCACCAAAATGACTAGCAGCGGCACTGAAGACATGCATTATGTAGTGTGAATTTATTGTTGTTCACTTCCATAAATCACAACACCTCAGGACACTGTTTCTCTGTCAAACTGGCTGTACATGTTTATAGGAACATAAAGAGAGACAACGTGCCAGGAAAGGCAACATGTTTAAGCATGTGAGTACCTGCTTGTTGAGGACGGGTTGTTGCAGTCCATCGAAGAGCAGACGGACTCCTTCATACTTCGCCTCTTCCCCAATACATTTACCCAGGAAATCTAAAACATATTTTTTGGACAGTCAGTTACTTAAACACACAGACATTTTTCTTTTGGTTACTATTTGGTTACAAATGGTTACCGAGACTATTTTGCTTTTTGAGAAGAATATGAAAAACAACATTGAACTGGATCATGTTGACTGATAGACAAATACATTTAAAGCCAATGAACTGACCTGGTATGTATTTCATCATTTCCTCAAATGTTTTCTTGGCCCTCCTCTGCTTGTCTGTTAAGCAGCGTGGCTCACTGGTCTCACAGAACACTGCATCTAGTAAAACAACCCACATGATTGACAATCACATCACCATGAAAGCCATTTAAATCCAGGGCCGGAGTCAGGAGGAACCACAAGTGTGGAAACCAACATGTTTCCATATGGGATCTGACCTATGAGAGCTTCCAAGCCATACTGAGCTATAAAGCATTCTCAGGATTTCCACTCCATTGCCTATGTTTTATGGGCCCTGATCCAGACTAGCAGATGAGGCCTGTATGGTTTGGTTTGGGGCTGAAAATAGGTACCTCTGAGCAGTGTGATAAGCGAGACCAGCCGGTGCTCCTGCACCACCTGGTCCAGTTTGAGCTGCAGGTAGTGGTCTGTGTACGCCTCCAATGTGTTCTTGAATAGGATCTTTCCAGCCATCAGCAAGTGATGCAGCCAATCAGGGATGTGGAATACCACTCGGCCTGTCAATCAAGGAGACATAAGACAGAGCATGGTGACACTGTGACTGTAATGTAATGAGGCTGAAGGTGATGGTTTTATATGTGAGAATGTGTGTGTGTTCAAACCGAAGAGACCATACTTACCAACATACATTAAGTAGTCATACACTCCTTCCACAGTGATCATCTCCATGAAGTAGTTCTGATTATGCCGCTTCTCTGCTGTCTCCGATCGGTTGGCATTATTCTTGAACACCTCATTAAACAGCTATAAAACAGACGAAAATAATAACTTATTGACTGGATGTAAATAAATATAAAAATAATGATCGACAAGTCTTGACTACAAACAGTAATATAAAATTTGAATCACATTAATATTGCCAAACAACGTCAAGTGGGTGGAGAATGTTTTTAGATGAATAATGCCAGTGCGGATGTGACCAACCTTCTTATCGTTCTCTGACGTGGGGCTCAGGATGGTGAGCTCCGGACGGCTGGGTTTGGGTTTGGGAGATTCACAGGAGTTAAAGAAGGACTGCAGGAACGGCTCTAGATGTTGTCCTTTCTGAGGAGTAAAGAACCATGTTTTATGAAACATGATTTCCATAAATACTTTCCTGACATTCACTCAAACACAGGGTAATTTCTATGTATTTTCCTCCATTCAAACTAAGATAAGATTGCCAAACTTACTTCTTTAATTAGTTTGCTGGGAACAGATTTAATAATCTTTCCTGAAACACAAAAGCAAATGCGTTCCATGATGTTTTTATAGTGCTTCAAGGTTACATTGGGATTCGTCTTTTTTGTATGGTATTTTGTATGGTTAGCGCTGTTATTTTTAAATGTGCTTTATGAATACATTTGTTTTATAAAAAATAAAAAAAACAGTTGTTCTATGTTCTAGATCTGAAACTACATACCACTATCCTGGGATCAAAGGTCCCCATTTGCCTTAATGACATATTTGTAAGCCTTTTAAACCCAATGTCAATTTGTATTTAGGTTCTTAATACTGTAATGTTTTTTTTTATGTACTAAGGTCCTACCTAAGTTCACATCAGGCAGCATCTTATCCAGGAACTGAGACTCCATACTATGTGGAGACAGGAAGTCCGCCAGAAGTTGACTGTTACTTAGTTCAGGGTGCTGGAGAAGTTTCTGTCAGATGAAAAGAAACATGAATCTCCTGTCGATCTGTCGGTCCACAACTGCATTGGTGCCAATGTGCAAAGTTCTTGCAAATATTCTCTGGTTTTATAGTACTTCACGTGACATATATCCTTCTGTGTACCTGGGGGGGTTTGGTATAGATCTTAACTAGTCTGTGTTCATGTTGGACCGATTCTATATTTGTTACCTGAAGATACTCCTGGAAGTCCTCCCGTTTGGATTTCAGAAATTCATAATTCTTTGGGCCAATTATTCGTTTGGAAGGTAGCTGTGCATCCGGAAAGGATCCTATGGGGGAGTACAAACCACAACCCAAAATTTAAATCCTCTGCTAAATAAAATAAAATCTACATTTGGATGGTGAGGGTCCTCATAATAATGAGAAGGAACGACTAATGAGGCACATGAAAGTAGAATATTAACCATAGATAAACTGTGATTCTATGAGTTTGATGAATTCGTTCCAGGAGACATGTTATTGTACCAAGAAACAAACTGCCTACCATGAAACTCAGTCAGTTTGGATTCCAGGACATAGAATTCCAGATATCTCCTGTAAACAGACCAGTGTTCTGTTTCGTGGCCCACTGATGAACACAAATAAAGTGGATTACTTTACTCAGAAACAGTTTCTTTTTAAACAACGCATTGTGGATAGTCCAGGCTAGAAGATAGCCCTGCCATGTATAGACAGATCTGGTTTGGCTCCCACCAGTCGGACTTACGACTCTCCCTCTCCATCACACACAGTCTCTTTCTCCAACACATACACAATAGATCTCTCTCACTCACACACACGTGCGAGCGCACACACACACACACACTCCCTCACCTGCCTTCCGGTCGTTGCGCTCCACATCAATGCAGAACACAGGGATTCTCTCCCTCTTGACTTCATCATCGTACAGATCTATATAAGGGATGGTAATACTCCATGCGGCCAGGTTACGGGGGGTGCTAGGCGTGCTGACCGCTTCCATAGGAGAGTCATCCTCCAGGACCATCATGGCTTCCTCTACCTGAAGAACAAAGGAGAACTTCATGTTGTCAGGACAACACGTGAAATCAGGCAGTGAAATCTGTGTGAATTCAAACAGGAAACATAGGAGCAATATAAGAAGTCTATTGCTCTAATACAGGAAGTGCAATTCTAGATTAATCTGCAAACACAAATACAGCTAGCCTGGTTACTGGAGCAGCTAAAGTCAGCTAATGGAAAAGCTACAGGAGGAGAAAATGAAACACCTACGGAGGTTTAGATCTGGAGCAATGCTGTGTAAGAATGAAGAAACACAGTCAAACATCTGTTCTGTTCATGTACACAGACGCATAAATCATGTGTGTGAGTGTGTGTGTGTGTCTGTGTGTGTGTGTGTGGGGGGGGGGGGGGTTCAATTTATATATAATTAAAACCATATTTAGTTACTGACACATTCGGGAGATGTATTCTGATTTCCATTTTGAAATCAAGAAGAATTTACATTCAAGAAATAACCTGTTCAATGTAGTACAGTTACAACGAGGTTTCAGTGCAAGAGTAACAGTTGCCAATATGATGATGTCTGTAACATCCTCAATTAAACACCCTAAAAAGCTTTCCATTTCCATGCGTCCCCATAGTTCTTATGTCTTTGCTCCTGCGCTGCCTCTATGTGGTGACTACTGGTATCAACTAGTTCCAGATCCACTGTTTCAACTTGAAAACTTCAATAAATCTTTCTCTCAACCGCTCCTTAAGGTCATTTCTGATCAAAAATATCTAGATGGATGAAACCATATGCTCCTTCACAGCTGCTTCCAAACCACATCACATCAAATCAGTTTGGATCTAATTTAAACTTCATATCAGGTTAGTGGTTTACCCCCAGGGAGGACAAACAGGGTGAATTTTCAGAGCTGTTCAGATGATGCCCTTGTTCCTATCTCCTTTCAAACATCTGAGGTAAACCTGGTCATTCCTGTTGCTGACTCACCATGTCATCCTCTCCCTCTGCCTGCCCGTGTGACGGCAGCATGGCTCCTTCCATGGTGGTGCTCTTGAACACACCCTTGATCTTGCTGCCGATACGGCTGATCCCGAATGTCTCGCCCCTCTTCGATGTGTTCCTGCAGGTGAATGGAGAGCAAAGGGGTCAGAGTGCGATCAGCACCAGGGTCAGCATGCATGCCCTCAACACAGCGCATGCAGCGAAGTGCAGGGACTGGAAAGGAAGGGGTCACAGGGGGGAAGAGTGAGAGGAAGGATGTTCTGGGCAGAGAAGATGGTGGGGGTAGCCATCTTAACAGACCAAAGCAGCACGTCATTTCAAAGCCATCTCACAAAGAAATGCCTGTGGTTTCTGGTAAAGGACTTGCAGGACTGCTAAACCAATAATGGAAGAAGCAAAGAGCTTTACACAGTCACATGGTTTGATAAAATGATTGTGACGTTCGTACAGCAGCAAAACAAATACAATCAAACCATAATGCATAGCCAAAATAACATATTTTAAATAGTCTCCATGCTGTGAAAATATGTGCTTGGATGTACTGGTGCATTAGAACATACAGTTTGAAAACACAGTAAACGTCACACTTAATCCTCCACAACTTTCATTCTTTTGGAGTAGATCCAGTCAATCTACACTGAAGACAAGTGACAAGAGGGAGGTCCCATGCAGAGGGAACAGGAGTCAGGTGATCAAGGGTGTGGACTGGGATGAGGGTTGGGAGAAGGACGACAACATTAAATGGCTGGACATGGACCCTCACTTACTTGGGCGAGGCATGTCGAGGAGTAAGATAGCCGGGTGGGAGTGTGACAGTGGACTGGGCATGGAAGGGGTTAACAGATGCAGGTGAGGAGGAGCCGGTGGAGAGTGAGGACGGAGACTCAGGCCCCCAGAAACAGTCCCACTCCCAGAAACTAGACAGGCCCAGGGGCAGGAAAAGTCAGGCGGGCGGGCGGGCGGGCAGGCAGAGAGAAGGTTCAGGAGATACACCAGGCCAGGAAGTAGACAGAGCCACAGAGCCATAGACAAAAGCACAGTCCGTGGCAGCGCGATGAATACATGGGCGAGCGAATGGGCAGATGAAAGATGAGAGAGAGACAGAGGAGGGTTAGCTGATGAAGCTGATGGTGGTGTTCACGCACGGGGAGCCGCAGAGAAGTGCTGTTCTTTACTCCTCTTTCTCCTCCTCCTCTTCCTTCTATGTGTTCCTTTAGCTTTAGAACGTCAGACTGATCTTTCTAAAAGGTTTGGAGGGGATCACTGTGCCTTCATGTCACACAAGAGATAAACTGTCTCGAAAAACTAAACCACAGACCTGAATCTAGTTCCCTTTCTTCATCTTAGTTGACTTTGCTACAAAGGGAGCATAGATTCCTTCCACTGACTTTAGGTGTACATCTACATATCTCGTAAGTTTATGCTGTTTAGTATACTAGACACCTGTGTATACTTGTATATCTAGTATGCAGTGCTGACCATAGACCCTATGCAGTGGATGTAGTCACTGACTGGACACCGTACTGAAGGCCAGACAGAACTATACTCACCGGATGTCATCCAAACTCAGGCTATTTCTGGAACAATAGGCAGACGGAGTTAAGCCTCTTTAACACCTTTGGGACATCTGATTTAGTACATCCATTAGATGATAATAGATGTACTAGAAGGATGGCTAAAATAGTCAGGGACAGGGATAATGATCCTATGCTAGGTTTCAAAAAGGAGCCACTCACACATAAACACCTTGTTAGTGCTGTGATAAAGGTGCATGTAACAAACATATCTCTGTACTTCACAGGACACTGAATAACGAACAGTGAAATGGTTTGAGTCTTAATCTGCAGCTAATGAAGCAGTGACATGCTGCTACAGCTGTTAACCAACACCAATAAAGAACATTGCTGTTGTTGTTTCATCACCACAGATGGCCAATTGCACTAACAGCAGATATGGAGTAAAATTACATCCAGGGAAGCTTTGGGTTCCCCTTCTAGCTAAAACCAATGTAGTTTTCTATCAGACAGTTATGGGGAGAATAAGCGCACCTGTTCCCCTAGAGATAACTGAAGCTTTTCTGTGGATTCTATATGAACTATTCTAATGGGTACTTAATGCACAACTGTATAGTGAGAAGAATAAACACAGACACCTAGTGTTAACACAACACATCAGTTTAACACAGACTGAGGCTACAGAGAATTAGAACCACAACACCACCCACCTACTCAGCTTGGAGTTCCTCGCTGGGGATTCAGCCCCTCTCAGAAGCTGACGGAAGTACTGGTGAACAACAGACAGAAAGGCAGGACATCATCTTCACGGGCAGAGGACCAGATTCCCAGTCATTTCAAATTCACTGATTATCCGGACAACTCTAAAGCCGGCAGTTCTTGGAGACAATAGTTCAGGTGTTTTATCATACATTTTAAAAGAATAAGACAAGTTATGTCTGGTTGTTGCCGGGACTAACAATAGTGGCCATGCTTAGTGTTATGCACCCTCCATTCAAAACTAAACAATGGATCGGGACATATAGGGGATCCTTTAAAGTATCTTTCCTTCCCTGAGCCTCTATTCAGACAGGGGTTTGTGGCGGACAATAGGGGCTTGCTGCGTCCAGGGGTCCAGCTGTATTCAATGAGGGCGTCTGTAGAGAGGGTAATGCATGTTGGCAGCTTGGCAAGCGGCCAGGGTGAGCTCATTTGCCAGTGGTGTGTCCAGTGCAAGGGACACGGTTGGCAGCTGTTGGGTTGCAGAGGGATCAGCGTAGCACAGAACAGCATGTCTGAATCCTCAAAGGAGACCCCATATCTACACCCATAAAATGGGGTATTTGATATAAGAAGTGTATGTGGGATTGGGTCTAGGAGGTTGAGATAAAAGGGGTGCGTGACAGGGGTGGTTTGCCTGTTGTTTCTGACCTCATCGCTGTGACAGAACATGGGTGTGAAGACATTCTCCAGCAGAGAGAGGACATGTTCATAGGCCTCAAACAGGCAGCGCATGGTCTGCAGCTTCACCACACCAGCGTAGGGCCCCTGGGCAACTGGAAGGACACACCGAGAAAGGCCGATTGCAGACTTGAAAACAGGCTCAGAAAGCTTTCAACTTTCATAGCTTTCAACAGATCCCGTCCCCCCATTTCGTTTTGATTAAACTGATCAAACAGCCGGAAACCAATCAAATATATAATCCCATCTGCTCACTGTTTCGAATCTCCTCCACTATGAAGGGGTCAAAGCGGATCTTGTCGATGCTCTCGTCCAGACAGTAGGTCTCGTAGATCTGCTGCACCTCCTCGTGAAGCAGCAGCATCTCAGCGTCCGACAGCTCAGGACACAAGATCTTATCGTTGAACTCCTCTAAAGGATGAGTTAAAAAAAGGCAAAGGTCAAAACTACAGTAAGAGCAAAGTTTGGAAGGTTTTTCTGGTGTATCTAGTTGATGTAAATGCTTTGTGTTTGGCTGGTTTCTTACCTACGGTGAGGCAGAACTGGAGCACATGGACGGCCCCCTCTTGTTTCAGGAAGTTCATGAAGCGGAAGAGAAGGTCCTGCTGCTCCCTGATCTCCTTTAACTCCAGTTTTAGCACCTGGGAGAGGAGAGGTCACTTTGACCCACAGGCATGAATGTGTCCATAGAAGGGGGAATATTTGGACGGTACTATAAATTATTTAAGGCTAGGGACTTACTGAAGGTTTTTTGTTGCGGGTTTCGGAGTACTTCTGCAGGAAGGGAACCAAGGCTGAGGAGGGCTCTGACGCTTCCTCCGGCTGGGAAAACAAAATTGTTATAAAACTCTTTACAACAGATCTACAGAGGTTAATTAACTACCTGAGATATAATATTATCCTGGGGTGGCTAATGGACATATTGTTAACAAGGAAATAGCATTGACACCATAGACACAAAAGTTAATAAATGTGCAACTGTTTAGAAAGACAAACAACAAAGCATAAACAGATAAATTAAGTTAAGCAATTCCTCGTAAACAAAATTACTTACTGGAGAGTTATCAATGAATATAAGAAGCAGATGGTTGACCGTGTCCTGAAATTGAGAGAACACATTAGCAATTACAATCCCAAAAAAACAATCTGTATCCATTCCATTTTGCCTTGGAGGAGCATCATTCTCTTTATGCCTGAAAATAACCTTAGCATAAAGGAAGTGACCCCTGACCTTTACGGTCTAGAGCACTCACAGGGTCAGCCAGGTAGTCCATGGCAGGAAGGAAGACAGAGCCAGCCAAGACCTCTCGTATAAGGAGAGTGAGAGATCTGAACAGTGACACAGAGATAAGGAGAGGAAGTGGGAAAATACAGAAGAAAGAATAACCCAGCACCTTTTAGTCAAGCAGTCAAGTTGTTAAATTAAAGCATGCCATTCCCTGCAGAGATTAAATCAAGATGCAACAGTGATACAAATAGACGAAAGACAATGGTTGAGAGCTTTTCAGATTTGAAGTAAAATCTTATTGGACAGTGAGAAATGTTGCACCCAATTCCCCCAAGCCTAGTGTGGAGGTACCTGCAGTCTGAGGCCTTGGGGGGGAGGATGTAAGGAAAGAGCATCTCTGTCAGCTTCCTGAGGTAGAGAAGCTCATCTCTGCGACTGCGCAGCGCCATGTGGAGGTCAGGTCCGTACTCCTCCAGGGCTGCTTGCTGCAGATACTCAGCGTTCTTCACTGGGGAAAAGGAAGTGTATGGAGAAGTGGGGGAGCAGGTGTGTGGGTATGGAGAGGGGACGGTGGAGTTAAAATGGAATTATCATGCAGAATATGTAGGAAGAAAGAATCATGATGACTGCTTCATCTACAACCTTTAAGTCTTGCTTTGCTGATGATCTCAATGTGCTTCATGGATACCTTGAGCAACTTTTGAGTGATTAGGGAGGCAACGTCAACCTGTAACAAGAGTGACAGGATCAATGCTGCTGTCGACTGTGACACATCATCCAATGCAGTCCAATGGATCGCTTGCTATTCTCACTTTCTGTGTCCGTCGGACTAACACCGCCGCTAGGAAACGCAGAGTGACCCTCAACTCGTCCACAAAGGCCTCATCGTCCGTGATATCCCTGCCAAGAAGATTTCAATCTGTTCATATGAATTAAACTAGATTATAAACAACATCATGTTTATGCATTGCAATGTGAAGCACTGCAGGAAAATACCATTGCTTACCTATACCAGGGATACACAAAGTTCTCAAGAACCAACTCCAGAATCTTGAAACAAAAGGCAAGTATGTCGTGTGAGAAAGTGTGGAAGAAGGTCAAAGAAGAGAAGATACTTTTTTTTCATTTCTCATACCTCAGAAAGGGAAGCATCCACTTTGGAGGGAACTTTCAAGTCTAACCATGGTTGGTAGTTCTCCAACAGTAAAGTTGGCCTGTCGATTGAAAGATTGAGAGGTTTATTTTCCCCCACTATCAGGTATCCAAACGCTCAGTTCAACACTCGTTCTTCTGAAGCTGCATCAAGTGACACAAACGCATTTTACATCTTGCATCTCAAGTCAGTCACTCTTGTATACGTTTTGGCCACTTGGTGGGAGTGTAACACAAGTTGTTTTCAGTTCCAGTAATGACCAGTATTAGAAAAATAATCTTCAAACTAATTCTCATTGTGGGCTTGAATTCATAAACATAAAAAGCCTCACCTGTGCCTTTTACATTTGATGTTCCCGCAGACAGCACAGCTATGACCTAGAGGAAACAACTCCAGCAGATCCAGCTGTTGAGGGAAAGAGATGCACGCTTCAATGCATGCAACACTGAGACGAACTGGGTCCTAATCATAGGTTGCTGGCTAGATGTCACAATATTTTCGGCTATAGCTCAAACATGTGTTCATTCTGTCCTTGCAGTGCGCTGCTATTTCGATTTGGCCACCTTGCTCTTTGGCTTGATGGATGGAAAGATGTTAGGCAGCAGCGATTCTGGGCCCAGAGAGCAGTAGAAGGTGACCACTCCAGCCAGAAAAGACCAGAACACCATGATAATGTGCAGGTATCTGTGAACACATTTGAAACATGTAACATTAGTTTTTTTTTTAAACACATCAAATAACACCAATATATTACTGTACATATGGTAATAAATTAGCCCTACGGAATATGCTTGCAATTTCAGCTTCTATGCTGCTGCAACATGCTTATAAATAAGTAAAATGTCTTATACGTGGAGCATTTGAATGCTTAAGGTAATGTTTAGAAGTTTAGAACTGTTGTTATTAAAGGACAATAATGATGAAGTTGCACTTCTGTTGATGTCGTACCTGTTCAACAGGACTGTGGACAGGAGGAGGACCAGCAGAAGGAAGCAGAACACCGGGTACTGGCGTCCCAACTCCCGGATTAGGTCCAACCTTATCCTGTGTCTCAGTTTCTGCAGATATGCGCTGATGCATCCCATTGTTGTTGTCGGATCGGCTATTGTCACAAAATAATAAACAAAACGGTATAATCCGACGTACGATAGACAAGCGGTTTCCATTCATTATGCCTGCGACATAAACGCAACATACAGCCTAAAAACGTGATACCAGATGCTTGAATCGTATGTTTGGTGCAACCTACTCACCGCAATTGCTAGATCATAATAGTTGGTAGTTGAATTTAATCTCTTAAAATGCAGAGTGGCATCTCCCTCTATGTTGACAACGAGCCACGCAAGCTCATTGACTAAAGCAATGCACGCTCGGTTCTATTAGTATTCATATCCGCTGTCCACTGCACCGATCAAATGAAATCATTTTAAGGTTCTCTCCCACACATTAATACTAGTTCATAAAATATTTGTCGCTCTAATCATTTAAATAGATCACCGTTGCATTTCTGCCCAAATCGTATCCGTTCGGTTTACGTAGGTTATTTCCGTCACTGAGACGCACCTAGTGACTCCGTCACCATTTGATGTCATCTCCGCTTCAACACGCAGTGGCCGAGCATTTCCCCTTTATCCCAACAATTACACACCTCAGATATGATTTAAGAGCTCTGTACACGTAAATGTTATGCATAATATAACACCAAACCCTACCGGTGCCAGAAAATATTGCCTTAATTCATTATGTAAAATTAACGTCGATATAGGTGCAAGTTGATCAAATCAACTCAGCCATTTCTGGCTGGCCTATACAATATCCAGAGCACTGATTTAATGTGTACACGTGGACTAGCGTACTTTGCGACTGTTGTAGATTTTGACACACCTTGTAATGCAATATCTTCTTGCACCTCTTGGGTTTGCCTTGGCGACCATCTCCAACAAATCAAGACAGATCTGAGCTATCTGAACCATCACCTTGTTGACTCACCAGGAACACGCCATCCAAACAGTAAGACAACAGATATAAATCAAAAGCTTTATTACAAAAATAAGTTACACTCACCTCCATTTTACAGTATAAAACAATTTATTTGCAGGAATGCAAAAAACGTTGTTGGCCACCAACAATAGTTTAAAACTGCTAACATCTTTTTTCAAAAGGTGGTTGTAATGATTTTATTGAGAGGGAGTTAACTGTGTACAAAACCGGATGAATAGCTCAGTCTCTTATGCTATACATAGAATACAAATCATAGCTGCAGTATCCCTTTGACCACTGTAGTGACTAGGATCCCTCACCAACAAACACCTACAGATGTTCACTGGCTTGGACATCATGGCCTTTAGAACTCAATCAAGGAAAACCTTGACTGAACTTGCAAGTAGCTGGTTTTACTGTCAGGAGGGATCGTCATCAGGATTTTGCTATGATTGGGACAATTGTTTTTTCAACGAGTATTATTAGTATTATAATGATGGGTGCTGAACATAATTCTGTTGTACATCCTTCAAAATTACTCTATTGGTATGTATTGGTATTATAAAACACAAATCCATTGTTGGAAGTGGGAAAGGGAGACTGCAGGGCTTAGTCAAAGGCAGTTGGGGTGCCTCTGTGATGTTTGAAGCCTTTACAAAAGTAACATTTTTTTCCAAACTATACAACCAGTAACTACATAATCTGAAGAAGCAAGGCAGCTAATTCAGTTCAAAATAGGATCAAAGCAGGGCTTGTTCAGGCTCATCATATGAGATTATTTTGCATGCCCAGTTTGACTGTTTGCAGTGTCAGAGCTGCAGCAAAATGACTATATTACATTAAGTACATCAGTTGGCGCTGCCGCTCTTGTGCATATTTTGTGGTGAACAAGCCCTGCTTTCATCAATATAGTTTCCCTATGTACAGTACAGGCCGGGTGGTCTAGTCCTCTGTACTGAGGTAGTCAACCAACCCTTTAAAGACAAGTTCTGAAAAGAACCACTTTCCTGGAATGCCTGACTTATCCATGCCAGGTGGCTACACCCTAAAAACCTGCAAATGTTCTCTTTCAAAAACATCCAAATCAAACGATTAAGATTAACATGGATATTCCGACATTAAAATTGCGATTAGCACAAAAATATACAATAGCATCAAGCTCCTTTGAGCCACTTCAAACTAAGAAACTTAAAAAGTGCAAATTCTTCAATAATTATTTAAAAATGGCATTTTGGAGGGGCAGGGCAGGGGGAGATTGTAGGACAGGGCTGGGGGTAAGGACGAGGAGTGGCGGGCAGTGGCGAGTCTTCTAAATGCTCCGGTTCTCTTTTAAGGGGAAGGGGAGAGAGGGGGGGTGGCAGTTTGAGAGGGGGGAGATGCTTCTGTAAGGCTGGAATATCATTGGACCTTTTCGTCGAGTTCTTCCATCCACATCCATTGCAGTTTATGGTGTAACCCCACACAGCAAGTCAAGTCTTCACCGTGACAAACAGGTCAGGACCGGCCTCGACCCCGTTTTCCTGCTGGCCAAGCAACGGTACACAGATACAATCAGAACCCATTTCAATTTTTACTTTTTCTTTTCCAAACTATTTTTGTTATTTGTGTTAAAGCTACAACAGAGAAACCCTCTTGAGAAGTTCTTAACATATTTCCTCCACGTGTTGGCACAGTCAGCAGAGAAGCAGACAGACTGACAGGCCTCCAACTGAAGGCCTGAAACCTGACACCTAAAGGGATTAGCTGTGAAGCCAACAAGCAGGTGTCCCTTTTCACATGGAAAACTGCAGACTGAGTTCAGACAGTGGCTATAACTAAATTATGGAGTCCAGGCTGTCTGAATTTATAAAGAATATGCATGCACTTAAACAGGTTTAGTGTTAAAATCTAGGAATCTTATCCAAGGACACCTGCTCATGACATCACACTAAACTATATCCATGTTGCAGAAACTTGCACAATCCCTGCAAATTCTGGCTCTGATTTGCAGTAAATATTTTTGCACAACTTGACCTTTACACATCCACAGATGACATAAACCTGTCAGATTAGCCAAGCACACAGACAGACAGATTGCACTGAGAAATATCAAGGCCTGTCACCCCTTACTAACCTCTGCTCGTTCCTGGGCCTCCTCTCTGGGAGAACCCCACTCGGCCCCTCGGTGTGACCGCACCACGGCCCCGGGACGGGGTGGCCCCTCCGCGGGCTCCTCCTCGGCCCCCTCGGCCCCTTCCAGTGGTCTGGAAGTCCTCGTACCCGTAGTAGGGGTCTTCATAGCCACCTCGGTAGTTATGGTAGTCATAACCGTAATAGTCGTAATAATCTTCATAGCCATAGTAGTCTGGCTGGTACGAGTAGCCTCCCCTGTTGCCTCGCCCTCTGCCCCTTGTTGGAGGGGGCATGTGAGGGGGGCCGTAGTAATAGTAATCGTCATACCTGGCAGAGGCCAAAGAGAATGCTTTAGGATCTGCACAGGATGCATACAGGGAGAACACAGCAGACTAACAGAGCAATGATCTCTACTTCAGCTTCTACCTACATTTGTGTTTTAGCCGCTTGCCTCTGGGCTTTGCGTTCTTTCCTCTTCTGGTCCGGTGGCTTAGCAAAGACTATTTCGATGTGTTCTCCCTCCAGGTCCTTGCCATTGAGATCAGCCAGCGCCTGCGAAAATAGGATGGAAGTCCACTCAAACACTGTCCTCTCCTAACACAACAAGGCCTCACACACACACATACTGTGACATTTATCATTGTTATTACCATCACATCAGCCTTTAAAAGCTGGCTGTGTTTCAGGCAGAGGTGAATCATCCCCTGATGCCTAAGACGTGTTTGGATGCATGGAACCAGCGCTGCATTAGGTGGAACTGTTTGTCACTGGGTATGTGCTTTGGTGTTTGCGTTGAGTTAAAAAGGGTAACCCAGAACAAACAGACAGCCAGAAGCCTCTACTCCCTTCCTCAGCCCATCCCTCCTCTCCACAGCTCATCTTAAATTGAAGGAAAGAACCTTCTGTAATCTCCAATGCACCTTTTGAAGGGAGGTGAGGAGAGAGGAGCTATAAACCCTAATAAAGGCTAGTGAGATTCAAAGACAGCTTTGATGGAGTGTCGTACCTTCACAGCACCATCCCTCTCCTCAAAGTGAATGAAAGCATAGTCTTTCAGCTTCTTCACCCGCTCCAGTTTGCCAAACTGGCTGAAGGCCTTTTCAAGTATCTCCTCTGAAACAGTACTGGCCAGGTTTCTCACAAACAGCACTTTGACCTGGACAGTAGAAAAGGGGAAAAGGGGAAAAGTTCATGAAGTTGGTTTATAACTCCACATATTAGAAAACTAGAACCCGATTCCTAAAGTTGAAGCATACAAAACAATAAAAAACTGAATGACCATATGACTACCATTGAACGAGTCACCCTTTTCATTCAAGTTCAAGTTGACAGTGTGACAGTTGAGGGCATGTACAAACAGTTTCTAGTCGGTGTCCAATCAGATCTTAGCAGTAAGCTTTCAACATAACCGGAGTTACTCAAGAAGAAAATAAAGATGTAATCATCTATCATGCATCTATTAAAGCATTATCTGGACCCGTTGCAGCAAACTGAATCATGTCAGCCTCTTTACGTGAACACGATTGTCACTTCACCTCTTCACCACAGATTCAGAAGTCATATTAAAGCCTTTAATGTTCTAATCGATGGAATGTGGAGGTGCAATCAAATCGGACATTTGCTTACGTGCTGAAACTCCCACTAACCACCCCTCCTTAGTCCTTCCATCGATCTTTACCTTGGCCATGACCTCGGGGTCTGGGTCCTCTATAGGGTCCGCCCACTCCACCGTCACCACGTTCCCCCACACTTTGACCTTGCCGCTCATCAGGCGGCGGCGGGCCTGGGCGGCGGTCTTGTGGTCTTCATACTCCAGGAAGCAGAAGCCTCTGTTCTTCTTCTTGTCGTCAGGCTGGTGGTACAGGATGACATCATTAAGACCCTCTGTTGAAAGACAAGGAGAAAGGGAGATAGATGGGGAATGTGGAGGGGAAGGAGTGGGAACACAGAATAAAAAAGGTGAATAATCAGTATGGTATCAGTCATATATAGAGCCATTTGATGAGCACAGTTGAAAATAGAAGCCCAAGAATGTACAACCTAGCTGGTTGCTCTAATATGGGTTTTTGAGTTTTTTCTCTGCATCATCATCTGCTGTCCATCATCTATCATGGTGATTTGTTAAAGAGAATCATATACATGAATAAAATTTCTGCTCAGTATCCATTCAGCTCTTAGCGGTAAGATATCATCATAACCATAAAACTCCAGCACAGATTAAGGATATCGTCATTTGGAAACTGAATGCAGAAGCTGTTTCAGAAAGGAATGATAATTTCCCCCACAACGCTACATGCAAATTTGATGAGCGGCAAGTTTTATGTGTATATGACTGGCTAGACAACCTGTATGCTCCCTATTCCAATGGTTGGTTCAACACAGAGAGAGTTGGGTTAGCAGTACCTGTGACTTTTGCAAACTCTTCCACGATCTGCTCTTTTGTTTTACTCTTGGGGATGGAGCCAACAAACAGTCTATTATTGGCCACAGAGATGCACACACCAATGTGTTTGCCTGGTCGAATTTCATTGTTGTTGCACTGTGCAAGGGGATTGGGGGGGAGGGATAGAGAGAACATGTCATATAGTTAGCAAAGCCAGTCTGAGACCTCCATTCCTATCATAACTGTCAGGAAGGAGATCGACCACATATGGCAACAGGCATCTGCCTCTGCCGGTGAAACAATTCACAATTACATGCTTGATTTAGACTTCATGGTTTGCACTTGTAGGAGGCTACTGAAATGGTTTGATTATATAAATCAAGTGCACAAAAAGTACACAACTGATTTTGAGTCTAGGGATGTGTGTATCACTGCTAAACACAGGATATGGACTCTGATCTGGGTGGAACCACTATTAGAGATGGTCCACAAACAGTGCTAGTTTCAAACAGATGTACCAGTTTGACTGCCTCCTGCGCAGCCTCTTTGGTGCAGAACGTGACGAAGGCGTAGCCTCGGTTGAGGCCGCTGAGAGGGTCCATCATCAGCCTCAGGTCCCAGATAGGCCCCGCCTTCTCAAACAGCGGCACCAGCTCATCTTCAAACAGGTCTCTGGGAATCTTACCCACAAAAATCTCAAAACAAGAGAGAAGAAGAAGATAAATATTTTCTAAAGGTTTTCCCTTCACACTTAAGATGAAATTGGTATAACCGGTTTAAAGACAATTACAATGACCCAGTCATAATGGAGATGGTGATAAACACAAGGGAATGAAACAAGATGATTGCAATAGTAGACAATTCAAACCATCGTGGTTTTGGGGCATACCTCTGTACCAATGGTGGGTTGAGCCCCTGAGTGGGCAGACTCTGGTGGAGGACCTCCATACTTCCTCTGGCCCGTGGTCACATCAAGTGTGTAGCCGGTCCTTTCCAGTAGCGCCTTAACAGGTAGGGTTGCAGTCAAACATCACACACACATCTTCTGTTCAGAGGGTTACATGTTAAGAAACATACGTATCGTTTCCCCATTAGGTGTGCACTTGTCCATGATATTACAAAAGAGAAAATCCTTTATTTGATTAGTCATTGGGTTGGATCAGTTAATAGCTTTTGACCACTCCACTGCCATTTGGTAGGGGTGTGCACACCGAGGAAAAGGGGAGATATATTTTTTCCAGCTGTGTGACACGCAGCCATCTACTCCTTCATCCTCACCTTGATTTTGGCCTCATCTGGTCCTTTGTTAGAGTCCGAGACTTTGGTCCCCTGTTTCTCCCTCTGTCTGTACGTCTTCATTACTCCACACAGAAAGGCACTTTTGTTCTGTGGAAACAAAGTCAGTTCAGTAAGTTTTTGTATTATAAAAAGGAGCTTTCAACTCATCCTGCCAGAAAATACTTTTATTTACATGTTGGATTAGCAAATCCTGCTTGTGTTATTGTAACAACTGAAAACTGTTTGTTAGACCCTTCCTAATAAATTATGATGGCAGTATGATAAACTACTGCAAGTCATCCAAACGGACTTGGACATACCTGAACATGTGAGAGATCGCTATCCTTAAACTGCAACAAAACCTGCAGAGCACCTTCCTCGTTGAACTCCTTCAGGGCCTCGATTGCTCGGTCATCTAAGTCACTGTGTGACACCAAACCTGAAAAGAGAAGACATGACGAGAAGAGGGGGAAAAGACATGTTAACATGACAGGCTGGTACAAATATTATGGGATGGTTATGCAGTTTAAAAAAGATCTGGAGTCTTTAAATCGACGCATATCCCATTGTTGAATTCCACATGGCAGAGACTAGGAATTCTGAAGCAAAGTGCAGAAACGTTAAAAAGACATGGGCCCATCTAGAATCCTGGAATGGCATCGTACTGATGGTGCTTTCAGTAAAAGCAACACTTTTGAGTTTCTATTTTTGTAGAACTAATCACAACAGATGTGTCGGTGAAACTCGACACAGCAGTCCCCTCCACTGTGGGGCTCTCCTAATGAGGCCGTCCACATGCTGCTCCACGGAGGAGGGCCCATCACCTGTCCCATCACCTGTCCCACACACCGACAGCTGCTGCCATTGTTTCTGCTTATGTCCATCTGGCTGGCTGGCGGGCGGCTACTGCTCTGCACTTTAAGTGATCTCAGAATGGAGATCGGAAAACCTTCTGAACCCTAAGACATTCGTGATATCCAAATCTGAGCGGGCTCAGATGTGAACCAGCTGTTTGAAATCTGATTACAACAACCTGTCAGATGACTGGACAGGATGAAGCTAGTATGAGAACTATGCGTGTGTCCCTAGGTAACTTTCTTACATCAATGTGATGGGACGATGGGACTGTGTGGGTTTATCTGGTATAAAGAGTATTTAGCTGAGACTAGGAGATCTCAACTGAATAGGAGGCCTGATTTGACAGGGCAAATCTTTGCTTCAGCTTCCAATTTCTGAGAACTAGCTGTGATGCCAGAACTGCATGGACATCCATACGTGGCTTTTTCTTGTGCGGAAGTGGATAACATCCTTAACAGACACGCGGATGCTTCATTTCACACCAATAGCATTTGTGGCGTTCTTCATCGTATTATTTTAGGTTAACACTGCAGTACCCATTTTGGTAGGAAACCACAAAAAGTTGCTTGAGGATCCCAATTCCCACATTCAAAGGTGATATAATAAAATATGACAGCACATGCAATTGCAAAAATACAAATTTGTGTGAATGAATATGCTGGATATTCAATGTGCCTTACCTGCTATGTAAATTTCGTCTAGTTTTTCAGCAACTTTCTGTGGTAAACCAGCTTCTATTAAAGTCTGGAAGTGCTCAGAATGGGTAACTGCAGAGGAGGTTTCCATAGGTTCTTCTGGACCATTTCCATTAATATGTTCTGTGGCCATGTCTCCAGAAATCTGTGTAAATGCAATGAGCCAAATTAATTCCTGGGGTTAAGGGTAAACTTTGATGTGCGTTCAGGAAGGAGCAACGTCTTAAGATAGGAATTCAGGCCAAAATTTTACTGTTAAGATGCATCATGTTTTGATGGACTGGTTGATAGAATATATGGAATAAACTCAGTGATCATACTTATTAAATGTATTAATTCCATAATCCCGACCCAGTTTTCCCGACTTTAGTTTCTTATCAGGCCGAAGTTCAAAGGAACAAGCTTGCTAGTTACTTGTACCCTTGGTCTGATCACTAAATTATGAGTTTGCTTGCAGTTGGGTTGCTGACTTCAGCACGAGCCAAATAGCTGAAACACGTGTTTCTCGTGCACCGTCTGAAGCCCTAGTTTCCGGTGGCTGTCCAGTCAGCAAGCATGCGTTACAGTTACCCATTTTATATACCTCCTATGGAAAGTTATCACAATTAACCTAGCAAACTAACAATTGGGCAATTTCGCTAGCAAACTATCCTAATACAATTAGCTAGTAGACGTGGATAAAGTCCGAGAGACTAGCTAACAAGCTAAAGCCAATCAACAATTTCCAACTCCAAGTGGGGTTGAGTTTCGGAATATCCCAGAAACATATGTGGCTACACAATACACTAAAATAAAACTACTTCGCTCACCAACACTAAAGGTAACTGAGGAGTTGCCACTGAGTTGGCCCACTAACTTGGGTAACAAGTTTTATATCCATCCAAACAGTTATTCATTGAAAACTTTGATTAGACGTCTGACTTTAAGCCACGCTAATGTATAAATTAGAAGGGTTAAAAATATATATGTTTCAGATTTGGGTTAAGACTTCAAACTGACGTTCAAACCTTTAAAATAGCTGTCATTTTTTACCATAATAGTCGGTATTAGATTAGCAATCACGCTAATCACGGTTTCTCCAACACGCCATGGCCTACCGAGCCTTAAACTCTGGATGACACATGTTCAACTGCCTCAGCTAACTAAGAGGAGCTAACCAAGTCTGTCAGACAATAACAAACCACATGAACTAAATTGGAATTTAAATCAGGTAGCCATCCAATTAGTATTGACATTGCATAGCAAATGTTGAAGTTGTAAGGGGGGACTACAAGGCAGTAGTTCACTGTTTGACAGCCACTGGTCTTAACAACAATTTATACAGTCTGCAGGCTCGTCTGAGGCTAAGCTAAGTTAGCATCAGTGACAATGAGTCATTCTTCATCTGTCAGAATTGGCCAGATAGCCAATTTGGCTAAGCTCAGTCACCTTCTTGGATATTTATGTCCTTTTAACCAAACATTGTTAGCTGATTTTAAGAATTTAGCTAATTATTTCCAATGTGAATACAGGCCTTGCAGGCTAAGTTTGCTAGCTTCATGGTTCGTCAACGTGCCGCCACATAGGAAGAGTCCATTTTCAAAAAGCCGGTCTGGAGAACCCGTCCCAACCACCAGTTTCCACATTGTTCGAAACACCACACGATCTTAGACTTGTACATATCAATTACGGAAGATGTGACTAATTAGTTGCATTCATCATACCTGCCGATAGATCACCAATTTGTATGTTGTTGATTATTTCGGAAGGAAAGTGTGATAATTAAAAGAGAAAAAAGTGTAAAACTCCCGGCACTGGTCCGGATCCACTCATTCACTCTTGAGGATGTAAAATGGCTGCCACGTTCACGCCGCGAGTTTGGTCTCATCGATGGGGTTTCTTGGACACCCGTGCACGGGCTCGCCTTCCATGCATTTACAGTAGCCTACAGTGGAGGATTATTGACAGCAATGCATGGATATGCAACGGTGCAAAGCGAAATGTGGAATTCTTAAATCAGTGCATCACACATATCCAATCCAATATTGTAATTGTATTACGCAAACCGTGTGATATTGGCAAAACATAATATATATTTAATTTCCAAAATACTACTTTGAAATTCTAGGCAGATTTAGTGGTATATATAGCCTAGACAATTATATATTCCATGCAACCAACCTCCCGATTGATCTACGTTTTTTAGCATGCATTGCACACCCAATACTTGGCCTACTAAAAACGAATTTCGTATAAATGTTCAAGGTCTAGGCTAAATTGTATTCTACAGAATAATTTGCACAGTTGTATGGTTTATTTCTTATTGGGGTTTACACACGTGTCCTCTTTTGTAGACAGTTACCAGGAGTTGAAATACAAAGTCGAGACGCAGTTTCCTCGTTGTACCACACCGTGTCAGTCTCTCCCTGAACTTGACCTAGTAGGCCTGTGGGCTATTCACAGGAACAAAGAACAAATGCAGAATCAGAAAAAGAGTGTACATTATAAAGAGAAAAATGCATTAATATTCAAATTTTGTCGTCCAGATTCACTCACCATCACAGGATACGTATGGAACATCAATCAGGAAGACTTTGCATCAATTTAATAATAAGAAACCTTATTCTTGAACCTAACAGTCAATGTGAGAAATAGGCCTAATGCACAGGATTGTGTTTAATTAATCCCTGTGGGCAACTGGAGCTGTCCATTGCTGTAAAATATGCTATTCCCGTCTGCATATCTCACTCTAGGATGACTTATTCGATGACCTATGTCGTGGCACGTGACTGAGGAACAGGCTGGAGTTCTGGACTGAATAAATGTGCACTTTTTCCATACATCAAGTATAATGTATTTCCATTAAATATAGATGGGCCGTTGGTTCTGACATTTTATATATTTTTTGCAAGATTTATTTATAGATATATACTGTATATATGTATGTATTATGTAGAGTGATAAACTGTTGGAACACAACCAACAGTATGATGAGGTACGAATATTCGTGTATGTATGTTATGCTTGTTTAAATGACATGCATTTATTTTTTTCTTTGCAATGTGTTGCGCTGTATGTTGTCAAGCATTTGATATTGGCTGTGCAACCGCAATATCTCACTTTCATCTATGTGACCCCTGCCCCTCCACCTCACCTCCCTCAATAATAAGTAATTGATTATGTTGACACCTAAACCTTTCCGTCAAAGTTTACTATGTTGAAGAAGGGCCCTAAGGTTTAACAACAGTAAACTCAGCAGATCCAGGCAGAGGGCAGAGAATAAACCGTTGCATCATATCTGTCATGTCAAGCACCAGTGTTGATTGGGGCCCTGATTTAGTGTCTTTTACCATAATCTGTGCATTGGATGTTTCCTGACCACACAAAATACTTTCAGTGAGGGAGCCAATCCTTTGGATAATTTAGTTTGAGGCCTAAATATTGGCACACATTTTATACAGGAATCTATTTGTTTTAATACTGAGGAAAACGTACCATATATATATACCCAGTCCACTCTGTACCCATGTCATTGCAATTCCATGTTACCTGTATCATTTGCACTACTCGCATCATTTGTATTATTTGTCTTGGATGACGAGCTCTCCCTCACAGCTCACATTGCTGCAGTCTCTCGGTCATGTAGATTCACCCTCTACAACATCAGGAAAATCAGAAAATACCTCTCTCAACATTCCACCCAACTGCTAGTCCAAGCCCTAGTCCTCTCAAAGCTGGATTACTGCAACTCGCTACTAGCCGGCCTTCCTGCAAATGCAACCCGTCCCCTTCAGAGGATACAGAATGCAGCCGCTCGTCTGGTTTTCAACCTACCCAGACGCTGTCACGTCACCCCGCTCCTCATCGCCCTCCACTGGCTTCCCGTCATGGCCCGCATCAGATTCAAAACCCTGGTACTGACCTTCCGGGCGGTAAACGGGACTGCCCCGACCTATATCAACTCTCTCCTCCAGCCCTACACCCCCACCCGCCACCTACGGTCATCTGCTGACAACCGTCTAGTGGTACCCCCCCTCAAGAGCGCCAGAGCGCAACACAAACTCTTCCACTGCCTGGCTCCCCAATGGTGGAATCAACTCCCGACCTCCATCAGAAGCACGGACTGCCTTCCAACCTTCAAAAGAAGGCTTAAAACTCACCTATTTAGAGAATTTAATGGCACTTAACAATAGCATGTCATTTCACCTGATCTAATGTATTATGTGTTGTATCTCTTGCTCTATATTCATAATCGCTGTGTTATGCATTTATAGTTCTTCCTTTGGCACTTATTGGTTCTCATGATGTATGATTCACGATCTAAAAATCCGACTGTGTTCGGGGTCTATCACGTTGCTTTGCTCAATGACTGATGCTCTTTGTAAAAGCTCTCTCTTGTAAGTCGCTTTGGATAAAAGCGTCTGCTAAATGAATAAATGTAAATGTAAATGTAAATGTGTTTGTAACATTTGTATTCCATGTTACCTGTATCATTTGCACTACTCGCATCATTTGTATTATTTGTAACATTTGTATTCCTTGTCTATATGTATCATATCTGCAGTGTATCTTTACATTGTATTCATTTTCATTTTATTAGTAGGCCACATTTATGTTCTGTTTGCTCATTCCTGCCAAAGTAAATTCTATGTTTGTTTATCTTGCATAGCGAATAAACCCCCATTCTGATTCTGATTCTGAAAAGAAAGAGAGTTTACTAGAAGTTAGAAAGGTGATTAACATGAGGTAGCCTATGGAGCACCATGTGAGTTGAGTGGGACATTTCAACAGCAAAATAATATGACCTTCTAATACTGCAGTGCACTTAAGAGGTATTGGCTCATGCAGAGCGTGATATGAAATATTATGAGGTTATTAAAACTTGGGGACTGTAAATGCACATATTCGTCTGGTATACTTAGAAACGCCTGCAATGTATTGCACACATGAACCCGATCCCGGGACGATTCATATCTCATTATAGGTCGATATATTCATTTATACGGCAGGATGCTTACTGATGCAGTTCAGACAAAGTACCTTGCCCAAGGGTACAATCTGGGATCGAAGCCTATCCTTTTCGACACATATCCCTCACTGCTGATTAAAGATAAATGTTTTAGACTTTTCCCCTTTCCAATATAAGAGCTTAGGTATAGGACACTGATGAACGTGAGACGAAGAATACTTTGTAAAATGTCAACTTAAACTCAATCAACTTCCATGTTTGTAAATGTGCCACGCATTTACGCGCGTTGTAACCTATGGCACACATTGCAGTCAAGTTTCTTCACTGCATCCAGGCTATAGCCACACCAGCCCTGGTCTTGTTAACATCGCAAGCTTCAGAGCAATGTCACCTCCGTAAAAAGAGCGCTGTCGTCAGAATCCATTCGATAAATTGCCTTCTCATTGGCGCTCTGGGAGGTGGAGGGTGCCAAACCTCCGCGCTCTATGCGCGCTCGCTGCCCTTGCATTCCATTGAACCGATGTGTGATGATGTCCAGGTGCGGACACGCGCAGCCGCGATAAAAGATACCAAATGTATATGGTTGCTCACAGTGTAGCATTTGGGCATATGTATAAATTGCAGGAATATATGAAATGGGAACGGAGTTAATCACAGGGTAAGTTGTAGTTTAGTTTTGCACGCTGACTTTTACTGGTCTTGAATGATGTGTGTAAATGAAAAAGCATGGATACTGCCTGCTGCCGCATGCCTAAAGACATAAATATACTTTATTTTCGATTAAGTATTCAGTTGTTGAGAATCAGTCTCAATTGTCGGTATTTACACTTTACAGTTTTCCAAATGTCATTGTTTTTGTCTTTTCGCCCTTCAGACTGGATTAGTTTACTGGGTCCACTCAAATGACGTTTCTCTTGTAAATGTATGGAAATATCCGTGAAAGCAAAGACTTGAGATGCACCTCATTTGTGCAATCATGGGATGCCTGTTGATGAGAATTTTTTTTAACCCATTCCTGTGTTTTCTCTTCAAGCAAGTCAGATTAGATCTGTGAATTTTGCACCACTGTTTACACTACTGTGAATATACCCCCCCCTCCCCCCCACGTACTATATATACCCATTCCACCCTGTACCTATGTTATTTGTACTTCCATGTTACGTTATGTTGTATTCATTTGTATTTTATTAGTATGCAAAATATATGTTCTGTGTTTGCTCATTCCTGCCAAAGTGAATTCTATGTTTGTTAACCCTTGCATAGCGAATAAACCCCCATTCTGATTCTGATTAAACATATCAACTATTGTGTTTGTAGTCAAGGTATATGTGTTACGAAAGGGAGGAAAATGCAGTATTGTAATACTTTGTGTTCATTCTTTGCCCCATCAGGACTTTGACAGTGATGATATTTGCATTGGGAGTTTCACCTTTCAAATGAGCAGATATTGGTATGTTTGTCTGTTTAATTTTCTGAGATAATATTAACTTTAGTAATTAAATGCAAAGTAGCTATACTGTGAATATGGTGAAATCTTTACAAATTAAATTAGATGATGTCTTGCTGCTATGTAACATCAAAACTTGCTTCCTTTTATATTGTATTCCATATTTGATAATTTTTTAATGTATAACCAATATGTTTGTTTATAGTTGTGATTCATGGATCTCTTGTGCCACCATGTGGAGAGATTTGATCTCAGTCCCTATGAAAACTGTCCCTGAAACCTGTAAGAATTTGAGTGCATATAAAAATGGATCCCAACCTACTAGTAATGTTTCACAAATTCATTACTTTTGTCACAAAATTGTACTGTATTCAGCTGACATTGGATACATAAACTAATCTTGTTCGCATACACTTCTGCTTCTCAAATGCACCAGATTTATCTTGATCTTTTGATAACACTGTCTTGAACCTTTCTGTCCCTAGGTACCTTTAATATAATGGAGTTCGTGAGGACAAGAGCATAAGTGAATGGCTCAAGACTTGGGCCAAATACTAACTTAAAACTGACAAAGTACTTACTCCAGGGATCGCATAATGCTGATAGTGATTGTACTAAGCATCATCACTTTCCTCACTGCTTTATTAAATGGCTCAGTCATACTTGTGATCCTGACTACCAAAAAACTACAACTTCCTGCCAACTACCTGATTTGCTCCCTGGCATCAACAGACTTCCTGGTTGCCATCTTGGTAATGCCACTCAGCATACCCTACATTGCCACAGAGAGGTGGTTCCTGGGTGTTGTAGTCTGCGAGGCCTGGCTGAGCATGGACATGACTTGCTGCACTTGCTCCATCCTACACTTGTGTGCTATTGCCCTGGACAGACACTGGGCCATCACCAATGCTTTAGAGTATGCATGCAAGAGAACCCCCCGCCATGCGGCCATCATGGTTATTGTTGTATGGACTATCGCCATTCTCATCTCTGTCCCTCCGCTATTCTGGAGGTATAACTTTGATAAAAATAGTATAATAGGAAATTATACTCAGTGTGTCATAGAGCATGATCACATTGGCTACACAATATACTCTACCTTTGGTGCGTTCTATATTCCCCTTGTCCTAATCCTGGTTCTTTACTACCGGATCTTCATAGCAGCCAGGACACTTTACCACAAGCAGAGGACTTCAAGGACCCTCTGCGAGAGTAGAGCCAGAGGAGAGAAACTCTCGCATGGCTGCCACTCTGTACAGTCCCACTGCATGTACGAATTGCCCAGCATAGACCCCAAACATCCAACGGAACTTCAAAGGCCCAAAGCTCCTGTCACCGTGAGTCAGATGGTGCACAAGGGTTCCTGTGAAAGAACCCAGATCTGCACCTCCAGAGAGAGGAAGGCTGCCCGGATACTGGGACTTATTATAGGTGCCTTTGTTTTCTGCTGGTTGCCTTTCTTTCTTAAGGAGCTGCTGGTGGGTCTTGGAGTCCTTCAGCAGCAGCCAGAACCCCAGGCGTGTGAATTCCTTACATGGCTGGGGTACATCAACTCACTCATTAACCCGCTTCTCTACACTAGCTTTAACCAGGACTTCAAGCAAGCGTTTCAAAGACTTTTTAGGCTCCACAAAAGGATGACATAGTGGTCCATTGGTTAATTGTGTGTGTGTGAGTGAGACAGACAGAGAGAGAAAGAAAGAACAAGAGCGAAAATAAGAGTGCGAGAGAGACAGAGACAGAGAAAGAGTTTATTGATGTGTGCATAATGCATCTTCATATTTGGAGCAAGCTACGTTCTCTCTTTTTTTCAGTAGAAAGGTAAAAAGTGTGATAAATGACTGAATTGTATTACTTTTGATTAAATTGACCATCGTTAATAAATGTACCCTTACAACACATGAAAAAAATCCTCTTGATTCTGTACTAAAGAACAAACATTTTGGTTACACAAAGGACACAGTCAAGGTGAAATAAGGGCCATGACATGAGTTACACCATAAGCTAAAAATCCCTTAAATCTCAGAGATTCCATGTGTCATCCTCGATACCTATTGAGTTACATTAGTCTTATGCCAAGGCTTAGTCGCCAAAGCAACCAAGGCCACAAGAACAGGTAAAGAGATCAAAAAAGACAATTAATATTCATCCCCAGACAGATGGATACTCCTGCAAATGAACTGATATATTATCCATGTTCCAAAGTCTGAAAGTAAAACAGGGCTTTAACTGAGTCGGTACACTCATTAAAAAGAAAATAACCAAAACATATTTGCATTTAGCCAATGAACATGAATATTGAAATGTATATAAAGTGCGTATCATGCATCAAATACACAACCTATTAACACAATTGCATGAATTTAAACACAGATGCAACCCTGACGTAAATGATATACTTAGCCTGTATGGAAAGTAACATCCAGTCATAACCATTCCTTACTTAAACAATTCTCTCCCAAGAATTTGTAAAACACAAACATCATCCTTTTATACAGTTATTTTAGTCCTGATATTGAGCAAACAATAAAACAATTGACCCATACTGTGTGACTCTGCACAATTACATGGCAACAACCCATCTGTTTCAGGGATTGCAAACAGCATTCATGATCATGATGGAAGGAAGAAGAGCATGTGTGTGACTTTTGAGATTTTTTTTTCTTCACTAAAAGGATTACCAGGCAGGTATCTAAGCAGTCACTGACTAACAGAGATCACTGATATGGGGGGAGGGGTTTTATCTAATCCCAGTCGAGCACATGGGCGGAGGAACACTGATATATAAATGCATGGATGAACCCAATGTGTTCACTAAATTGTCTCCCACAACAGAACAAAGGAAGGTATCAGACTTTGTCTCAAGCTGTCAATGAATTGTCTTACTGTTAGTTGGGATTGCTTAGTGAAAAATATCTATTTTGCAGTGTCTGTCTGTTTGTTTTCTCAGGTTATCTCTGTGACCATGATGTGCTCATTGAAATCAACTGGGGTGTCTCTTCTCATACTGACAGCACTACTTTACATTGTAGATTCCTATCCTAATGGTGACATGGCGAACAGTAAGTTCAGACTTCAAGTTGGGACTCTGATTGAGGTCTTTGAGGGCACATTGTGTTCATCTTGGGTTCAATTTAACAGTTGTTTGTTTTCAAGGTAACTAGAATCAAACAGCTTTCATGTATCATATTGCAGTCACAGAGAGTTGAGCTCGGAGGTGTAGGCAGTTACAAGTGCTACCTAATGTTGTTTGTATCCCATATCCAGTTCTAACCATGCATGATTGATATCCACATCACTGCTTTTTCATGGTTTTATGTCTGTAAATTGAAACGATTTTCCCTCTGTCATAGTTGGCTGTGAGGAATGCAAATTAAAGAAGAACAATGCCTTTTCACGTGCTGATGCCCCAATCTTTCAGTGTGTGGGCTGTTGCTTCTCCAGAGCTTACCCAACACCCCTCAGGTCCAAGAAGACAATGCTGGTCCCCAAAAACATTACATCTGAAGCCACATGCTGCGTCGCAAAAGAGGGAAAACAGGTAAGGACCACTGTCTTACACAGTGACTGTGTGAACAGTACATGAGTGTATGTGTGCGTTTGTAATACCATTATCTTTACATAAAATAACATTATTCCAAGAGCCCTTGTCTTCTATATAGAATAACTTGTCACTCAAATTCAGATGTAGATTAATTTTTGTAGATGAATTTAGGAGGGATAGAAAATGCCATAAATGTAAATCTCAACTTTTTCTCTGTGTTTCTGTCTCTTAGGTGATCATCGAAAATATCAGTCTGAGGAACCACACAGAGTGTCACTGCAGCACTTGCTATTATCACAAGTCACCATAAGCACGAAGGAAATCGAGGATGTCCTTATAGTATCTTGGCAACATCAGATGTCTTTTTAACCATTTTAAGTGTGTGCTGACAATATTTAAAATTATCTCATGTGTAGCTTAGTACTTGGTTGTTTGTGACTGATAAATTGCATTGAGTTGATAAAATCAGTGCAGACTGTGTGACATTAAAGCATAATCCAAGCCGAACTCACCTGCAGATTTTCTTGGATTCATTAGCTGCTCTCATGTTACATCACTGCTATTTTAGTGTTACATATGTTGTGTACGTACTGTATATGTTCGTGTTATAATGTTATATCTCATACACTGTTCAGTCATACGGACTTAATTGTCAATTTTACCATCAGCCTATATAATAGAAATAGGACAACTAGAGGACATACCAATTCCATCTTTTCACTTCGCTATATCATTATACAGTATTTGCACCAACTGACATAACAAGCCTAAAACATGTCTAGGCAACGAACAAACTCCAGCAGAATACCACATATTAATTTCATGTCAGCTCTACAGATAGGGTTTGTTCTTTTATCAGGATGTCATTCTAAGGTCACCGATGCTTTGTTGATATCAAAGAATGTGGAGCAGTAACAGCAGCCTCAGCTCGCGCCCCTCCCCCCTCTGCGTGTCCGTGCGCGTGCAAGCCTGGCAGCGTACATCTGTGCGTACGCGGCCGTGATTGTTGTGAAGATGGCGGAGGGAGAGACAGAAAAGGAATATGATACACGGAAAGCTATCGAGGCGCTTCGAGAACAGTTCCAAGAATTAACTACAATATTAAAAGAGAGCCCGATATCAACGTTGGAGGCGTCTTTGCATTACTGCCAGGAATTCTGCAAAGTAAGCATATTTCTTTTCTTCCACTAACCCATCCTAGGTGGTCATAGCTTCCTGCGCGAGGATGCGCGTGTACGTTGGCTAGCTAGTTAGCTACAACAATATAGCTGCAGCTAGCAAGCGAACCACGTTAAGGACAAATATAATCGCATGTGTTCAGCCCTCCAATATATTTTTTTCAATAGAATATGTACTTTATAGAATTTGACGATGCATTGTGTACGCTTTTACACAGGACCCTGTGCAAGCATCATTCATTTTTCCAAAGCTTGTGCTGCTAGTAGTCAAGCTAGTAGTTAGCTAACTGCTTTGCAGGCTCCCTGTGATCATGCCGTGCAAAGAAAGATGGATGAGGAGCTAGGCTGGTTTTAGTTCTATAGTGAACTTATTTTTTGACGCTTTGTGTGATTTACAAGAATTTTTTGCTTTATATGGTCAAGCCTGTCCGAAATAAAGCGGTGTAGGTCAGTTCCTTCAACATCTGTCCATTTGTCCATTGTGCTCATCCAGTAGATCCAGATCAATAAAGGTGCCAAGAACAGGCCTCGTGATGTGATTTTCAATTGTAAAAAATACGAAGCTTATAATTGTATTGTGTTGGTGGGAGAATGACCAGTGTGACTTTATTAATTAAATTTATTGCTGTTTAGTGGAAAAGTGGTGACATTTGCCACACAGATGTGTACCACCAGACAGCATTTGGTCACCTTTTGACGAGCGTATGATGTTGACAAATAAAGGAAATTAAGCTGTTATGTCAATTACGTTGTGAAAGATGCTGAACAATATTTATTATCAAATGGATGTATTTACAAAACCCATTGGGGTTAAATTAACTAATGCATGCTGTTTAGCCTAGTTGCCCCCGGGGGCTCCTGTTAGTTTTGAGACGCTCAGAGAAAAAAAAAAAAAAGTACACTAGATTGATGTAAAAGGACATTTAGCCTAGTTTGATCTGTGAATGTTGCCTCCATAGAAAGAATCAGAGGTCACACCCATATCATGTCTACTAGGCTTTCCTTCCTACAAAGATGGAGAAAATTGGGAAGGGGAAAAAGGGGGAAAAATACACTCTTCTTCCCCTCCTTCAAATCCTGGCTCAGTACTTTTTTGTTCCATTGTGGTTTCACCTGTTTGTAGATATGTATGAAGTGCTGTGTTGCAAAATTAGGCATGCATATTGTGCCAATGACCATCTTAATACATGCACCTGATTTCCAAAGTTAATTGTAAACATTTTAATTAGGATTTACTAACTTTTAAATAAAAATATATTGTTATATGTTTAGTTTTTGGAGTGGAATAATTATTGCTATATATGCAGTACGGCTCACTCACTTATGTGGCTTTTAGGTCCTTGTAGAACATGCAGGCCGTTGGAAGACAGATGAGGACCCACTGCCTTTGCTGGAGGTTTACACCTTGGCCATACTCAGCTATGCAAAGGCTACTCCTTGTCTCTTCTCCGAATGTGAAAATGTGCCACTTGTACTTGAAAAGCTAACACTGTGAGTAACAATATGATGATGTGGTAAATATATAGTGTTATGAGGCCATTTGTTGTTGTTGTTTTATTGCTGTAAGATTCCTATTTTTTGTATTCATGAAGAAAGGCAATAGTAATCTAAACCTTTAAATGTAAGTAACTCAAACGATGATGTGTTCATTTGTGGTAAAACACATGTAGGAGCTGTGTGGAGTTGCTGTTCTTGTTGCCAGAGCCTGTCCCTGGTGCCTTATGGGAGGACTTCCAGTCCTCTGTGAAGGTCAGTGTCCCTACTGTTACTCTGTGACTAGAACGCTTGGTGAAAGTGAAAACAGAAAAGTAGGCTAACGAGGCTGGAAAGCGTTAGTAGTTCCTCAATCAGTATAATTGCTTTGTTATTGAATTAAATTAACCAGATCCTGTCCTGTTGCAGATGGCACACAACCTTTTACAAGAAAGTGGCAACATGCAGCTCCACATGCTGTCAGCTCTGGCACAGGAGCATGGCGTGTGGTCCAACACCACTCTAAAATGTATTCTCTCAGATGACATGCCTGAGATTGAGAGAGGTAAACTGTTTGTTTGAACCATGCTCAAGCAAAATCAGGAAACAGAGAACATTAGCTTCAGATACAAGGCTGAGCCATCTGGTATGAAATTGTTTGAAATACTTTCTTTTCTGTTTTCCAAAGTTCATGAATTTTTGGAATTGGAAGGTCCCACACTTCTCAACATGCGCATAAAGCACCTTATGAAATGCGGACGCATTGAGAAGGCTGCCGTCCTAGCCAAGGTGTGTTCAGAGTACCCGGGCTATGAAGGAAAAGGAAACTTCAAGCAAACATATTTGGTTTGCATTTGTCTGACAAAATCCCCAGAGCAACTAGTGGATGAGGTTAGTAGGTTTTGCATTTATTATACTGATAGGAATTATTGTATTTGAAGTTTGCGTGTGAAACATTTAGGTCAACCATAATCTCATTGCATTCATTGTGATACATTACATTGTTATGATATTGTTATTTTTGAATAATAATACTTTCATTATCTCTGGGCCAGATTACACATGTGGACTGTAAAGATGCTCTAGAGATGATATGTAATCTAGAGTCAGAAGGGGAGGAGAAAGAGGCTCTTTGTTTGTGCTCTGCGTTCCTAAAGAAACAGCTTCTCCAGGGAGACATGTACTGTGCCTGGTGAGTCTTACTCTCTCAGACACTTTCCATTCATCACAAAATATTTTTTATTCTGATCCCAACATCCCAGTCATGCTCATATACTAACTGGTAGCACTGTCATCAATTACAAACTCACTCAAATACAGAGTGGGTGGATGCCTAAATTAATCAAGCACCCTCTTGAATCACCCACACAATTAAATGAGAGTGATTTGATGTGTAAATATACTTGTTAGGAAATCAGACTATCAGCACTCAGCAGAGTGTGTTTGTAATAAGAACTTCATTTTCCTGCTTCCCTTTTACTTTCTCATCTCTAGGGAGCTCACTCTTTTCTGGAGTAAGCTAGTGATGCGTGTGGAATCTTCAGCAGAGGCGTTCCTTGCTCAGTGCAGGACCATGGCTCTGCTCTCCAGGAGTGTGTGTCACATTCTCTTCCTCATTAAAGTGATCCAATCTGAGGTGAAATGTGCTTCTTCCCCTCTTTGTATATGATGTTACTTTTATTTTCTTAGCAATATTGAACAAAAACAGATTTTTTTTTACCCCGACTCATTTTTGTGTGTGTTTGTTGTTTTTTTTAGGCTGAAGGGACAGGACTGCCAGCATGTATTGAGATGTGCATACAAGCTCTACAGATGGCTTCCAGCGACAACGCAGACAGCAAAGTGACCATCTGCAAAACAATCTCCTGCCTTTTGCCCATTGATCTAGAGGTCAAACGGGCATGCCAACTGACGGAGTTCCTCCTCCAGCCTACCGTGGACTCGTATTACGCAGTGGAATCACTCTACAATGAACCAGACCAAAAGCTGGATCAAGAGGAGAATCTACCAGTACCCAATTCACTACGCTGCGAGTTACTGTTAGCCTTGAAGACCCAGTGGCCTTTTGATCCAGAGTTCTGGGACTGGAGAACCTTAAAGCGCAATTGCTTGTCACTGATGGGCGATGAGGCATCCATTGTGTCTTCAATTGACACTCTTAATGACACTGATGACTATGACACTGAGGTAGCAGACAAGGGCCCAGAATTCACTGACCTGCAGGATTTCCTTACAAACACTACAAATGAACTGAATGAAATTACTGATGAGAAGGAAAAAAATAGAGAAGCTAAGAAACTGAGGGAGCAGGGATTTGTTTCTGCAAGGTTTAGGAACTGGCAGGCCTACATGCAGTATTGTGTTTTATGTGACAAAGAGTTCTTGGGTCACCGGATTGTTCGACATGCACAGAAGCATTTCAAGGATGGGGTCTACATGTGTCCGATATGTGCCGATAGTTTTGAGAGTAGGGAGGTTTTAGATCCACACGTCGCATCACATGTAAAGCAATCTTGCAAAGAGAGACTTGCAGCTATGAAAGCCCAGAGCAAAATACGCAAGCCACCACAATCTCCAGGCAGCCAGTCTCAAAGCTTGAAAGATACTGTCATGAAGGTCGAAGCCAGTTCAAGTGATGGACATGACACCAGTTCTGCCACCTTGGTCCCAGTCAGCCCACAGAAACCTCCTCCTAAATGCGATCAAGAGTTTACTGATGACTGCTCCTGTCCTGTTACCAACTGTAACAAAGTTTTCAAGTTTTTCCGTCATTTGATGTGCCATGTAAGAGCCCATAAAGATGACGAAGAAGCCACTCATTTCTTGGAGTTACAGAAGCAGAAGGTTGTGTGCCAGTATTGTCGTCGGCACTTTGTCAATGTTAGGCACCTCAATGATCATTTGCAAATGCACTGTGGCACTAAGCCTTATTTCTGCATACAGCTGAATTGCACAGCAAACTTCAGCTCCAATTCCGAGCTCCTAATGCATAGGAGACTACATACAGAATTCAAAGCGCAGTGCATGTTCCCTAATTGCGGGATGATTTTCAACGAAGCTTATCTCCTGTATGATCATGAGGCACAGCATTACCTTACCTACACCTGTAGAATGGCAAATTGTGGGAAGTCTTTTGAGTCACAGATCCAGTTCAAGCAGCATCAGGATAGCCATGGACCAAACGATGCTCTCGTTGGCGAGAACAATCGTGAACCTAAAACAGAACCGTCAACCCAGTACCCCCCACGGAAAGAGGGCAAATGCTCAGCCTTTGTTCGCTTGGAACGGATTAATGCACAGGACTACATAAGGGATGGGGCCCTCAAATCGGACACATCAAGGTCGTCTCAGCTCCCTAAAGAACTTGGACCTGTGAGAGTGAAACACTCAATTGAAAACATGCTGAATTCAGTTATGAACCCCATAAACGAACCACACAAGTGTTACACCCCTTTGACTCCACCTCCTGCGTTACAGTCTGGGGATGGAAAACCAGATCCCCATCTTCCTCAACCACACCATGCTGCTATGGCAGCAAATGGGGAGGATCCCACGTATCCCTGTACGACTAAACATGTTAAAGAGGACCTGGAAGAGAAACCTGACAATGGAGTACCGCCTGTTTATCAGAAAGTGTTGCCACAGATATTTCCAACACCAGCAATTAAGAGTGAAAACCCTTTTTCGTTAGTAGGGTACCCCACCACTCCTGTTTCTAGCAGTGATGAGAACATTCACAGCTGCCCATTTGAGGAGTGCACACGCTCCTACAGCACCAACAAAAGTCTCTCCAGGCATGTGAAGAAAATACACCCGGACATTTTTGAAAAATGGAAATTGGCCAAGAAATACAATAAAGTTGTCAAGATAACGGCAAAAAAGATTTCATCCAAGGCTTCAGATGTTAATTCATCGTGTCAAGAGGACAGGGCTCAGGATCACCTGTCACCTATATGCAATAATACTGGGCTGCAACAGATGGAATACCCAATAGCATGTTCAAGTTCACCTGCTCCTTGCTTTCCTGTCTCCACTGATCCTGTGCCTATTACTCCAATGATAAACCACTCCATGTACCCTCAATGGGGCACAGCACAGACTCCTACTGGACTGATGCATGCAGACATGTCTCAAGCCTGGCCTACATCTTCAGTGAACAATTGCTATGCAGATGCCTACCACATGAACGACTACCCATCCAGGATCGTAAACCACTGGCAGTCAGACCCTTATCAAACCCCAGCTGTTCATCCATCAGACAGAGATAAAGAGCATTTAATGGCAGCTATCCACTGTGGTACTATCCCAGATGTTTGTTCAGAACCAAGTTTGATGAATGAAATGTCTCAATATGTGTCAAGCTCTCTAATGTTGGATACTGGAGCACAAGTGCACAATGGTGGACACCAGTATGGGATGATGCATCCAGATGGCCATCCAGATAGTGTGGATACTTCCCTGATAAGAAAAAGCAATGCCAATATGCCTGACCAGATGGATAATGGTGTCATCACAGTGGTTGATAGCATGCCAGGGGGGAGTTACAACCCATCCTATGTTCCTGATCCTTCTTCCAGTCTCAGCCCCAGACCTGTAATTGACATCCCAAGTAAAGAAATTGGCCACGAGAGCCAGATAACACTGCAAGACACACAGGAGATCAACAACTCAGAGGACCCAACGCCCGGTTTTCAACATCATAGTGACAGCTCAGTAGAAGTCATGCTGAGTCCACCTTTGCAGGCAGATATCGCATTTGAAGATGATGCAGAGTCTGAGACTGTCCCTTCGGAGGAGAAAATTGGCGATAGCGAGGTGCTAAAGGGGAAACGGAGGCAGAGCAAAAGGGCTAAATGGCCAGCTATTATTAAGGATGGGAAGGTTATTTGCAGAAGGTGCTTCAGAGAGTTTTCAAGTACCAAGTCTCTTGGAGGTCACTTATCCAAGCGCTCCCAGTGTAAACCACTGGATGAAGTAGACCTGAGTGGTGATTTGCCAACATCATTTCTTGACTTTCTCAATGATCCTCATGTTCCTGACACTAATGGAGCAATTTATAACATGTCAAATGGGGATTATCCACAGGAAACTGTCACTGTTCCAACTGCAAATGCTTCAGAAGTTGGCCAACAGGAAGCCCTGGATTCCCTTCCAACTTCTACTGGCCATGCTTCCCACACCACGGAGTCCAATGGAATCCTGGCGGTTAACACCAGGTCTGATACGACCTCTAAATCAGCATGTCCAGAGACCAAGGTCATGGAGATTCAAAACGCATTTCAGAGGTTGGATCTAGTTGAGGCGGCTCGTGAGAAAATGCTGGAGAAAAGCTTGGCAGAGCAGACGCTGAGTCGCAGCGATGCAGTCTCAGAAAATCTTAAAAGTGTGACTCCAAAAATGAAGGTCAAAAAAGAAGTGGAGCACCGGGAAAAGGGCCCCAAGCCTTTTAAGTGTGAACAGGATAATTGTGAGTATGGATGCATGACAAAAGAGGCATTATTTAAACACCTTAGCAAGATGCACGACTACTCTAATGAAATGATTGACGAATTGAAGAAAACCCCTGTCAAATTTGCTCCATATACTTGTCAGGTTTGCCCAAAAACGTTCACACGCAGTACCGGCCTTAGAATACACTATGAAAATGTTCACCGCCTGTCAAAAGATGAGATACTAAAGTTGAAGTTGGGTGTTCGCAAGAAACGGTCATGTAACCCAAGCACAGACACGGAGCCAGAGACTAGTAGTACTCATGACAATGGGCCGTCAGTAAGGTCAACGATAATAAAACAAGAGCCACTTGACATTGCTATAGCTGGTCTTATGGAAGGCATGGATCAGGAGGGAAGTGCCCCTGAAGACATCGAAGCAGGAAATGCAGAACCCGATCCCACGCTGCAAGTTATGGTTGAGCAGGTGCAGCCAACAGAGATATGTCCAATAAATCCTGACTTTACATCAAATTTCAAAACGGGGCATACCCCAGAGGAGAGACCCAAGACAGCCCAGCAAGCTGACCACACTCCACAGGTGGAACAGAAGCTAAATACAATTCCTGTAGCAGAGAGTGAGATCCAGTCGGACACTTCAGTTCTCAGTCAAACCGAGGCAGAGTACAGCCAGCAGAACCAGAGTCCCTCCAAGGAACAACCAAGCAGTTCAAAAGGTACTCCATCTAAAGATAAGGCTCATCTAAAGATAAGAGTCAAAAAGAGGGAAAAAGCTAAAAGGATAGGCCTTAAATTATGTGACGGTGACATTTCATTCAGCCCCTATAGACCATATCGCTGTGTTCATGAAGGGTGTTCTGCAGCATTCACCATCCAGCAGAATCTAATCCTCCATTACAGGGCTATGCATCAGTCAACCCTCCCTCAAGGGGAACTTGGTGCAGAGAAGGCTGAAGCTACTAGTGAACAAGATGCTGAGGTCAGTGACAGTGAAGTCCGGTGTCAAGTGAAAGACTGCTCAAGGATATTCCAGGGAATCACAAGATTGATTCAACATTACCTATTACTGCATAAATTCACCCGTGACAAAGCTACGGCCATGATGTCTAGCATGAAGTTAGGGACGTTTCAGTGCGACAGGTCACAATGTACGCTCTTCTTTGATTCAGTGGATAAATACATTGAGCACATAAAGAACTTTCACAAGGAAATAAATATCTCAGAGAGTGGAACTGTGGATCAGACATTTAAATGTGAGCATGAGAATTGTGATCGCGTCTACACAACGCGGTCAAACCTTCTTCGTCACCTCATAAAAAAACATGACTTTGTGTGTGATACTAAGACGCAGCCCATTAAAACAGAAGATGTAAAAACGGAAGTCAGTCCAAATCAGGGCAAAGAAAATATTGAAAGTAAATTTAAAATGAAAAAGAAACTTGCCAAGAAGAAAGATGGTAGAACACCAGAACATTGGACTAGCTTTGGCAAGCCTTCTCTGAAATCCCATGAAGAAGCATCTGCCATGTGCACCAAAAAGTCATCTTTGCAATATCCCTGTATGATAAAAGGCTGTGATGCAGTCGAACGGGCTGAAAGGAATATATTCAGACATTACACCACTCACGGCCTAACAGAACGGTACATAGAGGATCAGAGAAGCCAGTTCATTTTCTGTAAAAAGCTCTCGCGCTCAAGGTTCAAAGATGCCAACAAATCCGAGGGCATGTCTACAAGCTCATCTTCTGAGCAGTCAGGCCCTGATGAGGGCGGGGCTGAGAGTTCGAAGGTCAGTAGTCAGGAGCAGGAGTCGTCGGAGGTTGTCATCCCGGATGAGACCAAGCTGTCAAACGACGAGAGTTCTGAGTCCACCGTATCCACAGGGGAGGAGAAGAGACGGAGGGGTCGTCCCCGGAAGAAACCAGTCTGCCCAGAAAAAAAGTCAACGCCCAGAACTCGCTCAACTGTTATGTCTGAAAACTCTGATCCTGGCAGTGCTGGACTCCTAGAGGAGCAGCCTGAGCATGGAGAGTCTGGAAAGCCGCTCAGATCTTTCCTCCAGTTTTTGGACACCACAGAATCTACCGACACTCCAAAAAGGAAATTGACTGAAGGCTCTGCAACCGAGCTGCCTTCAAAACGGCAGCGAACTTTACAGCAGAAAACTGTTAACATCATGAGCAAAATACCTGATGAATTGAAAAGCTGCCAAAACCTTGTTGACTTTAGAAACCCTCTAAATCTCAAATCGGTGACTAATGTTAAGATTGTAATGGATAAAACCTTTTCAGATGGTGCTGAACATTTGTTAAAACAACTTCAAGACATGCGACCCATGGTGATTATAAAAAAGTGTCTCTATAGTTGATGGATAGCTCACAGCTTGATGTTTTTACTCTCCACTCACTCAGGATTTGAGAAGAAACATGCTGCAGACTGGTCTGTTCATAGTGCATCAGATTTCCAATAGTTAGCAGTTTTTGGTCATGTGACCATGAAAATATTTTATACTTATGATATGTATGCTACAGTCGATTTTATTATGTATGTTATTAGACACAAGAACCAGGTAATCTATAGAACATAGATTTTAGAACATGTTTGTATTTATGATGCTTCTAGTACTAAAATTGTTTTTGCTAAACGGAAAATTTTAAGGAAAAACAGAAGTCTTTATATATCCCTATGGGATTTTTTTGTGTTTGTATTTATTTTTCTTATATATTTTCTTTCCAACACTAGTATCTGTAATATTTACATGTCTTCCACAAAGTGTTCAATAAACTGTAACTGGTCGCTTTTGTAAAACTTTTACAGTCTTGGTGTGTCTGTGTGTGTGTTCAACTGTCCAAATCAGGTTGGTTCACTCAGAAACCATTGGAAGGCTATATTCCCTTCTTAAACACTGATTACAGAGGTTATTTCTATTATGACAATAAAACTATGGTCAGATTCATTCAAAATTACTTAGAATTCCCCTTTTTAAAGCATGATAACCAGAAGGCCCACACATACATTAAGTGATTGTTATCGTAATACATGGAATGAGCTCATGTTCTATGGCAACACATGAACCATCGACCTGTTTTGATGCGTGTGGGCACTTTACTGCAGCACCATACCCGTCTCACCCACCCAGATTATATTTAACTCGGTAACATCAAAGACATAATCTACATGCAAACTAAGGGTAATGTTACGATTTTTAAATGTGCTAACTCGATCATATATCATGGGCTGGCATACTGTTGTTTGGTTGAAACTGTTTCGGTTCATGGTTAGTTTTGTAACAGATTAGGTGGCATTGAATGCACCCTGCCAAAATTTGCCTTAGGTCACGTGATCGTCTAGTGACGTCAGTACGGCGGGAGATCACAGTAGTCTAGCAGGGAAGAATAAACTTTTGTTGACTTTTCAAAGTGAACTATCGACTAAATTACACACCAGTTCAGCCTAGAAATGACAACTTCATCATTGTCTAAGGTATTGGGAACATCTACTTTCATGCTGTAATTGTTCATTGTCCAGGCGGTATGCTGGAGTTTAACATGCACTGCAGTTAGCTGCTTTGCGAGTCATTTTACGGTCTTAACGTTTACATTACATTTACATGTATTCATTTAGCAGACGCTTTTATCCAAAGCGACTATTTTACAAAGAGCATTGGTCACTGAGCATAGCACATAGCTTAAATGTTGGTTGTTGCATCTTGACATCCTCATTCATTGCCCACAGGGTTGTTTTGTGTTCAAACCCAACGCTAAAAAGACAAAGACTTCCACAGTGGGTGAGTAATCGCTTCTAACCAAGTAATGTCTCAGTCTATATATTTCTTGTCATGTGTTGTTGATTATTGTATTCGGTTTCACAGTAATTGTTTGTTTCTAATACAGAGGATTATTTTACCATTGGCAGTGATGACACAGACAACATTAATGTCAGGTTCAGACTTTGTCAGAATCTGTGGGACAAGATTAAAACTGACACTGGGGTAACTATAAAACTCACCATCACACATGGGCTGCACAACCTTGTCATGACATGTCGATCTAGATTTATAAGAGTATGAACTAAGCTGGTCCAGTCTAAGAGATGCTTTGGGATATTTCAATAAGAGTAATTTCCCAGCTGTGATGTGTCCTCTTGTGCATTTGCAGGTTTTGCAAGATGAACTCAACAGGAAGATCCTAGACAGTCTTCTAAAGTTCATCAGAAAGTGCGTTTCTACGTTCCAACATAAGTCTGATGACTGGGCTTCGCATATGAGAGCCAGCGAAATTCCCACAGCCGCCCTCAGTCTAGGTATGAGCAAGATGTGCAAGATTCTCTTTAAATGTGATTGCCTGGCGCAGCCTTGCTTTACTGTATGACCATCCTTTGTGTACCTGTTTCTTCTCACCTTCCAGGGGTGAACGTTCCCGATCATGATCTGACGTTCCAGAGCCTCACCGAGCTGCTTCAGCTGTCTGTTACTCCCTATGTGGTCTCACTACAAGCCAAAGAATGCGGAGGTTGGTATCTGGAGCACAAAGGGTCCATGTAGCTAACATCACTCGTCGTTGCTCTGAATTCACTCTTTGGTTGTGGCCCTCTCCTCTTCCTGTCAGCGCTGAAGCACCTGATGCAGAAAGTCCTAGAGAGACTGATGGGCTCCTGTCTGTCTGTGGATGAGGAGGAGGACACCGAGTTGGGCAGTACCCTGTCCAACCAGAAGAGGGTCCACTGTTCCCTCAGCACTCTGTGTGACTGGTACAAGACCAAGGTATGGTGGAAGCAACAGCCAGCAGAGTGCTGGACAGTAGCAGCCAAATGACTTGAGGATTCTGGGCGATTATGTTGTGATGCTCATTGTAACACAAAGGTGTATCTGGATACTGATCGTTTTCATTCCTCATTCTAATACTTGTGTTGGACAGACATCCTCTGCTGGAACTCCAGGCAAAAAGCGAAGTTCTGCCAGTGTAGAGGTGGATCAGAACCAACCCCCTATTGTAGTCATCTTCAAAGATCTGGAGGCTTTCAATCCCAGAGTGTTACAGGACTTCATCGTTATCTGCAGGTAACAAAGCATGCACGCACAGTCACATACAGTTTCTGAGAATATTGACTGGGGTATGGATTGGTGGATCAAACTCCTCTGTTTGATCATTTTCCAGTTTAAGTCTATGTGTTGTTGTGTGTGTGTGTGTGTAATACATAGTATTCGTACCTTCAGACTTCTGTTCATAGTACAGCACAACAAAAAAATCACTCATTAATCCTCCTTCTCCCGGGTTCCTTTCTTTAAAACAGCCGCTACGTTGAGCAGCTCCCCTTGATGTTTATTTTTGGCATCGCTACGTCTCCCAGCACCATCCAGCACATGCTACCCCACTCCGTGTCCTCCCTGCTTTGCATTGAGCTCTTCCAGTCCCTGTCCTGCACTCAGCACCTGGCTACCGTCTTTGAAAAGGTATGGGGATGACACCACTCTAAGGAGGGTTGGATATGCGCCTACACAGACGTGAGCGGATCGGGCTGATGGAGAAAGAGGTTCCGTCTAAATCTGTTACACTTGTGTATCCCAAAGGCGGTGATGCTGAACGAATGCATCTTTTGTGAACGCCTGTGTTTGTTTGTTACCTATTCGATGTGAGGATTTAGAACTTGGATGGTGTCATTTTCACATGGAGAACAAGACATGGAGAACAAGACTTGGTTAGTGAAGTCACTGAATACATTACTATCCGTCTACCCTTCCAGCTGATCTTGACGTCCCAGTTCCCCTTCAAGCTCAGTGGGAAGGTGCTGCAGGTGCTGGTCAGCATCTTCCTCTACCATGACTTTTCAGTATGCAACTTCATCAAAGGCCTGAAGGTGAGGGGAGTGCTGAACTATGTTGGTTTGTGTGTGGGACCATGTCTGAGTGTGTGGTCTTGCATGCATACGTGTTCCCACGTATCGTATCATTGGTACTGACCTCCTGCCACTGTCCACAGCTGGCTCTGCTGGAGCACTTCCACTCCCAACCCCTGAGCGTGCTGTGCTGCAGGAAAGAGGAGGCTGTTGGCCACATTGCAGAGCTCAGCCAGCAGGATGTGGAGAGGGTCCGACAGCTCCCTTCCTTCAGGAGGTCAACCCTACTCATCCTCTTTTATGGACGGGCAACAGAAAATTGATTTTGTGGGAATTTTTGGTACTTTACCTCTACTCCCTCTGTGTGTGTGTTCTCTCTCTCTCTCCCTCTTTCCAACGTGTGTGTGTGTGTTCGTTCCAGGTATGTGGACAAACAGGAGCCTCAGGAGCAGGTGGAGCTGCTGACCAATGACGAGCATGTCAAGGTACAGGCCCATCCAACCAGACTGGTCCTGCACCCACCACCCTCAAGCTCTACTGCTTTGCTTAAAGAATGCAGGGGATCAAGGATACCTTCCCCTAATGGTTGTTTCTGTTGTCATGGGGCTCTTTAGGCGGCGTGCGAGAAATGGATTGAAGACCTCCATAAATACCACAAGAATTACTATCCTATCCTGAGATGTCTCCATATCCTCACCTCTTCTTTACCCAAGTATCCCCTGGGGAAACAGGTAAATAAGCATGCGGGTATCGGAACATACATGTCAGTAAGGTGGGATTAACTCTGGCTCGTCTGCACTGTATGGTCTTGTAATTGTCTATTCTGTCTGGTCTCCCTCTCCAGATAAGAGAGTTGCACATTTCCTGTCTGGAAAGCAATGTGTGGGAGAACGAGGAGTACAAGTCAGCCATGCAGCTGCTCAGGTAATGCTTCACCAGCTGTTAGCTGTGTCAATATCTTAGTCTTTGGTAATCCTGTGGAAGTAAACATGTTTAATTAACTCAGTTAATTCCTACTCTGTCTCTTCAATCGTTTTGGTAACATGTAATATATCATGTACAGTGAACATTTGCTGTATAATTCTGTATCATAGCATGGATGCTCCTCAGCACCATCTCCTAGCTAACTGCCCAGTGATTTCCCCTAGGATGCTGGCTAAAGACGAGCTGGTAACGGCCCTCATGAAGTGTGCTGAGATCCTGAAACCTGACAAGACTGAGAAGATGAGCGCTGCTCTCCTGCAACTGCAGGAGCTTCTGGTTAAATTCAGCCTGCTGGACAGTAAGATGAAATGATGGTGGTAGTGGGGATGATCATGGCGATAATGGTGGTCATTGACACTTCCTTTGATATTGTCATTCACCCTGTGCTGTAAAAGAGGCTGCTGCTGATGTTGCTGCTGGGGAGGAAATTACTCCTTCAAGTAAAGGACTGAAAACAGATCTCTTCAAACTACAGAAGGTACGTACCTCTCCAGCCAGTGACTTTTACTGTTCTGCCCGTGTTATTTACTGCTCTGCCAAAGAGAAAGAAACCTCTGTGAGTCTGATTGATCATGGACATCAATTTCCTCCTAATGGTCTTGCGTTCCAGTCCCTGCTTGAGAAGAAGGATTCTCTCAGATCTAAGAAGCTCAGTCAGTTTGAGAATCTGCGAAACGAAGCACTGGAATTTATGGACAGTCTTGTGAGGTGAGTAAAGTGACATTAGCATAATCAGAGACAAGTCTGATATTGTTAGATAGTTTAGTTTTTGTTCTTCTTTCTGGTATTTGTAGAGTTCCATTAATTTAAAATGCAAATTATAACACATTTTTGTGTGCCTATGTATTTTCCCAGGATGCATTTGTCTCCGCCAGACAACCAAACGCTCTATGAGGTGTACTACTACAGCTCCTCGTCCATCCTGAGACGACACCTTAATGCCACGCCTCGCACTTCCATCCAGACTGCCCTGAGCAACCCCTACCACTACCTACAAGTGAGAACACTAAACCTAGAGACCATGCCAGGGTTTTCATCAAAAGTACATTTCAATAGTTTGGATCTTGTTGACGGTCTAAGGGTATATGACTATGTGGCTAACGATCCTAAGTGTGGCTAACAGAGAGGATGGTTGAATGTTTTGTCATCAGAATAACAGTCTACGAACAGAGGAAGGGTCTGTGTCCAACGCTGCACCTGATATCTGCATTGTGTACAAGCTCCACCTGGAGTGTGGCCGTCTGATCAATCTGTATGACTGGCTGGAGGTAAGGCGTACAGCACCTGGCCATTTCATGTCAACAAGCAGTCTGACTGAGGATAATGTTTGCTGTAGCCAGTGAATGTGTATACATTAGATTGATAATTATTACTTTTAACTCTTGTGTGTTTGTGTTGCTGCCTTTTTTTTCAGGCTTATGCCACTGTGGTGTCAGCGGCAGAGGGCAAGGATCCTGACTCTGCAGACTACGGCAAAGTTGATGAACTCAAGCAGTATCCTTTCACCACAAGTTCGATTCTCGGCCAACGTCATAAAACCTTTGAGAAAGTAAATGATCAGAAATCGCCAAGTTTTCTTTGACTCCTGTCCAGCTCTCGTTTCATCCAGGCCGTGTCTGAGCTGGAGTTTCTTGGCTTCATCAAATCCACTAAGCAGAAGACGGACCACGTTGCCAGGCTGACGTGGGGGGGCTGCTAGCCTATGGGACGCGGGGAGGGGTGGGGTTGCTAGCCTCTGGGTGTTCTGAAGTCAGCCATATTCAAAAAACAATGAATGTTTTCCACCTCATCGCACTTTGCCTTTAGGACATCCGATTGCTTAAATGATGACTTGGGAATTTAGGCAACCTGGGATGCATCCTTCATGTATTTATTTTCTTATCTTGTGCTGGGCAGAAGCAGCTTGGTGAGCCATCTGACAGATTCAGCGTCGCCACACAAGATGACTATAGTTCACCTCAGGCAATGTGGCTATGTTTAATTAATTGTCTGAAAATCCAGTTAGGCAATTGTTTTCTTGTGATTGCAATGAGGTTGTCTGTGTAATTATGTTTGGATTATGGGGGGAAACAGTTGGGTTCACTCATTGCAAATGTGAAATATACATGACTTACTGTGCAACTGGGGTCCTTCATCTTGAAGAACATATTTAGAAAATACTATTGGCAAAAGGTTTTATATTAAAGGTCTTTCTGATCAGATCTTGAACATGGTTTAGTTACATCTTCACCTGGGTGAAGCTTTGGCATGTTTTTAACCTTGCATCATCTAGTGTGGGGGGAAGCTGATGCCTACACTTGTTAAATTAGGGGAAGTGAGTCTGAGTGGAGTATTGGTACTGTGCCAACAGATCCAACTTGTAACATCAGCCCTCAATTTCTCCTCACTACTTCACGAAACTCAAAACATGTCTTAAAACATTTTATTGTTTGGTTTTTCCACTAAGTACATAGGCTTTGAAGTAATATCAGCAAAACAAAAAAACGTCAAAATAAATAAGACATTTTTGTAGGGAGCAGAAGAAAAAAAAATCTAATAAATGTAACTCCAAGTCCTCGTATCCAATACAAACAATATGAACCATGAGCAAATTTTTCCCTCAATTATACTAACTTGTATCTCCCACTTTCATAGATTTAACCAGCAAACCTTACACAAAATGTCTACAATGCTTTATCATATATACATGTAACATTAAGAAATAAAACGAGGAATAACCATGTCTGGAATGCCAGGTGTCTTTATAAAAGTAAGAGTAGAATAGATACTGGTGCAGCAGGAAAAAAGTAGGCCACTTGTTTAGAGAGAAAGGGTCCATTTACATTAGGAAGCACCTAAGTTGCTTATGACAGAGTGGTAACCACTGACAACGGCTTGTATAAACCTTTGCCTGAAGAAGAAATATGGCACAGTAAGAAAAGATTTGTTTTAACCAGTTAACAATCTCTTGCAGTGATGATTTCAGAGATTTCTTTCCACGATAGTTTGCAGCAAGAGAAGGTTGCCTGGCAAAGTCTTAAGTGTCCCTCAGGAAACATCTGGAAAAGAACAGATAAACGGAGAAAACAAAACCGGTTCTGTTAAGTGTAGCCTTTTCAGACTTTCTTATACTCGTCTGCTAAAACCACAGTTGATTCTTTCACAAGCAGCCCAGGAAAGGGCAATGAAACAATGTACTTGTAACTTACAACTTGCAGGTTGCTCTCCAAATCTTCGCATCAACTGGTCGTGTGTAAATTTCACAAATGTGTCATACTGTTCTGTAAAATGGAAACATGGGTACAAAAGGACAACAGTGACGTTGCTGCTAAAAACATGTCCTCTCTTTAATACACACTGTAAAAGTTGTATGCATCCAATCCTCAAAACTTCACACACCTGCTAGTTTTGTGGTCATGGTCTCTTCATATTCCTCCCTGACTTTGTCCTCTCGCTCTTTCAGTAGACGCTCACAAATCATCCCCACTTGTCTCAGGGTGAACAAAGGCTGCTCTTTCCTCGATGGAGAAAGGCCCCCAACGGATGTACCTAAAAAACAAACAAAACAAAAGATTAGACCAAGAATTTAGTTAATCTACTCCATTCCGATATTGTTTATCTAGTCATGACATGTCACATCAATAAAACTTGCTATCTTGACAAAAGCCTGTTGCGTGACAAAGCATGTGTGTGCATGCACAATGGTATTGATCTCATTCCTGCAAATATTTACAGTTCACTCAAACCAACCTGGCATACTGGATCCTCCCATGATTGAAGTATGAGGTGGGGAGTCTGGGGATGAGGGGTAGCTGCAGCCTTCATTGTGTTGGTAACTTCCATCTAGATGCTTCCTCTTCTGAATGCGTTTGTATTCCTGCTTGATGTTGTTCAGGATTTGTTCTGGAACGAGGTGGGGTTACAAAAGAGGAAGAAAAGGAGGAAAATCCTTTGTTTGTAGTCCTTTCAGCACTACCGACATCCTCAATAACTTTAAGCATGACTGCAGCACAAAATGAAGCCATATCTGGAATTCTAGACGACACGGTGTTCCGAACCCCCCTCCACTCCCCCTTGTTTTATCTACAATCTATGAAGATCACGTCTATGCATACGATTACGTTATCTTTAAGGGACTAGATTATAAGATTTTGAGATGAGTCCAGGCATGTTGCACCGGTTAACACCTATTATCCTTTGTTGAGTAGTTAGCTTGCTAGCTACAGTACCTGCAGTAAGTCTGGATGACGATTCTCCAAATGGCGATGGTTCCATACGAAGATATTTCCTCGGAGATGATGACGAAGATGGGGATACCGGGATGCATCTTCGCCTTTTGGGGGACGTGGGACTCATCAAGGGATCAAAATCCATAGTTCTCTTCAAGGTGGCTCCACACGCCATGACTTTGGGTTGGCTTGAGCAGCGGTTAAGCTAAATCAAGCAAGAACGGACAACAGCGTGATTGTAGGAAGCAAATCACTGCTAGCTGGGTTTGAACTAGCAAGCTGGAAAACGCGTAGCTAACCAACGGTTCGCTTAGTTCTACTAGCTAGCATGCTAGGCTAGCAAACCTCAACCCGCAAGGCAATACTAGTGCTAGAGTTAAAAACTTAACAGTACAATGGGTCGGTTCAAACACTACCAACGGACAAACAAAACTACCAGCTAAATACAGATGTTTAAAGTGAGGGTCGTAAAAATATATTATCTTCGCTGAACCAGCCTCGCGACCCTGACTTGTATCCTCGCGTTAGCTCAAGCGCAGCAGTAGCCTAGCAGATCCAAACGAAAACAGACTATACTCACCTTTCAGGGGTAAAATTACTGTCTTCTGTCTGTCTTCTCTAATCACGCCGACACACGTGTTTGCGTGTTCTCAAGCTTATCTGAAATTCTGGGCCGAATATACCAAGTTTTGACAAGTTCTAGCTAGGAAGCTTAGCCACAAGACTGAAGCTGCTGGCTGCTTCTTGTTTTTGATCCCTTGAGCCGTAGTTTCTCGTTTTGATGACGTCAAATGTTTAACTATGCGCTCGTGCGAGCATGCGCCGATACGGTGGTTTTGGGGGATTTGAGAGTTTTCCAAGATAAAATAGCGCACTTAGTTGTACTAATAAAATGGACAATAATTTTTTTTATTTCCCTTGCACTTTGTTCTTGATCCCTCCAATCCAAGACTGCGGCTCTTATGTTACTCCTTTTGTGTGGGTGATTTTGTTTACACAAGAGGGCAGTATAAAACAACAAAGTGTTGCTCGCACTTGTCTTGAGTTCTTTCCTTTATCTTCAGTCCGTCCGTACATCGGCATATTTGTTGATAATAGGTGTTGTTGTAAGCCCAATTATGGCTGCCTTAATTGTATGGGCTGTCAGTTGTATTTGATGAGTTAGGTAACGATAAATCATGGGCTTGATTACAGTTTAGCTAATTAAACCATACTGTCAAGTCTGGTCAAGTCAACTAGTTATATTGCAATTTGCGAACATTCAAAAGAAATACTAAGAAAACAGTTTCATACGTCATAACCTTCTTTATCACGATTAATTGAAACCATCACAATGCCGATGTTGTTTAGAGAAGCCACTTTGCAGTTTATGTACAGTCAAGTCCAGTCCAACAACAGGTTCACAGGTAAGAAACTTCACAGCACAGTTCACAGTTTTTACAATAACAACCATATTTTCACATGAATATATTTACAATTTAGACAATTGACTAATTGAAACATAGTATTTCCACATGGCCTTTTGGCTTCAATCTAAACTAACTCAATGAATGACTAAATCTATGGTTCATGGTTTTGGCACATCTCACAGTGCAGTGCTTTATTTTGGGGAAGCTGGAGGACAGAAGTCTCCCCAGGGCAGAGTTCCACAATTATACAGTGTTCACCTGACAACGAGGTCAGACGGCCTCAGCCGATGTCTCTGTGGATACAGACAGCTTCACTTTGGCTACTTTCACGGTAGTCTTTACACAGTCAGCCGTGGCCCTGTTGGCAAAGCCTCTCACACTCCTGCTTTGGCCATCCCCAGACTCTGCGCTGTTGTCCAGAGGCTGGCCTGACCCCCGGCAGGTACCAAGGAAAGCCCTGCGCAGATCCTTGCTCCTCAGAGCATAGATTACAGGGTTAACAGTGGAGTTCAGTAGACAAAGCATGCTACAAAAGGCGAAAACAGTCTTTATGAAATCGTTCATCTTCCAAAAGAGGTCGTAAACCATGATGGCCAGGACAGGGCCCCAGCAGATAATGAGGACCACAAGGATGAGCACCAGGGTCTTGGCCAGGCGGATGTCCATGCGCGCCTGTTCTGGTCTTACCGTCTGGACCTTGGTACCATCCGCAGTGTAGACCACCATGCTCTTCTGGGAGCTGCGGCTGAGCATGCGCACAGCATGGTGGTGTGCCTTCCAAAGAATGTACATGTAGGCATAGATTATGAAGAGGACAAGCGCGCTTGCTCCCCCAATCCAGAACATCAGGTAATTTTTATCTATGAGAGGGAATATGTCTGAGCACACAGAGTTCAGGTGCCTGCAGTTCCACCCCAGCAGAGGGAGCATCGCAATAATGATGGAGAGGGCCCACATAACACAGAAAGCAATGATGGCCTTGGTCTTGGTGACTATGCGCTTGTAGGCCATTGGCCTGTGGATAGAGATGTAGCGGTCTATAGCAGTGAGGAACAGGCTGCCCACAGAGGCTGTAAAGGAGGCGATGACCCCGCCCAGCTTGACCAGGAAAACATTGGTGCTGTCTTTCCTGTGGAGCACATGGAAGTCCAGGAAGCTGTAGACAAAGATGACACTGCCCAGCAGGTCAGCCACTGCCAGGCTACCTATGAAGTGGTAGGAAGGCCGGCAGCGCAGGGATCGGGAGTGCAGGATCACACACAACACCATGAGATTTTCTAGCACCGTGAAGGTTCCCAGGGTGAGTGCCAAGATGGCAACCACTAGCTGCTGATTGGGGGTCAGGATCATGAAGCACTCCATGTCCATAGAGTCTTCCCCACACTGGACCACGCCACTACCTTCCACCCCCACGGAAGTCCCATTTCCCAGTAAATCAGAGACATTGGTTGGAAAAATAGAAAGGAAGCCATGGAAGATAAGGTCCTCGTCTTCAGGTCCTAAAACAGGGAGGGAGTTGCTGCCGAGAGAGGCCGACTGGGGCTTCTGTAAAGATGATTTTGATTTAGCTACATTATAGTCAATGGAGGAATCATCATAGCTGACGTCATTGGAACCCAAGTACTGGAGTCCTGTTGTGAGGGTTCTGAAGGTGGTATCGGCAATTCCATCCAGAGCAGACTTCATGGCTGCTCAGCTGATGATGTAAATTATTTGGTGTATGAGAGAAAAAAACATAATAGTGTGAATATATAAATATATTTAATAACTTTCAATGCTTCTACAACTAGTATAACATGAAACTAAACTTAACAAAGGCTGTATAAGTGTATTATCAACTCATGTGGGGAGACAAGTTAATGGGGTGTATGACTGAAATCCCCATATTAACCAGCTGACTAGAGCAGATGTAACTCAGACGGTGGGAAAGTGAACAGTCGATGACAATGATTGAGACCCACATATGACCTTCTGTCCTGCAAGATGAAGAATATGTAGGGCAAACAAGCTCTGCATTAATTAATTACGGTTGATTCATTGAGAATGAACCTATGTTTCAAAGCAACGATCAAATCGAAATTTCAACGGATGCAGAAAGACCTTGTCTATAATTGCGAAATTCTTCCAGTGCTCTATGTATTGTACTTTAGAGGTTCTGGTATATTCGGATAAAATATCCATAATATTATCCGTGTGATACATTTCCTTGAAAATAAAATGCTTGAGCAATACTTTAGGATAAGTAATTAAAACATGGCGAGTAAATAACGTTCAATATAAATGTCAGTTACTGATACCACAGTTATTTGAAAATATATATTTTTAAATAGCATACTTAATTAAAATAATAATTAACTTAAATAAGAACGTATTAAGGATAACAAGTTGTATCAAATGTATCCAAAATAAATCCGTGTATCAAGAACAACATGAAGAAAAATAAATTTACCTTTACATGTCTTGCACAAAGAACTTCAGTGAGTGCACGCCACACGATCAATGCCAGATCAAAATTGTCAAAAAATATTTGTCCTATTGTCCAGTCTTCGGAATCATTTTAATTAAAAAATATTTGCCCCAACTAAAATAGTTGCTAAACTCTATCAGTTAATTGATGAAATCTTTTTGGCACTGTGACTATCGTCACTGTGAAGGAAGGAAGGACAGCGATATTGTTAGAGACGGGTGTTATTATTTATAAGGCGCTGCTTTGTGCGTTAATGTCACGTGGGTTGAGATACTTCTGCAGAGCGACAAGTAGGCTTCCTACAGCGCGAGGCACTTTCAGCAATGGTATGTTGCCCTCGTTTTTCACATGACCATACATGTACAGTTAAACAGATATGGAGTCATGTTATGTTTAAATGCTTTATTTAAAATGTATAGAAAATAAGATATTTGGGGCTTGTTTGCAGGGTTTGAACATCTACTTCCTGGGAACAGCACAGCTGCGACATTACTTCCACCATGCACTCCCAACACACCCCTTTAAAATTATAAACATTTTCCTAGTCATAATAGCATGCCATTTACATTCTGGAAACTTAAATGTGTTAAGTCACTGCTCCTTGGCTGTGTGAATTCAGACGGTTAGTCAGTGTGTCCAATGTTAACATGGGGATGCAAGTTTTAGAGTTAAATTGAGCAGGGAACAACTTAAGAACCAGTCGTTCAAAGTGTTGGTTAAAATAGTTGAACGTGCTTTAATATGAGAAAATGATGTCTCCACAGCAGCACTCAACCACAGTTTTATAATCATGCTTAGTTGCTGTCATACAATCCAGGTATCGACAAAGACTAAGATGCTCCACAGTGACAAAGAACCTCTTCTGGCAGCTGTCATGGCAACATGTAGTTTCATTTTTTAATGCAGTCTTCAATAAAGCAATATCACAACCCAAAAAGCCACCATTACAGATTGAGAGATCTTTTTGAAGTGAGCGCAGTTTTGTTGTTTCTGTCTCAAACAATAAATGCTATGCTAAAAGAAATTGGTCTGCAAAAACAGCACCATAAAAACTCACAGAAATCAATGCATTCAAGAATATAGAAGATCATACTAAAATGTGCAGTAAATAGGGAGTACTATCATACGATTTAAATATGTTAATCTAAACAAAATGGAGGTTGCCGTATAGCAAAGAGGAAGATAGGAGAAGGCTGCGAGGTCGAGATGTGATATTAGTGCTAAAACAGAAAACATAAAAATATCTTCTTAAATATTCATTTAGCAGTTTGCCATCTCAGGTACATGTCTTTACATGTGTTACATGTCTATTCTGTCAACAAAAGGCTTCTAGATACAGCCAGACATCTACAATGGATGTCATTATACACTTCACAGGCCAATTATGTCACATAAACTGGACTTCTGACCTCATTAAGCTAATTAGTGGTGTTTGTGTGCCTTGACCTGTAAAAGCCCTTGACAACTTAAACAACACCAACTTGGTGACAGAACAACACTGAAACCCTCAAAGTTCCATTCAGACCTAGTAGCAGAGCTCTGCCGCAGTGTCTAATGACACTGAATTGGTCACGACTGAGAAGAAAAAATTAATTCTGTCCATCGCTGTTGAAATTGAAGGATCGCAGGCACACCATATAATGAGACGATGAAAGAGGAAGGAGAGAAAGAGCTTCTTATCATATTATCAGGACCGACATTCCACTGCACATCCTTCTTTTTGCCAAATTCTTCAGAATAGAGATCTTATTCATTCCAAGATTGGAATGAAAATGATGGAAGTTAAATCATCAAATACTTCCTGTAACCACTGGCAACAGTCCAAGAGGATGATCTGATGAGCCGAAGAAACAAGGACTGGGAACTTCAGAATAGTAATAATTTGCAGTGTCTAAACAGAGCTGAAAGCTGACTTTGTAACCCCAGGCTGTCATGGTCAGTAGGAAGACTCCTGCATGCCCCATTTGGCCACATAAAAGCCATTCTTATCACTGAAAAACACAGTAGGAATGATGAGCATTCAGCCACTGTCTCAGGCTTTGCATCTATAGGAGTGAAACTAGAGAAAATAAACATCTGTGGCATTCTTACTACGTGGGCTGTGGTCATTTTTTTTTAATCAACAACCTTTCAGTTTCTGATTCACATCTGCACGGTTAAATTGAACGATTCCACACAGGAAAGTCTCCCTCTGGCATCGTCAATATGCACTTTGCCGACACCAATGATTTTCCTCATGACTGCCCTGAGCACACTCAACTCTAGACTGAGTCTCCTGTGCAAAGGAAGTATGTCACAGAAGGTGCAGACACACAGCAGATGACAGGAAACACACAGAGGAGAGCAGAGAATGTCAACAAAGACAGATGTCTGTCTATTCAGATTCAGATTCAGATTACTTTATTTATCCTGGGGGAAACTCCTTTGCAGCAACGGCACACAGTCTCGCAAAAGCACACAAGGGTAAGGGTGTGAGGTAAAAGATTAGAAAAGTGTACACAGGGATAGAGGGTTGGGGGGGGGGTGGGCAGATGCTTGGATAAATGATTATGTACAGACTATACAATTACAATTATACAAGTATTGGTCTTGTAGAATATACAGTGTTATGTCAGGATGTACAGGATTTACAGGTTTTTGCAGCATAAACAGGATATACAGGAGTTACAGGTTTTTAGCAGAATATACGTAGTTATATTACAATTGTATTAGAATATTGCCAAATATGCATTGTTATATTACATAATGTTATGTAATGTCACAGAATATACAGTTGGCTCACATACTAATGATGTGAGGAATTGTAAAGTTTGATGGCCACAGGTAGGAATGACTTCCTGTGGCGCTCCGTGGTGCATTTCAGAAGGATGAGTCTCCCGCTGAAAGTACTCCTTTGTCCGGCCAGCACATTGTGGAGTGGGTGGGAGGTACTGTCCAGGATGGAGTCCAGCGAGCTGATGGAGGAGAGAGAAAGAGATGGATGGAGCCTAAGGGGAAAATAGATAGAGAAAGACAGAGTGAGAAAGACAGGAAGAGAAGGGTGGGAGAAAGAGGAACATGCAGAGAAAAATGGCCTTGACCTACAAAGTAAATGTTAAATTCATTAGAACAGCATTTAATCTAAAGGTATGGTTTATAATTTGTCTCATAATAATTTATCATACAAATTATCATCAGCCCTTGTGTACTCAGAATATCCGCTGATTGAGTTGACCAAATTCCATACCATGGTACTATAATAGCTTCGTCATACATATATGAAATGTTTGCTTATGTGTTCTACAAAAGATATTTCATTAATATCCCCACCCTAAAAGAGGTCAAGCTGTTTGAAGGGGTGTGGTTGTTCTTTTGAGCGCTATCACAATGTTAGTTCACTGTGACGACCTGTCAGAGTACACGTAGAATACTAGTTATGACTGTAGGAAATCGTCACCTAATCACTCCCTAGAAGGGGCTGTGCATATTATAATCTCCTGTGATGACCTGCAGGCTGCTGATTCACAAGCAGGTAATTATTCATTAGCTCCAGTCCCAGCTGCAGGGGGGAGGAGATGGACTGAGAAGCTAATGGACCTGACTGGCATGACGCACACAGTCCATTCACCTGGTTGGAATCATTACTTCTTCTCATCTGGAGAGAAAACTTTATTTTTGTATTTTATTTTTTTGCATGAACATTATTAGTATTCAGATTGAAGGCTACGCATTTGAACTTTCAGGAAATTAATTACAATACTTGGCTACATTTATCAAAGATATTAAATGTACGTCTGTGAGTAATGTTACCTCCACTTTTGGAGTTCTACCATCCCTCATCCATCCAGCCATTCAACCAATCAAAACACAGTCTGCTTGCTTACTTCAGCAACAAAACCCCATTGTTTTCTTTCAATCAGCAAGTTTTCTCACATCCATGTGATGCTCTTTATCACTACTGCACCCTACTAACCCTACTGCAGATGATATTGAATGCACACAAGCAATGAAAAAATGCTAGTTCTGTGACAGGCTTGGCATGTTCACTGTGACCGTCATCCTCCTCTCCTGTGAGCAGGAAAGCACTGGTAGTTCAGTGGTAGGATTCTTTCCTACCACGTGCAGAAGGCCTGTGTTTCATTCCCGGTGTGGGTTCGAATCCCAGGCAATGCATTGAATATGTGTGCGCCTGTGAAATTTCCCCATTAGGGGACTAATAAGGGATCTTATTATTTTTTGGGGGGGTGAAAAAAAGTAACTGGTCGCCATTCTAAACCATTTCTACCACAACAGTTATTTTCCCATAAACTAGGTTGAGAATCTTACTGTGTTCAAACTCAGTTGCGTGGTATATCTCACAAAGGCTATACACAGCAATATAATTGCTCAAAAGACGCAGATGTAAGCCAAAAACAATTCAAGTCAGAAACAAGGTCATTAGCATGCACGTCAGACTTAAATTAGAACATCCTTGGTCCCACTCTGTTGTGTGTCCATGGGCAAGGCCACACAGCACAGCTTCCACTGCTATAGATTATTAGTAACATGTGGCTGATTAATCAAAGTCAGCTATAGTCAAACAAGGGCACTTGTTCCCAAAAGGAAAAGCATCATTTTGCACTTTTCATTAAACCAAAATGGGAATTTGATGCCCCTAAGATACCGACATCATCTGACTCTCACTGATTATTATTCTCTCTCTCTTTCTCTATGTGTGTGTGTGTGTGTGTGTGTGTATGTTTGAAGGGATCATGACAATGATGTATGAGCTTTGGGTCAGCCAGGGACAAAGTCAGGTTAATGTCACAGTATTGTGCATGCAGGATCACAATCTAGAGTAATAGGAAATTGGAATTATCCTGTGAAGGCTCTCTTTTTTCCACAAATTTTGCTTCATAATCTTTCATTCAAAACAGCCTCTCCCAAAAGTATCAAAAAGGGGGATTTTATATTGTTTATAAGATGAGTGAAAGAAAAGAACAATGAAATCTTGACATTGTACAGAATAGGAGAGAAAGGGAAAACGTAGACACTGAAATAAACTGTTGTATCACAAATATCTAACACAAAGTTTAGCATCGTCACACCGGAACACAAGATAGAAGCGGAGGAGGGTGTCTGGATCTTTTCACTCCTTGTAGCTGCGCGCAGTGTGAACAAGACTGTTATTAGGCTAAATCTTCCCAGTAATTGCTGATTGCAGGAAGCCAAGCTCACAATAGGCTTCATTTCAATGCCATTAGTTTCCATTTTTAATCAGCTTGTGAAAAAGACCCTGTGGTGAGTACCATTGTCACGGTTTCCTGTGAAATTATAATTGCCTGATTCTGTGATGGCCTCTCAGACAGTTCAGATCAAATGTCTGTTGATTAGATATCCCTATTGTGGTGTAGAAACCCTGGTTTGTAATTTCAAATTTCAGTTTTCTACATAAATATCCCCAGTTTACACCTAATCACAGTGCACCCCATCAGGACATCAGAAGTGTGAGAAATCTATACATAACCTAAAACAAAAGTCATAAAATGTATATCAACTGTAACATGTCAAACAAATCAGTATCTACATTGTGGTTAAATAGCTACAGATTTTTGGTTGTCTGCTTAAAGGTCCAGTTAGAATGTTTTAATTAATATTTGATAAGAAGTTGTGTAGCGGGGAGCTAAATGGTACTTAAAGTACATCAAACACAGCATTTAAAGAGAGATTCACACAGTTCCAATCCTTTTAGTGTCCAATAAGCAGTATTGTCTTTGTGAGATGTTTGTAACCCATTAAATGTCTGTTTTGGGATAAATCCTCTGTTCAGACTTGTGAACCAGTTGCTCAAAGGGCCTGCCTGGCCTTTCAGCACTGGTTTGGAAATCCATAACCCTGGTTTGTCAGTGTGTCTCACTGACAAGGGAATGGTTGTGGAGACTCTGCTACAGTTGTTATATTGGTTTTCAACCAGACATGCTTACCAGGCAGGGGGACATTTTCTATGTGCATCATTACTGTAAAGGAAATTCATTATCATGTTGAAGATTCAGATACATATTTATAATATTCCTTGAAGATATCAGCAATAAAAATATAATTGCATAATATCATTTTCCGAAATAATTTTCATAATGACTTGTTACTGTAACATTCACAGATGAAGAGAACAGGTAATAAAATAAACAAAATTACACTATAAACTTGGACTGAACAGTGTCTTCAAATTAGCATTGTAAAGTATTCCAACACATATTTAAAGATGTGGAGGCAGGCTGATAGAAATGACACTTCTTTTCTCAACATAACATATGACGAGACATTCAATGAGGATGGAATATTAAGTATGTGTATTATTCAGGAGTATGGATGGAAAGGCCAGCCATAGCCAATCACATTAGCTTGAAGCCACGGAGGAGCATGAGGAAATCTCAAGTGTTCCCATGGGAGCGCAACCAATTAGCACTCAAGCTTTCCAGCTGACATGTTGACCGGCTTCAGAGTGGGATGGCTGTGTATGTGTGTGTGGCTATGTGTTTGTGTATGAGTTTAAGAGCAAGGGTGTTTTATGTGTGGTTGTTTGTGTTTGCCTGCTGCAGTTCCAGCTCTAGCTAAAAAAAATACAGAGTCTAATCTAGTTTGTAACACAGCCTGTCAGTAGAGTCCACTTGAGGATGGACTGACAGGTCTCATGCGCTTGCCCAGACTGTGTGACCCTCTGGCTCATCACAATAAGCAGCTGGGAAATCAATATAGGAGCCCACCGATTTCACCGTGACTCCACTTAAAACGGAGTAAACACCACTCTGTTTTAGAATACACCCAGCCTATTAGTATTCAGGATGAGCGAGCGCTACCTGTTTGATCTGTGTTCTCTGCCTGTGGGTGCACGGCACTGCCTCGCCCAGCAGCACAAGGGATGTTTTATTAACGAGGTTTGGACTGCTTCACAAAATCAACAAGAAATGCACCTTGAAGCTATCTTAAATAAAGCTAATATAACATTTTGTCCCTTTCGTCAAAAGACTGGAAGACACACACAGTGATATTTTTCCACATAGAAATAGTCGGTCAAATAAATGGTCTGACACTACTGCACCACAACCTCCTCAATCCCACTAGAGACAATTTTTGGACTTTGCACCTCAGGGTTACCCATAATCCCCTGCTAACCTTTTTCAGAGAGCTGTTTGGTTGGTCTGCCTGTCTCCCCCCTCCCCTACCGTGGGGAGGGGGGAGACAGGCAGACCCTACCTTACAACACACCACCACATGGTTCAGCCAGACTCTCAACAAAGCCTGACATTATTGAGACTGACAAGGGCATTTCTGGCTTCACAAAGAAAGAATCCTCTCCAAGAGTGTGGCTGGGAGTAGAGGGGCAGCTGCACAAGCCCCCAGTGAGCAGGCTGAGAGACACCATCCACAGTACATCATCATAATGCAGGTACAAAAGAAAAATAACTACTAGGCAAAGATTTCAAGAGGAGAGAAGCATGATTTTGCATCACAATGTAAATGGAGATGTTTCGCGTGAGGTTTACATTGGAACGTTTTCTTCTCTCTCTCTCTCTCTGGAAAACATTCTCCTTAGGGGCTTCTTTGTTTAGTCCTCCAGACCTCTCAGAGACAGACACGTTACAGGAAGAGTGGCTCCCATGGTCCCCGGCCCGTAGGTCCCTCTAATCAGACGTGTGAATGCATTTCAGCTGCAGTGAAAGAGGAGTGTGATATTGTCTCTCTCTGTGCACTGATGTGACATAAATGACAGGATAGCCAGTCTCAGGCAGAGTGCAAAAACCCACTTTCACACTCATTTATGCATGCACATACATCTGCATGCTCACACACACTCTCACATGTGCATGCCTATAATGCATACACACATGTACACACAAAACAAACACTTGTACACACACACACATCAATAAATGCCCTGCGGCATCTTTTCCAATAAGTAAGGCTCTCATTGTTGTATGTGAGATATGGAGTAATGCATTATGGGAAGGTGTGTTTAAAAGAGGTGTACTCATAGGATTGGGATTGATTCAATGCTGAAACACTGACAGTCACACATGAGCCTTATGTCAACACTTGGGTCTCTGTCAAACACACAAACTTAAAAGCAGACACACATACAGGTTTATCGCACATTGTTGTTCTCTCTCGTCTCCTTGCGTGGAGACAACATTATTCTGTCTGTCACCAGACTGCTCCCATGAGAGCTTCTGCTGCTGTGACGCCTGTATATGCATTAAACACCACCCACTTAACTCGGCTTCCATGACACCTCTCCAGACTTCTCCAATGAGAACGAGGTGACGTGTCATAGGTTACTTCAGATATTGAATGTTGTAAATGTCAGCTCTTTCGCTAAAACCAAAGGCTTTTATTTCTGACACCAGCATCAGATGTCACTGCTTCCTACTCAATTTGATTTAAAGACAACCATTTTTTCACCAGTTGAGCTGTAGTTACATTATATTATGACATTTATTATAACATTATACTGTATAATAACACCTCTAATTCAGAGGCAGATGTCTGAGGCCGTCTGAGGTCAATAGCGTGGCTGTTAGATGGTTTATGCCTAAAAAGATGTAAAATGGATGTTCTAATTCAAGAAGATTACTGCTTCTTGTTCTGTTAAACAGATCACATGGCCACTACAACTACTCATCATGAGCACAAGAATGAACAAAGAGAGGATGTGAACTAACACAGATGTCCACTAATCAAATCATTGAATAAAACAAAAGCAAACATATGGCTGACTCCCTCAGTGAACCCTTAATTGCAACACAATAGAAAGTGACACTGGTATTGGGGCTGGAAGACAGCTGACTGACAGCTCCTGTCAGAAGACTGTCTTCATGATAGTTTGATTTGTGCTGTTCGTCAAAATCCCCCCCCCCCCCCACCCTTTAGTGACTTTCTGAGACCCCAATTAACCTCAAACTCACACAGGAAGACTGTTTATGCAAGCACATTTTCAACGACTTGTACTTAAAAACGCACAAACAAGCATGCACCGCTCTCACTCTCTCTGCACAGACACAAGGGTTTTCAGCCATAGTGTGTGACAGCCAATAGGGCATTGTTTTTATTCATGTGTCACTTAAATGAGTTTATTGGGTCAAGCTCTAAACTCAAGACAGTCTTATCTTGAGGTACTTCACATTTAACTACAGCAGTTTTATTATTCCTGGCAGGATTAATAAAACATAATATTGTCATGGGAAGGCCTCTGAGCTTTCATGAATTGGGTGATTTAACATTTGTATTAAGGTTACAAAAGGTTAGCAATAAATAGCCTCTGTTTTAACAATTAATGTAGCCAATGCACTTTTTACAATGGCACATGCATGCAGCTCTGAGTCCCTCTAGTGTCATCATGGAAAAAGATGGAACAAGTTCCGCTGTTTTTAAGCTCTATTAATCGATAAAACAATAATAAAAAAATATGTAATGTTTAAAATACATCTTTGAATACTAAATCCACCAAAAAGAAAGGTTTCAGAAAAAAATAGATATACATCACTGTCGACGATGCTGACTTACATGTGGGCTACACTATGCTTGATATGTGACGAGAAATAATAAAACAGGGTTATTTATACTATAAATGTAACATTTTAGGGGTCAAATGGCTTTTGGGAGAGGGGCTAAAATGGCTCTGTTGACAGAGAAGGTTGCCGACCCCTGGGCAAGCTTCAGTGTGCCATCGTGCCATGGCTACTATTGTAGCAAGCTTGTCTCTTTTAATCTATATAGCTCATTAAAGTTGACAAATCAATTGCAACGCATAGTACATCTATCAAAATAAATGTCATTCAATAATGTTCTCGTGGAAGCCTGTTTTATGGCTTGTTTATTTTAGCCTGGGTTTCGGGACAACCCCCATCTTGCAGAAAATCAACCAAATGGTTATCTCCACCTCAAGGCACGTCTTCTCTGCAAGACAATCTCTCTGCAAGACAAACTCCAAAAGCAAATACACAAGCTAACAATTCTATCAATTCTATGAAAGTTGTAACAGCAAATATTATTCTAACAATAGTTGATTATTATTAAATTTACTTCAAAGGGAGTTGCCTCTGACTTAGCTTTCATACTATGACATCATAATCGCTGCAAGTTATATACATTGGGAAGTTTCAGAAGGTAAATAATTTACGAAGACACAGTTGAACAGACAACAACGAGAGGAGTACAACCAGGCTGGAATATAAAACCAATTTAATTATTTAAAATTATGGATGAAGTTCTGTCCCCGCAGGAATGCGGGGCAGGTGAAAAGGAGGAATCACCCAGGATGGCTGTGGCTGAAGACCACAGCCTCTTAAAATCTTCAAACCTGTAAGATATGATTCAAAACCACCTAGTACACACACAGCATATTCTTCACAGTCTCTTCATGCAACAAATGGCAGCAGTGTATGTAGGCCAAATAAATAAATCAAACTGGAATTGGTACACACAAGTGTTGGCCAGTTACAGGCTTGGGTGGATCTGTTGACGTCTGTAGGATTCCTGAGGACCGGCAGGATGTGGCTGATTCTCATCCTGACAATGAGATCTCTGAGATCATCCGCGCCCGGGTCGCCCTGAAGATGCTGATTTCACAGCTGAATGTAAATCAGCAGAACGCAGATCTCTGTGAAGAGATGCTCAACCGCACCAGACAGCTGGTGGGTGTATGGAAAGTTCAGGAGCACACAAGACGTGCTTTTATCTCTACCGATGGCAATCAACAACAAAACCCTCACAGATTTCTAACTACACTGCACTATAAAACAGCATTATTGTCTCTAATCAATTTCTGTTCTTGCAGAAGCAAGAGAACGAGGCCCTAAAAAGCGAGGTAATGCTAAATGACTACATGTGGGTATGGACAGAGCTCGTCAGCTAGCTTGTAGGAAACACTGTTTCTCTTTCTATGAACTCTTCAGATGTCTTCCGTCTTATCTGAGGGGGAAAGGAAGACGGGCATCCTCGTCAAGTTGATCCACGTACAGTGGGCCCAACAGGTATCTCATCATCAACTTTTCACACACACACATACACATACATGTATTTAACATGTTGGAAAAATATGAATGATTGACTGCTTAGGGTTTGATTCTCAGGCACAACTGGAGGAGGAATACAGACTCGCTCTTGATAAGAACAATCAGGACTTGGCTGAGGTAGGATCTTTCTCCGTATGTAATATCAGACTGAGTTTCTGAAGAACTTTCCTGCTCTGGCAGAGTCCTGCTTGTGGTTTTCTACTCCTATATATATAACTGTGTTATTACAAAGAAGGGTTTGAGGTCTGTTTCTGTTTTATTTGTAGAAATCGATGATGATCGAAGAGCTTCTTGCCACTATCCAGGTATAGTAGAATGTCTTATTTTATTCCTTTTCTTTCTCATTGACGATTTCATCGATGATTACGATGAAAGCGCTTTCATTCTTGACCTTGAGTGTGTGTTCAGGAGCTGAGGACCAACCATCAAGACCTGGCGGTCAAGCTCAGCCCAGTTCAGTGTAGCGAGAAAGGGTGGGAGCAAGAGATGGAGTCCAAACACACCCATGTTACAAGCATCTAAACCACATTCTCATTTGTTTTCCACTATATCTCTTCTCTTCCTGCTCCCGCGCTCCCTCACTTTCTGTACCTTTGTCTCCGTCTCCAGCTGGTGGCGTCAGCAGAGCGACAAGGTGGTCAAGGTCATGGCCACCTTCCGCCTGCGTTTCAAACGCTCCGTGGGGGTGAGGACAAGCAAGAGGTCGGTGTTCAACCGATGCAACAAGGTCCACCCCGTCAACTTCGACGTCTAGTGAAGATGGAAGGAAAGACATTTAAAAATTATAAATACATTTGGCCTTGAAATTCAAGGGGAGCAGTGTCTTTTCACATTTGTTGAAAGTGTACACTGAATGTATGTATGAAAAAAAAAACTGGAAACACGCAGTCTTTTTCTCTAAACTATTTGTCCACGTTTTCCCTTGTGACATGGACAGAAGCTTTTTAATAGACCCAGACTGATTCAAAGCGTGTGCAAGGTCAAGTACCAGCAGGTGTTGCGTGGGCTCGGAGTGACCACGTGGACAGTGTACGATTCCTGCCCGTGGTTTATCGAAGTCCCTGGAGAGAGACTGGGGTCGGGGGCAGGGGGACGTCTCCCCGCCTGGAAATTTGCCATCTAGCACAGTGGGGTTATGTAACAGAGGGAGATGAGCAGCTGAAGTTTTAGAAACTTTCTTTAAATACATGGCTGGCTAGCGTTGTGGGTGCCTTTGTCGGTGCAGAACGTTTTGTCGACATTATGGGTTTTAGAGAAACTAAAAAACAGGGCTAACGACGCCCCTGGAATTTGGCATTGATTAAATATTGACGAACATGGTACAACATTGTAGAATAGTTCTTACTCCACACACTAGATGGCGACAGAGTACCTGCGCCCCAATTGCATGCGGTGCTGTCGCTTGCTAGAGAAAAAGAACAATATACACAACCTTCACCCTATCTAATGCAAGGTCTTCTGCATTGGAAGCACTTATAAAATCCTTAGGTTGGAGTTGTCGTATGCTATATTTTAAATCCTGCCATGGCCCAGGACATTCAGTCTCGTAAGAAACTGTTCAAAGACAAAATCCAACTATCAATTGATAAAAATAAAGACCAACTTTTCGCTTTGAGTCAAGATTTGTGGAACTGCCCTGAACTCGCATATGAGGAGAAACAATCCCACGACAGACTAGTGCGCTTTTTCACTGAAGATACTTCATGGTCAGTTGAACGTAACTATAAACTGGCAACTGCATTTTTGGCGACATGGGGTCCTTCTGCTGGCAGGGAGGATGACAGTATTTTGAATGTAGGCTTTCTTTGCGAGTACGATGCTCTGCCGGGCATTGGGCATGCATGTGGACACAACCTCATAGCAGAGGTTGGAGCTGCAGCTGCACTGGGTCTGAAAGATGCATTGGAAGGTGAACCAGATCTTCCCTTCCGTTTGAAGGTAAATAACCAAAAGTAAACTATAGAACATTTACTGTACCTGCAATTAGTTGAAATAAAATAAACTGTTACATGGGCATCATGGATACAACTTTGAGTGCCTACTAACTATGTCCTGTAAGGTCACTGTCATGGGGACCCCAGCAGAAGAAGATGGAGGGGGGAAGGTTGACTTGATCCTTGCCGGGGCGTTTGCAGACATGGACCTGGTCTTTATGGCCCACCCTGCTCAGCAAGATGTAGCCTTTCTACCCTGTGTGTCCATCATAGTGTAAGATTGGTAGTGTGAATGAGTTGTACTGTCCTATATTCTCCCATTTCTTTAAGAAACTATGTAGATCTACAGTATGTGAGTTTAAACTAAGGTGGGTATAGTTTTGTGGAGTCAACATCCCTGTAGCTGCCCTTAACCACCAGGATTATGTCTCAGCGTGACAGTGAAGTACCATGGGAAGGCATCCCATGCGGCCGCATACCCATGGGAAGGGGTGAATGCCCTGGATGCAGCTGTGTTGGCCTACAGCAACCTGTCAGCCCTGCGGCAGCAGATAAAGCCTGACTGGAGGCTTCATGGTGAGGGGGGATGGGGGGACTTAGTTACTGGAGACACGGTGACCAGGAGTGGGGTGGTTTGTGGTACTGTACTTCAGTCAAAATATCTTTGCCAATTTCTTTTCAGTGTTTCCCACATCCCTTTGTGTGTTATCTGCCATGGGTTTCATCTGCAGCTCACATTGCCCTGTTGTGTATTCTTCTCCAGGCATCATCAAACATGGGGGTGTGAAGCCTAACATCATCCCGGACTACACTGAGTTGGAGTTCTACCTGCGCACGCCACTCTTCAAAGATCTGGATGTGCTCAAAGCTAAAGCTGAGGCTTGCTTCAGGTCTGCTGCCATGGCAACAGGCTGCCAAGTGAGCATGTGCAAAATAGCTTATTCTTTCATTTTTGCTACCTTTTGTGAAGCTTCCTTCCTGTTAAAAATATTACTTTAGTCTGGGCTCCTTAGATGTAAACCCTACTGAAACATGAATCTCATTTTACTTAAATAAATTTGATTTACCTCCTATTCGTAGGTGGAGGTAACCTATCCACAACATGCCTACTGCAACATTCTCCCTAACTCCATACTGGAACAACTGTATGTGGAGAACGGGAGGGCCTTGGGGGTTCAGTTCGAGGAGGTGCCATGCAACTTTTCAGGTGAGAAATGTAATCATAAATAGAGCCAAGCACACCCTATGGAGTTCAGAGTGATGCGCAGTGCATACAATAAATACAGAGGTATTGCTTTTTGCTATCTTTTTCAGAGCAGGACATTTTTGTGCATCTTCTCAGGTTCTAAATTTACATTTACATTTATTCATTTAGCAAACGCTTTTATCCAAAGCGACTTACAATAGTACAGGGACATTTTCCCTGAGGCAAGAAGGGTGAAGTGCCTTGCACAAGGACACAACATCATATAGCCACAGCGGGGGCTCGATCTCACAACCTTCCGATCATGAGGCCAACACCTTAACCATTGAGCCATCTGACCCCCAGGTTCTACTGACTTTGGGAACGTATCGTTTGTTGTTCCTGGGATCCATCCTTTCTTCTATATCGGCTCTGATGCCCTGAACCACACTAAGGAATACACCGCCGCTGCAGGTAGGCCACTGCTCATTTTCTGGTCTGAGTTTTAAAATATCAACCATATGTAGTGTTTCTTGTGTGGACATGTCAGAATGCTTGCAGTGTTAATCATTAATTGGCTACGTGACTAATGAGCCGCAGCACGGTCCCATAAAGTCTGAGATGTGTCACTAAGTCACATTCACTGCAGAGATTCGGTACAAAATAACCCTCATCGTTTCTCAGAACATTCAGGGCAATATCACATCTCATGGTCTTCCAATCAGATCTTTGTTATCTTTATTTTCCTGCCCCGTCGTTAGGTGCAGAGAAGGCCCAGTATTACACCCTGAGGACAGCCAAGGCCCTGGCCATGACTGCAGTAGATGTGCTGTGCAGCCCTGAACTGCTGCAGAGAATCAAAGAGGTGTTCAAACAAGCCAAACTGACCCAAGAGACAGGAGTCAGTAGCTTGGAGACTGCAAAGAACCTGCAATGAAACACTGCTCCACCGTGGATGCACTTCCCCATGAAAAAACTATGCATTCACATTTTAAACATTCCATGACCATGAATAGAATGTATTCAATGAATTGACAATTAATAACTGATGCTAGAAATTTCTCCAATTAGAATAAAGCTTTTCATTGATTCATCTGTGTAGAAGATTGTGATCTTTTTTGGTAATCAACATTCTTTTCTCTCAAAAAAAACATAACATTTATTTAAATGTTTGATAATTAGCATTACAAAATATAGTTTGTGTTGAGAAATACTGACACGGATGCATCATGACTTTAAGACAGTAAATACCCATTATGTGGCTATAAGAAAATATCTACTTGATTGAATATCTACACGAATGCTAATATCTAACCACTAGTACAATGTACCTCAAAGCCCAACTGCACATAAAGACATGCGCTTCAGTAGTACAAAATACCAATGGCAAAAAGACTGATGATCAATGTTTTTTTTTTTTTTTAACAGTACTTTTACACAAACTCAGTTTACAGCTTAAATCAGTGAACAATTGTGCTTTTCCTATTTTTGGTTTCATGTCCTTTCATTGACAAGGCAAACAATCCACATGCCAGTGTTATTGAGTGGATGAGTGAGAAAAGTGAAGCTATTGTTATTTTCTTTTATATCAAAAGGGTGCATCTATTTAACAATGTTACTCTACAGAACAGCTAAAACAAAAAGGAAACTTATCAACCTGATTAATAGTTAATGGGGCATTTGGGGGTGTTGCTGTAATATACAGTCCACGGGCCTTGTCCAGTTTACACCCCTTTGCATTCGAATTTTCTCTTATTATTACTAACATCAAGTAAGTACATAAAACATTTTAACTTTAGGATTCACAAACTGGAATGATGTAGTCCAATGAAGTTACCGGTAGAGCTTAATTCAACCAAACCCCTTGCCTTTTTGGTTGTCATGCAAATGCTCACACGTTGAAAATGAAGAACTGATTGTTTAAGAGGCTGGGTCAAGAAGGCAAAGTTCACCTTGCATTTATAAGCAGTTTGTCAGTCTCTCTCAAACTGAAATGACACCAAAACAACCATGTTGTCCTCTCCATGACCTTTGTCAAGGTAGTCAGTGTAGTTGCCTTGACTGAGTCTTTGCCATAGACCCTGTTTTCCCGAGTCTTCCATGGGAGAGTCACACGGGGACCACACAAACATGAAGGCCCAGGGTTAGGAGTAGATGGACCAGTAGATTATGTTGAAGAGAGCGTAGGCCCCTGGAAAGATGACCCTGGAGTACTTGTCTATGGCGTGGGTGTCAATCCAGATGTTGACATAGCCTCTGGAGCTCTTCACCTGGCCCGTGATCTGAGGGTCCCCCAGTGCCACCTGGGCCAGCATCCGCTCCTGGCGGCTGCCGTTCTCTGGCATCCCATAATTCCCTGTGGTGTTGACCTCCATGGTGGTGTAGCCTGTGATCTGGGGGTCTGTCATCATATCTTCAGGGTTGCCAATGCCGCAGGTGCATGGCAACTGCAAATAGAAAGAACATTTTATGTACAGTATGTGTATTGGTTTATGTTGTTGAGGTAGACAGAAGGTAAATCGTATCTTTAAACTGGCAAATCATAAAACTGAGAACTTGACGGAACCCATCTACTTGAGATGTTCTAACTAGGGCATCTCATAATGATAAGTTCTAACAGGATGTTTGTGAGGAAAATGTAGTTCTTCAGGCAACATAAGCTATTTAGTTCCATATGCCACGACATTGAGCAGATGGAGAAACGTAGCATGAGCAACATTGCACCCCAGATGCAATACTAAAAATAAATCCTGATAATAACACTTGATTACATTTGACCAGACCAATATCGTTTTTTGAAAATCATCTTCATATAAAGTTTTCCCTCAAAAGCATTCGAGAGAGGAATAAATTTAAACTGTTAACAAAAAATACTTTTGAAATCACAACATTCAGATCAATTTGACAACAGTTTAATACATTAATTGGAGGAAGTTCATAACTAATAAAAAACTCACCCTCTCCCTCAGTTTCCTCTCTTTCCTCTCCTGCACAGTCGAGAGGTAGTTGACGGCTGCATACTCTATGACGGAGAGGAAGACGAAGACAAAACTAACCCACAGGTAGATGTCCACAGCCTTAATGTAGGACACCCTGGGCATAGAGGCGTTCACGCCGGTGATGATGGTGGACATGGTCAGCACAGTAGTGATCCCTGAGATAAACAAGGCCGTGGAGAAACCAAGATCATTTAACAAGTTTGGCAATATACCGTAAAGTAGGTGATCTTCATGAAAATACAGCTGAAATCATGGTGCAGCACTCGTCTACAGTTGCTCATTCTTAGGCTTGGCAACATCTATCCACTTAATGCTACCAAGCTTCTTAGGAGATGTGTTCTGAGCCTGAGAGCGGGTAGTCTGTCCTACCCAGAGGGACCCTGGCAGGCACGGCCCTGCGGTCGATCCAGAAGGACACCCAGGACAGCATGACCATGAGGGTGGCGGGAAAGTAGGTCTGAAGCAGGAAGAAGAAGATGTGGCGCCGCAGGGTGAAGTGAATGTACAGACGGTTGTACCAGCCTGGGGATGGGAGGAAAGACACATTAATACTGGATTACTGACCCACAGATAATGTGTTTTGTGTGTCGACAGGCCAGAGTGGAGCTGAATTGGGGTGTACCTGTGCTGCTGTAGAAAGCCAGCTTGGTGGTGGTGTGAAATTTCTGGATGAGGAACTGGGAGAGAGAGATCCTTTCGTCTGTGTTTAATGACTCGTTTCCTTTCTTCCAGTACAGCATCAGGTCGTCATCCGTGTACGCATCTAGAGAAACTCACCCAGATTACAATCATCAGCTATTGATGTGTGATATCATACAATTATCTTGTATTGTTATCTAACAAGGATTTAGACTTGATCTGAATAGACTAAACATATGGCTAGGTATATATTGCTTGGGGCATTGTGTGGCAATATTGATCTTAAATTGCATTTAAACTAAACAACACTCTAATTGACCAATTAGCCCCAAACTGATCAATGGAGTTAGGTAATGGATTAATTAAAAGCACTCACAGCTCTCTATTTCCAGGGAACACGTCTGAGTGTCTAGCGGGAAGCGACTCAGATCCATGTTGCACATGGCTGTGACTGTGACTCTGAAAAAAACACAAGAACATGATCAGATCACGATCTCACCCAGCTCTAGTCTGACAAACTGTCTACAGTTCAACCACTTGGTAAACTAGGGTCTGATCATTTCACTGTTTTAGTTTGACGCATGTATCTTAAATAAATAGTCCTATTATCATCATCAGTAAACACGCTCACGAACACATCCTGGTTCCAGCGGTTCTTGTTGAGATTCATGGCAGACAGATTCGTTTTGAGCATTTCTACAAACATGCTCTCTGAAAACAGATCAGTGATCTGTGCGTGACCACAAGGTCACAATCCTGGCTGACTGCTTGTTTACACTTTGATTGCATCTGTTGAATAGCAACGTCTGGCAGACAAGAAGAGAGAGAGTCTGTTGGCATTCACTCCCGATTACAACAAGCTTGCCCATCTGGAACACTAATACAACAATAACTGAACAGTGACCTTGTATTAATTGTTTGGCATGATTAATTTAGTGACTATGATTAAAGTATAATTCCAGTCGGCTGATATGTAAATACGTATGTACAATGTAAAGGCTGCCAACTTGGCCCTACCTCAAACTGTACAGCACGTTTCCATCAGGGTGGACCCTCAGCATGACGTTGTCTGTGGTGGTGTCGTGAATGAACGACCTCTTGGAGTGGACAAAAAACATGTCTGGCACCCAGATCTTCTTGGCCAGCCGGCTGTCGAAGGTCATGCTCTGGTTGTTGGTGCTGGGAAAGGCTAGGCGCTCATCCTTCCAGTAGTGGCGCAGGTACAGCGTCATGGTGAAGTCCTACAGCAACGAGAGGTGTTCAGTCTGACAGTCTTCTTGGGTAATGTGCATGACTTACGGATGTGCTTGGATCACTTGAGGTTGAAACATTGATGAATATATTTTGCGGATATTTTCAAAGAGAGAAAAGTAAAATAATCATGTCTCATGTACCATGTCCACTTCTGAGATTGTGTCCAGACTTTCCACCTGGACATCTACTCCAACTGGGATAGGAGGACCTGAAATGAATCAAGACCATTTTAACAGCACATTCAAATGCTATAGATTAGAAGATACATTCTTCTTCAAAGACCAAATAACAGGTAATTTTAGCACAGTTCCATCTGGTCTTATCCAAAATAAAAATATATTTATAAAAATATATATTTTTTGCTACAGGCAGTAAGAATGCACGAGTTGACTGACTGATGGTAGAGAGGCAACAGGATTCACAATGGCTTTGATACAATTCGTAGTATCAATCTATTGAAGACACAAACAAATAGTGAGCATGTTTTCAGGGAACAAGCTCTGTGCCTTGTCCCATCACTGCTCCGGATTCTATTTTTGACCTATTTCAGCCTCTCCTCTCTATCCACTGCCGTGCAACGCAAACACATTTAGGTCACGATGGATCAAAGTTGCTGCAGCCACCCAGCATCTGGATCCTTTCCAGTGATTTTTTTTCTTCTTCTTCCAACAGATTTCCCATTTAAGAGCTGAAGCTGTTGAAGTCTCTCTGGTCTCCAATCTGGCCATTAAAGAGGGCCTGAGTGTCAGGTCAGTGTCATTCTTATTGTATTTTGAATATAGTATTGTGTAAACAGAATTTGACACAATTTTGTTTTTATGAAGATATATATATATATATATATATATATATATATATACACACACACACACACAGAGAGAGAGAGAGAGAGAGAGAGTATGCTAAATAAAGGCTCATAAAGTGCTCACAAATAATTCCTCCTTTGCCCTAAGCTACCCAGATGGAGGGGACTTCAAGTGTAAATAAAGAAATGGAGCGTGCACAACATGAACATATTTCATGAGAACAAGCCATTACAGTCCCCTCATACAGTACAACAGGATGGAGCTATCGTTCCTTTAATCCTGCTCGGAGCCACAGAAGAACCAAATCCCTTTACAGCAAACATAGAACTAAAAACACACTTTAACAGCAATTACTGTGTACACCAACCATGTACTGTACCTGGGAGGAAAATGCATGTACAGCTTGTGATGTTGGTGTCATTAAGAGTCCAGCCAGAGAGTGGTTTTATTACTATTTCCAACCAAGCCCTGATGGTGATTGACCAAGCCATTGGTTGAGTGATGAAATGAACAGAGCTTATGGAGACTGCGTTCACATACAGTGCTAAACCCATAATGAACACACTAAGTACAGTATGTTGAAAAGATACAGCTAACAGACATGATTTGCGGGTAGCACTTTAAACCGAGGCATTTGCAAAGGATAATAAAGATTAAATCCAATTTTTCCATCTGAATTTTGTAGTCAACATACTGTATCTGTTTTTTCGATCAGTCTGTCATTTTAAATGGAAGCATCTTGCGAGGTAAATTCCTCCACACATCTTTTTACCATCACACATTTGAATAAATAAAAGTGGTGGGCAAAGTTTTCGTTTAAATCAACAAAACTAAGGTTAATCAATTGTGTATTTAAACTTAATTGCTACAGTTATTTTTCTGAGAAGAAATCTGACAAAGACTCGAGGACTATTGGTCGGCCATCTTTACCTCCAAATGCTGGCCTCATGGTGAAGTCATGATCATCTATCCTCAGCAGCTGCTCAGACTTGGTCATTGGAGACTTGGTCATGTCTGGACTTCGCTTCAGAATAGGGCTGTGGGAAGAGTCAAAAGTCTACGTCAGTAATTATTTTAGTGTCGTGACATGAACGAGATTTGATTCTGATGGATTAACTTTAAAATAAAAATGGTGTTGTTGTTATTTGTTGTTTTTACGTCAGTGAAACGTTTGTAGGCCTCTACATAAAGCACATGAAGGTCTGACCTTCCTGTCTTGTGACCTCCTCCTCCCTCCATTCTGGATGTTTCTCTCCTTGACCTGTTCACGAAAGAAACACATGGTTGTTCTTTCCTTAAGGTAGCGACATTCAACCAGCCAAACCTACTAGCACTGCATATCTAGTGGTCAAAATGTTAGTAAAGACTTAACTCAGTATCATCCCTTTATTCTCAGATAAAAAAAGATTATATTGTAATATTATTACACCCAATGTACGGCCCGGAAGTAACTGGGACCCGTGACCCCTAATGGGAATAAGCGGTAGAATATTTATTAATGAATGAATTAACATTATAATATTCCAAAATATTGTTTCCTTATTTTCAACAAAAGAAGCAAAATAATTTTTGGTTACTTTCATAACCGTTTCATCCTTAAAAGATGAACAGGGCATCAGTACACACATCCGCAGATCAACAGGCTGTTGTGTTGTCAGTCTTTGAAGTGTTTCAACTGTAAGCTTGTAGGCGGCCTTATCCATGTCACGACCGACAAAAAGAAATTGTGTAACAGAAGAAAAAGGTTTCTGAAAATTCTAAAATGGATTCATGGAATACAGCATGCAGCAAAACATTGGCATGGAAGGTCTGAGAGGCGACACAACCTGAGAGGGAGACGTGTGACAAAGCAAGAGAGAGAGAGAGACCAAGGCAGAAAAAAGAATGATGCTTAGGGAAAGGCTGAGAGTGATTGGACTGACAGATAGACAGAAAAGACACTGACTGACAGACTGATAGCGAAAGAAGGGCTTCCCAGGGGTGTCTGCATGGTGATAACTGCCAGGGGCTGCTGTTTAAAGGGTGCCACTCCTCTCCGTCCAGCCCAGCAGCTGGTTACTAATCCTCTTGGCAGAAATGTCTCTCCAATCCCCTCTCTGGCCCAGAGAACAGACTGTCTGTACAATGATGTGGTGTGCCTCTAGAAAAGCACTCTACCTCGGTGACGTGGTGGTATCTCAACGAACACGTGTTCGTCATGTGTTACAACATATACTTTATATACTGATAATTATTTTTTACTTTACAGTATATATTTTCCAAGGCCTGTAGAGATTTTTTTAATTCATCAAAACCCCATAACCATAAGCCACTTATTTCATCAGCTGAATCAAACAGATTGACAGGAGCTTGTTTTTCTAGATATGAAAGTATCCCGCTGGGCCCATCACATGAGAGTGATGGCTTGCCTACTGTGTCTAAAGGAGGCATGGGTGGGATTACCACATGAAAGGGCCTTTGGAATACATTAAGTGGGTCTAAATCACTCAAAGCTGATAGTGATGCGAAAGGCACCCAGCAGCTATGTAGGGGCGAGCCTTATCTTCATCACCATTTCACATTAGAAGTCTACTTGATGTTATTCTGTTCTGTGCGATTCAACTCCCACATCTCAGCATACATTTTGCACTGTACTGTGCCAACATATTTGTGAATGACTTTTTTATGTAGGTACAGTATCGATGTTATGAAAGCAAGTCTGATATATGGTTTCTTACAAGTGCCTTCTTGTCACTCAAGGTCACTTGTAGCTTTGAATATAGATGGGGTATTTATTGATGATCTTGCATGCATTTTGCATGCTGTATCTCAGTGCTATATCACCAGCACAGTGAAAGGTGAAAGCTTTCCACCTTCAGACTGACAACCACTTACACAAGGGACATTTTTACCTGTGTCTATCTGTCTGCAACAGGGAATTCTGCATCATCAAACAAAGTACGCAAAAATATATGGAGATTTAGGTCTTCCTCAGCTGTCCTAATCCCCTGTCTGAATTTATCTGATTTCCCTGTTCTGAGGGGGCAGAGCAGGTGAGCAGCACAGACAGTACAGGGCAGTGTCAGGTGATCAGGTTAAGATAGCTCCAGTCCAGGGCCATTTGCATTCACCTTTGCCAATAAAGAATGACAAGCAAAACAAACCAAATGCCCACGCGCAAACTGTCAATGAACAAGAACAATTATGATTGAGTATAAATGGTTCACGATGACAGGATTATCTGTGTGTTTTTGCAGTGTTACATTTACAGTCTATTCATTCAGCACTTGCTTGTCTCCAATTTGCACTAATGCAAATATTCAGACATGTATCTCTTGCAGATAGAAACTACAGCAGAAAAGGCAGCATCGTGTGCATAGTTCTAACAGTCTTTTGGTGGTCAGAGTCTGTGAATGTTCTTTCTTTACCAGGCATGGTGCCAAATGACCACATCTCAGCTTCGGGGCACAGTAATGAATAGAGAAGCAGAAAAAGTGAGTGTGTTTGTTTCCTTACCTGCTCTGTTTGTAGGTCTCCAGCTTGTGGCCCCTCTGCTGGGCAGCTTTCCCAGCCACCCCTCCCAGACACACACAGATCAGCACAAGGACAGCATCCACCTGCATGGTGCTCATTCCCCCACAGACACTCCTCTTCCTGAGAGTCAACACCCACTCCCTGGCATGGCTGAAAATACTTGGCAGTCCTTGGGCATTGTCATCTTCAACTTCAGGGCTGATGGACAAGAAGACACCGTGCACATCAACAGCGTAAGATGCAGAAGTAGCAGTGACGGTAGCTAGTAGCTCTGATAGCAGGAGTCTGGCTCAACAACATCCCCACGTTGCTTAATCTCCACAGTGGGAAAAGCAATTTTGACTAAACCCATAAATCCTTGAGCGTCAGATGGCACAGATTTGATCCCTCCAGTGGCGAATGTGCTTCTGCTCTGCTCTGCTTCACTCTGCTCTGCTGTGCTCAGATGCACTCTGCTTTCAGCTACGCTGCTCCCTCCCAGACCAATTCTCATAATGATACGGCGTGCTCATTTGAGAGGTCAATGGTTGGAGATACCGGATCACTCATACAGACAGGAAGTCTCTGGTGAGGAAGGCAGCTTAATTTCAGCTACTAAGAGACTTTATGGTGGAAATCAATGTACAGTACTACAGTGCACAGTTCAATGTGTCAATATAGGAGACACACAATCCAATGCATGGATGGGGATCAGTCAAAGACCAACAGCCCATTAATGAAACATGACACAAACATAACCTCATCCATAACATCACAACATAATTCCCACAAAGTGGTCATACACAGTATGAGGCTGATTATCACTCCTTTTTTTACTCTGCTGTCCCAAGACAGACACATCTTGTACGTCCAACCTGTTGAAACTCAATATTGTGGTGCAGTAGTGCGTGCTGGTAGAAGCTGAAACATATGCTGTTATTCTCTCTCACATGTTGAGTCTTTGAACAAGCCAATCATAAGGGCTGGGGACATGAACGTCACGCATGGAAGGTTTGTGTCCCTCGTTTCCTTTGTGTTTTTATAGCTGACCGAACAGTTGGATTATTAGATGACGAATTTGGGTTAGGTTCCATAAACATCAATCTCAATATTGGTGTAAGTAAGGTTTACTGGCATTTGTGTTTGATATTTTTGGATCTTTTCATTGAGAAGGATTTGTATCATGACCCAGTTTATAAAAGAAGTGCTGTAAATGAAAGCCATATTTCCAACCTATCAATTACAATGGTAGAATACAAAGATCTGCATGAATTTGAAGAGACTGAAAACAATACATCAGTACTTCTAGACAACACCTGGTCCCAAAATTAACCCACAAAGTGTGTTTGTGTTCTATGATTTATATGGATATTATGAAGATTATATAACAGTCCTGCAATGCCTATAGGAGCACAGTGATGTTCAATTGACAGAGGTATTGCTTGACTTCACTACATTTCCCCTCTATCAATACCACTGAATGACAAGCAGAAGAAAATGCATTTAATCCTGGGGGCCCTCTGCTGGGGGCCACATTGATATGTGCGTTTCAGTGAAAATATATGCACATTTACTGACCTCTACAGGAGAATATCTTCTTTGACGTTTGCTTACGGAATTCTTAAGAGACCTATCTTTTTGAAGACAAATATCCAAGGATTTCAACACAGAACCTGAAAAAGGAAGATCAACCAATAGTAACAGCACAAAAAACCGCATGTTTCTGCTTTTTCGTCAACATACTTTGAACACTAAGGTGACGTTTGAAGCAAACCTGGCAACCCATCTCTGTTTACGTCAAACGTGTAAACGTCAGTTGGCGGGTCTTTAGAAAAGGATGTTATTGAATAGAAAGGATAACAAACGATCAGCAGAAAAATAGTTTTGCAATCGTTGTGGATCACAAGAGTGTCAAATTTGGAAGTGGACAGCACGGTGCCAGCGGTGGAAAAACATCGTATTAAGTTATTTTGTTTCTTGTATCGGCATCGACAAGTTGATGACAAGATGAGTTCCTCCCGGGAAATAAAACGTAATTATCACTCAAGTTGTTATCCTCTTAAACCCTAATATCTCTATCAGGCGTCAAGGTCTTCATAGCTCAGTTGTAATGGAAGAAAGAAGCGGATTTGCGTGTGACTATCTGCTTTTCTCATCTCCCCGATATTGCAGAGTTACAGAAGGCCAAGACAAAGGCCCAGAACAGCTCTAACGTCAAAGAAGAGGCCAACTTGTGCAATCAACTAGGGGAGCTGCTGTCCAGAAATGGTAGAGACTTTTCTTTAGTCACATACATGTTTATGACTCCCCAAATTCTCAACAACAATATTTGCATCATGGCAATACTCATAGAGCAGGGATTAATGCAGCACATCTAACCTGTTGGATTTGGTTGTCTGCCATTGTTTTATGCATAGCTCTGTGATCTGTGCACAATGATTGTATTTATGTTTATTTAAACGGGTCTTTGGTTTATGTGATCAGTACAGTACAGTACTCAGACCTAGTACAGTGACTAAATAAACTCTTTATCATAGGTGATTATGAAGCTGCTATTGAGGAGCATAGGCAGGAGCTTGCTCTCTCCGAGGCTCTGAATGATGTGATTGGTCGGGCTATTGCCAATCGTAAGATTGGAGAGTGCTATGCGGAGATGGGCAACATTGAGGCTGCTTTAAAGGTAAACAAACGATCTCCAACACAGGCAGGTTAACATTGAACCAGTGGTGACTGGTAATAATGACGCTCCTTCTTTGTGATGTCTATGTTTTGTCTTTCCAGCACCAGAGGTGTCACCTGGACTTAGCCCGCTCTGTCAGAGATCACGCAGAGGAGCAGAGGGCTTTGGCAACCATCGGCCGAACCTTCCTCTTTAGATTTGAGTCAGACCAATCAAGGGACAGTTTGAAACAAGCAGAGGATGCTTTCCGGAGGAGCCTGGCTATTGTGGACGAGCGTCTTGAAGGTGTGTGTGTGTGTGTGTGTGTTAGTGTGTTTGTGTCTCACCAGGTTTTAATGGATCACTTTAACCACGTTCCATCCACTTCCTTTCTTCCTTCACCCCTTTCCTCCATCCTCTCTCAACCCCCTCTCCCTCAACCCCCTCTCTCTCCCTCCATGTCCACACACCTCATCTCAGGTACGGTGCCAGGGCGCGAGCTGAATGAGATGCGGGCGCGCCTCTTCCTCAACCTGGGTTTGGTATGCGACCACCTGGGAGAGCCTAAGCGCTGCAGTGAATTCATCCGCCGCAGTGTGTTCATTGCAGAGTAAGAAACCCATCCTTGCTTTCAAAACTAGAGCTCTTTGCCCTGCATAAGGTTTTTCACCCCAGTGTGGTGCCAGTTCATATGACCCAAGATATCGGCTGATCTCATCAGCTCTTTCTGTGATTTTGTTTGTAGAAAGAACCAACTTCTGGAGGATCTGTACCGCGCCAACTTCAACCTGGGTAACATCTACTTCCGTAACGGGCAGCACTCCAGTGCTGTGCGCTGTTTGGAGCAGGCAAAGGAGTGTGCCCGAAAGATCAAGGACAAATTCAGTGAGAGCGAGTGCTTCCACTGCATCGGAAAAGTAAGAACGAACACTTTGTCAGCTGTTGTTCTCCTCTCTCCTTTTCTCTTCCCCCCCCCCACCAGGTTTCTTACAACTGTGTGTGTGTCCAGGTGCAGCTCTCTCTGGGGGACTTTGTGGCAGCCAGGCGTTCACTGAAGAAGGCCTTCGCTCTTGGCTCCCAGCAGCTGGTGGACAGAGAGGCTGTCAAGAGGGCCTTCAAACACGGTGAGACAGAGACAGTAATAGGGGGAAGGTAAAAGAGATGGGAGAAGTATAACAAAATTAACTTTACGTTAGAGAAGGGGTTGTGGCGTACGGCTGGGTGTAGACTGATAGTGAATTAAACTTGGAACACGAGTGGAAAGACATTTAGTAAAAATAAATGCGTCTTATGTGTTTGTTTGTCTCACCGTGTTTTGACTTAGCGATCCGAGGATGTCAGCTGGAAGAGGCAGGGGAGGAACTGGGCGAGGAGAAAAATACCCAGCAGTCTGTCGAGCTGGCAGAGCAGCTGGGAGACCTTTACTGTAAGGTTGGCTGCTACCGCAAAGCCCTGGAAGCCTACCGGACCCAGGTAACGGAATCATTTACATTTATTCATTTAGCAGATGCTTTCATCCAAAGCAACTTCCAATAGAGAGCATTACAAAAGAGCATTGGTCACTGAACATAGCAATCTCTCTCACAGATATTTTCTTCCACAGTTGTTAACTTCTAATCTGCTTGGTTTATTTACATTTTCCATTAATAAAAATAAGTTAATGAGGGCTTTTTCAGTGACACCTTGTCTGTGCATGTCTCTGTGTGTGTTTCTGAGCAGCTGTCTGGTGCTGAAGCCCTGGGAAAGCCTGGCAGAGAGCTGGCTGTTATCCACGTGTCTCTGGCTGCTACCTACACTGACCTGAGGCAGCACCACATGGCTGTGGAGCACTACCGGCAGGAGCTGAGCCTGCGCCAGGGCAGCCCCACCGAGGTACGCATCCCCCGGGCCTGGCCTGGGACACGCACGAAACATACACACGCTCACTGACTCATGCTTACATCGAAGAGTCAGGAAGAAAAAGGAAACGTTTGGTAGCTTCTTGAATATTTGGTGTGTCGTAGGAGTGTACGACGTGGATGAACATCGCTGCCTCCCAGGAGGAGAGTGGCCTGGACATGGATCATGTAGACTCCAGCTTTAGCAGTGCCCTGACCTGCGCCCAGAGTGCTGGTCAGGCTAGGCTACAGGTGAGACACATTATCAGATGATTGTTGCTCAAATGTTGCCTGCTTTTCACGCTGTCCCATGTTCTATTCCGAGTCACAGAAGGGATGTCTGTTCTGTCTGTTTTTCCGCTCCCAGAAGCGAGTGTTGAGGGCGTGGCTAGCTGCCCAGAGGCGTGGGGGGTCATCGCAGGGTGACAACACGGATGCTCGTCTGCAGGAGCTGTGCGCTGCCAAGGGCTGGGGGGCGGACGGGAGCGAGGGAGAGGAAGACGAAGAGGAAGAGGGGATGGAGAACAGTGAACCTCTGGAAGACAGTGACATCCCTTTGTCGGACTCAGGTGAGGAAGGGATACCGGCGTCCTGATTAGGATTGTCCTTTGCTGGGACCCATATTTCCAAGATGGAAGGAACAGCTGGAGGCTGATGTTCAACCCTGCAGTATTGCTTGTATTGCTGCTCTAAGAAGTCACAGATCCCCTCTCTTGTCTGCTCCTAGATGATGACTTGGAGGAGTATGATAAAATGGTGACTGGGAGGAGAAGACCAGGCAGGGTGAGCGCCACCAGTTCAGGTCTCATCGCTCCAATGTTCAGTCAAGAAGTTTCCGTGTCTACTTGTTATATCTTGTAAGTCTGCACATGCTGTGAGAGTTGGGACTGACCCTCGCTTCATCTGTTGTCTCTCAGTGGAACAAGAGGAATGAGAAGGGCGAGACGTCACTGCACAGAGCCTGTATCGACGGCAACCTGAAGCAGGTCCAGTACCTGGTGGAGCAGGTGAAACCTACATACACTACTTTTTTCTTTTTTTTACATTAATATTGTCTTAAATTTCTATTTAGTTTTTCATATTTGTCCAGGTGAATAAATGATATCATTAAAACATGTTATTTGATGTGCTGAAGATGTTTGTGCAGTAATGTATACATTCATATATTCTCTGTATCTCTCTGTGTACCTCTGTGATGTCAGGGTCATCCTATCAACCCTATGGACTACTGTGGCTGGACTCCCCTACATGAAGCTTGCAACCATGGACACCATGGTAATACATAATCACAGCACTAAAACACACACACACACTCGTATAACTATTCTCTTAGGCATCTCTGTGTTTAAAACCCTTATGTTTCTCTATTTGTCTCTAAATCTCACCCCCTCTCCTTCCTCTCAGATATTGTTGCAGTGCTGTTGGAGCGCGGGGCCAACATGAACCACCCTGGGGGTCCACTGTGTGAGGGCGTGACCCCTCTCCACGATGCCCTCACCTGTGGCCACTTCCAGGTAGCCAGACTGCTGATTGAGAGAGGGGCTTCCGTCACCATACGTAACTCAAAGGTGAGTGTGTGTGGTTACTACGTCCGTACTGAAGAATTGTGTGTACGTTTTCTGTGTTTGTCTGAGTGTGTGTGTGCGTGTGTGTGCCCCCTCCCCAGGGTGAGACCCCCCTGGACAGCCTGCGCATGTGGCAGAGAATGTACAGCAGAGAGCTGGACCAGGAAGCCAGACAGGAGTGCACCATCACAGAGAAGCTGTTGAGGAGAGCTCTGGCTGGGGGAGGTGAGGCCTCACTGCATGGACGCTGGATCCAGCCAGCCCAATAGCTTCTGCGTATTGTCCTGTCAAAGCTCCATGGGACATTAACTGATCAGTCATCATGTATTTGCCTCAGTGTTATAGAGCTAACCTACTCTAGACTGTATAGGTAATTGAAAACAGTTGTCCGTTCACTGAATTCTATTCTTATAAAATGCCAAACCCTTTGAGAACCACAGGGTTTTAGGTCCAATTCTCTTGTGCCTTTCTCTGCCCTCCTTCCAGTACCAGTGGCTCCAGTCCCTGTCAAGCCCTTCGACGCCCTGCAGGACAGCCAGCTGTTTGATGCAGAGAATTCAGAACCGCTGGTCACCTCCAGAGGATGCCCGTTATCTGGCCAGGAACTGCCCAGGGCCAGGAGTCCTCCAGAGCAGGGGGCCGCAGTACCACGCAGGCCCTCAAGGAGGCAGTCTAACGGCTCAGGCGCCCGGGGGCGTAGGGGAACGGAGGCGTCGGTGCTCTATGGGGTAAGCAAACTAGAAGGAGAAGTTTTAGGAAATCTAGAAGAATATGGAGGAGTACTTAGCACTATTTTGAAGTATTTAAATCAAACATAAGACTGTTGGATATTGCTTTACCATGTGTCTGCTATACTAGTCACTGCTGGGACAGTCAGGCAGACAGTACACAGACACCCATGCACTGTCAGTCACTGTTTCCTCTCTCTCTTTCTCTCTCTCTCTCTCTCTCTCTCTCTCCTATAGGATGACAGCAGCTCCTCGGATCACAGTGACCTAGACTGCTCCATCAGCCCACTCAGGCCTGTCCGTCCAAGACTACAAATCACAGCTGCCCCTCATCAACAAGAAGCCCCCCCTGACCAAGAGGCTGCCAGTTTAATCTCCAACTGCAGAGAAACTGTGACAGCAACAGGACCTTCCGTTTTCACCAGGCAGGAGTACCACAGCGCCATCCGCAGCCTGGGCAGCGCCAAGACCCGCCTATCACAGCCCCAATTCAGTAGCACACCAGCGGTCTCAGCCAATAACAAGTCGGCGTTGGTTCCTGAGGAGGAGTACCTTGCAGACGATTGGCTGGAAGATGACTTGGGTGATGTTCAGCCTAAGAAGAAGAAGAGGAGGGTGGGGGCGGAGCTGGAAGGGAGGTGGGCAGAGTCTCGCGGGGAGACGAGTATGATGCCGTCAGTGATGAGAAGTGAAAGCGCACCTTCGACCGCAAACGAGTCCGCGCGTCGAGGTGTGAACAACACATACGGATACCGACTTCAAAATAAATAAAGCCTCACAAGCATTTCCTCAACTTCTTCTTTCTTCCCCTCCCCCCTCCTCCCCCTTGTACTGCAGCTCCATCGTCTCTGAGGAAAGGCTGCAAGCCACGGCAGGTGAAGATGACACAGCTTTCCGGCATGGTCATGTTGGGGAGGAGAGAGGTCAGCAGGTCACACAGTCCCAACATCACCGATGACGACGACCTTCCTCTTGACATGCCATCACCATCCCACATCCACACGACTCAGGTTCGACAGTAACGGCCCTGAAAGAGGCCCAAGTTCAGTCCTTATCCACCGTCCTTAATATTGTGTTTTATAGTGTTGTCTGCTAGTTCATCGACAGAACTTCCTTTGCGGTGCAATCCCATGGTGATAGTTTCTCATTATGTCCTTCCTGTTGAAATGACAGAGTTCTAGTTACTCAGTCCTTTCACTTCCATCCTTCCTGCTGTCGAGGACAGACAGACAGACCAACAAACATCAATCATTACTGAGCATGTCAGAAAGGCTATTAATCGGGCACCATTTATCAAGACTGTCCCTTTCATCTCTCATTAACTGTAAATAGAGATGGATGTTAGCCTTGAGGTCAATCTAAGGTGATCTAACTTTAGGTATGAGATGGATACTGATAAAGACATTAGGAAACCTGATGAGAATGTCAACTTGATGGCTAATATAAAACCTTTTCATAATCATCCATGTCTTTAGGGTCCAGCCCATTCATTGGCTGTTCCAGTGCCTACGTCAATTCTTGCTCCAATCAGGATGAGGGTCAGAGTTCAAGACAATGTGTTTCTCATCCCGGTTCCACACAGGTTGGTTGAGTGTTTGTGTGAGTGTGTGTTAGACAGAGTGAGTGTGTGTGAGAGAGAATAAGTGTAAATATAGTCAGTGTGACTTCCTGCTGTGTTTCCAGCGAGGCTGACTCATGCACCGTCTCGTGGCTGTGCGAGCAGGCAGCCCAGAGGTACTACCACACCTGCGGCCTCCTGCCTCGCCTCTCCCTGCAGAAAGAGGGCGCTCTTCTCTCACCTCAGGACCTGCTGCTGGCTGTGCTACACACCAACGAAGAGGTGAGAGGGGGGATCAGCATAAACTAGAGCATTGTTTCCCAACCCTGGTCCTGAGGGAACACGTCATGCATGTTTTTAGATGTTTCCCTGCTCCAACACACCTGCTTCAAATGAATAGTCTTAAGCAGGTCTGCAGAGCTGACTCATTAATTTGAATCAGGTGTGTTGGAGCAGGGAAACCTCTAAAACATGCAGGACAGGTGTTCACAGTAGAGATGTGTATTAAGTTAAAGGGTGGCCCAGATGGGGAATAATGGGGATGAGAGTGATGATGATGATATGGTAACAGGTCCTGGCAGAGGTTAGTTCTTGGGACCTCCCACCTCTTCCTGAACGCTACAGCAAGGCCTGTCACAGCCTGACAGCTGGTACGAGACGCACACGCCTCACACACGCCTCACTCTAAACCATTACAAGCCGTGATGTCCTATTCTGTGTAACATGAATGCGTTTGTTGGCGTCTGGCCCTACAGAGGAGAACAAGCGCGTGTCTCGTCTATGCGAGCTGCAGGACGGCAGTCCGTCTGTGTCTGTGTGCGGTCTGAGTTTGGCCCCGCCCTCCCTCGCTCCCCTCCTCCGCTCGCTGAAGCTCCAGACCAGCCTCACCGAGCTACGCCTGTCCGGCAACCGTCTCCACGACAACCTCCTTCCCGAGCTGGTCGCTGCTGTGATAACCATGCCCCGTCTCCGACTCCTGGACGTGTCCTCCAATCAGATCACGGGAGAGGGGCTTAAGAAGGCAGCTAGCACCTTGGAAGGGCAGACGCAACCTGCGTTCCCGGTAAAGTTCATGTTTGGCTAACTTTGCATGTTCATTGTTCATGTATCAAATGCAGTGTTTCCCATATATTTTTTTGTCGGTGGGGGCCTGCCACAATTAAAACTGACTGCCACTAATGTATTACGTATGTATTACGTTTTCATATTTATAAATTATTTTGTAGAACTGCGCACAGCAGATCCATTCTGTCACACTGCCTACCTTCACAAATATAATCACATTCTGTGGGAAACACTGACATGTTTTCTTGTTTAAAGCATGAAAGACAGTAAAGCTAACAGTGTCACATCATCAGCTAAACTCAAAGAATCTCATTTCTTAATGTTGTGAATGTAATGCTAGCACCATCACTGTCGTGTGAACAACAGGTCGCTAGGTGACTCAGAGATTTCTCCGAATACTTTTACCTATGTAGAGAGCTCAGTTCTTTGGAACGTTGTGTTCTAGACACTTATAACGATTGCTAATGCAGAGTTTCCTGCCAGTGAGACCAGTCCAGTCACTCTGCTCTACTATCATCTAGGGGGCTTAGCATTTCTGGTCACTGCGTTTGTGGAAGAATAAGAAACCACCACCCTTTCCTGTGTAGCTTGCGTGGGAAGCAGCAGTGTGGGTTTGGATGTGTTTGTGGTGGGGCTGGTGTTAGTACGTTCTGACTGCTGAGGGTGACAAACCACTGTTTCAGGTCAGGTGTTGCTCATAGTGCAATAACTGTCTATATGTCTACTCCATAACTGGAGTCTACTCAACTTACTTATTTTTATACTGGACTGCTTAACCAGACTACTTAAATGACTTATTTTCGTATTTTTTATATCTGACTTTATCGTGCCCGCCTATTGCTATTGTTATTGCTATTGTCATTATGTATATTACCCTGCAACTCTGAGTGCTATACTTTACCCTGCTGCTGTTGTGAACTGCAATTTCCACCCCCTGGAGGACGAATAAAGGTTCATCGAATCTAATTGTCTCACAGAGCCATTTTTGTTTTGTTTTTGTCCTTTCTCCCACCATCTCGTTCCTCTCTCTGCCCGCGTGCTCCCCTCCCTCCCTCCCCACCTACCCTGTAGTGTCTGGAGGAGCTGGACCTCAGTGTGAACCCCCTGGGTGATGGTGTGTCCCAGGCCCTGGCCTGTCTCCTGTCATCCTGTCCCCTGCTGGCTCGGCTGTCCCTGCAAGCCTGCAACCTCACGGCACGCTTCCTCCAGCAACACCGCCTCTTACTGGCTCAGGCCCTTGCAGGTGAGCAGCAATACCCCCTCTTATTGGCTAAAGACCTTGCATCCAATCTGTAACACTGACTGTAATAGTATGGTGTGTATGTGTAGATAAATACATACAATTCCCATCTGACACAGGCACGGGACACCTAAAGTCAGTGTGTCTATCCCAGAATGCATTGGGCTCCACGGGGTTTGAACTGGTGCTGAAGACGTTGCCTCTGCACTGCCTCACACACCTGCACCTGTCTGCTGTGTGCAGTGGAGCTGTGGACCACCCTGCTCTGGAACACCTCGCTACATACCTGTCTCAGGTACACACACAACCGCACTCATGTCCTTTTTTTTTTTCATGAAATATTTAGACGCTTGATTGACATCAGATCTTGATTTTTGAGGTATTCTGAATAGATTCTTGGTCTGATTGGTCTAAATGATGTGCCACAGGAAGACTGTTCGCTGATCCACCTGAGCCTAGCTGGGAATGGGCTGACAGACAGCAGTGTTGCCACTCTTGCCAGGTGTGTGTATGTGTGGTGCACATGTATGAGGGTTTATGCATTGAAGGAGGCTTGGTTGTTGGTTTTGTATGTTAGCTTGTAATGTGGTGCTGTTTGTCCTGCTGTTATGCATTAATGTCTTCTCTCTTGATGTGGTTGAAGACTATTTGTCTGAGAGAGAAAATTGACAAGTATTTTATTATGTCTCTCTTCATGTTTGGGTCTAGATGTCTTCCTGTCTGCCTTTCCTTGGTGTCTCTGGACCTATCAGGGAACCCGGCAGTGACCTCAGCGGGGCTCCACAACATCCTGTCTGGCCTTCAAGATGGCCGCCCACCGTTAACCCTCCTCAACCTCCAAGGTACAACACAGGAGCAGTTGACTTCCCTCACTGTAGCCATCTCACTCCATCTCTTTAATGAATTATTTAATTAAACTGTTGCTCCGCCCGTTCTTCCTGTCTCCCAGGCTGCCAGGTGGCTGGGCCCTGGGACTCTGCTGATCTGGACGCCCTGTCCATACTGATCCAGGACCTGCGCTTGTGCTCTCAGAGACTCAACAAACTGGACCGCGAAGCCTTACAACAGACTTGGGGTCAGCGGCACCCCAGAGGATGCTTCCTCTCCGTGAGCTCCAAGTGTCTGCTGTCTGCTGCCCCCTCACTGTGAGGACGGCCATTTTAAAGCCTGCACCGCACTTTTACAGGCTTATGGTCCAAAAACTGTCGTTGACATTTGAAGTCTATTCTTCAGAGTGTAGTGGAGTCTCCAGACTTCATGCCGTCCTAGAAAATATCTCCCCTGGTGTGACTTTATTTTCCCATTCATTCTAGTGTTTGATTGGTGGCCTTTAAAAAGGACTTTAATGTGTTTCCATCTGTCTTTGTTTGTTTTTAATGTACTGCAGTATTATAAATGGGTGCAACAAAAAAAGTGATTAAAAGTCAGTCTGATAGTATCGCTTTTGCATTTTTTGTATCATCATACAGAACTACTTCCCTGCCATGGAGATTATTAAGGTTTTAAATTGCTACCTCATTATGTATTTTTCTGAGTTTGAAATAATACATTTGAAGTGTATTTGGAAATATTATCCCAGAAAGCTAATGCTCTAATGTTCAAGCATTCCTTTTTAACAACCTTCCAGTTGGGTGCATCATTGTATAAATCTTGAATGAACTTTCTTTCTGTACGTAATCATACTCAAGTAAAACCTCTCAAGTGAAAATGAACAAGTAATGTCTCAAAGTTAATGAATAGACATTAACTCAGTGCTTCTCGATTATTTTCTGTTACGCCCCCCTAGGAAGAACAAAATATTTTGTGCCCCTCCATGACTATAAATAGTATAATTTGTCTATAAAATTTTATAAATACACCTCTGCATAAAACTGTATCCTTATTAATGTTAAAGAAAACAGAGATATAGATCTACTTACAAAGGATAACTTATTTAATCTCTTAGCAATACATAGGTTGTCCAGCAGGGTGGCAACCCAGGTTCAGATCCACCACAAGGCACAGTGGTAAATGCCTAACACCCTGTGAGTGCAGTATCCCCAACTGTCCAAGGTGTGGAACAAATAAAATTTTACAAAATATTTATGCAAATGTAATAAGGTAAAGGAAACTACTGTCTTCTAAAATGTTGTCTAATCATTATGCTGTCTAAAATCCTAGCCTTTTCCAAGCCCTGCTTTAAAATGTTTAACCTAAACACTGAGATTTGAACCTTCAACCTTGTAGTTAAGAGGCAGCATTTTAACTCACTGAGCCTTTTCCAGGCTAACATCAACAAGTTCTCCAGGCGTTTTTCAAGTGCTTGTTCTAAGAGGTGATTTAAAACATAACATGCAAACAGCTGGGATTCAAACTCCCAATCTTATATTTCAGAGGCAGCATCTCACCTCACTGAGCCAACTCCAGGCTGACACCAATTGGTTCTCTGGGCGTTCTTCAAGTGTCTCTTCCAAGTCGTGCTTTAAAATTTGTGACCACAACGAAGGGATTTGAACCTTCTACCTTCCAGTTAAGGGGCAGCATCTCACCTCACTGAGCCAACTCCAGGCTAACACTTACTAGTTCTCCGGGCATTTTTACAAGTGCCTCTTCCAATCTGTCCTTTAAAAAGTTGTCCCTGAATAGCTGAGATTCAAACCATCAACTTTCAGATGATGAGGCAGCATCGCTCCTCACTGAGCCAAATCCAGGCTAACACTAATTGGTTCTCCAGGCGTTTTTCAAGAGGCTGTTCAAACAAATGCTTTAAAATTTCACACTTAAACAGCTGGGATTCAAACCCTCAACCTTATGGTTATCAAGCAGCAGCTCAACTCAATGAGCTAATTCTAAGCTACCCCTGATTTATTCTCCGGGTGTTCTTCAAGCGCCTCTGCCAATCTGTACTTTTAAAACATCACATGTGAATAGCTTGGATTCAAACCCGCAACCTTGTATTTAAGAGGCAGCATCTCACCACACTGAGCCAACTCCAGGCTAACATTCACTGGACACAAGTCTGTTTTGATTCAAAAAGGGCTATCACTATTCCTATTTGCACTGACACGGTCATCTCCTCTGCAGTTTAACACTGCACAGGTGTGTTGAAGCACCCTCACTACTAACTACTAAAATAACTACTTTGCAGCAAGTAAATACGCGACACATTTTAATAATAGTCCATATGAATGCATTTTTTTTTTTATTCAGGAGTCAAACGCAATTCTGCATAGAAATTGCATTGAAATGTAATGCGTAGTCTGTCAAAATAAGCAACGCAATAGTGAGAAGGTAAGCATGCTTTTAACTTGGAAGAGGATTCTTCAGAATGTAGATTTAGATTATTCTAAATCAGTTGCTGATCTCCCAGTTGTGCTTCGGCCTGCAAAACACGCAAAAATGTGTTTGATGAGACTTAATTAAAAGCAGGATAAACACATTTTGCAAACCAGCATTTGAAAGGATTCCAAATATCCAAAATATATTTTAGACTTTCCTCCAAAACACAAGATCTGAACCTGACAAATGCCTGGGGGTAGACAGACAAGTAACCTCTCCAATCGTTAGATTAGGTCTAAATGTCATCCAATAACTTGTGCAGGTCTGACCTTAATGATTGGTTGTGTTTACTACAGCCCTGTGAGGCCCAAAGGTATCATATTTATTGAATATTTCTCAGAATCTCCCATGATTCAGCTGTGCCCATGCTAACCCTGAGGACACTTACTTGCAGAACTTGATCTTGACGCACATCGTCCTCACGTCGTCATGTTTGGAAAACAACTTCACCAAGACATCTGAGAATTTTCTGATAATCGTGTGACAAATTGTTTTTCCAACTTTAATTTGGTCACAGATTTTCGACAGCTTTTCTTTAATATTCTGCAATAAAAAAAATATCGTATAGAAGATGGACGGTATACTTGGTTTAGATAAACATGAGTAATAAATAATGCAGAAATGCCATTGATAGCTAGAGTGTGATGGTTTCATCCTGATCTCATTTGTACAGTGCTGTCTTGCTGTATTTACATTACCTTCGTATCATCAGAGTTGTTCAGGCTTTTCTTCACTTTATTCAGAAGCCTCTTGCATGCCCAACATGCTCCAGGAATCATCTCATTTTCCAGCTGGGGAAATGAAGTGTAAGAAACAGATAGATATGAACTGAAGACAGATATTAACTGAAGAATCCATCCATCCCCCCCCAAAGTCCCAGAGATGGTGGTTCACAGTCATCCGTCTGACTTGCAGGTAACTATCAATGCAACCTTCTCTCAAGGGAGACCCGTCTAAACATTACCATGGTGTCTTCTCTGGCTTCTTCACCAGATTCCCACTCATCTTGACGGCCCTTTGCCTCTCTGCCATGTACAGCCATGACTGTGCAGAATAAGGGGAAAGAAAAACAAGATCATGGGCAACCAAGTATAAACGATACATTGATGTGTAAGGCTAAATGTGTTTTTAAACACAGTCGTAAAAGTCAAATGTGCTCACCTGAGAAAGCCAAGATGAGGCAAATAAGAGAGACAAGAGATTTCATCTTGGTCTGCAGGAAGTGCTGACGAGGTGCGCCGGTGTTTGTCTGATAACGGGACCCCCTGAGTCTAACTTGTTTTTATACCCTCTTAATAGTCCACTCACGACTTACATGACTGACACCTCCCACATTGTTTGACACCCACATTCATGTTGAATGATGAATCACTATTGTTATCAGACAAAATGGACTAAACTCAACATGTGTAGTTTCATGTTGGAAAGCATCTGTTCATGGTATCGGATGGTTGTATTTACATTCAATTCAAGCAGAAATATTACAAATGTTCCAATAAAATAACAAAGAGAAGGGTCGATTAATTTAATTAAGTGCTCAAGCGAAAATATACAGTAGTCCTAAATGAACAGAGCAAAGAAGTTTGAAAAATCCATGAGGTTTATCCATAGCTCTGCTGGGCCTTTGGAGGGACAAACCTTCATTTTGACACAGCAGGATTGTGCTTTGTTATGGGCAAGAAATCAAGAAGCTCTGGAATGTTTTGATAACTTTTTTTTGCAATGCTGCAGTGCCAGCTGGTGGACTGTATGAGTAAACACGTGGAGCTTTCATTACAACTATGATGCTGCGATTATAAATACACATCTTATACACCCTGTTGTGATTATGTTCTAGAGATCTAGAAACAGCCTAACGCGACAGATAAGAACAAAATGATCAATACCATAAATCCTGCCCAGCCAGGGGATGGCTTTGTGTGAACCTGTACTTTGGAAACACAGGGAAAACAAAAGACACACACACACACACAAACTGGTCGTGTCCAAGGGGACGGTAACATGTCGTCTTGTCAAGACCCCGGTGTTCTTCTCCAGCAATTAAAAAGTTTGTTCTGATGTCTGGGCTTGTTGACGTCTGTCAAGAAGGCAAGCTGAGTCCTTCATGCCCTTAGGCCTAAAAATAGTGTTGTTGTGAAGACACTAGTGCTCAGGGGGTTAGCTGACAGTGGCTTATGGAGTCCCCTGAACCAGGCAAAAACCAAAAAAAGAAGCATTTTCATGGGACCTCATTCAATACTTTTGCTTTGTTATTAACCATAGAATCAAATAACAGAACATTTTGTACACCATTGAAAATCTAAACATTTGAAGATAGATTCTTTATCTATCTACTTCTGAAATGTACTTGCTGAACTAAAGTAATCGGGTGACTACACTGGGAATTTGACTGAAAATCATCAATCAAGACACACTGTCTGCTCGATCTCTTTAGCTTTTCTGTCAATGGCTTCCTTTTACCTCTGTCTTCCCACCCAAATGGATCCAACTGTCAAACTGTCACGATCGATCATCTATCAAATCTGTTACAGAGACACTGTGTGTGTTTTTTTATACAGTAAATGCTTCTCTTGCCGCTGTACTTCCAATACACAGCAGCGAACAGCCAATGTGCTAAATGTAACCCTTGTGATGGATGCTGATGAACCCAGAGGGGTGCTGGTCTGTGCTCCTGCAGTGGCCCTGCAGCAGATGGGAGAGACAGAGGGAGAGAGGAAATGATGGAGAGAGCAGAACAAAAAGGCAGGGTGAGAGAAAAAGAAAAACAGACAAAGAATAGTAGTGGAGCTAGAGACAGAATAATTTTTTTTCTTTATTTAACCTGGAAAATGACTCACTGAAATGCATAAAAATCTATTTTGCGGGAGTATCCTGGCCAAAAAAAAACATTAAATAGGGAAATCAAAACACAATACCCATCATCCAGCAGCAATAAAAAAAAACGAATGCTGCTTCAATTAAAAGAGATTCACAATTTGCATCCCCCAAAAACTAAAATAGGCTCTCCATCATATTTCCCGTTAGCACTAAACAGACCCAGTGCTACACACTCCTGCATCTTTAGGTCAGATTGAACATCATTCTTTGCAGAGGAGCTAGAAATTCCCTTTCTTTCCATCTCAGTACAACAGTTGGAACTGCCAACAAATACATATCCTGTGGTCGTAAACAAAAGCTTGTTGAAGTTTTTGTAGATTTGTCAAAAGTAGGTAGGAGTAGTAGGTAGGAGGTAACACACTGAAAGAATGCGTTTCTTTCTAGTTTCAAATGGAAAAAGAATATGACTTATTTGTTGAGAACCTGCTGACCAGACCAGCACGCCTCATCAGGTACTAGATTCAGATGAATGTCAGAAGAAAACCCAGTTTCCTGACACAAACCAATTTGTCCAAAGTGACTTTCCAAATCCCCAGTGGATGTCACCTGTCATAGTGATTGGAAAGACTGTGAGTGGCTTCTTGAACTGAGCTTTGACTTTAAGCTTCGAGTCTGTCTGGACATACAAACGGTTTCATTAAGTTAACATAAACGCTAATAGTTCTACCTCAGCAATAACACAACTATTTCAGGTGTCAGGTGCTTTGTTTTGCAGTCCAATATTTGTTGTCTTCTGTTGTTCTTCCTGTTCCCAACACAGTAGTCATACCGTATATCCTTGCATAGGAAAACAGCCTTTTCATGGACAATTTGGATGGTGTTGCTTACCAAATATAAGAATAATAGGTCATACAATCCAGAGAATCATCACTTTGGTGTAGCAGTCCCTTCGTCAAAACCAGTTCAGCACTATCGCTGTTTTATGTCATTTTATATTTTCTTGTTTTTAATCTTTTCACTGTGCTAATGAACAAACCATAAGAAACAAAAATGATGAAAAATGAATGAATTCATAACAGCTTAATGAGGATATATGATTCATTGTAAGTCATCTAGTTGAACCAATCAAAAGCCAATTAGCATCTGATAGTTAATGAGCATGTATGGGGGATTGAAAGAGTGGCCCAAAGGCTTTTTTCCATGATTGTGTATGATTGAGGGCAAAAATAATAAAGTCATTTGCTGGTATTATTCTTTCTCCAAGGATTTCTTGTGACTGTATGCTATCTAACAGCGATGTAATTCTAGTGAAAGATAAGAAATTATGAAAAGAGGATTAGGAGAGGATGGAAGGATGTTTGGAGCTTTTAGAATATTATATAAACTAAACAAATCAACCTAGAAGCTAATTCTAAGTAAGCCTTTTTATAATAAATATATTTAATCCAGTGCATACAGTATATACAAGTTTCAGGGCATTAGAATGAGAGATCAACTAACATACCTTTGCTGTTTTGCTTAAATGATCAATAGCTAAAAACAGGCGTTTTGAGCGAGACATAACAACTTAAACAACTTAAACTTTGCAGGATAATATTAGAACAAATCAGGATGAAGACAAAAACCTGTGGAGAATAATTAAACTTCAAGCCACAGTCCCTTATACTTCCAGTGATTTCAACTGATCTCTTCACTTTGAAGAAAACAGTATAACTTACAGGTATTACTAATCATGAATTGAAAATACTATGGAAACTTAAAAGGTTTGACCATGTTGCTGACAATGGAGCAGTCATACATACACACAGTTCATCAGGGTGAAAGGTTTTGTGCAGACAGAGTAACATAATACAGACAAATTTTTTATATGTAGTCACTGTAAACATCAGACAATATGACTGCTATTAAACTTTCCTACGAGGAGCTGAATCCTGGGGGGGGTCACAGTTCAACAGTGGATTCCCTGCGTGGATTCAGGTGTCTTCAGAAGCTGGAGGTACAATCAAGTCTGGCATCTGAACTCGATCAGAATCACCAATACTGTGCATTTCAGAACAGCGTTTTTCCTGTCTCTATCTCCTGCCATCCATCCATCTCTCTCTTTCTCGTCACCTTTTTGCTCTTTCTCTCTCTCTGCCTCTCCATCACTCTTTTGATTCTCTCTCAGATGTTTTCCAGGACATCACAGGGGACGTAGCCTCTCTTCTTTCCACTGGCTACACAGATGAAGCCACCATGCTCATCCTCACTGCTCACACAGATCTGGGGAACCAAAAAGATTGGTATAAAAAAAAATGAGCTGCTGACCATCCAGAATCATAGAATTTATGCTCATGAGAATCAGACGACGGTGTGCTTGTGTGTGTGTGTGTGTGTGTGTATGATCAGAAACAGCTTCAAGCTGATGTTGTTTGTGTGACTGGAACACAACAGAAAGGCTCGTCTGAGGTTATGGCCTGAACTTCAAAGTATTTGACTGCATCTCTGTTGGGGTTAGTGGCCTCATCTCTCTCCACATGGCATGAAGGGAGAGTCAGAGGGAGACGGATCAGAGTTGAGAAAGCCATTTGCTATGGCCAAACCAGAATGCCATGGTTACTGTGTAGAAGGCCTGTCTATTGGCCAGCTCAGATTAAGCCTTTGATGTGAATGTCTGTGGAGATGTGCGGCTCACGGCCAGTGGGGATCGATGAGAAGGCGAAGCGTGTGTGGGTCTGACTGCACTGTCTTGACGGTCTAGGACTAGGTCTTAATGGTCGTGCGGTACTTTTTCTGCAAATCACCTTCATGGTTGTGTGTGCAGTCATTCAGAGGCCACTAAGACTTGGTCATTAGATACCTGTCCTTCCTTCAAGGTGATCTGACCCTGCTCCTTGCAGCCGATGAACGTCCTGGTACACCTGAATACACGATCCCCCGCCCGAACCTGCTGAGCAAAGGATGCTGGGAAGAAGCCAACCCTGTCCTCGATGAAGCCCTGGAAGAGCAGTCCAGAGATGACACAGGAAACCTATTACCCATTACAATTATTTATTATAATCATTATTCATTTAGCAGATGCTTTTACCCCAACAGTCCCCGTGATGAGTTGGGTTCCCATTTCGCGGCTAGGAAATCGAGCAGATGCTGCGCAATGCAGTCATCTTTATCATTTGTAGTACCTATCTAAATTTAATGCATGACTGCGGCGAACATGCTTAATTAGCTTCCTGTCTTTAGAAAAGTATCATAAACATCAGGTGTGCTATGGTGTCCAAGCAGCCCAGATGGGGCCCTTGGACTCTGGTGATCTGTCAGAGACAACATCAATGGTTGTGGGGATGTATGAGTCTGTTCCTGGGCTGACGCTGGCTCCGTCTGGCCCCCTCTACCCCTGCAGCGCCCCCAAAGCCTCACCAGCGCCCCCAAAGCCTCACCAGCCTACCACATTTGTCTGCTGCCCATCTCAGTCCCACTGCCTGCTGCCTTCCTCCAACAATCTACTGCTCTGAATCCCTCACCTGGTTTTCCTAAATACAGACCCAATGTGGCTATTTGTGTTTACAACTTGCTACATCCACAACTGTTCATTATAAAGTAGACTGCCTGATCTAAATAAATTAAACAGGGTCAAGAATTATCGATAATGCTATTAATGGCAGTTAATGGCTTGATTATTATTTGACGATGATACACAACAATATGGCTGATGTCACAACCAGCGGTACATCTCTGAAAAGCGCACCTTCCACCAGTCGTCATTGGAGTCATCTGCCAGTACGATTCTGTCACCAGGACTGCAGAGGCCAAGAGAAGAAGAGAACAATAAAAACCATGAGACATCTGTTCTATGATTCATGTCAAGAGCCAATAAGCTGTGCTATGGGTAACAGGCCTTTCCTGTTCAGACCAGGCTTGTTACGGGAAGACCCATGTCCCTGTGCATCCTCAAGCAAGTGCTTCTTATGTCATGACTCTATTGAAAGCCACAGAGGTATTTTAGACCCATGAGAATCAGTGAGCTGCTGGCAGACGTGTGGCTCGAATGCGTGTGTGTTTCCTGTCATTCCTCTGGTGAGCCAATTAGGTATCTGTTGCTGGGAATACTCTGCGTGACTCACGGAGAACCGGCAAATGTCTCCTTACAGCAAATGAGACCTTAATGAAAATATATTGGATATGATAAGCGCAATACTACACTTAAAGCTGCTGTTTAACTTTCCTTTCCGAGAAGTAGAAATATGAATGTAAATATCGAATGTCCTCTAAACTAAGAAACAAAGCCTGACATGCAGAACATACTGATTACTGATTCCAGGCCAGAGCATTTCTTCAAACATCTTTCAGATGTTGAGCCTATAGTGGTAAGTCATTCACCACTGCTCTAGTACATAATTCATTACCGCGAGTGTAACTGAGTGACTGTAACAATGGAACCACAGTCTGAATGTAATTACAAGCCTGATTCCCCAGCTTCAAACATCCAGCACTCTTTTATTAGAAGTTATTCTTTTTTTTGTATTATGGCTTTATTTGCTAGGCTGTCTGATGATTGATTAGAGACATCCTGTGAGACCTTCAGACAAGGCTTTGCTTCGACAGGCTTTAAAAGAGGTTGCACCTCCAGCAGGTGTCTGACGACTGGACTACTACTGTGACTGGCAATGAATCTCAGATGAAGGGAACTGAAGACAGTGTGCAGAGAGAGGAGAACAATCAAGGCAGATAAAAGGGTGAGAAAATGGAGAAAGGAGGACCAGGAAGGGGAGAGGGGAGGAAGGAACAGGGAGGAGGATAATGATTTTGTAAGAGAATGTGAAGAGAGGAAGAGGTGAGAGGCAGATGAAGGACAAGTAGGAAAAAGAGAATGGAGGAGAGAGGAGAATTGTGGAGTGTGGAAGCGCACAAGAGACGAGGAGAGAGGAAGATGAAGCGATTGGCAGCAGACACATTGTCCAGGTCCAAGGTCTGCCTGGGTTAGTGAGAGTAAGACGGACTGAAAATGGATAGTTAGGCCCAAGGGCTGTTCAGACAGAAAACAAATGTTCTGTTCCCTCAGTCTGATTTCAAGTCCCAAAGTCTCCAAGTCCTCACCATCATATCACGTGGAAGATGGCAGCCTTTAAAATATGATAACATGGTCTAAACACAGGTGAAGCTGCTTCTCCACGTCTATCTGGTCATAATTTATCCAGGATGTGACATCACTGGCATCAATCACCCCAAGCTTATGGAAAAGTCTCTATTCTTCACTGTTTCGATTTCTGCCACATTGGTGCATGCACACGCAGACGCACACATATATACACAAACTCACACCTACTATACGGACACACACACAAACAGGAGACAATCAGATTACCTTGAATAACAAAGGTAGGTATTAGAGTGGACATAGACAAAGACAGGGTATCTATTCACCAGTGACTGCAACATTCAGCTTCTGCCTGCCTGCTTATCGCTGCAGGTAAACACACAGTGTGTGTTCTGTATTCAAGGAGACTCTGAGGTGATTGCTTTCATCACTAAATGTTCACAGAGAAACAAGCAGGAAAACGTCAGGCTATTGCCATTAAAAACCAGCGTTTAGGGCTGACAGAGAGAAGTCAGCCCCAGCCTTCAGGAAAGCTGTAGCAGATAGAAGTGTTTGACCGGTGCACTCCAGGGAAGTGTGTTTTTTCCTGACTGTTTGACAGCTGCTTTTAGCGTTAAGCTCGGCCTTGTCTGACTCTCAGCAGTCTATTTTAACGCCTGACTATTGCACAGTACAAATGTGCGTGCGTGTGAACAGTACTGTGAATGTGTGTTTGTGTACGTGTGCCGTTTACAGTTTAAAATATGTACAGTATGCGTTTGGACTCTGTATGTGTGTGTGTGTGTGTATCCTGCTCGATCCTGACTGACCTCATCTCCAGGTCCTGGCTTTCCTGTGGAGTGAATGCGTACAAGGCCACATAGGTGTTGAGCTGCAGGAGGTCTTTTCTCAGATGCCCACGCTCCTGCAGAAAACACACATACCAGTACAGATGCTACAGAACATTCATTCCAGTACAAAGGTGAAAGACACAACACCACTAATGTTATTGCTAAAGCAAAATGATTTTACATCATATTTTTGATCGCTCCAAATGTTGTAGAGCGTTCAAATGTTTGACAAACAGATAGGCCAACAACATCCATTTTACAGTAATTATCATGATGTTATATGGGTATTATTTTCAATCAAATATCCAGCCATGGACTTTCAGGACAAGACAGAGGAAGACTTGCTCAGTGTCTGAGCAACCTGCTGAAGTTACTGGAGAACGTATATCACAATAGTGAGTGGGAGACAGCCTCAGAAGGCTATGTTTTCATCAGAATATAAACCCCCGGAAATTAAGAGAAAGAACGCGAGGGCGGAAGAGAGAGAAAAAGGATGTTGTTGAAGAGGTGTTAACACAATTAACAGATATTCTGGTGTCTCTGTCTGACTGCATGCGCTCACACCTTCAGGCACTTTCCCACTCACAATCAGCTCCAAAACAACTACACTGAAATGTGTTACTGGAGGACCTATGGTCGATGTATTTTGACATGTGTTTATGTCATTTGTATACATCTATTTAGGGGAAAATCCAAAACAAATAAAACCATGAACTGTGTTTCATTGATGCTACAGGAGACGCTGAACTGATGGAGTGTCCTGAGTAGCCTCTATACAAGATGGCTTCTGTTCCTCTAACAGGTGGGAAAGCGTCTGTTAACTGATAAATGCACAAGGATAACTGTTCTTGTGGCCCAGGGTGAGAGTTTGATACACGCCCACACACCCCCAGCCAGCTACAGACAATCCACTATCTATCGCAGCAAGATAATAGCTCTCCAAGGACATACACTTTATTACCTGTGTTTGACAGGGACATCAAATGGGTAAGAGCGTAAAAGAGAGTGAGTAAACAAGAGAATGAGAGAAATGCTTTTTTTTGTCTTGTGTGATGGATATCTAAAAGCAAAGCAGAGCTGCAAGCTTTACAATGCACTTCTTCATTACAGAAGACATGTGGACATTATACATTTGTAGAAGGGGTGTTGGCTGAGATAATCAGCCAAATAAACTCATTTTAACCCAGTCCAAAATCTGGCGAGGCGGTCTGTGTGTGATCAGTGTGTCTGAGTCTGGTCCAGTGTTTGTGTGTATATCTGTTTCTGTGTGCATCCACTGGTGTGTCTTGTGTCTGTGTGTGTAGCTCTCCTTCAGAGAGAAGCCCCCTCTTCAGGCAGCATGGAGCCCCCTGTGGAGCGTACAGCTTATTCTTCTGTTCATTACCCTGATTCCATTTCACGGTCTGTCTGTCTTTCTGCCTGGTTTGCTGCCTGTCTGTCTGTTTGTATATCTATCTATTCAGTTGTATGCCCACATGATTTGTTGCCTGTTTTCTGCTTCCCTGTCTCCATTCCTGACTACATTGGCTCTGCTGTATGCCAGTCTGTCTGGCTTCAGGCATACAAACAGCCACCCTCCAGCAGTGCTTGGCCCAGGAAGATAAGACTGCCTGTGAACGTACTTGAATTGTTTCAGATATAGCTGACCTCAGGAGATAGAAGCCAGATATTAGTGTGTTTGTGTGTGTGTGTGTGCGCTTTTGTGTTCAAATCTGTGTGCATGCGTTTACAGTATGCCCTTACATTTGTTTGTGTATCTTTCTTATTTTAACTTTTTTTACGTGCTTGTGTTATTTTCCGAAGTTGACGTTAAGGATAAACAAGTAGGGCTATTTATAAATACGTGTAAATAAGATGGCCACCGAATTCAACATGGACAGCGCAAAAAAGTTAAGCTCAAACTGGTCTTTTTCCAGAATTCTGCCATTAAACTTTCATTATTTCATTCTTTGAACGGATATTGAGTTTGCAATACTTGGCCAATTTCCACCGAGACGTAGCCATGAATTATGAACAGAGAGTCAGAGCAGCACGTAGGAACTAAATATTGCACAGAGCAGAACTGGCTATATAAACACCACCTGGGTCAGAACCTGCTGCTATCTGTGTGTTTGTGGAACACAGAGCAGAATAAGAAGAGGTGAACTGACCAAGGCTGAGAGAGAGAGACCAAGGCCTAGAGGGCGAGCTAGAGACAAGGGCAGAGAGACCAGGCCTTTCCCTCTAACTCATGGGAAATTCAGCAGAGATGGAGTCAGGCCAAGCGTAGCCTGCAGATGAACACCCACTAGAATCTGGTTCAGTTCTCAGTAGATTGGTCAGCTAACCAGTACAGGAAAGAGAATACTCACAGGCTCTCACACCAATACAACCTTCTACCTGCACCATCCATGAGCTCTATATCCACAGCCCAGTACCCTTCACTGCTGTAGACAAACTCCTGTCTAAGAAGTTGTGGAGGCACCAAAGATTTTAGAGTAAAGTTGTCCAAGAAGTGTGTTGACAGAGTTGACAAACTTAACGGACACGACAGCATCCAGCTTTTCTGGACAGCGATCCAGAGTCAGCATTTGCCATTTCTATATCCGAAGCAGAGATGATTTGTCAGTTGTGGCAGGAAGTATTTATACTGGTGTTTTATTTGGCCGCGGTGTGCTCATTGTGGTTCTCAGGGTCGTAAAAGAGCGTGCTCAAGACAAAGAGGCTGTCTAGAGACGAGGTGCCCTGCCACCCAGGTAATTTGTGAGGTCGTGAAACAGGGTTAGAATTGAAGGAATCTTTATTTATGTTTGTGCGTTTTGCACTGCCAACCTTGCAAGAATATGAAAACACCAGACCGTCTCACAAAAAAAAGAAGAGGCTTAGGCCTTAAACCTGCTCTACAGTGCACTTTCTGAGTGAAGTGTAAGATATTTAGTTATAGTTCTTCCCTTGGCACTTATTGGTTCTCATGATGTATGATTCACGATCTAAAAAAACCACTGTGTTCGGGGTCTATCACATTACTATGCTCAATGACTGATGCTCTTTGTAAAAGCTCTCTCTTGTAAGTCGCTTTGGATAAAAGCGTCTGCTAAATGAATACATGTAAATGTAATATTAATTGGTTAAAAACTCACTTCTCAGTATAAATATCACTTACCTGCATCATTGTAGAGATAGCCTTTCAGTGGCATAAATAGTTAAACAAGTGTTTATAGAGGCGGTCACTGCGTGTTAATAGTACATTGAATAGGAATAGTTAGTTTATGATTTACTGTACATTGTGAATCCTTTTCCTTTCCTGAACATCGTTCCCTTCATGAGTGTTGAGCTTCTCACCTGGGACTCGTCCAGCCTCCTCTCAGGTACATGGTATTGTTCTGTGCCGTTCTCCAGATCTGTGAAAACTGCAAAAAAATTATATAATTAAACACAACTGAAACGTTTGAAAATGACACTTTAATGATCACAACAACAGTCGTTGGGGTTCTTCCGCAATATGAAAAGTACTAAAAGCCCGAAGGAGACATTCAAATCGGATTAGTGACAGTTTCTCCCTGTCTGGTTCCAGTGATATAGAGAACCACATGGGTTTCATATATCTATTCCTTCTGGGTCTGGTTCTCTTTGATATATAATCTATGGAAGAAAAAACCTCCAGAGAATGTTTCTGACAGGCATTGGAGTGAAGATCCTTGGAAACAAAGCCAACACAGAGAGCTGTTCCCTATAGAACACAGTTGTGCCATTAGAACACTGTGAACCAGACACATGTCAATACAGCACACGTCTCGGTGTGCACCAATACAATCTCTCTGTGTACTGCATGACTGGATGAACAGCACTGCATTGTGTCCTCACACCCACACCCTCCTCACCATCGTCGCTGGGTTTCCTGGTAAGTTTGTGCCGGCTACTGTGGGCTGTGGCCTCCTCTGGTACCTGAGCCAAGTCACATGTCTACACACACAAAGTACAAATAAACAGGATCATCAGACACACCATAACATAATATAGCATAACATAGCATACCATGTGTCTACTGAAAAACAAATAGATCGGTGTTCCATTACGCTTATTTCTTAAACATTTACTGTATGGTTTACACAGTTCAAGCATGTAGAATGTCATATTCACATTTTTTTTTACTTGCAGTCAAACATTGAAAGAGTAGTAACAGCAGTTAATAACTTTTATCAGAACACTTGCTCCTAGTCCCTGTGTACAGTGCTAGCCTGCAGTCTAGCACAGCGCCTTCCAGAACAGCTGCTCTTGGCAGTGGTTCTGTCAGGTGTCCTGTTGAGCGAAGGCCTGATTGGAGCCTCAGATACATTTCCTCTGTGGCAGAGTCTAGTAAGCAGGGCCTGTGGTGTTTATGCTCTCTGAGTGCATCACTCCTATCTGAAGTGACCTGAGCAGTACATCTCAGGGCCAGGATGTTAGAGTGTCCTTGTCTGGGGTGACATGCTCTCCAGCTGGGTGGGGAGGATGGGGCAGGGACACAGTCTGAGGGACCCTCTTTCCAGCATAACAGTCACAAGTCCCAACCCAACACTAAACCCAACCCAGCACCTTCACACAGGACAAGCTCAATCAAACATGACCACTGTATCGAAAATTGTTTCTTTAACCCCAAACCCCTGCTTGATAAACACGGATTTCCATGAGATCAAAAACAAAACAATCTTGACAGTGAGATTTAGACCAGTTAAAGGGATGGTTCACCCAAACAAAGTGACTGATCGGTGGTCCTTACAGAGTTTCCGTGTGGTGATTCTGATCCACTGGCTCTCTTGGTCTTCTGTGCCAGTGATGTTCCAAACCTCAGAGCTTCGTACACTGGGTCCACCTTACTGCCACAAGCTACAGGCACATGGCAGCATGGAAAACAAACATTTAGAACATCCATCCATCATGTAAAACCATGACGCTCTAACACAGTAACAGTTTAAAACTGGCGCAAAAAAAACATGGTTCATCCTTATCTAGAATATTTGTAACTGAATCATAATTTCAGAAATCTGTGTATTCATGTTTTGTGTCTTTGATTTAAATATGTAAAATCATACAGTACTGTATGGTGTTGGTGGTGGTGTGTCGTTTGATTAATTGTTCTAGGCGTGCTTTGGAGCAAAAACATGTAGGAATGAAAGTGTATGAGGGAAACAGCAGATATAACAGTATTTACCAATGGGCATGACTTCCTTAATGCAGCCAAACTGTTCCTGGATGAGCAGAGGGGAACTGTAGTAGCGACGAAAACCCTTAGGCTGTGGAGGGAACAGAGGGAGAGGGGGGAGAGAGGGAGAGGAGTAGAGAGAGATAGGGGAAGAGACAGATAGACAAAAACAAAGATAGAGACGAATTGAGAGAAATCGGTGGGGGTGATGAAAAAGAAAGAGGGAGAGAGAGGAGAAGCAGAGACAGAGATGGGAAAAGGGGGGGCGAGAGGAGTTACACAGAGTGAAAGATCAATACACAACACCCACAAACGCCACATTAACATCCCTACATGACCTTGTTTCTCTCTCTACTCATTGCCACACATGGACCATAGTAGTGGCTTTGATGTCTGTGTGGAACTACAGCATGCAAGCCTGCACTGCAACAGGGTTTGGGAGAACAAATGGCCAAAGTAAACAGACTAAATTTTCCTCCTGCCCATTTCAACATTATTTTCTACACCAGGTGCCAGATGTATAAGAGATGATACTGGTTTCTTGAACAACCTGTAAAGTGACATGAAACAAGAACAGCAGTGTTCGTGATATCTGGACCGTGTAGTAATGAAAAGCGTTACTATAGGATCAGGAGTACACAAATCTTTCAGGAACTTAGTTGATGAAGTTTGTGTGTCTGTGTGTGTATGGTATATGCGTTTGTGCGTGTTGAAGTAAATTGATTTGGATCAACCAACTAGATGGGCTTTAAAGAGAATGACAGTACACTATCTGTACAGTTACATAATGTCCATTAAGGTTGTATGAGAACGGGATATCCAGATGTTAGTGATTACAGTAGTGAACTGTGATGTCATGTCATGGGTTTTCCCTGTTTTGCCTGCAGTAAAAAATAAACTTAAATCCTAAATGTGATTCAGAACCCATCTCTCTTCTCACTCTTATTTTATTCTATTAGGAGACAAAACCACTGTAAGAAAAGCCACATACACAGTATACTGTGAACCGAATATAAAGCAGGTAAGATCTGATTAATGAACTTCGCATGCACAATCGCTAAAAAAACTAACACTATGAGTGACTGCCATATTCATAATTGTTGTTCGCTGAATTTACCTTAATGATGATTTTCTGTCAAAAAATTTATTATATATTCGCCATGCTGTACAGTATCCAGGCTGTTATATTTGCATGTTTTATGTCTGTTTAATTCCTGGGTTTTGATTCATTAGATTTGCAATGAGCACAGCTGTCTCATCATATACAGTGCAAACACACCAGGGCCTGTTGGTCTTTGCCAAGTTTGTTTACATTTGCAGTAATCAATGAAAGGGTTGGCGCAATCTGCATGGATAATATGCTTTGATTAATTCTCCAATTGGCACGACTCATGACGATAAGCTAAATTAAGAAACCCCTGAGCTCAATAAGTGGCCCTCCAGTCCTGCGATGTCAGACCATCAGAGGAGAGCTCATTAAGGAAAGGTTAAGAGAGACACGTTTGTTGTGCGACCTTGATGGCTGGTTCAGCCACTGAGATTGTTTTATCAACAAGATGAAGTTATAAGTCAGTGTGAGGGATGGCAGCGCTGTGTAGTGTTGAGAACCAGTTATGGTTCCAAACAGCACCTAACAAAGTGGTTGTACTATGTGGAACCTTAGGGTTCTACAGTAAATGGAACATTTTCATGTAGCTTTCAATCGTTTACCAGAGGATTTTTCCTAGGTTACAAAAACCTCCATGTAGAACTCCCATGTTCTCAGAGTTGTGAATCATACAGCTGTAAATCATGTGGCTATTTAACTGCCCACTTGTGTTGCATGGTTTGAATGATGCTGCATATTTCCCCAACTCACAGCACATTTCATAATGCCAGAGAGGGCGCTTTTTCTGGTCTTTGACGAAATCAACTCGCCAAGAGAAATAAGCAGGATTCAAGAAACACAGCCATCTAAATTTAGAGGCAGTTTAATTTAGAGTCATAATCTACAGGGAATCAGTCTCCCTAAGCATCACCCCTCAACCTAATTTTCCACTCCTGAAATCCTGATTCGATCTCTGCACAACTTCCCCGTAAGTCCTCTGTTATAAAGAGAAAGAGAGATAATTCTCATGGATGGGCTGACCAAGAGGAACCCGTACTACACCTTCCCCTTCTGGTCTTTTCCAAACATTCCCATTTGGTTTCGTTTCCTATCCTCTCATACAGCTTTGGTATTTAACGAGAGCTATTGCTATTGTCTCAGAAGTAGTGCCAGCTATAACGCCGGCCAGTCCCTGTCAGTCCCAAGGACACCTGTCCCAGAACTCACAGGAGAACCAGAAGTTTCCAGTGTTTTCGTGGACTCCATAGAGTCCATACAGCCACTCCTCCTCTAACCCCCACCCCACTTTTTCTCAGTATTTTCCATGTGGGATGTGTGGTTAGACGGAGTGTGGGAGGCAAATAATGACAGATGAATCTTGGCACCATCGGCAACCACCATCATCCAGGAACACACCCCGCCCACCTCTGACACAACTGGACACTCACAAGGCTGCATGGCTTCATTAATATGCCACCCCCCAGTTCACACTCTTCAGAGGGAGAGGTGATGAATTGCTCCTAATCCTCATAGTCACCAAGTAACACTGAGGGGGCAGGAGAGAGGAAAGAGGAGGGAAGGTAAAGGGGAAGAGGTAGAGAGGAGAGGAAGACAGGAGAAGAGGTGGAAGTATATTTTATGTGAGGTAGAAAACAGGAGGAGAGGAAGAGAGGGGGAGGTGAAAGAGGAGAATTTTCGCCGGGCTACAATGAGATCGGCCATGTATCTGTTGTATATAACCTCTATCACTCACATCCAAGGCAGTGCGGCTGGTACTGCAAGCAAAGCAATGGCATTCTAGTGTATTAATTGTTCACAAAGTGCAAAGATCACACACAGTATCTAATAATGTTGATATCTGTTTGTGTCCGAATGATGACCCTAAGTGACCCTAACGTGGAAATCTGCTACTGTGTGGTAGTGTAACTAGCACTGATACCTAGAAAAACAGCTGATATTGAGAATGATATCGATCGTATTGATTGTAACGATGATGGACGGACAGGATAACGATATCTGCTCTCACCAGTTTGCCCATGCATCGTTGGAGTCCCACGCCGTTCTCACACTTGTGGTGGATGCTCATCTTGCAGGCCTTACAGCGAAGGCCATGCTTAGCCGTGTTCCCTGCCAAAAATACCACGTGCTTGGCTGTGGTACCTGTCAAGAGAGAAAACAGGCACACACAGAAAACAGTTCAGTTGATTTAGTTAATCACTCTAAGAAGGAGATGTAGACGCCAGATACATCTATTGTTGCTTGCTTTCAAATTGTCACTCATTTCAATCCAGACACACAGCTTAACCCACCTGCAGAGATGTGGAAGATCTTATCATGTTAGTCATAATCATTGCTCATAAATTCCATCCCCTCAGTCTCTCAGGCTGTCCTCCTCCTTGACCTCTCAGGAGAGCAAGATGATCCATAATCTTTTTGTGTCTCACAAAGAATAATCTGAACCCAAACAGGTAGGAACCAATTGAGCCTCTCTGCATTAGAGTGGGCCTCAACCTTCTTGCTATTCTTTTTTAAACACCATCCCCTTAAAAAAAAAAGTAGATTGAACTCCAACGTTCTTTCTTTTTTCTTAAATTTGTTCTTTCTTTCCTTTCTTTGTTTTCAGAGAAACTCCTCATCTGCAGCAGAACCCATCCTGGCTCTGTGTAGATCTCACACATTGATATGAGTCACAGACGTTAGAGTAAATGAAAATTAATCAGGTTTAATTGCATTTGGAAGTCATGCAACACACTGTGTTTGTGAGCAGGGAGGGAGCGAGTCTTGTTTTGGGTAGGGAAGGCAGGTGGGTGGTGAGGATAGGGGAGGGATGGGGGAGATGAGGGGATGGAGGGAGGCGGGGGAGAGGGGGAAGTTATAACAGATGCTCAGCACCATCTTTCTGACTGACTGCCAGATCCTAATGAAGGGAGAGGAGAGTTGATTCGCGAAGAGACGAGAGAGGAGGAAAATTAAGGACAAGAAGCAGCAACAATTTTCCTGGCCTGCGTTCAGATTTATTTTCCACCATTTTCCCTGGGGAACCCACTGTTCAAGGTCAATGTTCCGCATGGGTCAATCTAACTTATGTATGTGTTCGTTCAGAACCGGTTCAGGAAGTCTGTTCATAACATTACCCATGAATCCTCTACTTTTAAGATAATAACATATCGTATTTTTCGGCCTTTAAGTCACAATTTGTAATGGTTTGGCTGGTTCTGTGACTTAACTCAGGTTATATATAAAAATATGTAATTTCACATGTTCACCAACACCATATTTTCACCAACACAGACCTTTAACTAAGTTGTGGCAGTTTTAAAAAGCCCAATGGCACAGGCAGATGGCATGTGTTCTGCATGCTTCTGCTTGCCATAATGAATATCACCAGTTAGCTCTGCTCTCTTTTCTTATGATTGTGAAGGGAACCTACATCTGCTCCCAGGCCTTTATTGACTAATCAATGAGCACGTGTCTCTTTAGGCCCATGCGGTCATGTGCATTGGTGTACACATGAAGTGTTCCAAGAGGCAAGCCCTGTCTGGTACGGTCATCATGTTGTTGTGTTTGTTTACTAATGAGGACATGCAGGGGTGGCCATGTTTCGTCATGTCATTATGAAGAGAGGGAACAAGGTCAGGTCAGGGGTCAGCGGTCAGGCTATTGGTGAGGGGTGAGTGTGCGATACTGAAACAGATTTCTGTAACCAAACACCCAGTCACTTTGACAAAGACACAAGAAGCAACAAAGATACACTAACAACGATAACAAAAACAATTGTCGCACTATAAAGTGTACAGAAGAGATAGACCTGGGGCCCGTTCTTCGTACGTTGCTAACTCAGTTAGCTGGATTTGATTGTTGACGATTTGGCATGATCTTGGATCGTTTGGTTCTTTGAAGCTCATCCTAGACTTGTTGTCATAGCAACAGGTCCGTAAACTAAAATTATTAACTCATTACTTAATGTAAACAAGATTAGATTGAGGCTTTATAAGCGGAGGAGATAGGGAAGTCTGTCGCAGCCATACGCGAACAACCTCTTGCGGAAGGTGGGAGAATAATTCGCAGAGCTTTTTAAATGAATCGGGTATTGTGGGATAAAGTCTAATTGTTGAGAGATACCGTTTTTTTTCAGCCTTTTTCTTTGTGGCTGTTATAAATAGACAAACACATCATTTAACAGTGGTTTTTAAAAGGGAGGAAAAATAAGTGGCTTTTTAAAATAAACAGTATGAATTAAAGGCTACCATTTTGTAGAATATTCTTGTATTTCACTTTTACTTTAATTTGTCTGCTACTTTTTGCCAGCCCATTCTCCTGGCATTTGCAGACTGAGGTGTTCCCTGTCATTTTAAATAACGACTCAAGTTTGGCATAACCTTCCATTAAAAGCTCTTGTTCTGATTGGGAGAAAAAGTGGGCACATTCTTTGGCCATGCTGAACAGCCAATAGCAGCGTTGCTGATCAATGTTTCTACTATCGATACATATCCCCTTTTAAGCCAACACATGATCGCGCAATTATCTCAAATAACTAAATCCAGTGATACTAATCATACACAACAGGTTTGTTCGAAGAACCCAGTTAGCCGGATCATGATTAGCAGGATGAAATCATCTTGGATGTGTCATTTGATCTCGGATGTATTAAGCGACGTACGAAGAACGGGCCCCTGATCAATCTGTCGTCTGACAGACGGGTTTCTGGTATATAAAATACAAACTATTTCCTGGCACAAGCTAATGAAATATTTCTGAACCGTAAACTTCTGGTCCATGATCATCTGCTGTACATCTCATATTCCCTGTTTGTGCATTGCTTTGAATGAGAGCTACTTCTGAATAAATAAATGCAAAAGTAATATTTCAGCTTGACTAGCTCAACAACATCTTTCAGTTCCAAACAAAATCACAAGATTATTATTCCGAAGGCATCCAGCCAGAAGACCCAGGCCCAGGGAAAAGGATGATGATGGCACTTAAACCCCTCTTTGTGGCATTCTCTCTTTTGACCGGGCAGACCGTAACTGCACATTTTTCATTTACACAGCAGTAACAGTTCGGACAACTGCCAAACCTTCCCTCATTCTCTTAGTGGACACGTGATCTCTCTCCATCTCCAACGTTCTCCCCCCCCCCCCCCCATTTCACTTTTTTTTTCTTCTCCTTTTTCCTTTCTCACTCTCTTTGACAACTTCTCCAATTTCTCATCATCGCTTTCTGAAACACATGCACACCAAAACACTGCCTACAACTTGACGTATTGATCCACTGAGCTCTGTTTCTTGTCTTTATTATCTAATTTCCACTTTAAATGACCCTCATCTGAGCCAAAGCTTGGCCCCCTTCTCTTTCCACTCCTCTTGATCACTTCTGAACACTGACCTCAGCTGCTGACTTTGGTTTTATCAAGGAACTTTCATTTGTTTTCCCCTGCAAATTGGATGAGACCTTTTATTTCACACTGTAAAAAAATACACTCGCTAATTTCTTGTTACTGAATGATATTTAATGGTACTGGAAACATGAGTATATCTATATGGCACCTCTGCTAATATACAAACCTGTCATTATAGATAAACCATCTGTTGAAAAACTGTCCTAGCAGTGTTAACAATGAGAACACCTCCAAGGCTGAGCAGAGATGTGACATGATTTACTCAAATGGATTTGAGTCATGTGTTGTTAGTAGACTGTCTACATCTCTTTAAATACTCTTGTTAATGATGCAAAACTTACCATTATGACTTGTGACCGCAGCTGTTTGGTACATGATGCGGCAAAACTGCAGAACTGAGGATCAGAACTGCTACTAAGTCTGCACACGCTGTTATCTGTCAGTCCTGGGGTCTCATTTATAAAGGAGTGCGTAGAATTCGTACTAAAAGTGTGCGTACGCCCAAAAGCGTAAATTGGCGTACGCACAAAAAAAAACAGATTTATAAAACCGTGCGTACGCACACCTGTAGGCAATGTTCGCTTTATAAATCACAGCTTAACCACAAGTGTGCGTATATAAAGTATCATTGCACCCCGCCCTGAACACGCCCATTTTTAACCATAGATGGTCAATGCAAAGGACCTCATGAATGCTAATCTAGTATCATTCTCATGCATGAACCTGGCAGGTGATTCTTTTTCACAGTGAATCAATGCAAACAAAAAACAACACTAGTGCGACAGCGCCAAGTGGCAGAACCGGAGAAGAAGCGGTAACAACTGCAGTAGTAAATTCCATGTTTATGTATCTTGCATGGCGATTAAAAACGAATTCTGATTCGATTAGTGTAGTGATTGCGCGAGAGCTTAACAACTGTATTTCCAGTTTTTGACATATGATGATATATGCACAGTATTAAAGAAATTATTTAGTTATACTTTGTGTTCTGTAGTTACATGCATTTCATGTCCTACAATGCGGTAAAAGGACAATCTGATTTACTAATATTGATTTACATTTTGAGTTGCATTGTACAAGATGTGTATGGAACAATTATCACGCAGTTCAAGCTCAAATAACACTGATGTATTTAATCTTCATTATAATCATAAATTGAGTCAATGTGTGTGAGGACAACAAAATACATAAATATTACGAGTAATCGCTTCTCCGACTTTTACTTTTTGCAGTATGTGTCTCCAATTCCCACTGTCTCCAAAAAGTGCGTAGGTTTACGGGAGGGTCATAGTTTGGGTGGAGGACCGCACATTCTACCGCCAAGTTCGTTTTTTTTTATAAATTACTGACTTTGCGTGAAAACTGGCGTACGCACGTTTTCAGCCCCGTTTTGTGCGTACGCAAGCTTTATAAATGAGACCCCTGGACTGTATCTGTCAGTCAGCCTGTAATCGCTTCTGCAACATCTGGATCATTACAAAACCAATTACATCAGCAACTGACTTTCATCTCTTCCTTTAGATGAGGGATCTAAGTCTCCGAATGAAGATTACATTGATTAGTAAAAAGTTACTGCTGTTCCTGTTTAGTATGCAGCTTTGCATTGGACACTTACTTTTTCTGCCTTGTAAAGTAGGCTTCCTGTCACAGTCTTTGTTAGACCTCTGGGCTCTTAAATGTCATGGCTTTGAACATTCTGACTGAATTAATATATCCATTACTGAATATTATACTTTCTATCCTGCATGAATATATCTAGATTGCCCTAACACATGTTTGTGTACGTCCTCATCTACATGCCAAAACACACTCTTTTATGTTTTTTTTTTTTTTCATGTTTAGTTGTTCTGTAAGATCTTCAGACCAGGATTAATAACCTCTTTTCAACCACATTACTTTCCTCCCTCAGATAACTTTCTCATTCGGTACAGAGAGAAAGATAGCCATGTCAGTAGGAAGTCTTCTTTTTCTGGGTCTGCAATCGATAACAGAGTATCAGCCTGCCTTCCATCAGAGGGGTTTTATGTCCTCCTCTGAATCTACAGCCTGCTTCTTAGTGTTGTATCCATGGTTACATTTGTGAAACACCAAGCTCTTAAGTCAGTTAAGACTTTAAGAGAAAACATCCTTGGTCAAAGCTTATTTTCTTTGCAATCAAAGACTGTACCTCGTCTGTTTCAAGCCTGCGAGACAAACTACATAAAAAATACCTGGAGGATTTACTCTCGCCACGTTTGAAGAATACATTTATTACTCATAGGAGTGTCAAGAACATGCTGTACCTTCCATCCTACTATGAATCAATTTAGCATGCACCTTCATCCAAAGGGACAGCACAGGGGATTTCAACCTGAAGCCTCTTGATCAGCAGGCTGATCTAATCACTGAGCTCTAACTTCCTAGTACTACCTGGCTTGGTCTGAGTGTCAGCAGCTGCCGTGTGTCTGCTGCGGTTCTCCTCTGACTCACAGTTCGACAGAGACATCTGGAGCACCCGGACCAAATGTCTTTCTGCTATGAGGCTCATTAAATAAACTGATATCTTCTCTTCAGACACACATAGACACACACTCACACATATACATGCATGTGCACACACGCAAGCACACTCACACGCGTACATACTGGCATAGAAACACATTTGTACTATCTTCTCGCCATCTCTGTCATTTGTCGAGTGGGGGGTCTAAGTCCTGACCATCACGTAGACTCTCATTACCGCTGGAGGGATGGAGAGCAGCACAGCAGCACCCCTCTTCATGAGGCCTTCACACTCTAAGGCAGGGGTCTCAAACTCGTGCCATTGAGAGCCAAGAGGGTGCAGGTTTTCAGGTCAACCAAGCACTACTCCAGCTGATTTCACCAAGTAGAGAAACTCATTAGCTGGCCAAAGTGGCTGGTCAGTAGAAGTGTAGCATGTATGTTTGGGGATTGGAGGTGACGACTCAGTATGGTAGACAAAGGCTGGCAGGCTCATCGACCTGCTTCACAGTGAATCTAACAACTTGGTCAGGCTCAGGTCTCTGTGTTTGGTATGTCAAGATTGCTGTTACTCTGGACCCAAAGGAACTGTGAGACTACAGGGTGGAAGACTGTGAGACTTATGGTTCCAACCAGTCATTGAACAACAAAGGATGAAAGTGAAAGTGGGATTGATCCTAGAACAACATCTTTGGATATGACCTTGTGTTTGTCTTTGAATGTATGCCATATATTAAAAACACATAAAACATTTGAAAACAGGAAAGTTACTGAGATGATTTACATTACCTACGATCATGTGATTGCAGACGTCGCAGAAGGTGGGCTTCTTGAAGATGTGCTCCATGAAGCTGTGTCCCGACGGGTCGACCTGGAGGCCGTTACGCGACGGCGTGCGGACCGAGGTGGGTGGTGGAGCCGAAGGGATGGCGGGGGGCACAGGGGGGATAGACAGATTTGTGGTGACAGGGGGGGCTGAAAGGGAGACCACCCCACAGCCTGATAGGTGGCCTGTACTGCTGCTGGCGTCTGACAGGAGTTCAGTCTGGAGCTTGTTGTCACTGTTGGTCCTCTGAAAAAAGTTGTCTGCACTTTTACTGCGCATGGTCTTGGTCTTGAAGGACAGGGAGCGCTTCAGTTTCTGTAACTGAGAGAGAGGGAAATAAGAGAGGGAAAAGGAGGGTGGGAGATAGAAGGAGAGCGTGCAAGACAGGACAGACAATAGGGAGGGGGAATGGATTCACTTGGACGTGGAATATATTTGACCTCTAGCTGTGGTAAAATTGGTAATTTAGCTTTGAGGTTTCAACTGACTTTACTGGCTATCCTAAGATCCAGGGATTCTGTAGTGCACCCTCAATCTAATATAGTCTGTCATCAAACTAAATATCAACAAGCCTTTATCAGGGAATAATGTCTTTACTTAGTTGCTCTTTCTTCAGGTAGATTTAGATTGAGATAAAAGACAACAATGCAGTTGTTCCTCTTATGGCTCTTTATTCCAAGTGAGAATTTCTAGGGTCTGTTGGGGGCCAGGGAAATTACCACCGCTAAAGGCTATCTGCTGTTTTCCAGCCAGCATCCCTGGTATGAGTATCCGCTACATGGAAAATTAAAAGGTACTGTAGTTTCCTCTGGTGTAAGATGTCTATCTGCATCATGCTGTGCAGCAATTCAATATATCAACCTGAATCAACCTCATTAGTTATAAAGCAGAATGTATAATCCCTCTGCAAGGAGGAGGCAACAGCTTCTATGCTTGTCCTACAAAACAAGGAAATCCAGCTCACTCTTTTGTACTCCTGACTAAAGGAAAACATTGGTATATTGTATGTACATTGTAAGACTTCTGTCTTTGTGTAGGGTTCACGGCAACCAATTGAAGAACATTTATTTATGAATTACGGAGTAAAAAATCAGATGGGAGGGATTCAGGACCATTATGAACCATTACAGGCAAGGGAAATGGGTCTGGAATAGGGACCAAGACACGGGATAGACCAGGAGGTTATTTTCAGCTTTGGTGAAAAATGCATATCCAGTTTAGCTGCCCCATTGTATGCATTTGTGTGTGAGTTTGTGCATGTGTGTGTCTATGTGTGATGAGACCTATCGATCACACCGGTCAATCTGGAAACAATCAATCAGGCACCCTTCCACCCACCCATCCCAACGAACACACACGCACTATGGAAATGTGAGACTTTTTTAAACATATGCTTTTAAAAGGGCTTCACCACTCACATCACAAGAGCATTTTGCAATGGGGAAAATACTGCCATTGAATACAATGGCATTGCTTTTCATGATGTGGCTTTAATAATATCTGCCCTTTAGAGAAGTGGAATTAATTTGTGATTAATTGAAATGTTACGTGCATCAGATTATATGTGTGTGAAGGTACTAAATACACGTATACATCAAATAAAAAATGATGTAAGAGGAACTTCTGCCTTCCTCAAGGCTGTATGTATACACAACAACATCATCCATGCTCCACAGTACATAAGATGTTAAACAAAAACATACGTCTGATGGCTATGGCTGCACATTACATGTATATGTTGGATATATACTATATTTAAACAAGCTTAATTTAGAAATGGACATGGAATACACCAAGTTCTTAATCTTCCCTTATCTGTTGTTACAGTATGCCCTTTTCAGACCTTTTTAGGAGCTAAAGCTTAATTTGAAGTTGATCAATTGTCCCCTTATAGCACTGAGTGAGGCTACTGAGTATCCAGAAGAGACACTCTAAAAGCTTATTTCCTAAAACTGCTTAGGAGAGATTTTATATTAAAGAGTTTTAGAATGCCACCTTTCTCTGTCAAGCTATTTTAATCAGAAGGTTGAGACCAAACCGTAATGATCGTTTAGACCACTAAAGCAACATGATTACTGTTATTTACTGGCCTTTCATATATATTTTTTCATGAATTATAAAATGTATCTTAGTCACAGCACAACATCTACTGCAGAATACTAGTTTGAACTACCTGTCACAAGCCCTTACACCTCCCACAGAGCTTTGACTTAACAGCACTAAATTGAGCACTTAACAGCACTTAACAGTTGACAAATGTTCAACACTACTATGAAAGGAAGTATATTTAATCACCATCTCTGGTGTAACTGGCTGCCAGAAGAAAGGAGATAGAAAATTTGAAGTGGTTTCTATCAACTTTGCTTATGTGATCGGTCATGCTTACACACAACAGAGGCTTTTTAGAGAGGAAGGGAAAGTAGTCATCTGAAAACAGCATCTATGACCATGGAGACCAGTACAATATTTGACTTCTAATTGTAGTACTTTAGACCAGGGCTGACCTAGATAGATGGACGACAGAGAGATAGAAAATGCCCATGGCAACCTTTAACATTCCTATAAACCCCACAACCAGCAGCATGGACATATCTCCATGCATCAAATGAATAAATTTACCCCTGTTTAAAGCACTTTAGTGACTGAATAAATTTGTAGTGATTTTTATCATGTAGTGACAATCGTCTACGATACAATGTTTTTTTTTAATGTCATTGTTTTTGGCTACTTATCATTTTCATTTATTCATTTCATTTAGCAGACGCTTTTATCATTTAGAAAAGTGGCAAATACCTTCTATTTTTTTTTCTATAACTTGGCCTACAACTGACTTTTTAAATGTCAAGGAATATACCAAACAAATTACTGAATGTGCAACAGGCACAAAACATAAGAATATCCGTTTTTCAATCTATTTAACGTTAAAAGACTTCTGCTGGTTTCTCTAAATCTTACATCCCCAAAACTTGCAGAGTGCAGACAGAGAGGTTAATTTATATAGCCTACATTTTTAAGTCTTTTACATTTGGAATTGAGGCTATGACGCCAACTACTATTTAAAGAAAGGAGTGATTCGCCATCACCATATTTGCCCATTTGAAATGCAATGTCTGAAAGTTTCTCTATGCAACATGAGTTAAACCTGACTATACCTTCGTCTGCTGACTGATGCTCATTGCTGGTGACTGAGGAGTGTCGTTCTGGTCCCGCTCGCTTTCATTCTCAAAACTCTCGTCCTGCATGTTGTCTGGTGGAATCATCTTCTCTCCTGACCGATTAAAAAAGGTGTTTACGCTGACTTTTCGGTCTCCGAAAAAGGACAGCACACAAGTACAACTGTTTTAAGTAACTATGTCGATTGCATATGAATTGTATTGGACGAGCTGGACAGGATGTCGCGTTTAAATAAGCCCGCAACTGCTCTTTTGTACGACACTTCAACGTTTCTGTCCCGCGTAACGTTCCAAGAGCCCATCTATGTCCGCGCGCGCAAACCTCCGAATGATGAGTGCGAGTGTTGCCAACTTGGTTAAGGGCGGATGGTGCGTCTGCTAGTGACAAAAAGTAGGGGGCTGTCCTTAACGCGTGTTGGCGATGTTGTGGCTGCCCCCATCAGCCTTTTATTTTTTTGTGGTGTATGTCAGCATAGAGGGTTATTGCTTTCTGATTAGTCAGACTATGCATCCTTAAAAAGTGCTATCTTAATGTACAGTTTTACAATATAGTTGTTGTGGTAGACCAGTCCTGAAGCTTTTAGATGATTACCTGCTCCAGCACACCTGATTCTAATCATGAGGCTTCCACAGAGCTTGATATAACGACCCTTCATTTGAATCAGGTGTGCTAGAGTTGGGAAACATCCAAAACCTTCAGGACTATGGCTCTCGAGGACCAGGGTTCCCTACCTCTGAAGTAGACCAATGAATGGATGTTGGCATTAATGAAACAGCAATATTGGCTAAAAGGGTTCCTGTTTAGATTAATTATACATGTTGATGATGCGAAACAAGATGATAAAAGAACCAACTGATTTCACCTTGGCAAAAGCCCTGGTAATTGCCTTGTCAGTATCCTCAGTACCAAGGGGTGTCTTGACTAAATTAGAGTTGATAAAACTCTTTCAAGCAATTGGACCAAACCCCATGACATTTAGATTAATTAATTGGTGCTCCACAATCTATTTCTGGTTTTTTTTATTTCGTTTTTATTAGAGAGACTGCAACATTATATTTCCAAGATTAGCCGAGAGCTATCAACCCACACAAAGACTGTATTTCCCCCTTTCTCATAAGATAACAAGCAGCATAATGGATGATAATGTTTCTTGTAGGTTCAGACTATTGTAGGTTTCACTTCAACAATCAAAATAAATCACAAATAGATTCATGTTTTTTGTAATCCTGGACAGTGACGGATCATCATGCGTGAAGGGATGTCATCCAGTGAAGGGATGTCTTTGAAGTCATACTGGGTCTTGGCTGGCCTAGCCAAGCCTCACTGCAGCCTCAGTGTGAAATGAATGCAAAATTCCACAGTTCAGAGGATGAAATACAAACCATCACAGAAAATGAAAATGACTCCTTACAACAGAGAGTTCCGTCCGGCAGACACACACACACATCAAATTAACCATTGTTGTATTGTGCGTTTCAGAAATGCTCTGTGAATCCGTAGTACTGTGAGTGTCAAGGTTAAAGCTGTTACATTGAATTCAAAGACATAGTGTATATGAAATTTTTTCATGGACATCATGTACAATTCGGTAGGTCTGTTCAGTTTGTTAGAAAATCGTAGGACTACACAGTTTTTATATTTATTTAATTCAGCAGGTACTTATAGAAATGGATCAACATAATAATTTCCATCTGTTTTTAAAGATCAGAGACATCTTGAAAATGTCATAACCTGTAAGGATGGAGTAAACATAATGTATTCGCTGTAATAGTTTCTATTAAATATTTTAAATATGTTTTATTTTCATTCACATTGTCAAGAATGCGAAATTCCAAGGACACAATTTCCACCACAAAATCAATTTTCTTCCAGGAAGAAGAATCACAGCGTTATGACATCACACTACACCTCCACCCATAGAAAGATGAAATCACTCACAAATGAACGAGAAGTACAGAGCACAGGCTATGACTCAGGATGACGTGTGTGTGTGTGAACCAAGTAATCACTGACTGAGCCAGTGAATGACCACTCTCAGACAGGAAGACAGAGAATGGAGGAGAAACAGAATGAACAAGTATGGAGAGAGAAAAAATTTAGAACAGCAGAAAGTAAGAAACAGAGATGGCGGGAGAAAAGAAGAAGAGTACTGAGTCGATATGGTGATAAAGAAGAGGGAGAGGGAGAGAGGAGAAACACACAGTAATTTGGGGTCTCAGCTGCCGGTCATGATGAAGAGCCTGAGTAGAGGAGGAGGGACAGGGAGAAATAGGGGTCAATTAAATCAAATAAAGGGTCTCTGTGAGTAAGAACCGACTTCTGTAATTTCATTCCTGACAGATATCTGACTTCTGAGTCCTTTCCTTTTTTGCTGGTTTCCTTGTACACCCCTTAATTTAATAATTTATTATCTTATTGTCATTGTTTCTCTTGTGCTTTCTTTCCACATGTTAAATTTTTTTCTTCTTTCTATCTTTCTGAAATAAGATTACATTTCCATCAAGATTTTACTATCCAGGATGCCATGTCTGCTTTCTTGCGTTCTGCCTGCCAGTCTATTAAATTCTATAAAAGTCTGTATAACTGCATCCATTCTAAGCGATACTTTTGTTTACCAGGCATGGGAAGACAGAGTGATTTTGTTTGTGTTATGCAACTGAGGTCATTATTGTAATGAGAAGGGAAGTCTGAGAATGGAAAAACAATAAAAGCACCACAGTGACTTAGACGCGTCCTTGATTGAACAAACCCCAACAAGCAGGTGTTTAGATGCGGGAGAGACATGTCAATCAAACCTAGTAAGATGTTTTGTAAGAGCTTCACATGTTCTAACTGCAATTTCTTCTTCAATTTCTTCAATTTCATTCTTACAGAAAAAGAGATTGGATAATAAATCAATAATTGAGTTTGCGATCATATTCATACTGAGCAGGATGGTACATATCTTTATGTAAATAATCTTGTTCACACACATTAAGGATCCAACAGCAGCCATAACCTCACAAACACACACACGCAGGCACGCATACACACACAAACACAATTTATGCAACACTTCCTAAAGATGCTCTCACTCATTAAGGGAAGGTCATTCAAAGTCTACCAGCAGTCTCATCACCTGCTGTGTGTGGCTTCAGACTGCTGTAATAACAATCGCTCCAAGTTATCACAAGCCTGCTTTTCATTAAACCAAGCATTCAAAGATTTACCCCAATTTCATGTTGGATGAGCAATTCCCTCCCATTTCCCTCCCCCCCCAAATCCTAAATAGACTACTCCTTTGCTTTCCTTGGAGTGAATGGATGCAGGATTATGGGCTGCTTCTGGAAATGGATGTCACATTAACTCAAGTTAGATTGAGCCCCAGCCTGCCCACTAATGGTCCACATCAGTTCCCCTGACTCTGAAGGCCAGAGCAGATCATGTTGAACCATTAAGTCACAGGGTCCTTATGAGCATTCCTTCCTTGGGTTAAATCCCTTTAGTCCTAAATGTGATCTTGTGGAAGTATCTCTTCCTGCAGTCCATCCAGGTACAGCCTACGTGGGACTAGAAATCCCAAACTGTTCCACAACAGACCAGGTTATTTGGGATAAAGGGTAATCAGTCATCAACCGATAGTTGATGTTTGACTAGGATAAAGATATTTAGTTTCATGGTTATGTAGGAACGAGTAAATATCTGTGTATTTTACCCACAATTGTCGTTTTTAGAAGCATTGTGTTGTGTAGTGAATGTTCATTACAGAATGTAGAAGACCATTTAGCCTTGGGTATCACAGTACTCAGACCCTGAATAAAAGATTAGGTTTAGTTATTGTGGGGAAATATGCCTGTATACTGAATTATTCAGCAAGAGTGAACACGTTTCTGGCATTTGGAAGCTGGCTGGTCATGGAACGAATGCTGGCACATTCTGGTGCTACCGCTTGACAACGCAAATGGTTCAGCTCAAATTAGATTCATCGTCATGAATGCTTGGCAACGAAATAATGTTTTCATAAATGAACACTCTTTCCTTGAATTGTGTTACATCATTTCAGTTAAATATCATTATTTAGTCTGTGTCTATGAGCCATTGCTGTAAAAAATAATTAAGCAATGACTTCACATAAACTCGCACCTAAACTAAAACCCTCGAAGAGGACAGGGAAATAGCAAAAACCTTGGGAGGAGTGATTCAGTAAGATAATCTCCCCCATAGACAGTTGGTGATGCAGAGAGGTACAGACCACATACTGAATTCAATTCACATTCAAATTCACACATAATTCACATTTGAACAAAAAAAGTTGTTTAATACCTAAATATCTAACTATCTACCTAAATATCTAACTATCCCCTTCTTTAGAAATTTTTGGATTTGTCAAGCTAAGCATGTGCAAATAAACTCTAAAGGGAAAGCAATGGGTGTGTGTTTGGCAGGGGCGGGGGAATCTAAATAGTGGATGCACAATTCCAGTACAACGCTGCATGCTTAATAAGTTCACACAAGAATGTGCTATTTTAAAATCATCACACAACCTCTGATCAAAAATGGCTCTGAGAGGTAATGAGCAGTTTATTTTTCAGCACATCTTACTTTTTGTCTTACTCCCATGTACGGTGTTGGGATTCAATTCATAATTCATGCCTATTATTTGAGGCATGCATATTAACTGGCTACCTATTATTTGATATGAGTTTTTTTTTTATATAGAAAGATCCTTCTTTCAGAGCAAGCCAATAAATTGTGATTCAAAAAACAGGTGCCAGAATTGTAGTTATGTTTGAAATTCTGTTTCATTCTCAGGGAGATGAAAGCGTGTTGTACATCACTGTCATGTTCCTCGGTTTCCTTCAACCCTGTCTAGGTTACCAGGATGTACAAAACCCATCCTGCCAAGAGATCAGAAGCTTTGTCACACCTGTTGGTGCCAAACTTCTCGTTTGCCTCTTTCTGGCTCTCACCTCTTCTGACAGACTAAACATGGCATCCAGTTATTCTTAGAAATGTAGTTTCCTGCATACACACAGTGTTAACTGGCAAGTACTGATCGCTGCTTCTGCTGTCAGGGTAGAAGTAATAATTTACTACTGTGCCAGAAATGTGACTGAAATGTGACATAGTCTAACCTGAAACTCTCTCTCTTTCCCACATACACATATCTTGTACTGTACTGTACAGTGAGAGAACTTGTGAGGATATAGGTCCAGCATGTGAGAGCCTACCAGGTAAATTGATTCCCTTAGAAACAGGGCTAATTAAGCCAGATCATAATGAGGGATCCTAGGAGCAGTCGACAGAGTGGCAGACAGATTTATGATAAGATGTGTAATGGTTTAATACTGCCCTGCAGTTTAGAAATGGATGCTTTCAGGATATTTAAATTAACTTCTGTGTAATTTATATATTGATTGAGATGAATACATTACAACGGCCAAGCTGCATGCAGTGTAATGGTTGTGTTTGTGTATTAATTAATGTGGCCTATCCACATGACATGAATGTGTTTTGTCTCGAAGGGATACAACAAACAGGAGAGAGTAAACACAAACCAGGGATGAGTGTTTGCTCTTTACCACTTCCGAGTATTACACGTCTGGATTCCGGATCTTTCTGCGTCCTGGCCATTCGCACTGTGACGCACGTCTGACCCCTTAAGACTGCAGTGCTGGTCTCCAGCTGGTCATTCCATCTCTGTGTGCTGCAGCCATCGCTAATGAGGCAGGAGACTGGGGTCTAAAAACAGCAGCACGCCTCAGCGGCAGCCCCCCTCCACCTCACTCAAGAGACGAGAGGACAACGTCTCTCATTGAGCAGACGTGTGATGAGAAAAGCGCGCCACTGTTTACACGCTACACCCATGGAAATAACCCCACTGTACCCACTTAATTTTTTGTTGACACTGGGTAAACTGGCAGACCTATCTTAAACGCCACAGATTTAAACAGTGTAACAGTGTAATTGCGGTTAACAGTCTGTGCTGTCCAGGAGCCTCGAGGTCTGTTAGATATTTTTGCTCAGGGCCAATTTCTCTTGTGAAAGCTAATATATACTACAAGTGGCTCAGAGCGACTGGTACTTATGTGAGTGTTTCAGGTAGGCTATGCCCTACTGTGATATCCTTTAACACATTTAATGAGGTGACACATGTCTATTCTGAGGTGAAAAACAGGAAAATGAGCTGATAAAAGTGTCACAGAATTGCACTTGGCACCTGGGAGAAGATGTTCACAGGGATGACAGTATATCTCTGGGTGTAAAATCATTTTGCACTAAGACAAAACCATTAACTAGTTAACTAGTAATATCTTGTTTTTTTCTATCATCTATAACCTGAACATTCCCCTTTCAGCCATAACTTGTCAACAAAGCTCAATCTATTCTAGTGCATCTCCATCAAGTGACGCTGACATATTGGATGTCTGCAAATAGCCCATTCTGAGGCCCCTGGCTGTTGGTCGGCTCCCTGGGGCGGTGTGCTTTAAACAGAGCACTGCAGGGAACTAACGCTCTCATAACCTCTACCTACCTAAGCCTACAATGAGGCGTAGTAAGAGTTGATGCAATGGCTAATTAATACAGGCACAATGTTTGATACTGGAGTTTTAGCTACATCAAAGGCATGTGTCCACCTGCATACTGAAAAGGGCTTGAAGAAACATGTCATCAGCAACGCCTTCTCAGGATCCTCAGGAACAGTGGACCACCAACAAAGATGTAAACAAGTCAAGTAGGGCTTGGAAAAATATGCAGACATATGCTGCAGAACACTTTTTATGTACTGTAGGCCACCAACAAAGATGTAAACAATGAAGCAAATACATCCCATAATTTTTTACATGTAAACGTTATTCATTTGTTTTATCATCTTTTTTTAATCTTGTTTAAAGAAAATGGGTCAACAGAAAAGAAGCTTTAAACGACTTTTGAAGAAACAAATCTGGATATTGAATTCACTGGAAGTTTTAGTCTCTGTTTGATCTACCAGATAAGAAGCTTTTATCAAATATATGTTTATGAATTCTAAAAGTACCACAAATAACAGACAAACACAGGGATTCTGTTTAGTATCTTGGTTGTATTAGAATTAGAAGGATAATGGTTTCAAATGATCAGACACACTTTTCTGTTCCATACATATTTTATCTTTATTTGACAGTGCACAGTAGGTTTCCTTTCCTAATGTGACTAACACACTCCTGATTGACCTATTTCATCACAACATTGACCTAAATGTGGACAAATCAAGCAGCATTCCAAAGGTCACAGCAAGCAGAATCAGAAAAACACAGTCTGAGAGGCAGATCACAATCACATGAATCATCTCTGACAGAAAATGATTGAAATTACCAACTGTTCACTGGTATTTATCATTCACGTGACATTCAATGGGAGGGGGGGGGGGGGGGGGGGGGGGGGTTGAGTGGCTGTGTATTTGGCTCCTGGGTCTGAATTAGGATTGTGGTGGGGTGGCACTCTGGTTCATCAGCTGACTCATCGCCAATTGTTCTTTCCCAGAAGGTGAGCAGCGCAAATACAGAAAACATTTTGTGCTTCAATTGCCTTAATTGTTTCTCCATTACTGTTGCTTATTTGAGGATAATTCGCTTTATTATTGGATACTCAATATGTGCCTGTATATTCTTAGAATGTTACTCAATTATTAGATGCAAATGCTGCAAAACAGGTCTTTTGTTTGCGTAAAATGTTGAAAGAGACACCTAAAATAATCAGGGTTTTAAGGATTATTCCTATTTAAAGAGCAGCACCATGACAGGACGCTTCTCCCTGTTGTCCAGTTTGTAACTTGTGTTGGTTTAGTCTCATGGAAGAGACTTGTTACATAACAGTGATCGACTGTGTCTTTTTATTCTGTACTGTAGATCAACCTGTTTAACATACTGCTCCGCAAACCCACAATAGATCTGGGTGTCTGTTTCTGCTAGAAGAACCTAGTTACGGGTTACCATCTGTGGGAAATGGCATCCATTTGTTACCCCTGGGTTACATAGGATGAAGAGGAGGAGGGGGAGCAGAAGGAGGAGAAGGAAGAAGAGGAGAGAGAGGAGAAGGAGGAGATGGGGAAGACAAAAAGGCCCAATTATTTTCATTCTCTCTCTCTCCTCTCACGTCTTCTCCCACTGGTATAGATGGAGGCAGCTGGCTGTGGAGGCTGGTCTGGGTTCAGGCCAGCCTGGATGAAAGACCTGGGCCCAAATGAAACGATCCGCTTACAAAGGTGTCAGATCAGCGATGTGCCAGACCCCCCCCCCACCTTATAAGGCGAGGTGACTAGACAATAACACAAGTGGCAGTCCTTCTTGCCTCGCTGAAGTACCATTACAGAGACACTTCATTTAGCATCCCAATGCGCCACATTGAATAGTGGAACAATAGCAGCAGCACAAACAGCCCTGAAAATAGAAGAAGAAAAAAAGGGGGGGGGGAATATGGAGAGAATTGTCTTTGTTGAGGTTCCCATGTCTTGGTAGTGAGTCACAAGCATGTATTTTTGTGTGAGCGTTGGAGACAATGAGTGGGTGTAGGGGCTGGGAGACGGGAGGCTTGCCTGCGCACGTCGTGCTTGCGTGTGTGTTGGTGATGGAGGAGGGGGTGATGCTTGGTGTTCCCCAGGACTGTTGTCTTCATCGAATTTCACAGCTTCCATTTGGTTGTTGCTACGATACATTCTCCAGTCTGGTGAAGGCAGGAAGAAGACGACTCCCTCAGAAGGCACAAGCCACACAGACTTGTCACACTGATCCTGGGAAAAACACTCCACACATTCATCTTTTCAAATGAACATCCACTGGTTAGAATCATTGGAGTGTATCTTTCTAAAGCAACACATTTCTCTATATCTGTCTGTATCTTCTGTTTGCTTGACAGTTACAAACGTTGAATTGTTCAGTTGAGAACAACATAAACGTTGCTTATCCCTGCTTAAGATTTTGTAAAATGATCATTGTGTAAATCCTGAAAGTGTAACACGATATTTCAATGCCTCTTTATTTTCCTGAAAATGGTTTAACCCCCATACCCAAAGGGGTTTTGTATATGATGATATTTAACTGAACAGAAATAACAGACTTATTTTTCCTGCTATCAAAATATTTGTGGATGGGTTTGGGAAAGTTTAGATGATGGAATCATCATTAAGATGGAAGCTCTGTGCTTCTAGTATGTCCAAATTGGCAGACAAACCGGTGAAACTTGGTCTAGACAGTTGTTCCATAAACATCAAACAGGAAGGGCTCTTTTGGCAACCAACACTGACCTGAAAATATGAGAAGAATTCAGAGGTTTTACTGACTTCAGATTGTATTCCATTCCTATAATGCTACGTGTGTGTAGTTTTACATGACACATATATAATGGCATTCTTCAATGTACTTCTTCCAATTAATATTTATCATAGCAGAGTGAACAAGTGAGGTCATTGATATGAAATATATCCTGCTGACTTTAACTGTTTTCTGTAAAATAATGTGTAAATGTACTTAAATTACATCCTCTTTGACACTCTGCTCCTCAGGCACGTCTGTAACTTGCAGTTTCATGAGACTGATGACTTTTGAGGCAATCTCTCTTTCCCTCTCGGTTCGAAGGAACTACATGCCACCTGGGCCATGGCTTGGAATTACCTCTTAGCAGCGATGCCATACCTCAACTCCTGACACAATAGTCAGAGTGATTTATCAAACCCAAAATGGCTGCAATCCTGCCCCTAAAGTGAAACTGTCAATTTGCCAAACAAGCCAGGGGACTTCTTGTTCCTGAGAAAACATTTAAGATGGACAACTTAACAACCACCTCCTACAGCCTGTTTCCCCCTTCCCACACACCTGATTCAAGTAAAGGGACATTATCAGGCATCTGTTGAGCTTCATAATGATCTATTCCTTTGAATCAGGTGCGCTGGAGCAGGAAAACATCTAAAAAAAGCAGGACAGTGGGCTCTGAGGACCAGGGCTGGGGACCACTGGGTTGGAAAATGAAAAAAAGAACATTGGGAACGTTTCTGTTCATAATGGCAGGTCTGTTTATAAAGAGCTGCAAGCAAGATGAGGAGACATTGATTAAAAGCTCTGTAGTTTAGGCTGAGGCAAGGCAATTTAAAAGAACACTTGTTTGGTTGGGATGGGTTGCCTTTGTGCCTGAATAGACAGCTGGCCATGAACTGCTTCCTCTTCTGGTCATGTTAGAAATGTAATGAAAGTAATGTGGCAATAAATCCTACAAAGATGGAACAACTGCATCTGTCTCATAATAGTGTATAGTGTCCAAAAGGGAAACCGTGTTCTCACAGAGCAAATCTCCTGCTTCATACAAATGTTTCAATGTCACCCTAAACTCTACATTTATGGCCAGACAATGCCGCAAAGCAACATAAAGCTCTGTTATCTGAACTCTCCACAGACAGCTTCTAAAAAAGGATAGCGGAGGTGAGGAGGGATGAAGTGGGCCAAGGACTTGAACGCTAAATAGACTCACATATGGCCTGGATCATCCTGAGCCTTTGAGAAAAAAAGAATAGAGTGCAACAGAAATGAAGAGAACGTGTGAAAGAGAGGGAGAGTGTCAAAAAAACGGAAAATTTCAAGAACAAAAGCGAACATAAGAGAGGAAAGGGAAGGGCAGGGTGGTAAGAAAACTAGGTTAATTAAGATCTTCGAAGTAATCCTGGACTGATCTCCTTGGTGTGTGGGAGTTAGAACTACCAGGTCTCATGATGCCATGATACGAAAAGCTGGTGTTTAATGGCCTGAGAAGCACAGGGTGGGAGTTAGTCAGTATCCGGTCACCAGTGGGCCATGAAGAAACAAGAGCTAATGGTTGCACAGAATATTTACTCTTCAGAAGGGCTTCATTGTGCTTTCAGTGACATGCCACAGTCACCACCCTCTGGTGATCTTATAGTACTGCACATGCTCAGGGAAATAATGTACCACAACCCTCAACAGGGGTGAAGGGGTCAACTGCAGACCTCTCTTCACAGGCCCCTCCAAAGGGAGATAACCAGTTACAGACTGGTCAAAACAACAGCCCATTTTTATTGATGTTTTCAACACAAGACAATCAAAAAAGTTTCAATTCAGTTTGGCGGCAGATAGATATGATGACAGCATCTCAGGTGGCTCACCTTGAATTAACATATTACATAAAAGACAATTGTAGATATTTATGACAAATTAAGAGAATCAATCCATTTGTTTTGTAGGACTAGAAGTCTCACCAGTTCTCTTAATGAAGTTCTCATAAAGTAATTCCAGTCAACCATTGAACCATATAAAACCAAATCTATCTATCCCTTAGTTCTATAGCTATGGCCATAGCTCAACTTGGCCTCACTTCAGCTGCTGTCAAAATCCTTACAATAGTAATATGGAAAAAGACTGGGGGACAGTAACCAATAAATTTAAACGCAAAGACAACTGACAGTGTACAGAGACACAAAAGGGAACATTCTTCTTCATCCAGGTAGATAACATGACAAGGATCTATTTCCCAGCAAAACAAACTACAAGGTCCTTGGCTACTAAAACAAATGACCTGTAATTCACACACAGCTCCAAATTATTTACACAGTATCACACTGGACTATCCTGAATTAGAGACCACCATCAAAGCAACCAAAAGAGCAAAACGTCTAAGAGGAGACAGGGAATTGGCAATGTATGCTTGTTATAAACACGGTTCTTAAACCTCTGCTTGGTTGTGGGAACACAGGTTATACTAGCAAAGAAGGAACATTGTGTGAAACATGTCATTGATGGAGAGAAAAACTATGGAGGGCAAATATAAGAAAGCAAACTCGTGGCACATGAATCAACAATTAAAGCAACAAGTTCGGTCATAGGAAGAGGCAACAGGTTTTTAGTAAGGCGTCAACAGGAGATGTAGTTATTCACACAAATGTCTGGTACATAGTAAATCCCTATGAAGAGATGTTCCAGTTGCCTACAAACAAGGAGCCACACAACCCTCACCATAGGGAAATATGGACTTTTCTACAGCCCACTGAAACACAAACCTGTACACATTTGTTGGTATTCAACCAGCAGGCAGGTTTAGCACAACAGCAACACACAAGGGATGGTGACTCAATCACACTACAGTTGGTAATATACAAAGGCAGCACTTTATTTCAAGGAGCCACCTATTGATAATCAATTGACCATTAGCAAGCAACAAAAATACTGCCCTCATATTTATAGTTTTGCAACATTCACATTATATATATTTTTTACTGATCATTTGACTCACCATGAAGTAAAGTGCTGCCTGGACAACATCCAAATCTCACATGCTTTTAATGTATCATACAGGGCACACTTCAAACTATATAATCCTGTTAGCTAGTCTTCTTCCTCCGCCAATACAGACTGAGCTACTTTTGCCATACAGCAACCCTCAGTTGGACCACATCATTGTGAACCCCAAAGCCTTAACAATTTCCCCCATTGGTGTGGCGCTTTGGAGTTGGGTGCTGTGTCAAAAGGTGCCTTAAATGCTATACAAGTTGCAATGACTGTACTGTCAATGTTGTGATGCAAATATAGATCTTTATTACTGAAAATGTGAAGGTAATGTGCGCACATCTAGCCAGTCTGGTTTATGCACAATTCAAGTATGTATTGAGGGACTTTTATTATACTTCAAGAAAAAAATGATGTTCGGAAAGGTTCGTCCTTTTTCGGTTGAGTCCCATCAGTTTTTCTGGAGAATGAAAACTCCTTTGAGAACTCACTCACTAGACGGTATTATGGGTGGAACACAAGAGAATGAACCAAGCATGTTGTGAGATGTGAGACCCTAGAAGTATTCATCTCTACAGGGATCACTGGACTCTGTGTGTCGTTAACTTCATATCAATGTGATGAAACAAGCTCCCTTTAGTGAGGTAAGTGGGCAGAGAGAGTGCAAGGAAGGGATGGGTGGGAGACAGATTTGACTGGCATAGAAGAGGATTGGAAGAGCCCACTTCCTTTTATCCGAGTTGGGTTGATATTTTGCCTGGCTGGTGGATTGCTGTTTGCTGTAAGGTGATGATGGCTCTCCATGGTAACACCATCCACAGGCAAAAGCCCTGGTAATTGAAGAGAAAGACACAAAGGAATCATGACTAATAGCAACAAGGTTGGAACTACTCGTTTTATAATGGTGACATGCTGGCACAGAAATATGAGCGGCTAAATTCAGCTCTTAAAACAGGAAAAACATTTAAATTTATGGATAACCACCAGGGTAGGAGGTAGGGTTCCCAATGACTCAACAGATAATTACACTGTTTTGTCTAGCTTGACTTACATGGAGAGGAAAAGTGGGGAGACTTGCTGGGACTACTTCCGTTTGACACCACCAATGTCTTCATCCTTCAGTGTAAACTTCTTCCTCAGAGCCTCAGAGATTAGGGAAGCAGAGTTTTCCTCTCTCAGCGAAGTACAGCCTCTGTTGTATCTACAAACAGCCACAACAGGTTAGAGGAAGGCACCGCATTATTTAAGTGTGTGATTTTATTAAAATAATTATTTGTAACATTTATTATATGAAAACATTTTTATATAATTGATCTAGTTTGAATTTCCCAGCCTGTTTTTAACCTTACCTGTCCTTGCTCATCTTCATGCGGTTCATGTCCTTCAGGATGTCCATGACATCAGCAAAGCTTGTGGACTTGGAGAGCGACACTGTGTCCTCCTCTGCCTCCCGGAATTCCATGCTGGGGCGGTCGAGGTCGAAGGTGGCTGAGGCGGTCATGGACACTGGTGGTAGGGGGTCAGGCACCAGCTCTGATACAATGGACACCACATCATCCTCCTCGTCTTCCTCTTCCTCGGTGACATCACTGATGACGAAGGAAGCTGCAGCAGTGGCAGCAGGCTGGTATGGTGCCGTCTCGAAGGGTGCCAAGGAGAAACTCATACTGGTGTCGTCAGGGGACAGCAGGTCAGGGGTCAAGGGGTTGGAGCCTAGGAGAGACCAAAAGAATGGTTACAGCCAGACATATTACTGCTATCATTAACCACTAGTCATCCCAGACCGTGTAGTATTCATTCCAGCTCATTGAGGTCTCTCTCCCTAAATAAAACTCAGAATTAGGACATGACATAGAAGGGACAGGGCAGACTGGTCTAATCAAGTCATATGAAGTACAGTGTTCTTGTTGTCCTACTGTTTCTCTAATAGGAGTCTGCGACAAGGGCAAGTTCGCGTTTAGCATTCTCACTGCAATAACCAGTATGTAGGTCTGAAGTATCGAGTTCAAAATAGCAATAAAAGGAAGGCTGGTTTCCCAATTATGTGCCTGAAAATCACTGATGATCTGATATTAAATATTTATAGGATATAAATAGGAGAATAAACGGCTTCTCCTACATATCCTAATGAAGATAAAGCAGAGATTCTACAGACATAGTAACAGAGCAGTCTTCTGCTTTAATGAGACAAGGGAGGAAGAGCCAGCCCAGCACAGCTCTAGACAGGCCTCTAGACACAGACACTGGGTCTCTTACCAGTGTCGTTGGCAACGATCTTGGCAATCTGGGAACGTAGCCTGCTGAGCTCGTCCTGCAAGGCGGTGGTTCTGTTCATGGCCGTCACTCCTGGTTTTCTCAGACCCTCCATCTTCTTGCTGCCCTCGCGGCGGAAGTTGGGCACGGAGGAGTTCCTGTGGAGCACCAGCAGGGGTGTGGGCCGCCACTCGTGCCTCAGGGGGCGCGAGTCACTCCTGGGGAGGAGAGGGAGGATGACAGTGTGTAATCTGAGCATTCGTAGATCTATTAACATTTAAAACCTGATACTTTCATCCATGGGTCCTCAAAAACAGCTTACCGAACTCTGGCGTATGTTTCCTCCTCATCCGCTGCGATCCAAGCAATGTCTGCCAAGGTGGGCACCATGGGACCATCTGTGGGCCTCAGGGGAGGAAGGCCTGGAAGTTCCTGGAACACAACAGACCCAACAACACTTTGTACAATACCCATTCACTAAATCTGTTACTGTTTGGATGTACTGCACCTGGGTTTGAGACTCCTTACCTGAAAGCATGCCCTGGGGCAGGGCTTAAGGGGCAAAGTGGAGCCGATTCTCCTCACCACACTTCGGGTGGATCCATGAGGCTTGTTCTGCCAAATAGGAATAACCTCCTGAATAGTTTGTGGAAGGAACATGCAGTTAGTCTTCCAACAACACTAATCTACAAACCTTGATTGGTGTTAACTATAGCCCACTTCTGTTAGTACTTAGCCTTGAAGAGGTTTAGTGTTGACAGATTGCATGCTTAGGTCTTTAAATGTAAAATAGGTCGAGAGACTTACGGCATCAGTTTCCATGGTGAATATGGAGGCTTGGCCTCATACACAGCGAAGGGGCACACCTAACTGCAGCAGACTGGAGCTCACTGCTCTTTTAGTCAACAAAGGACATTGTGGACCACAGCTTCGAAGACAGTGTCCAGTTGAGGCTTAAAAAAAAAAAAAAAAGATGTGCACAGATTAGGCAAGCTCAGCTACTTACCTTAGCAAGGAACCAAGCCACGTAACCACAACGGAACAATTCACAATTAGACAACCCGAGTAAATGGCAAGACGTTCGTTTCATCGTATCAACCACTACTGCCTTGGCTGGTTCAGATGGGTTGTGTACTTCAGCTGACGTTAGCTGTTGGTGAGCTAGCTAGGCTAACACGTCTAATCGGTCCTTTAATTGACCCTCACGAACAAAAAAGCGTCATATTGGCCTTTTGTACATGTCTTAATATGCAAATGCACAAAAAGTCACTAGCGCACTACTTCAACCAAATAATAATTTTACCAAGAACGATGCAATGTTCAGGATTGTCGGGCAAAATACGACTCTCCTTTTTGCCTTTCAGATTAACGGCGAATGTTATGGTTCCATCAGGCCCAGAACAGCGGAACGCCGCTCTGCCTTCCCTAGCCTCTGATTGGTCAGAGTTCTGCACGTCTCTTTTCTGAAGCGTCAACAAATATGACAGCGCGCCGCGAGGCTGGAGCAGGCACTGCAAAACAGTGGTATTACTGTCCTTTAAGTTCAAGATATAAATATATACATCAATATATTCAATATAGATGATCTGTGCAGAACCATTTTGTGAGTCAGTTGACTACCGACTTGGTTTGATACATTTGATAATTTCGGTTTTGTTTGTACAATTGTATATTAAGACAAAGACAGTGTTTAGTGCACTTGCCAAAGACTTGCTTTTGAACGTTGTCAGGATAAATGTTGAAAAATCACTCATTACTAGTAGCTACTGTGCCATAACATATAATTCCTCATTCGTATTTTATTTGAAATCCATGTCCTCAATGTGACTTAGATTTACTTAGTTGTTTTTTTTCTCCCTCCGACACAAGCCTACCAATGTCTGCAGGACACACTGTCCGCTCTGGAGAGCAGCTTCAGCAATAGGCTGATTCACCCTCGGTGTGTGAAGGAGAGATTCCGCAGGTCCTTCCTTCCTGCTGCTGTCAGACTGTTTAACAATAATCACTAAATACTGCTGTCCATAGCCACTATCATGTGCTACACCTTTACCATTATTATAACTATTACCTTCACTACCTCACCACCATGCAGTATTACTGTTTATTACTCTTTTATTGTATCTTCATCTGTATTATATGTTTTGCTTTTATTACTTACCTCACTCAAGTGCAATACTCATGTTATATTCATATTCTGTACTAAGTGCAATATTTCTACTTAACTTGCTTACTTTTTGCAATACTGTAATGCTGTAAATCTCCATTCTCCAAAACTGTCTATATGTCTACCTAACTTATTTTTTTTATCATACTCTTTGCAAAATACCTTAATTCTGTAACTCCTCAAGTGCAATAACTGCCTGCATGTCGACTTACTTATTTTGTACACTGGACTACTTAACCAGACTACTTAATTACTTTTCTTTATTTTTTTATATCTGACCTTATCGTGCCCGCCTATTGCCATTGTTATTGCTATTGTTATGTTATTGTCATTATGTATATTACCCTGCAACTCTGTGTGCTGTACTTTACCCTGCTGCTGTTGTGAACTGCAATTTCCACCTCCTGGAGGACAAATAAAGGTTCATCTACTCATCTAATCTAATCTAATGATGGTTGGTGGTCGTCATCATCTCTACTGCATCAATAACCAGCAACGTTTATATTAAATATAATACCATGCTGGGGAGGAGCATTTCTTATGCTTGATTGAAAAGACAACCCATGAATTCATGTCAAATCTTTATTGAATGACCTATGCTACATAACACAAGGAACCAGTCACAAAAATAATCCAATTATAATTACATCTTCACATTATGTTACAGTGATATTTACATGGTCTGTGCGACACTAGTGTGAGGTGGCCAGGGAATGTTTGGAAGAGCGAGACAGAGAGGTTCGGGCGACTCTTTTGACAGGCACCCAGTGACCGTACGGGGCCCTGCTGGTGTAGCTCTCCACTCTGTGGATTACCTTACTGTCTGCACTGGGGCCAATCCTAGTGGGCTTTGCCACCGAGTTCTGGAAGAACAGGACACAAACATTAGCTCATCAGTTTGAAGAAGAAAAAAAACATTAGTACACAGCGAACCTCTTCCTTAGTGCTTTCAAGTGTGGATAAAAAAGGAGTATGTCAGATTTTTGCAGCAGTCTTACATTGATGCTGAAAGAGATCCCCTTGCGAGTGGGGGACATCTTGGGGCTTGGGTCATCACCCTCAGGCTCCAGGTCACTGTTCTGTTACAGAGAACACAAACATCTTCCTTTACAATGGGATCCCAGACAGAGCAAAAAGCAGCAGATTGACGAGAACATTCTTTTTAGGGCTATTATAATAAATCCAACATAGTGCCAATAAATTCTTCTGTTGAAGGCATTAGCTGCCAGTGTCATTTTAAATGGCTTTAACAAACTGTAGCTCCCCAGCTCCCCATGCACTGCCTGCCTCAATGGCCTCTAGAGGCCATTAAAGAAACTGGTTCTATAGAAGTGGAGAACTGGGACCAAACAAAAGAAACATCAAAATGAAAACCAAAATAGCAAAGGAAAAAAAGCATTCTTCTCTTGAGTAGCACGATGACACCGTGTCTTTCCACAAGGCCATTCAGCACTCAGCTTGTGTACCAACTTATCTTGACAGGGACAGGGAAGGGTTCTTCAGTTTTAGATCTTGTCAGGAATAGTCCCTATAACGCAGTCCAAACGCCTGCGCGTCTTCAGCGATAGGGGAGGACTCTGCTAAATAACAATGTACCCATTTCAGCGGTAAGCAAACACACATTTCAGAGTATCTAGAAAAACTATGTGTGTGTGTGTAGTGTGCTAACGATACTAGGTGTACTGGTGGATGACAATCATTATATTGAGTGGATTTATCTGAATTCCACTTGTTAAAAGTAGAGTGTATTGTATTATAGAGCATTCATGTATGAATAGAATTGCTACTGTTCTGCTACTGTTTCACACATGGCTATGACTGGACCTATGTAGGCATTATGAGCATGGCAAGATTCACCAGATTGTATAACCTTTCACGCAAACGCATTGGTGTCACCAAAGTCACATGACTGCCCTCTTATTCTCCTAATCCGAGGAGGGCCAGGAGTGGAGACCACTGTCATGTGATCTACAAGAACAAGGAATAAATACAAACAGAGCATGTGTGTTCCCCCAGGATGTCAAGGTTAACAGGAAAACATTTTAGACAGCACAAAATGAGAGGAATCCGGCATCTTAAGACAAACGTGGACACTGTGTGTGTGGGTCATGTTGACTCAAGTCAGTGGTACTCATATAGGAATGTGTTATCTGAAGCGTAAGAGGTTACCTTTGATGTTGGGATAGTTCTGTCCTTATGGTGGTGTGTAGTGCATGAGCTGCTATCGAAATATTAGTAAGGTTACAGTAGAAAGATAGTTTTTTTTTTTTCACCACAATTGTTACAAGTACAATGGGGGTATTATCCTTATTTTTTTCCTGCGAAATATGCCTCCATCAGGGAAGGAAGCTACCTTCCTGTGTCAGACAGAGTGAAACATGAGATCATTCTGGACTCAGTTCAAACACAGATGTAGCCTGCTGCTCTCCCTGGACACCCACCTGTGATGGACTCTTCCGGAAGGTTGGCTCTAGTGTGACCCAGCCCTCAGATCTGGGCTGTGAATCGGGTGTGGTCAGTCTGGGTCTCTCCTCAGCATGTGGCTTGGTACTCGCACTCCAAACATCAGCATTCTGTCCTATAATGAGGAACATAAGAATCACATAGGAATGTATTTATTACTGGAGTTACAACAAATAAGCAGTTCAGTTAGTAATGGGCCATTACTACCAACTGAACATGGGTATTGACTCACACTCTTACCATCCAAGTTCAGTCTAACAGTCAGACGCCCTGGAGATCTGGAGCGGCTCCTGTTGGTCTTGGTGGACTTGGACGTGGAGGCCCTGAAACTTCCTCTGGGCTTCCTGTGGTCAGCTGTCCTCTCCGCTGAGGCCCTGGAGTGAGAGTGGCGCCCGCTGCGACGGGACACTGACCTATCAGGGGAGGAGGGGCTGGATGAGCGGGAGTGCGCTCTATAGCGCCGTGGAGAGGAGTGGCGCCTGCGATCGTGGGTGCAACAGGAAGGAGAGGCAGCTCTGTGGCAGCGAGGGCGAGAGCGGGACCTGAGGAGGGGGCTACTGCCTGACGAGGAAGAGGAGGTGCTGGAGGAGGACCTGTGACGATGGCCTGCACAAGTCTCTCTTATATGGGCCCGGCTACCAGAACCAGAGGAATAATTACTGCTGCCATGGCTGCTTCTGGAACGGGAGCGTGCGCACAAGGCTGTGCCAGAGAGCATTTCCTGGTCGAAGACAAGGCTGATCCCTTCACTTAGTTGGACTGCAGTCATCTGGGTGCGAGAGTCTTTCAGCATACTGGTCACCTGTATAAGGCAAACCATGTTTAATAACGGACCTTTATCAATCACTGGTCACTGATTATAAATCAATCACGGTTAGAAAATGATTAAACAGCAGAGGAGTCGGTTGCGTAAACTGGTTCTGCAGTGCGGGCCTAAAATTAGGCCAACCTGTGGCTAGTATTGCATGATACTGGGCGTGTCCTCCCCCAACCAACAGTTATCTAGGCTAATCAGGAATGACTCTTGAATAGACCAAACTAAGAAACAAAATATACAATTCAAAACAATATGTTGGAGCCTTGCACTTGCAGTAGACAGCCATAGCTAGCTCTGAATATAGCCAGACTAGCTAGTACAGTAGCTCTAGCTAGCTAGCTCTAGCTACGAAACGACGACGTTTGCGTTTAGTTTACAATAACATACCTTGTTAGTCCGCGGATGAGTTATGTTATGTTGACGAAATTCGTAAAATAAATCTCTATAATCGCTATTTAGAGTGAATTTTTCGAAATTAGTAAACTATTCTAATTGAAAACAAACTTCTAATTTTGTCCGTTGTCTTTATTGGGTCGTGTTTCTTCAAGCTGCGTACTCAGTCAGCGCGTGCTTTGCTAAACTCAAGCGTCATCACGCTGTCCACGTGACACTAGTTCACGGGGGTTACTGTTGCCCATGTTCGCAGGTCTTGCGCACGCCCTACAATGTGAACATGCTTTACAAATCAATGCCTTTAACACCCTCGTTCTTAAACAAAAGTAAACACCATAAATACTGACATTATTAGGTCCATCCATCCATTATCTTCCGCTTATCCGGGCCGGTTCGCGGGGGCAGCAGTCTGAGCAGGGAAGCCCAGATTTCCCTCACCGCACACAGCTCCTCAGGGGGGATCCCGAGGCGTTCCCAGGCCAGCCGAGAGACATAGTCCCTCCAGCGTGTCCTAGGTCTTCCCCGGGTGCGACTCCCGGTGGGACATGCCTGGAACACCTCCCGAGGAAGGCGTCCAGGAGGCATCCGAAACAGATGCCCGAGCCACCTCAACTGGCTCCTCTCGACATGGAGGAGTAGCGGTTCTACTCCGAGCTCCTCCTGTGTGACCGAGCTCCTCACCCTATCTCTAAGGGAGCGCCCGGCCCGGCCCATGACCATAGTTGAGAGTAGGAATGTAAATTGACCGGTAAATCGAAAGCTTTGCCTCACTGCAGACGCTGCACCGATCCGCCTGTCAATCTCACGTTCTGTCCTTCCGTCACTCGTGAACAAGACCCCGAGATACTTGAACTCCTCTACTTGAGGCAAAGGCTCCCCACCCACCCAGAGGGGGCAAGCCACCTTTTTCCGGTCGAGTACCATGGCCTCGGATTTGGAGGTGCTGATCCTCATCCCAGCCGCTTCACACTCGGCATCAAACCGCTCCAGAGCATGCTGGAGGCCCCGGCTCGAGGAAGCAAACAGGAAAACATCATCCGCAAACAGCAGAGATGAGATCCCGTGCTCCCCGAACCGGAAACCCTCCGCCCCCTGGGCGCGCCTAGAAATTCTGTCCATATAAACAATGAACAGAACCGGTGACAAAGGGCAACCCTGGCAGAGTCCAGCATGCACCCGGAACGGGTCTGACTTTTTGCCGGCAATGCGAACACAGCTCCTACTTTGGTTGTACAGGGAACGGACGGCCCCTAACAAAGGGCCCAGGACCCCGTTCTCCCGAAGTACCCCCCACAGGACACCACGAGGGACACAGTCCTTCTCCAGATCCACAAAACACATGTAGACTGGTTGGGCAAACTCCCATGAACCCTCGAGCACCCAATAGAGGGTGTAGAGCTGGTCCAGTGTTCCGCGGCCAGGACGAAAACCACACTGCTCCTCCTGAATCCGAGGTTCGACTATCGGCCGGATTCTCCTCTCCAGTACCCTGGCGTAGACCTTACCGGGGAGGCTGAGGAGTGTGATTCCTCTGTAATTGGAACACATCCTCCGGTCCCCCTTCTTAAATAGGGGAACCACCACCCCGGTCTGCCAATCTATAGGCACTGTTCTAGACCGCCACGCGATGCTGCAGAGGCGTGTCAACCAGGACAGTCCCACAACATCCAGAGACTTTAGGTACTCAGGACGGATCTCGTCCACCCCCGGAGCCTTACCACCAAGGAGCCCATCGACGACCTCAGTGACTTCAGCCCGGGTGATAGGCGGGTTTGCCCCGGAGTCCCCAGTCTCAGCTTCCTCCTCGGAAGACGTGACGGCAGGATTGAGGAGATCCTCAAAGTATTCCTTCCACCGTCCGACAACATCCCCAGTCGAGGTCAACAGCTCCCCACCCGCACCGTAAACAGTGTTGGTAAAGCACTGCTTCCCCCTCCTGAGGCGCCTAACGGTTTGCCAGAATTTCCTTGGGGCCGACCGATAGTCCTTCTCCATGGCCTCCCCGAACTCCTCCCAGACCCGAGTTTTTGCCTCTGTGACTACCCGAGCCGCGGCACGCTTGGCCTGCCGGTATTGGTCAACTGTTTCAGGAGTCCCACAAGCCAGAACGGCTCGATAGGACTCCTTCTTCAGTTTGACGGCATCCCTTACTTCCGGTGTCCACCACCGGGTTCTGGGATTGCCGCCGCGACCAGCACCAGAGACCTTGCGACCACAACTCCGGACTGCCGCATTGACAATGGAGGTCGAGAAGATGGTCCATTCAGAATCAATGTCCCCAGCCTCCCCCGGGATCTGTGAGAAGCTCTCCCGGAGGTGTGAGTTGAAGACCCCTCTGACAGAGGGGTCCGCCAGGTGTTCCCAGCAGACCCTCACGATACGTTTGGGCCTGCCAAGTCTGTCTAACTTCCCCCCTCGCCAGCGGATCTGACTCACAACCAGGTGGTGATCGGTTGACAGCTCCGCCCCTCTCTTCATCCGAGTGTCCAAGACACACGGCCGCAGGTCAGAAGACACGACAACAAAGTCAATCATTGACCTCCGGCCTAGAGTGTCCTGGTGCCACGTGCACCGATGGACACTCTTGTGCTTGAACATGGTGTTAGTTATGGACTAACAGAACACCACTCGGGTTCCGATCAGGAGGGCCGTTCTTCCCAATCACCCTTCTCCAGGTGTCACTGTCATTTCCCACGTGGGCGTTGAAGTCCCCCAGTAGTCCCCAGTCGGCGCACTGTTAAGTACGACTCCCAGAGACTCCAAGAAGGCCGGGTACTCTGCACTGCTGTTCGGCCTGTAGGCCGCCACAACAGTGAGAGACCTGTCCCTGGCTTTTAGGCGCAGGGACGCAACCCTCTCGTTCACCGGTGTAAACTCCAACACGTGGCAACTGAGCTGTGGAGCTATAAGCAAACCCACACCAGCCCGCCGCCTCTCCCCGTGGGGAACGCCAGAGAAATGAAGAGTCCAGCCTCTCTCAAGGATAATGGTTCCAGAGCCCAAGGCGAGGCCGACTATATCTAGCCGGTAACGCTCGACCTCCCGCACAAGCTTGGGCTCCTTCCCCGCCAGGGTGGTGACATTCCATGTCCCCAGCGCTAGAGACTGTGTGCGCGGCCCTGGCCATCTGGGCGCCTGCCCCTGACCACCGCCCAAATCACACAGCACCGGCCCCTTAAGGTCCTTCCTGCGGGTGGTGGGCCTGCGGGAAGGTGGTCCCACGTCGCCTTTTCGGGCTGGGCCCGGCCGGGTCCCATGGGAGAAGACCCGGCCACCAGGCGCTCGCCTGCGAGCACCCACTCTGGGCCTGGCTCCAGAGTGGGGCCCCGGTTTCGCCAATCTGATCGACGTAACGGATTTCGTTCATGTAGTCATCATAGTTTTTTTTTTAACCGCTCTTGGTCTGGCTAGTCACCTAGGACCTGTTTGCCTTGGGAGACCCTACCAGGGGCATAATGCCCCAGACAACATAGCTCCTAGGATCATCCAAGCACTCAAACCCCTCCACCACGTTAAGGTGGCGATTCACGGAGAGGAACATTATTAGGTGATTGTTAATTATTCGCTAATGGGCCATATTGGAAAATAACAGTGTGTTTGTGTTAGGATGTCAAGTTTTCATGTCCCTGTGTATTCCAGGTGATGGTGAAGAATATTCCAGGCTGGGACTGGACAATTCTTCACCATCACCTGGAATACACAGGGACATGAAAACTTGACATCCTAACAGTGTGTTTGTGTTAGGATGTCAAGTTTTCATGTCCCTGTGTATTCCAGGTGATGGTGAAGAATATTCTAGGCTGGGACTGGACATTTAGTGACACTGCCTTGTGCCAGGATTGTCCAGCATGCTAGCCAGTAGCAGGGGGTGGGACAGCAGGAACATGATGAGGCAGAGCTGCAGGTGACAGGGTGTTCTGTAGAGGCAACAATTGTGTGTCTTCCAGGTTTGTGACCACTACAAATTTACCTCCCTCTGCTGGACACAGACAGGGGCTTCTGCTCTATACCCTTTCATCAGAGCCACCTACAGTTTACCTACTATCAATCCAACCGACATTCAATCTCATGCATTTGCCAGGACAAGATTGGCATGACCAGGAATAAAAAATTCCAATGTACGTGTATTTTAACTTATGATTATGATCTTATTATTTTTAACATCCATCAGTTTCAAGCATTTCCTTTTCAAGTTCGTAGTACATAAATCTATATACCATTCTAACCAGGCTGCTTTTTAATGTTAATATTTACTAAGTTAAATATTGAAATGAATCTCTGGTCCTGTACCTGTACACGGTGTTACGTCATAGGGTTGCACCCATGACATTTATAATGATTTAGAATGTCTATGGTTGCACCCGTAAAATACGTTTCTAGCCCTTTAAATCTGGATTAAAATGGGCGGAGTATGCATGTCCAATTTGCTACTGTACCCTGCAGTGAAATCAGTTGGAACACCGCAATATGAACTCCGCCGCCACCCGCCATCAAACAACATTCCAAACAATCAGACAGGTCAGACACTCATGTTCGGTGGTGCTGGATGCATAACGTTGCTCTTAACGAGCGTCATTTTCAGTCTGATCGTTTGATTGGGATCCTCATGTCATCCTTTGATGATACAATGTCGTCCGAAAGCTCTTCATTTCATTTATGGCTTGAAAACATATGCTGTGCGTCAGTTAGATTATGAGCGTAAATGCGGGCTGTCTTTCCTTCGTACCTTCTGTTGTCAATAGTTGTTGATGTACATCAGAAGATTTTCAGTGCAGACATCAGGCCTAAGTGATTTAAACCCAAGCAACTATGCTGTTGAACAATGTAACAGACCCACGAGTATGGTATCGATTTTTCGCATACAACAGAACATCTTCACCCACAGGAATATACTATTGCATGTTTATTAGTGTTTCTAGCATAAGGAAATGATGGAAGAGACCCGTCTGAGCTGTCCGTCACATGCATTGAAGTAGTGTTTTGGTTAATTTAGCAGTGTAAACCCGCAAAATTGCTATGGGTGTTTTGATAGACTGCCTCATTTAATATAAATATGTAAGTCCATTTCCCACAGCATCTTAGCCTGTGTGTATGAATTTTATCTTCCCTTCTCCTTTTGGTAGGATTACAGAGGCATACTCAAAATGGGGACTGTCAGATGGAGGAGGGGTGCCAGTGGAGTCTCTCATCCTATTGACGCTGCATCAAACCAGGCAGAGAGTCTGTGAAGGGAACCTTCTTTTTGCTAGAGCCATGGAGAACAAGCTACAGAGGAGCAAAACCAGGCTCAGCTACTTTGGCAACGTCAAGACCAGGTCAGGCCAGCGATTTAGAAGAAATGAAGGTGTAAGAAATGATGTTCCTTAGACTGCTGCCACTTGAGTCACAGAGGCTGGAGTCATTTCTTTTAAAATAATTTTTGTGAATGTTTTCCGGGTTACTATTGTCATCCTCATTTGTTTACAAAGTTGTTCCTGCACTTCCCAAAAACCAGTGGAGGGGAAATCATTGTACCATTAAACTTGAGCAAGTTAGTAACCAAGAGACATGGTTACTTTGTGAAAGCAACAAACTGTATTATAGTTTTGTCATTTAAGAATAAAAAGCATGGGGTATTCAGGATATTATGACCCCATTTGTCAGTTGGAGACTGGCTATTTCCTCTAAGTTGCTAGTCACATAGCTTGCAGTTCCCTTCTGAATGGAGGTACACACAAACAGTGGAGGGTATTATGTGGGCGAGAGAAGTGCAGGTTTCTGCCAGGAACTGCCCAGCCGTATCCCTAACACCCACTCAACTGCATAAATAACTCTTGGATTGCCAATACAGCATCTTCTTTCAAAATGGATGCAGAATCAACTGAAACTTTTATGAATATGAAGTGATATCCATATGTATTTTCAAACATTAAGTGCTAAAACATTAATCATGTCTACTGTAAATGTGTTGTAAATATCACTTTGCATTTCAGTGACACAGAATTCCACAGCATCTCTTGGCAATTTGTGGGGTAGCAGAAGCTTGACATGACTGAATATGCTGTCTCTCTTGCTGCGTCTCTTGGTCAGGCTGGGCTCCAAGCTGCCCTCAAGTGTCTCCCAGCCCCCAGGCTTCGTTCCGTGCCCCTGGGAGACCCAGCCTCAGCCACGCCCAACCCTGGAGGACAGCGACCAGCGCCACAACTACCACAGCGCTGTAGGCCGACCTCTTGACCACGTCCCCCAAATCAGAAATCCTCGTCTGCGGCAGTACTATCTCCAAGGTGCAGTGTTTGACAATTAGCTGCCTAGGTCAGAGTGACCGTTTCCTGGACACAACAATGCCAGTAAAGATTGTCTTGACACACTTAGAAAATACATGTATGGTGTCATTGAAATAAAGACAGACCCACACACAGTTTTCAGCCTACCGTTCCTTTTCTACTTAAAATCAGTTAATCCTGAAATCTGTTTCTGTTTATTATTAATTAAAACAGCCACAGTTAGTTACAGATCTACTTCACGCCCATTAGATCATGAGGCACGTACGAAGTGAATGATAATTACTGATATAATCATGAGCTAGCCAGCGATTCCCAAAGACGTCCGTTTTTTACTCTTTTTTTCGAATTTGTGGGTTACATGTTTGACGCTCAAGTTACCGACATTTAACCGAGAGCATCCGGTAATTTTTCGAAAAAAGATATTGTTATTAAAAAAATATTGTTATTGATAATAATAATTCCGATAATTATTTAGGGGGGCTGAAGAACATTTTAGGGGGGCTTCAGCCTTTTCAGATTCTTTACATTTTCAATGTAAATGCATTGCTTTATTAGTGGATCAACTTGTCCTCTGAAAGCCACTCACAAGTGTGTGACTCACTACAGAAAATCTCATGACTCCTCCTGAGGCAACTCCCACTTCGGTGTCTGCAGCACCAGTGCATCTACATTGTGGGACCTTTGAGCAGATCCGACAGCTGATATGAAACGGAGAAAGGAAACATGAAGTAGACTGCTTTCTCAAGAAACTACTCTGACACTCTCACTCTCTATAGGCACAACATGGGAACCAGGTGGTCTCGCTGCCAAGTCTTTTGAGGAGGAGCAACTGTCATCCGGCAAAGTCAACAGTCTGGTGAGTTGACTTTTCCAATTTTATAGAAATAAGATAAGAAAATCAGAGTCGGTTGACATGCAAGCCTGCCTGTAAAAGTGTGGCCTGAAAGCAGGAGGGATACTGTGGAACTGATAGCCATATACCCATGTGGACATAAGTTTATAGTTGTCCAATATTAGATAACAGCTACACCCATAAATATGTTACGTTGCATAATGTATGATATTGGAAGTGAGATACGTTTTGGCCAAGGTACAGAGTAAAACCTTTCTGTATGTGAGTGAAGCAGTGGTCATTGTAGTTCTCAGTTAAAATGGGAATACAAAGTTTGATTCAGAAGGTCTATGGCATTTACCACAAAAGAGCCGCGTATTATAAGGTATGTGTTGTCATTTGAATTGATTTAATTGGTTCACGTAATTTTTTACATGTGGTTGGGCGTAAGTATTGTGTATATTTTAGAATATCTGTAAGCAATGCGACTAGCGTAATCCTATTTACCTAAATATTTACCGAAATTGTTAGACGCAGACGCATTCTTGTGGGTCTGGCGCGAACCTGCCTGCAGTTCTGGGGTCTGTCAGGTGTCAGGAACCTAATTCAGTCCAATGGATCCATTTGTCAAAAGTAGCAGGTTTCAGCAGTTAGACATGGTAATGGTGGCATGTTTCACACGATGAGTGTCATTGGCATTGAAATGTTGACACAGTACACGGTATCTTGGACCATGTTTGCACTTAATCTTTTTAGCCCTCTTCACACATGAATGCCAATGAAAAATATCCTTTATTGAATGAGCTGTTATTGCCCCTTGCACTGAACACTGTTGAGTGAGCAATTTGTGATATTCGTCTGCTTGTGCATGTTTACCCAGCCTCTCCCTGGGGACACAGTTTTCAGCATCACATCGCAGTCCAACGACACAGGAGCCTCAGACATAACCAAGATGAACAGACCTCCTTCTTCTTCCTCCTGTTCCTCTCTCCTTTCCACCACTTCTTCCTCCCTGATCTCCAGACAGGTAAGGGCTGTGATCAGCTCTCATCTCATCCTGTATGTTAGTAGTGTCTGGATGACTTCACTCAGCACAGAGCACACACACTCGGATATTATCGAAGGATAGGGCCAAGAAATTAAACTAGTACAATCATAGATTGTGAAGATTCACTTATGTCCACATTGGTGTGTTCTAGGGAAACAAGTTGCAGTTCATCGTTAGGAATGGCTGACTAATTATATACACATACCAGTATCTTTTTTTAACCCCGGTAGGAAATGCAAAGTAAACCTTTGACTTGGTCACCATTTCACTTCAAACTACAGCAGTATTTGCATAGCTGACAGGCTGATAAAGCCTTAGAAGAGGAAGTTGAATGTGTCCGCTTCAGAAGAGCGAAAGAGATTCTGTGTAGACATGTCTCAAAAGCCTGTCGTTCTCCAGAACCTCTGTGTTCCAATGGGAAAGGCGTTCAACCAAGGTTCATCCCATCCTCCCCCTCCTCCTCCTCCTCCAACCAATCCTGACCCTGTTTTGGGACTGGCTCCAGAGCTGAAGACCAACCCTGGGTCTGTGTCTACTCCCCTGGCCTGTCCTCACTCCCCCTCCCCAGATGCAGAGTATGACAAACTGCTGGTAAGACCTTGGGAAACTTAGGTCTGAATTTACACTACAAAAGAGGAAGTCTTGTTTGACAAGCTGTGCTTTATGACAGCTGTCACACTCTCAACTCGCTGCATTGTTTTCGTGTCGAGTGTAGAGGAAAAGGCAACTCGATAGGACCCAACATTAGAGTCCATGCAGGTCTGGATAAACTCTTAACCGGCTAATGGGACGATACATTTTACTTTGAAGGCTGTTCTTTATAAAACTGCTTTTTCGGCTCAGTCAAAGATAATGTAGAAGGATGGACTTTTAGTGGGCACTTTTATCCAAAGTGATGGACAGTACAGGGGCATTTGAACATGTGACCTCTTGACCTGTAGTCAAATATTCTACCACAGAGCTATACCCACATGTTAGTGGGAGTACACAATGTACTGTAATTGATAGAGTATTTGGTTAATATTTTCTGTGCAGAAAACATCTTATCAGATCAGTGTTCGGTTTAAATGTTGTGCCAAGTGTCCTGAGCAAAACCCCTTTGTCTTGATTTGGACAGGATGTAGAAGCAGTGCCAATGCCTGACGGACAGCTCTGTCTACTGGCCCTGCCACCGGAGTGTTCTGAGGCGGAGGGGCCTGAAGCCATGCCATACCTCAAATTGTTCTGCCGCTCTATCACAGATCGGAAGGTATGAATAGTGACGCACACTGACACAGTAGTCTACACTGAAGATGCATGGTGACTCATTTAAATTCTCTCTCATTCACCAGGGTGTGGTTTCTGGTATTCTGCTGGTGACGGCCAAAAAGATATTTTTTGACCCATGTAAGACCCACCCTCTTGTGATGGAGCATGGCTGTGAAGAGTACCTGTTGTCTTGCTCTGTGGATGCCCTAGCCTCCATCTCTTTCTTCTCAGACATCTCCCATGTCCACTTTAACACCTCCACACACAGGTTTGAAACACTTCATATGGAAATGGCATGCGATGATATGGAAGCAATCGTTGAATGCAGGAAAATCAACAACAATAACTTTTATTGTCGTTCACTATCCAGGTGGAAAGGCAAGAAAACCACACCCAAGTCCAAACCTGTCACTAGGCCCCACGATGGGAACACAGGGCGTACTAGTCTTCCCAACCACAAGGGGGAGACTGTTCCAGCTCTGGTGTCTGCAGCTGCCTCAAACCTGAGGAACAGCTTGGCCCTGAGCTTGAGCAAGGGAGGATATGAGGAGGAGGGGGCGGACAGGGAGAGCAAGGACATGGACGAGGCCGAGAGGCAGCTGGAGGGAAGTCCTCTGGAGGAGCTGGCGGTGGAGTCTGCAGGGGCCCTGGGGGTGGCTGTCTTTAGCGGGGCCTCTACTTTCTGTTGTGGAGGACAGGAGACAGCTGGAAACAAAGTGAAAATGGAGCTGGTGCATTTGGATGACAAGGAGAAAGAGTTCAATTTGAAGAATCAGACAGGTAAAAAGAGTGTCTAGGGATAGTTGACCTACATAAACCAAATATTACTGAATGACGGATATAACATCAATCTATCCATCTCTCTCCCTTACCTTCCCTCTGTCTTTAATTTCCCCCTCTCTCTTTCCAATTGTGCTGTACCACTCTCCCTCCCTCTCTTTCTCTCTCCCTTCCTTGCCCTCCCCTTATCCTCTCAGGCTCTTCCAGAACATTCCCAGGTAGTTCTGGAGGCCTGATGTTTGTCCGGATGCGTGTTCATAGGTCGTCTGGCAAAAGAAAGAGTGGGGGCTCCAAAACTCTCCCAAGGAGGGACAACTGGTTTACTCTCTCACAGGAGAGGTAACACAGTCAGTTTAACAATTAACACCAACATTAACATTCTACCCAGTTAACATTCATTAACACACTGACAGTATCTAGCAGATGTCTCACGCAGAAGCAGCACTAGGCTCTCACAACCTGCGGACAGCCATAGGGGTTGTTGACCATGACAACACTTTCTGTAGAACACTAAGCAGCCTTTGGTTTCAGTTCCCTTCTGGTGTTCTCAGGTTCTAATCTAACCGACTCTTTATGGTATCTGTAAGCTTCTCTTTGTTTTATTGCAGCTCAGATGAGCTGTATGCCTACCTGAGCCACTGGAGACCTGATCTGTGTATCCTGGAGGGGGGAGAGGAGGAGGGGGGGGAGGAGGACGAAGAGGAGTTTGTTCTCGTCAGCGACAGGGAGGAGGAGGGTGGACAAGAAGAGCTTGACATGTCCCAGAAGTGTGGACGTATGGTGGAGGATTGGGAGGTGAGTAAGTGGGTTTAACCCACCCCACACACCCCTTCAGAATCCCACTGCACTCTGCCACTTTAGCACACAACACTTTAAAACTTAAAAAACTTGCTACTGTGATTTTTGCACCACTGTTTACACTACTGTGTATACACCCCCCCCCCCCCCCCCCCCCCCCCCCCCACACGTACTATATATACCCATTCCACTCTGTACCTATGTTATTTTTACTTCCATGTTATTTGTATAATTTGTACTATTTGCATCATCTGTATTATTTGTATAATTTGTATTATTTGTTTATATGTATCATATCTGTAGTGTATTTTACATTGTATTCATTTTTTTTTAATTAGTATGCCACATATGTTCTATGTCTGCTCATTCCTGCCACAGTGAATTCTATGTTTGTTAATCTTGCATAGCGAATAAACCCCATTCTGATTCTAAATGAGTAACATGCTAATTGTTCAGCATATAATTAAACCATTAGTTCTGACAGGTAGCCTCACTTTAATATATCTGCTGTGTATTATTCTATAGTATGCTTATATACACACCTTGCTTGAAGCCAGTAGATCATTATTTTTGGTTTATCTAGAACTCTAAAGTTAAAATATACTCTCCTCTGTTTATGTAGCTAACCACATGTATACATACACAGAAGAGGTTTATGATTCGAGTGAGAGGGTTTATAGAGGAGTTTTGTGAAGTTTACAGCTGGCTTGTTTGTTTGGCAGATGGTGTCTGTAGAAGATGGTGGAGGGAGGTCAGCCATGGTCATAGACACAGAGGGACTGGCTGAGATTGTAGAGCAGAGTCGAATCTTAGAGGCCTCACATGTCAGAGAAGTAAGTATAAACAGGACATTATTGCTTGTTTTGTGTTGTACATTAAACGTATAGAACTAACTTGGTCTCTACTATACATTTATTCTCAGTATGTCATTACCTGACCTCCACTCCTCTTTCTCCCTTCTCTCACCTCCCTCCGTTCTCTCTTCTCCAACACTCTTTTTTCCAACCTCCCCCTCCCTCTTCCCTCCCTAACCTGTCCTCTGTCCCCCTTTCTCCAGTTGTCAGCAGAGCTGCCTCCCAGGACAGTTGGCCACCAGTGGATGTTGGCCTACAGCACTTCTCGCCACGGCTCCAGCCTCAAATCCCTCTACAGGAAGCTCAGCGGATCTGACGCGCCTGTCCTTGTCGTTATAAAAGACGCCCTCAACCAGGTGACCTCCTTAGCACTACAACAAAGTCATGGTTTCTTCCTCAGATATCAACCCCACTATTCCTCCTTTGATTGGTCCCAAATCTAAAGATTGCAGAAAAGAAGCATAACACAGTTCTACGTAGGAGCAGGTATATCAACTTGTATGGAGTTGATATCCATGTTCTTGGCACTTGACAGACCATGGCTCATATCCAGACCACTACTGTAGTTATTTTGAATACAATTATATTTTTAATTAATCTGACTAAGGCTGTTGCTGTGACTGGTGATATTGGTGTCCCAGGTGTTTGGCAGCTTTCTGTCCCACCCACTGAGGCCCAGTGAGAAGTTCTATGGAACAGGAGAGACCTTCCTATTTATGTTGCATCCACGCTTCAAGGTGAGACAAATGTCACACAAAGATGAGCAATCACCTGTTGATAATAATTTGACAGTGGCTTTAATCGTTATTTTTCTTCTTTTTTTTTCCAGTGTTTTAGGTGGACAGGGGAGAACTCCTTTTTCATCAAGGGGGACTTGGACTCATTTGCTATTGGTGGAGGAAGGTATTCATTCATTCACTACATTTGAAATTGTGTTCTACATTTCTTTCGATCATGATTATGTTGTGTGTAAACTCTCTCATACTCTATTCTTTTTTGTAATCCTAGTGGGCATTTTGGTCTGTGGCTGGATGAGACCCTGTACCTGGGCAGGAGCAGTCCCTGCTACACTTTCAACAACTGCTGCTTGTCAGAGACTGATGATTTCCGGGTCATGGAGCTGGAGGTGTGGACCTTCTGCTGATGGATGAGGGGAGCCTGTGCTGACAACAACCTCCCCCTTCAGGGACTCCCAGTGTCTCTAACAAGCTGCTGTGTCACTAGATCAAATAGAACTCCTGAGACATGTCACTGCAGGTAGTGTTGAATGGTCTCTTGAGGTGAAAGGTGGAGGGCTTCTCCCAACACACCTTGCCTCTCCTGACAGCACAGCATCCTTGAACATCTGTCACTCACAAGCACCATATTGACTTTGTGCAAGAGCAGACTGGAAGACAGTACTTCGCACTCGCACAGTGAAAAGACCAGTTGGATTTAACCATCTTGTGCGGTTCATTCCTGTGCGTCCATGGCTATGAAAAGAATGGAGGATATTGCCAACTTGGAATCTGGTTGGCAGTGAAGCTGTAGCCTCAGTGTAAAGTGTGGACTTTTGCTGGACAGTTAATTCTTCTTGAGCCAGATTTGGAATTGCCAAGTTAACCCTGCATGAACTAACCTTCATGTCCACATTAGCACAACTGTACCCTTCCATCATTTCAGATGCATCATATAATACAGGATTATTATGGCTTGTTTTAAACAAGGGACCGGAAACTAAAGATCTCTATGGAAATGTGGATGACCATAATATAGCTGGAGCAAAATTATTGACATGTTGACAGGTGGATGTTTGAAAAACAATTTATGTAATTTATATAGAACCAGAGTATTCTAATATTAGGATTATTGATGATGATGCTTCTGGACTTCAGTACAACGGTAGGTTATCAATGAAACTCACTCGCTAATATTCTTGGCACTAAACCACTAGTAGAATCACCCATATTCGCTGTCACTGTACTATAGAGGAAGAAGGAAAATTAAACCACAAGTGAAAATGAGGCAGTTTATAAGTAATACAATTCTTCAGATCAATTCAAACACCGTTCAAAAATCACAAGGATGGTATGTTTTAGCAAATCAAATGCATTTCAATTTTTTGTGAAAATTGGGATGACTTGTTTTCCTTAGTATCCTAAAAGCCTAACAAAAACAAGGTTACATAGGAGCATGATTCTACATTGCTGATATTTAAGAAGAAATAAATCAGTTTTAGGTCATCCACACAAAAACCTTCCAGTAAATATGTTCCATATTATCCCTGACTACTGTAAGAAGAAAATATTTGGTGTCCAATAGTCAGTCACATCCACACTATTAAATGGGCAATGTTGTATTGCCCATAAAGGTCAATGTATAAATAGCTTAGATAAAATAAAATGAGTAACATGTACCACAGTCCAGCCTTGTTTATAATTCAGCACATGGCACTCTTTGGGGGCATAGCATGGGTAGTGATGCCTCAAAGACCCAGACATGACATCAGGCCAAGCCCAGCTCTGTAAGAGCTTTCAGGCAAGGCCTTCACAAACTGCTGAGGCTTTAGAAAAAGGAACTAAAGCCCTGCTATACCCCTGGATATGACTGGCAGTGACTAAAAGCCATGAGTATAAGAGTTAGGTGAACTACGATTGTGCATTATGGCGTAGTCTGTTTTCGTAATGAGTGTCAGTTGAGAGTCAATTGTTAGCCCTAACTATAATGGCATGTGACAAATGCAATACTAGTGTTCAGTACCCACACCATTGAGAAGGGCTTGAATAGTACTACATTAGTCTGATGATAAGGACTTGTATTAGAAAGAAAGAAATGATCAGCTGCCACTGCTTTAGGAACAATGCCTTCTACTGAGGGACATTCTCTTCAATCATTATCACCTTTGAGAGAAATTACTGTTATCCCTGTCTTTTGCATCCACTCACACTTTCACACTCACACTCTCTCATACACACAACAGACATTAGTGTTCCAGGTACTGCTTGGCTTTCTCCAGGCCTTCTTTGAGGAATTGGATGTAAGTGGAGGTGGACGGGTCCTCAAAGCCCCCAGAGAAACTGAACGTTTCCTCTTCAGGCTTCATGGATGTTTCATCCAGGAAGTAATTGGCATTTATGTGGTGGAGCTATTGGGACAGGAAACGTATTAAAGTCATTATCAAATGATTTTATCGCAAAGTCTCTTCCTGTGATTACGCTTAGGAATAATGCTGGAAAACAGGCTGAAACTGGGGTAGCGCTGGGTTAACCCTGAAATACATTTCTATATGTACTCTGTTCTGGAAATGTTTCTGATACACAGTTGTCCAACCTCAAAAAAAGTTCAATTTGAAACATACAGGAAAGGTTTGAGAAAGGAGAGGGGACTTACTATGGTACCATTGGGCAGGGCCACCATCATCTCTACAGGGAAGTTGTACTTTTCTAGGTGCAGGCGGGCCCTCTGACTCAACACAGGGTCCTGCTCATCAGCCTGGGATAAAAACATGTTTTGCGTATCATTTTTGGTTAGAAGGACAACGTTGGGTCATTATCTCTCCAAGCAAAGACTAACAAGAACACAGTGCAAGGTCCTTTAGAAAGAATGTTGAGATTGGCAGCCTTCCTAACTGTCATGGCTACCTGCATTTCCTCCAGCTCCTTCACCAGAGACCAGCTGCTGACAAAGCTTTGGTTGAGCAGAGCTAGGACGGGCGAACTTTCCAGGACTGTCTCCCGGAGAGTCCGCCCCGAACCTGTAGAAGGAAGCACCAAGAAGCACCGCCCAGGTTAGACCACTATAGCTGTTCATCTCTACCTAAGAGTGGATGGAACAATTCACTAATTTATATCTGGTGTATCCACAACACGCAGTAAGGCAATGTGACCGCTCACCTCAGCAGGACTGGTCGTCTAGTGCCCCCCACAGGAGAATGGAGTGAACCAGCTTATCCTCAGCCTGCGCCCTCTCAAATGCTTCAGAGAAAGGCAGGTAGGACACCTTGAGGCAGGTGAGGCCAGGGTATAAGCAAGTAAACCAAGCTTCTTGTGTTAGACATGCTCATGTTATTGGGATTATCTTGTTAAGATGAACATGGGTGATGTTATGAACATATGCCAAAATTTGGGTTCACCGTTTGGCCCTAAACACTACTGCAGTAAACAGGAGAGTTGCACCTTTTTGAAAGGGTAGAATGTGACCTCTATTCGCCGAGTGGCATCCTCTTGGCTGATCTCTGACATCCAGTGAATGTCCTCAAAGACAAACTGGATGGGGCCGTCCTCCTGTCCTCGGCTGTCGATAACATTCCCTTCCTCATCCTGGATGAAGGAGGGAGTGGAGGGACCGATCGACTGCAACTCCATCTGACCACAAACACAGACAGGAAATGAATGAGAGACAGGCAAAGTCTATTTCTCAGCTGCAAATAGACAGCCAATGGGATACCATTGGGTTGAGCAGAGTACCAGATATGTTGGTCTACAGTACCTGTGGCAGGTAGCCAATGTCCACCTCCATGTTACTGCTCTCACTGGCTCCATAGAGCCACTCCATGTCTACATTCAGAGATCTGGTGAAAGAGAAAGCATCTGTCATTATTAAGTAATGTACAAAGGCCTGCATAGGAGATTTGATCAACCTTAACATTTCAACTATTACAGTATAGTAATACGCAGTAGGTTATAGACTAGAATATTAGGATTATTATAAGAGTACGTTTATCTTATTCTCCCCACCTATTGTTGGGCACAAAGAGGCGGAACTCGCGTATATGTGACGCGTCCCTGGACATGATGATGTGGCCGGTGAACTGGCCTGGTGTGAACCAGAAGGGGAAATCAGGGACGTCATTAAGCTGGAACTCTGCATGGATCCTGCGGACAACAACAATCACCAGTGAAATCTATTGGAATAGAAACTTGAATTTGTATTTCAACAGATTAAAGTCGATTTTGTTCTAAGGGGAAGCTTTGCTGAGTAAGTCCAGTCAGACTGTCCCTGACCTGAAGGCAATGTGGAAGTAGAAGTCACTGCTGGCTTGTATGCAGGCCACGGCCCCCTGCGGGGCGAAGCGCGACTTGATGAAGGGTCTGGGGTGGAACATACTCAACAGGGAATGGATGAGCACCTGAGCCAGGGGACATTGTTTACTGTTACGCACATCTACAACCAATATACAGTCAATTCTTTGCACGTTTAGGACGCTGCAGAATGCTCAAATCATATGCATTAGCTTATTGCTGATTGTTTATGGTATGGGTGAAAGACAAGAAGGGTTGTGGAAGGGTAGGGTACCTCTTTGCCTCGTGGTGCTGGAGGGTGGTAACGGTTGTTGGGTAGGTACCCTGTAAATATGTTAAGCTCACTGGGAATGACCCACCAGGTGTCGCCCACCTGGTCCTTGCCTTTGGGGGGCAGGAGGGCCCTGAACTTGGTGGCAGAGAAGGTGGAGGAGGGCACAGCTGGACTGCGCCAGGACCGCAGACCTACCAGGGAACTGTGTGTAACCTGAAAGACATAATTTAATCATGAAGTGAACAACCATGACAGTATCAGATTAACTTTAATATCTTAATATTTCAGGTATGGGTTTAATGTATGGCCCAGTCTTACCCCTAGGAAGCCATCCTTGCTCTTAGTCATTGTGTCCATCAACAGAGGCTGCATCTTGGCTTCCAAGGTCAGGGTCTCACCGTTCGGGTCAATGAGTTCTTCCTCCTCGAATTCAGAAGGAGGTGCAATCCCTGCAGGGGAACAGATGACAAAACCATGTGTATGAAGATTATTGATACTGCAAGAGTGTGTGGAGATGTATTTGGTTCGTAGGTTTCAGAATGTCCAGCACCAATTAGAACGAACTGGTGGTGGGTGGGGAACCAAACCTGTGAGTTTCTCAGCTATAGGCTTGAACTCCTCCGGGCTGAGAAACAGGTCATGGTCCGTGTCTAACGAGGAGAACAGGAAGAGCCCCTCAGTGCCCAGAGTCTTCACACCCTCTTTCTGTTGAGGAGAAATGCTAAATGAGATTCCTATTGTGCCAGCTGACATGCTCCAGTAGCTTTAAAAGGCATGTGCCACATTCAAACAGGGGCAGTAAAGATACTGACCCAGACTCGCAACACTGGACATTTATGAGGATTATGTAGGATATCATAGCAAATGAGCAGAATTCCAAAGATGTTGTTGTACCCAGGAGACTGCGTGCTAACAGGGATTCGTTCAATGGAGGCCATCCTCCAAGAACAGCACTACAAGAACTGAAGAGCCAAACTAATGTTTCTTTAGGGGGGTGGGTTGAAAGCGCACAATGCGTTTCACCAGCTGTGGCAGATTTACGACCCCCAATAAAAGGGGGGTAAGGATATGACTGTGTTAATTGTTGCCAACTAAAAACAAATACGTGGCAGATATCTAGAGCTTACCTCGAGCGTATCTAGAAAAGTTTCAGATTTATTTTGGAACCTGTCCTAATTCAGCGAACGTACCCTTGGAGGAGACGGATGATGGCTTTTGCAAGTCTATATAATTTACAGATGTGACCAGTGTTTTGACTCCATCAAAGGAGGTCTTTCTATTAGTAAACACATTTATAATGTCATGCTGCGTGCAGTACAACATTCTTTGTGAGGAGAGATGTAGATGTGATACTTACGTGACGTCTGAGAAGCTGTGAGTCCTGGTAGTATTTGTAGTAATAGGCGAGAATTGGAACAATAATTAGCGTCAATGTTAATGAGATTACACCGCTGATCCACAATCTTTTCTTGTTCCTGCCAGACGCCAGTTCTTCACTGCTTGGCGACATCATGTTTGGATGCTTTATCTCCTGGGGCGCAACATTCTGTTTTCCCGTTTTATCCACGTCCGCGGCCATCCTTGTTTTCTTGCTTTGCTTACTACATTTATACAGACATGCCCGGTATGCGTTAGCCCGCTCAGCATTGAAGGCAGAATGATTCCCGTCTCACCGCAACTCCGTCCTCGACTTCCAGACTCCCAAACCGCTACACTAGCAACAGCTGTATATTATTGTAACTACAGCGCTATCCTCTTTCCGGCTGAGGGGCTGCCAGTATAATGACCACAATTAAAGCGCCAGTACTCACATTATTTCTGTGCTGAGTGACCATAATAATACGTTACATTAAATGGTCAAAACATGTTTATCATATAGAGCCTACTATTTTACTATGAACATATTTTCTGCATTTTTGAAGTTATGAAGAAAGACGAAGGGAATTCAATATGGAACCATTTAATGTACAGACAAAAACAGCATAAAGTGAAGACCTTGTTATGATCTACAAAGGCTGTTGAATCAGTATACAATTCCATCCCTTCTATAAAAGACTGGAAATAAAACTTCTAAAGTTAACTTAACTGTATTGTACTGTACTGGTATGAACAGCACTGTTCTCTGCATATGATTGATATGCATCATAATCAACTTTATGTATTTGTATGTAAAGGGAAAGGTCCTCTTCATAAATAGCATGCAATTGTATTGTGCTTGTACGCAAGCCTAAATAATAGTCAGGATCTGTTTGGGCCCAGAATTGACTGGCCACAATACAAACACCAAAAAAACAAAAATCTTCAGGATGATTCTTGATGACTTGAAGCATTAGAGAGGTTTTGTAAAGGCAGTCTGTTTACATCTCATCCTCAGTCAGTTTTCATCTCCTCCTCAACTGGCTGCGTCTTGACCTCCATGACTTTGTGGGGCACATACGAGCCCATCCCTGCAGCTCTATCTGCCTCAGCCTGGGTGTAGGGCTCATCTTTGAGCTTTTTCAGCCTGGATAAAAAAAAAGGGAAAATGAAAATCATGCTCAATAATAGTTCATTATTAAAGCTAATCAATAATTTTACAATTTAAAAACGATCACATTGATGTTGTAACATACAGCAAAACATGATGCCAACAGATAAATTGAGTATGTAGGTGCATTAGTTCATGCATATGATATAACTAAATTGCAACAGAAGCTCATGCATGTCTTATCAGTAGAGTGAGTATAAAAAAGCCTGGTGTCCATCATGGTTCTGTAAAGGCTTATGGCTGTTTGTAATGTATGAATGTTTTAATAAAAGTAAGACACTTACCGTCGTTTGTGCACTTTGGTTCTGAAGTGCTCTTTCATTGATTTCAGATCAACAAAATACCGTCTGAGATTATGAAGAGAAAAGGGAATTGGGAGGATTGCATTACAATTAAATATACTTTCAAGTAATTAAAAGTGGAAGGGAAAAGTTCAAATACAATATAACAAGTAAGCACTCACGCGCAATGTAAACAGTAGTTCTGTGCACATCCTGTGACATCGAAGTCCACTGCCTGTTTGAGCAATTTGCTCGCTGTTTCTGGTTTCATATCGGAGTGAATTTCATCCAGGTCCTTGGTCCTGCGTTTCGTCTTCCATGTCTTCGCAATGTTCTTCTTTCTCCCATTATTGTGATTCCCTATCTGCTTCGATTTCCCCATGCTTATAGGTGGGGTGACAGGATCAGCTAGGTAAAATATGATTCCTGCTGGTTTATAGCGTTTACAAACTGTCAAGCTACCTTCATAATTCTTAACACGTTGTCAAGAAATCATGTTAAAAGTGGTGAATTTTGTAATGTGAATCATCACAACTGTACAAGTATTTTATTAAATCAAAACTCGTTATACAGTCAGCCAGCATGGTTCTGGCTAGTTGGAGTTGACATTAATAGGCTAGACTACGGTGAAGTGGATTGTTTCCATATCCACAGAATCATTTCGAGGAATACAAAGAAACGCTCCTCAACAAACATAATGTTTTAAATGTTTACTCACCTTTAACTTCTTTATGTGGGTCCTGGCTCTACCAAACGTTATTTTTTTCTAGGCTACATTAAACACGTGTTAACAGCAAAGCAGCACAAACATTTCCGGGTCAAGATACAATCCCATCAACAGAGGGTGCCAAAGAACTGCCGAGGACAAGTTTTGCAAGGGCAAAAACTACGAAATATTTGGATTATCCTTAGTAAATACTGCCAAATACCAAATAAAAACGAATACCTTAATTTATAAAAACTTAGTTGAATTAAATTTCTTCATATGCATATCTATATAAAAAAATACTGACCTACATTCATCCTGTGTACACGTTAAAGATTTACAGATATATGTAAATAAGACAAGAAAAACCTTTATGCTGGGTGGATGACTAGACGAAATAAATCATTTGCAACAGAGGTTCATGCAAGTGTCTGTGGGTGCAGAGACTCAGGAGAGTGCACAAATTCAGGAGTGACTAAACACACGCAGGCTCTACACACACACTCACACACATAGCATAATGTCTATGCTCACAAACCCCAAAAAAATATCCGTACGTGCGCGTCACGTGACCCCCACCCAGAGCAGCATACGCGCGGTGGCGGAGAGTGAAGATGGCGGAAAGTCATGTCGAACCAGATCCCGGCTGGAGTCATAATCGGCCGTCCGATACTGGCGAGGATCCGCTGGTTGCAATGGAAAGCTTGCTGACAACATTAAGAGCGCTGGAAGCGGAACTCAGACAGCAAGAGATCTCAGAAACATCCTCCACCGAATACTGCGACAACTTCTGCCAGGTAGCTTGCATAACCCACAGCTCTGAAATCTTCATTTGGGGGAATGTTTTTAACACATCTTGGGACTGAGATCGGACTAGCCAGCAAGATCGAAAACTCCATATCAATGCGGACTAGCTATTTGGCTTGTTTAGTAGATGATCAGCGCGCTAAACAGCATCGATTTCCAGGAGAACAGGCATGCACATACCAGCGTAAAGTCTCGTGCATCGCAATATGGACAACATTCATGCACAGCTGATACGTGACATGTTTTGTAGTTGTAGTAAGCTAGGCTAGTGGGGCTAGCTAGGTAGTAGCGTACAGTCGCTAGCTAGTAGTAGTAGTAGTGGTGTTTCTAGCAGGATGTGGCTATAAGCTTCTTCTTTTTTTGGTGCAAAACTGTTTAGAAAACGTTTGCGATCGTCACGAATCGCCATACTTATGAAGATAACTACGTTGTGTTATGAGTAATTGTAGATTGTACTTCATGGTAATTGTAACGTAGCACACATGTGTGGGGAGGGGCGGCATCACGTTTTTGTTTTTCTTGCCGACACTTGCTGTCTGGAAGAAATGTGAATTGGCAACGCTGGTGTCAATGTATTGGTGATTTATCAGTGATGTTCTATGGGCTTGTTGAGGGAGTGGAAATAAGCATAGCAGAATGAATAACATGGTTAACATGAGCAGAAGGCACCAAGTTCTCACCTAACAAATGGGCCTTCAGGGGATAAACCCATGTTTATGAGTCATGGTGAGGGGCTGTCATCACTTGAAGGTCTGATTCCCATGAGGCCCAATCAGTTGATCCCAACACGGACATGAGGGCAAGCTGGGATCTATCAAGGTTTACAGGGTCTGTTCTCTCTTGGGCTTTGAAGTAGACAGATGTGTGTTTACCTTAAAGTCATAATTACAATATATATTCAAAATATGAGAAACAGCGCCCCCAGTACATGTCTGAACTTATGTGCGTTGCTATAGCCCGAGTTTGATAGACAGTGGTTTCACACAATAAGCCAAGGAGGAAAGCCTCACTAAATGGGATTGGTTTGAACAACATTGCTGAAACATAATTGTATGCAAAGTAGCACTTATGGGTTGAGTAGTTCAATTCCTATTTTGATGTGACTTTGCAACAACCCCATTTGTGACCATGTGACACACATTTTAACGGCGTTGTTTGTGTTATTGACTTTAGGATTTCTCTCTCTGTAATCAGGCGCTGATGCACTATGCTGGGAGCAGGAACTCTGTGGAACATGGTCTTCCTCTCCTTGAGGTCTACTGTCTGTCCATCAACTGTTTTGCTGCTGCCAGACCCCACCTTACAGCAGACTCTGACAACGTGGCCCTTGTCTTGAAAAGACTGGCACTGTAAATGAAAACATATGTTTCCAAGAAACACCTGTGGTTGATAGTGAATAAATTGATATGTTATCTAATCTTATTTTCTTCAAATTTAAGGAGCTGCTTTGAACTGCTACTATCTGTGCCTGAAAATGAAATCCCCTATGAGGCTTGGGTACAATTCCATCACTCTGTTCAGGTAAGCAAAGGAGAAAGATGGTTGCACTGTAGATAGATAAGGAATGAGAACTGCAAGAAGAGGGGCACTAAGCGGGAAAGTATGTTAACAGAATGCTATCTAGTGTGACACCGTTCATGTTGTTATGTCTTGCAGATGGCTCATGATGCCTTGCTGGAATATGGAAGCACAGACCTGCAGGCCCTACTTCAGATCACTGGAGAGGGGGGAGCCTGGAGCAACCCGGTCCTCAACGCCCTGCTCACTGGTCAGCACACAAGCACAGAGGAAGGTTGGTACCCACCATGCACTGCACGTACTACAACATATGATTGCCCCAACGAATGAAGAAGCCAGCGACTGTTTTTAGCAGCACTAACTACTAATTATTGTCGGTATGATGTTGCATGCTAATGCCGTTGATGTTTCCAATGTCCAAAAGAACAAGGTGCTTAAAATACCAGCTGATGCATGCTGTATGCATTATTTTAGGGTTGGTTTTGACACCCCTTCCAGCTAATCTATCACATCCTCCTTTACTTCCCCATAGTGGACGCCTACATTGCCTTAGAGGGCGAGGGCTTCATGGAGATGCGTGTGAAACACCTTGAGAAGATTGGGGAGATAGCCAAAGCAGTCGTTCTGGCCAAAGCCTGTACGGAATGCAGCCACATATCCAATGAAGTCACCTTCAGACAGACCTACGTCTCCCTCCTCTGCCACCTGCTGCCCAATGCTGAGGCCATCGCAGAGGTTTGTCAACCCATGTTGATTACACTTAACATTGAGGTTAGATTAACTACCCATACCTGTAGCAACCAACAAACAGTAGAAAAAATCAACTACAGTTTAGCGGTGGTTATTACCCAAGTAAAAAGTAGCATGGGGTGGATGGTCCTTTCAGAGGTAAATTGGCGTAAAAATAATAATAATCTGGGAACATAACCTTCAATTGTCTCTTCAGAACATCCTGGTGCTAATAAAAAAAAATCCTATTCATATACAGATTTCCAGACTGAACTGTAAGGATGTTCTGGAAATTACCTGTAACCTGGAAACTGAAGGGGAAGAGAACACAGCCTTCATCCTGTGTACCACCTTCCTGACTCAGCAACTTCAACAGGAAAACATGTATTGTTCCTGGTGAGTACTGGTCAAAATAAGAGGGAGGGGGGGGGAATTAGTTGGGGCTTTTATGAATGGAAATGTATGCCGTTCAAATCGGCTACATGAATTGCCCAGGTGAGTTTGTAGTGACATGTGATTGTGCATGAGCCTGTGCGAATGCAGGCATCAGCATGCACTCTCGCCAATGTGTATATTTAATGTCACTGTGCTACTTAGCTTCAGAATGGATATTTATTTTTTATCTTTAAACACATTTGGCATACCTTGAGTATATTTTAATGGTGTACTTTACGTTATTTCATTTCCTTTGTGCAGGGAGTTGACGCTGTTGTGGAGTAAGCTTCAGAGGAGGATTGATCCGTCTCTGGAGTCTTTGTTGGAGCGCTGCCTGCAGCTTGGGGCCATCGCAAAGACAGTATGCCATCTGCTCTTCCTAGTGAGAATTATACGGACAGAGGTAAGGACATTTTTTCTTGATTTGTTTTTCATTATTTAATGTGTGTGATGTGAAATTATCTTTGTACAAAAGTTTATTTTGTTGTAGAACTGGCACAATACAATAAAAGTCATTTCTTTTGACTAACCGTATGTACAAAAATCTAAAATGATTTATCCTTTGTTTTTACCTGCAGGCTGAGCAACTGGGCCTAGCTTCGTCTGTGGAGCTCTGTGTGAAAGCTCTCCAACTTCCAAAGCAGGATGAAGACTCGGATACGAGGATATCTATCTGCAAGACTGTGTCCTCCCTGCTGCTGGATGACCTAGAGGTACTTCGTGCCTGCCAGCTCACCGAGTTCCTCCTGAGCCCTTCTCAGATGGCCTTCAGTCTCCTCCAGGAGCTCCACTTGCGTCCTGACCAGAAATACGACCAGGAGAACGGCGTCATCCCCAACTCCCTGCGCTGTGAACTGTTGCTAGCACTTAAAGCCCACTGGCCCTTTGACCCCGAATTCTGGGACTGGAATATGCTTAGACATCACTGTATTACTCTTCTCGGGCTTGATCCTGAAGATGTGGATGACGGTGGGCAGGAGGGGGGTAGTTGTGGGCAGGAGGTTAAAGAGGAGGAAAGGGGAACCCCTGTAAGGGAGGTATGCAACGGACTAAATGACAGTGCTGTCAGTCAGGAGGAGGATCAGATAGACATACAGTCCAAACACAAATCAGAGAAGGGGAAGTGTAAGAAATACAAGTTCACCTGTAAGCTCTGTGAAAAATCAGTGACTGAAACCCGACTCGTCCACCACTCTAAGAGACATGTAAACAACAATATTTACACGTGCCCCATCTGTCTGGAGACCTTTTCCAGTAGGAAGGATTTCATCTCACACACAAAAGTACACCTCAGAGCACCAGCCAAGAAAAATAAGAAGAATAAAAAAAAGATGGAAATGGAGAAGCTGCTGGATGACGATGAGGATGATGATGAGGATGAGGATGATGATTCTGACGGCATGGAGCCTGGTGAGATAGCTGTGGACCCCTCCCTTATACTGTACTATCAGTCTACACATGACCCTGTGGTTCTGGATCACATTCTGGAACAAGCCAAAACAATCAAGCATGTTGGTGAAGAGCATGTCACGTTCAACTACATCAACATCCACTTTGATCTTCAGAATCGGGATATATACACATGTCCTGGAACTCGTTGCACAAAGACTTTTAAACATTCCAAGTATTTGGGTGTTCATTTGAAATCCGAGCACATTGGGGATGAAAATGTGAAGCACTTCTTTGAGATGAAAAACCGCAGGGTGAAGTGTTCTTTCTGTCGGCGTCACTTCATGTCTGCCTACCACTACCGCAAGCATCGACGGGTGCATGCCTCTGACCAGCCCTACTTGTGTGTGATCACGGGCTGCAATGCTCGATTCGAAACATCCAACGAGTTAGTCTCACACAAACAGAGCCACGGCTTCCAACTCAGCTACCAGTGTGAATTAAAAGGATGCTCGCTTACTTTCTGCGACTTGGGCCAGTTATACCACCACGAAGCACAGCATTTCTGTGATGCTGCCTACAGCTGCATCAAACCTGACTGTAAGAAATACTACTTATCTAAAAAGGAGTTCATCAGACACTTGGCGACACACAGTATCACCTTTTCGGAGGAGGACTTTGCGGCTCAGAGGACAGCTAAAGGGAAACTTCTGGAACCTGTTGTAGAGGAGGTAGCCAGCCCCAAGAAGTCAAACAATATCAAATTAGAACAAGAGGAGATGGTTATTGGTGACAATGTTACCCCTTCCTCATCGACCAGTAGTGCCTCAACGTCTAAGGAGCCCAAGGGAACTGTGGTATCTGTTGCTGTATGCTTTGATGGGAAAAAGTTCACCTGTGGCTTTGAGAGATGTGGAATGTCTTTTACAAGAGCCAGAGATGTACAAAGACACCTGAAAGCTGCTCATCCAGAACATCTGAAATCTGAAAACAAGGAGCACAAGAAACATGACAAAGAGAAGGGTGGTTCAAAGACTAAAAGCCTAAACGTCAAACCAGAGCAGAGCACCGAGGAAACTGGTAGAAATGAGCTGACGACCTCACAACAAACTAAAGGGACCAGCAAAGACAATACAGCCCCCTCCCAGGTTACCCATAATGCAACAACCCTTTCAAACCCCAATGTCTCTGGAGACCCGCTTCGAGAAATTCTGATTGGTCTAAGCCAACTGAGCCTGAATACATCCAGCCTTAAAAATTGGTCTTGTGAACCACCCCACTTAACCTCAGTGCCCGCTCAACTGTCCAAAGTGTCCCTTGACCAGGATTTTATGATCAAGTCACCATTTGTATTATTACAGAAGGAAGTTCAGCCGTTATTAGGAGAGAGAGTGAAAGTTACCATGAAGACTGAACCGTCAGAGCTGCCTTCAGGGTCAGACAGCAGGAGTCCCTTCCTGCTACAGGCCTGTACTAAACCCTATACCTGTGAAGTCAAAGACTGTAGCTTTAGAAGTGTGACTAGCTACACGTTGTTCAGACACTACATGGTAAAGCATAACTTTGTCAAAGAAAAGGCGAAAGGTAAGCTCAAGTCATTGAAACTCAAGCCATTTGTATGCCATATTTGCTCCAAGAGCTACAGGGAAAAATCTGATTTGAGGGTACATTATGTTAATATTCATAAACTCAGTGATGCAGTGTTGGAGGAAATGAGATGTTTGTTAAAAAAGCGCGAGGAGATGAAGGCTCCAGAGAATACTGCAAAAGTCAAAACCTCCCTGAAACAATTAAGTGAGTCATTAAAAAAAGAGACCCTCAAAATAGGAAAGAAGGAGATGTCAACCTGGCAGATGAGGTACCAGAAATCCAAATATGGCATGTTGAAGAGAGGAAATGGACATGGTAAATCTGGAGACGAAGATTTGAAAATGAGCCAGACTTCTGCACCTGATACATGTGTGAAAGAAGAGGGAGGGGAGGATATTGAGGAAAGATCAAACAATGAATGCTTGGTAGCCAATCGTAATCTGTGTTATATTCTGACTGAATACAACAAAAGCTTCCACTGTAAGAATGAAGATTGTAATGCAACCTTCCCCAGCCAAGTTGGGCTTTTGCATCATCTGCAAGTAGTACATCGCTACAATCATTCTCAACTTTCTCTTGAAAAAGACCTGATGCGACATAAAAATTCTGACGTCAGGAAGGGAACGCAGATGCAGCCTAGTCCGCCTTCAGATGACCCAGAGCCGAGGTTTAGATGTGCATTTAGCAACTGTAACGCTTCGTATCACCTCAAGAGCAGTTTGTTACGTCACACAAACCGTGACCATCGCGACTACCATAGTCAATCAAGCCAGCTCATGCCCTGTAAGTATGACGGTTGCACAAGCGTCTTCACACATGCCTCAAACCTCAACAAACACATGCTGTACACACACTGCAATTTCTACGACTCAGTAGTAGTGCGTCTTCAGAGTACTCACAAAAAGGACAAGTCAGTAAGCGGTTGCCAAAAGAAGCTAATAATCACATCATCAAAGCCACAAACTGGCACTCCAATGTTGCCACGGCACAGACTGTCTCTGAGACGCAATAGCAAGTCTGAGGAAGACCCCGATTCTGAAACGGATACTGGTGAGGAAGAGGAACCGCAAGATAACAAGTCGCCGACAAAAAATAAAAAGCAATTCCAAAAGTTTCATGACAGAATTGAAGACATGGACTTCCGCTCCCATGAGGAGGCCCTGCAGATGTGCCAAGACCGCTGTCTTCGCGTAGCCTATCCATGTATGGTCCAAGGCTGTGACTCTGTCGTCAAAATATTGAGCAGCATGCGCCGTCACTACATGAAGTGCCACAGCATGACACAATCCACTTTTGTCACTCATCAAGATAAGCTGCTGTTTACGGCAGAACAGCTGGAGGAGCTGATACAGAAGAAGTCAGCGCTGTCTCCCAGGCCAGACGGAATATGGACACCAAATGGTGTTCTCAAAATGGAGTACCAGTCCGAAACAGAGAATCCTGGGGGTCCGGCCGTACCCATGAGCCTCCACTCGATCAAAATGGAAAGGCTGGATGACCATGATCCCCTGGTGTTCACTGAAAAAAACCCTACAGAGAGGAACGTCCTTGTTGGAGCAGATGACCTTCTCTATGGAGAACCCAGTGGGCATACAGAGGACCCTGCTACTCAGAATGAACATGCGCAAGACGTGAGATCAAGGAAGCAGGCCTTCAGCACTCCTTCTCCCCCGACAGATCTTTCACCACCATCCACATTGAGATTTTCTATCGATGAGGGCTTTCTGGATGTGTCCGGACACAAACCCACAAACGTCTCTGGGCCCTTGACTGCCACGCCAGCTCGCCAACCGCTGAAGCGCAAGAATGAGCTCTCTGAGTACTTTCCTTCCCATAAAGAGCCTCAGCCTCTCTGCCCTACGCCACGACCCTTTGACATAGCCACATACAAGCCAATGGGGTTTGAGTCGTCTTTCCTCAAATTCATACAGGAGACCACTCAGGATGAGGATATCTGGGTGGGCGGGTCGGCTTGTGTGGCAACCAAACGCAGGGAATCCCACAAACGTGACTGCTCTGTCAAGGAGAACAGTCAGAATGGTCTCACTCATACTCGTAACAGACGCACTCGCTCAGCACCTCTCAAACCTTTGACCATGAAGGGAGATTACACATCAGTCCAGAACCTGAGATCCATCTTGGACAAAGCTTTGACAGGATGTGGGGACCTGGCCATCAAGCAGTTACAGTATCTTAGGCCAGTGGTGGTCTTGGAAAGGCCCAAATTGTCCACTTCTCTGTTGGATATCTTCCCCACTGACTCAAATGATCAGCTACTTCTCGGAAGTTAGTTCAACTGAACACCTTTTAACATCTATAAACACTTTTTTATTTTGTCCTTGCATAACACTCTTTGTTTACTTTTCTTCTGAAGAATGTGTAATAACGACTGTTTCTTTTAAGTTGCCAAACTGATCAGTTGCGATCATATTAGTTGACAAGTATCAGATCCAATACTGGTGTATTACCTGGTAAAATGGCCTGGAATAGATTTAAGTATTCTTTCCTTTTCCTCGGTTAGTGATTCACTTGTAATATTGTATATATCTTGTCACAAATACACATTTTGCAAATGTTAAAATATCATTTAGAAAAACGGATGGTCCATTATCACAAAGATTATTTTATTTTTGGGGGTCTGAAATGGGATGTACACCAGTTAAGCATCTCTTAACCCGAACATCAAGTTGATGAATATGCCATCTTCAGTTTTGCTTAGTTTCATCAAGATTCCATGTTTTCAATAAAGTGGATGTTGGCAGATATGTATGTATTGCTTTATAATAAAATAAAATGTTTGAATAGGCTCTTTAAAAAATATTGGTTTGCATTTTTATTGTCTTTGTCCAAATGTAATTTTGTCCAAAAGTTTAAGCTATTATGTTATATCCTCAGAAACATTTCAATTTTTTGCTTGATTGAGTTACACTTTACCAATGAGAACATAACAAAGACTGACTACACAAATGTCACTAATGAATTAATGGTTTAGTTGGTTGTGTTTGAACTTACCAAAAGTACAAGGTACAGTAAAACTGTGACTTAGACCAGTCACACAGCTAAACCAAAAACACTGACAACACATAGGATGGTTTTGTTCTCCCATCTCACTATACAGCTTCCTGGTAGAGAGAGGGGAAAATTGAGGTTTAACGGCAAGAAATGGTGCAATGAGAAAATATTTCCGATTAATGATCCATCCTACTAGCATTGTGAGTGGTTTGCTACTCACCGTCCAAAGTGTTGTCCCAGAAACAAGCACTGGCTGTGTGCAGGCCTGCCCCATTCTTCTGTAATATGATACATGTCACTGCGGAACAGAACAATTTAATGCAATGCCGAGATAGCAAGATAACGTAAAATACTTATTTAACAATCGGGTTTGTTTTACCAATATATTTAAAGGGTTTCCCTAGTTTGGACAGCTGGTTCAGACTTGTCTCGATAACACTGGATGTCCATTGGTTGATTCGACTTTGTTGGTAATTGTTGTTGCCAATAGTTAATTCCACTGCCTGCAATGATAAATACGTTAATAAGTTAAATAATTAAATATTTTTGAACTTTTCCTTTTAAGGGTTCTTGCTACTTCTACACTTAACAATGAATACTTACGTCTTTAACGATTGTGTTAATGTCATCAACAACAAATGCAGTCTAGGGGAGAGAAAAAACAAACAGATGAAGCATGTTTAACAATATTGACAGAACGTTCAGCTTTACTCAATGTTACACATTTGTTATTACAATTAAATATGAAGTCAGAAAGATTGTTGCCCCAAAGTCCATAAACGTAATATATGTAGGTCTACCTCTTCGCCAGATTGAAACTCGTCCATGGTGTCAATGTTAAGAGTTCTTCAACTCAATGTTAGAGTTGCTATAGGTACCAACAAACAAAATACTGTACCAGTTCATTTTGGAAGACGCCTTTAATGTTCACGTTTATTACAACTTCGTGAGCAGTTCTATTTTGTACGCAGCTATACATTATTAATAAATAATAAATATGGAGCAATAACACACTGTAAAGTTCACACCCATTAATCGGAATTATTTTATTGGTGAATGGGTTAATCTAAATAACACGCATTCAGTTCTTGCATGCTATTAAAATATATATATATATTGTGGGATATCTGTCTCCCCTCCGTTGAATCCCAGTTTCAAGTGTTTAGGCCGGGGCTGCCTTTGCTGGCAGCCGTGCATCGGGTGACACAACGGTGGAACTTTAATTATTACATCCTCCACTTGTATTTCCCGGTGAGCGCATTTGATAGTTGCACCAGAAGCTCGCTTGAACTGAAACCTTTAGCTAATGTCATGATCTTCACCCTGCATAGCGTAGTTTATCTGAACACTCGGACAGACACATAACATACAAACGTTTAACAAGTACTGAATTGTCATCTGATCTGAAACTAACACGCACAACCGTAGCTAACTACCGGTGGAGCTAAGCTAGCTACAGTCAGTCTACTCATTCAAATAGCTTAGCCAGCTTGTTGGCTCAAAGAAGAACAGAAACAAACATGTTGCCTGATCTCCCAATTGAAAAGCAGATATTTTATGCTGTACTGGGATTCTCATGGACAGTGTATCTATGGGAGGCGTACCTTGCTTACAGACAGGTAATGGGAGATGATGATATTGTGTTGATAGTTTATCTTAACTCACTGACAAAGCCTTTTCGTTAGCTGGAAACTGATAGCAGGCAGTGTGGTTCAGCTGCTTTGACGGCTAACCTTTCCCACATGTAGTCTGCCAACTATTGGTTTAGTAAAATCGTTTGCGTTACGTGAAATATGTTTGCATTTACACGACTTTGTTGAAATGCTCCAGTCAATAGTCTTCTCTTGTCCATCAGAGGAAGATATACAGGTCAACCACGCATGTACCTCAGGAGCTGGGGAAGATCATGGACACTGACACCTTTGAGAAGTCTCGCCTTTACCAGCTGGACAAGAGTAACTTTAGCTTCTGGTCAGGACTCTATTCAGAAACTGAGGGCACAGTAAGAAAATACATTTCTTCAAATTGATATCCTAGAAGCAGGATCTGATGTAATTGGAGTCATCTTTATAAGAACTGGCCCATTTGTGATTACCTTTCCTCACTTTTTTCTTACATCATAGCTGATCTTACTCCTTGGTGGAATCCCATACATGTGGGGCGTAGCAGGGACTGTGACTGCTCGCTTTGGATTGGGACCTGAATATGAGGTCTGCATGTCTCTTGAGGAGATTAGAATAGTCTTACAATGACAGTGGGTATACTACAACCACTACATACATGATTAATGGGATTCTTTGGTACTAGTTTGTTGATGTTATTTGGTTTTAGATCTCCCAGTCCTTAGCTTTCCTGACACTGGCCACCCTGTTCAGTGCCTTTACTGGCCTTCCCTGGAGTATCTACAACACTTTTGTCATTGAGGAGAAGCATGGCTTCAACCAGCAGGTGAACTGTCTAAAGTCCATGGGTGTTTGCTTATGCCCAGACACACACACACACACAAGTATATATACACAAGTATATATATACACACAGAAATATGCTAGTACACACAAAAACCGTCACATCAATTGTACTTACTTGTCTGTTGTTTTTCTCTCTGGTGTTCCTCCATCTTCTCTCCTCAGACAATTGGGTTCTTTCTAAAGGATGCTGTTAAGAAGTTTATTGTGACCCAGTGCATCCTGCTGCCTGTCACTTCACTGCTCCTCTACATCATCAAGATAGGCGGAGACTATTTCTTCATCTATGCCTGGCTCTTCACTCTCGGTGTTTCTCTGGTTAGTCCAGTCTAGACTTGGCCAGTCATATTCAAACTGCAGACTACAATAACTGAAAACAACAAAGAATAAAGCTTGACATGGATCACTATATGGTAGACAATTTGAAATTGTGTCAGTAAATATTTTCCAGTTGCACAATGAATATTTTGATTATTTCAATGAATCTGTTCCTCAGGTGCTAGTAACCATCTATGCTGACTACATAGCTCCCCTTTTTGACAAGTTCACCCCCTTGCCAGAGGGAGAGTTGAAGGCAGATATTGAGACTATGGCTAAATCCATTAGTTTCCCCCTAACCAAGGTCTATGTAGTTGAAGGTGAGTAAATTACACTGAAATATATCATTTAGAAGACACTTTTATCCAAAGTTATGTATAAAAGTGCAATTACTGAATGTGTGATTGGCTGTATGAAATAAGACACCTGCCATATTCTTAAACAAGGTTAAAAGTCAACTTCCTTTTCCTTTCACCAGGTTCCAAACGCTCCTCCCACAGCAACGCCTACTTCTATGGTTTCTTCAAGAACAAACGCATTGTTCTGTTCGACACCCTGCTGGAGGACTACTCCCCCCTTAACAAGGCTGGGGAGCCTCAGCCAGAGCAGATGGAAGATGGGGATGCAGCCACTGAGGCCAAGGCCAAGCCTAAGGTCAGATACCCCATACATAGGACACGTAGTGACTCGATAGCACGTACATACAGTACTCATGACAACACTGTGAGCATAAAAAGTCCTTGGAGAAAAAAAGAACTAGGATGCAGTTTTCTACTAAGTGCCCAAAAGAACCTGAAGAGTTAATTTTAGGGTTATTCTTAGTGAGAACTCAGAGACTATGAGTTATCGCTCATGTAAGGCTGATACAATAACCAACAGTTAACGTGTCTGACTTTTTTTCCCCAGAATAAGAAGCAAGGCTGTAACAACCCAGAGATTCTGGCTGTTTTGGGCCATGAGCTCGGCCACTGGAAACTGGGCCACACTGTGAAAAACATTGTCATTAGCCAGGTGCATTTCACAACTGTTAAACTATTACATTATTTATTAAATAATATGTGTGTGTATATATGTATATGTATATATGTATATATATACACACAAATTAAATGACAGTATACACATGATATGATGAATAATCCTTTCGTTTGTGTTTCTAGATGAACTCCTTTCTGTGCTTCTTCCTTTTTGCTGTTATGATTGGCCAGAAAGAGCTGTTCCTAGCATTTGGTTTCTATGACAGCCAGCCCACATTGATTGGGTTGATGATCATCTTCCAATTCATCTTTTCTCCATACAACGAGGTGATTATTTCATGTATAATATATGTCTTACTGTAACCTCAAAAAGGTTACAAAAACAGTTGTTGTTCTGTAAGTACTAGACTTTAGTTTTTTCTGTCTGACTTTCCTTCCAGCTCCTCTCCTTCTGTCTTACGGTGCTGAGTCGCCGGTTCGAGTTCCAGGCAGATGCCTTTGCACGGGCAATGGGCAAGGCTTCTGAGCTGTACTCTGCGCTTATCAAGCTGAACAAAGACAACCTAGGCTTTCCTGTGGCTGACTGGCTGTTCTCCATGTGGCACTACTCACACCCTCCTCTCCTGGAGAGGCTGAGAGCCCTGGGGATCAAGCAGGACTGACGGGGCCGAAGGGGGGAAGCACAACCACCAGCTCTCCCCAAGGGTCTCCGGAGGTCACTACAGGCCCTCTGATGTACTGCTCTCTCTCTTTCTCAATCTCTGTCATCCCCCAGTCTGTTTGTCCTGTTTATTTTGGATCCAACTTCACATTATTTTCCACAAAGATTCAATTGTTTTTATTCTTATTTCTTTAACGACTTTTCAAAAAACCAAAATTAATCTACACAAGCACCCTCAGAAGAGTGTGTGATAGGGAAACTGCTGTGCACATACACACATATTCCAGGAGCAGTAATCGCTGTTATGATTACAGGTTAATATTTGCAAGGGTTGCTCATTATATTTTATCTGTTTTCATTCAGTTTAAGTTGGTTTATAACAATTTGTTACTTAATCATTCAAAAAAATACTCCTAAAACTAAATGTACAAAGAAAGAGTAACTCCATTACCCCTCTTATCATCAATGTCAACAAGCAATGTTGGAAGGATTTATGGATGTTAAAATCCTCCAAAAGTTCACCCCTGCATATCAAGAGTATTGGTGCACAGTAATATAACGCACAGTAAATTTACTGTTTAATAGATATGTACAGATCCAGTTCCATTTGACTTGTGTAATTGTTTTGTGGTTGAATACTGGGAAATTGATAAAGGCTTATCTTTTTCTATATTAACTCATTACTGCATTTCAGATGGATCATGACTGATCCCCATAAATAGGTTTGAGTGCCTGTTCTCCCAATCTCTGATTCTGCACGGTTAGCTGATAACGAGAGGGAAATATAAAAAGTAGGGATAGGAGGTGCATAAAGGAATGATGAGTTTCAAATGTTAAGATACGGAGAGCTGTCAAATCTTTTTTTTTTACTAAGTTTTCATGCATTTCTTTGTAAACATAAATGTGACCATTACCTGTAAATAATTTATTTTATGAATCATTTATTGGCAAATGGACTGGAAAAAAAGTTTATGCAAACTTTTGTTTCTTTGAATGTGGTTTAATATGTTACGCTTGTTTGGTTTTGCCTTTGTGTGTGCAAGGTGTGATCTAATGTGGAGTCCCAAGGCACCTAACATCAAGTTACTCGGTGTTTGATTTGATAAGGAGCGAGAAACTGACTTTTCTTGCAGAATTGTGAATAAAATCCCTCAAAGCATCTGTCCGCATTCAGACACGCGACGTTTGTGTAATGTTTTATGTAAATATATGGCTGCATTTTAAAACGACATTGTCATATAAAAGCCTTTATTATATGTATATTTATGCATTTGACGACCACTACACGGAGTTACGCTACGACGTAGTGCGTGCTGCGTGTCCAATGTTGGATCATACCATTCAGGAGGGGTCATGTATTTTAACGCTTTACAGATACCGCTATTGCTTAAATTATGGATCCTGGCGTAGGTTAAATTACAGTAATTAATGAAATCAATAATTAAAGAATAACCCAGGCTGTGAAGTAGTACGCTTTTAAGAAATGTATTACGCAATTACAAAAGCCCTATCTTTCACTGTACCCCCCACCTGTTGTGAAATAGAAAGATCTTATTTTGGTGTATTTTGGTTGACAAGGGCAAACCAGTCAGTGGTATGATTTAGAACGAAAAAATGGCTAGATTTCTGAGGCCTAACGTTCGGAGCTTCATCGTTACACAGTTTAGGATGTCATCTGATCAGGTAAATTGAATATATAATTTTGACATTTCGCTGTCACTATAAATCTAAAGTGTAATATATGTGTCGTTCAGATTATCCACACCACTGACATGAACTCATTCTGGGGATTTGTTTTTCTTTCTTTTATATATATACTATATATATATATATATATAGTATATATACTTTTTGTAGCAATGCGTAGTTAATCTGTGTGTTTTGCAACACCAGCCTTTCTAATGGCAACATTTTCAAGGATACCCATAAAGTGATACTTAAACATTGTAGCCAATGTAAGCTACATCAAGTAAAGCATGTCCTATTACACTGTTTCAGAGTTGAAAGGGCGGTTGCCAATTGTGCTCACAGTGGTGTCGTTTTCTTTAGAGCATTATTCGAATTTTCGGGTCAATTCTGGTATAACAAAGATTTTGTATAACATAACATTTCCTATTGTTACAAGTTTAGGCTTGCAGCTAATAATGTCACACCCTACTTCCTTATTGTGAAATCATGTGTATAGCGAAAATGGTACAACGTAGGACCCTATTTGAAGGGCAAGAAAATGAAAGGGCAAAAGTGCCCTTTCAAGATAATCTGTGTGCTAAACAGTGTGTCATTGTGATAATATTCTATGTATTTATTGTATGTTATCTTTCCCATGATACAGCTGGGCGAGCTGGGCAAAGGTGCAGGGAAGGGAGGAGGAGGTGGAGGATCAATCCGAGAGGCAGGAGGAGCCCTAGGGAAGAAGCAGGCTGCTGAGGAGGAGATGTACTTCAGGTGAGGGTGACTCCATTTTCCAGATCTGATACTGCTTGCTATTTGGGCCCCTTACAACAATGGAAAAATCCCTTCATGTCATGTTAGACCCTCGGCTGGCCTGCTGTTTGCTGTCTCTGATTCCCATTTACCCTTAGTATGTTTTTTATTCAAACATGGCAAAGTCATCACGCACTGTAACCTAACAGTGACTGTAGCTAGAGGTAAATAGGGAAATGTACTGTTGTGTTTTGCTGCCTGTTCTTACACACTCTGTCCACCTCCCTTCCCTTTGTAGGCGCAAAGAGCAGGAGCAGCTCGCTGCTCTGAAGCAGCACCACCAAGAGGAAATTGACCATCACAAGAAAGAGATTGAGCGTCTGCAGCGAGAGATAGACCGTCACAAGGGAAAGATCCGGAAGCTGAAACATGACGACTAAGACTGTCGAAAATCCCCAACAAAGCTCTTTGTCCATTGTTTGACAAAGCTTTGTACCAATCATAGTGTGAAGCTCGGTTATTCTTGATTGCCAAAGTCCTTAGTAATTTGGCTGCATTGCATACAGAAGCTTTCCCAGGGAAGGTGGGGTTGAATGTCCAAAATGCCTGAGTTTTTTATGGTGGTTGGCATCCTCACATTTTACCTTATTGTGTGCTCTCATTCTCGTTGTTTTTGACTTCAGAAATGGAATGTAGCCATGCAGTTAAAGGAATGGAAGGGGATGTTCTACAGAAAAAAGAAATATAGAAAAAGACAATTATTGCTTTTTATTGAAAAATTCAAAGTAGCGTACTCAATATCTGCATGCAAGTGTTCGGCTATGACTGAAACTAAATAAACGTGTCAAAGATTAAGTAGTATGATGCTCATTTATACTCTAGGTAAGATTACTAATTGTTCACGTAGGGTACACCTGTCTCTATTTAAAATATTCCAAAAATGTATTCTTTTCAGAGAGTGCAATATAAGTCGTGTATAACGTCAAATAAATCAGACACAAGTTCAATTTAATACATTTAGCACATTAAAGAAATGTTCGTCTCAACTATCAACAATGGTTACGTTAGTCACTATCCCAGGGGTCGGCGACCCTGGTCCTAGGGAGCTACTTTCCTGAAGATGTTATCTGTTTCCCTGCTCCAGCACACCTGATTCTAATGAAGGGTCGTTATCAAGCTCTGTGGAAGCCTCATAATTACCCTCCATTAGAATCAGGTGTGCTAAAGCAGGGACAAATCTAAAATCTTCAGGACAGTGGCTCCCTACGACCAGGGTTGCCGACCCCTGCTCTATCCAGATGGTGGCAACAAACCTGTGCAAGTCGTGATCCGTGATCTCTACACATAATTTCGAAGAAGAAGGGTGACAAGTGTCGTCACTTCCGCTTAACCCCTGTCTTTTACTGCAGGCGAATCCGTCTGACTTTCTTTTCGTGCATCATGGCGGACCGGTTCAGTAAGGTATGCGAGAGCGCTACGTTTAACTTAATTCTTACATGAAGAATTAATCGCTTAAATGCAAATTTACGTCTGTGGTTGCATAGCATAATATCTGAACATATAGGGTGGCAAAGTGGTGTGTTTAAAAAAAATCCAAATTCATCGTCTTTTCTGACAAAAACTGGATGTCACGCTTTGGTCTGCCACAGCCGGACATGCCTCACTATCATGGCAGCCCTGCTACGATGCGATGTAAACGATAGCAAGCTAGCAACTAGCACGGGCCTCACAGTTCCTAAATTTATATGTCGAAATGTAACCCGTCTTGACCAGTTTGTGATTCTTGTTAAATAATTAATTCAGTAATTGAAATGTGATTTATTTATTTTTTACTTTCTAGTCACTCTGCTATTTGCTGATCCGGCTTTGACTGTTAATGTTAATTGCCCTGGCCTTTTCCACCCGTTAACCACATGTGCTGTAGATATTATTGGTTGTTGCAAGCGGGATTATACATAGTATACATTTTATTTTTGCTTATTGTCAGTGACGATTACCAGTTTAGTATTCGAGTTTCACGACCATGAGAATACCTAACATGCACTACCATCTGAGACACAAGCAAATAGTTAACAGACTAGCTGCGCCTCTTAATGGCCTCATAATCTAGTGGTATGGCAAGATTTAGGTTAATAAATGCATATTTGTTTCACCTGCCAGGTTCTGCTGCTAGATGGCAGAGGCCATCTACTCGGACGTTTTGCCGCCATCGTGGCCAACCAGGTCCTACTTGGTAAGTGTTATTTACACTGAACAAGTCAGTCAATCAAATGTTCTGCCTGACTTATTAACATGGGCAAATTACCTATAGCTGTCAATGATGATATTTTTTATCTCCCTTGTCTGAATTAAACTGAGGAATATAATATCTGAGCTGCTGGTAACTGGACTGCATTTGCAATGTACCAGTTGTGTAGACATGGTAATTTACAATTTCCCTAACTTCTTCCAGGTCACAAGGTGGTGGTTATCAGATGTGAAGGCATCAACATCTGGCGACTTCTATCATAATAAACGTAAGTTCTACTTTGTATTATCTGAGATTTCTCTAGAACCACTGTCAGTGATGAAAACAACAGTTGAATCTTTGAGTTTAACGACCATGAGATTACGTAACATGCACTACCATCTGAGACAAATGGCGCTTTTCCACAGCAAATGTAGCTCAACTCGGTTTGCTAGTAACACGGGTGGTTTTCCACCGCAAATAGTACCTCCTGGTCGTCTGCGATTAGCGTTAGCTCGACTCAGCTCGCTTGGTCCCTAGAGCGAGGTGATACTAAAAGTACCTGCTACCAGGTACCATGAAATTGCGGTGGAAACGCCAAAAATGCGAGTTGAGCTGATGCCATGCGGTGGAAAAGCGCCAAAAGAGGGGTAAATGCTTTGATAAGTAGATTTAAGGTTTGTAATCTAACTCTTGTACCCATGTCTCTGAACAGTGAAGTACTTGGCTTTCCTGCGCAAGCGCATGAACACCAACCCTTCCCGTGGACCGTTCCACTTCAGAGCTCCAAGTAGGATCTTCTGGAGGACTGTCAGAGGTGAGGTCGATGTTCTGCATCGCTTGATAGTTTGTTACCATTTAGCATAGTGTTGGCCCTTGCTTGACACTGAACGCTATACCAAAACTGATTCATCTTCTGATGAGACAATCAACGAATCTGATTACTGAGTTGAGTTTGGGCAATACTCAAATGTACCTGTGTGCACACATTCATGAGTATGTTGAGTCACTAGTAGATGGGGAAAGAATATTCGCTTTTGGATTAATGATGTGAACGTCTTGACTCCAAACATGTTTCTTAAAAGGGTACTACTTCACAGCCTGGGTTATTTTTTATTTTTTTATGAATTACTGTAATTTAACCTACACCAGGATCCATAACTCAAGCAATAGCGGTAGCTGTAAAGCGTTAAAATACATGACCCCTCCTGAATGGTATGATCCAACATTAAACACCAAGTTCCGCAGCACGCACTACGTCGTAGCGTAACTCCGTGTAGTGGTCGTCAAAGGCATAGATATACATATAATAAAGGCTTTTATGACAATATCATTTTAAAATGCAGCCATATTTACATAGAACATTACACAAACGTTGCGTGTCTGAATGCGGACAGATGCTTTGAGCGATTTTATTCACAATTCTGCAAGAAAAGTCAGTTTCTCCCTCCTAATCAAATCAAACACCAGGTAACTTGATGATGGGTGCCTTGGGACTCCACATTAAATCACACCTTGCACACACAAAGGCAAAACCAAACAAGCTTAACATATGAAACCACATTCAAAGAAACTAGAGTTTGCATAAACTTTTTTCCAGTCCATTTGCCAGTAAAAGATTCATATAAAAAAAGTGACAGCTCTGTCTTCGTATCTTAACGTTTGGTTTTGTCAAATGTACCCTTTCAAGATAATCTGTGTGCTAAACAGTGTCATTCTGGTAATATTAAGTGTATTTATTGTATGTTATCTTTCCCATGATACAGCTGGGTGAGCTGGGCAAAGGTGCAGGGAAGGGAGGAGGTGGAGGATAAATCCAAGAGGCAGGAGGAGCCCTAGGGAAGAAGCAGGCTGCTGAGAAGGAGATGCACTTCAGGTGAGGGTGACTCAATTTTCCAGATCTGATACTGCTTGCTATTTGGGCCCCTTACAACAATGGAAAAATCCCTTCATGTCATGTTAGACCCTTGGCTGGCCTGCTGTTTGCTGTCTCTGATTCCCATTTACCCTGAGTGTTTTTTTTATTCAAACATGGCAAAGTCATCACACACTGTAACCTAACAGTGACTGTAGCTAGAGGTAAATAGGGAAATGTACTGTTGTGTTTTGCTGCCTGTTCTTACACACTCTGTCCACCTCCCTTCCCTTTGTAGGCGCAAAGAGCAGGAGCAGCTCGCTGCTCTGAAGCAGCACCACCAAGAGGAAATTGACCATCACAAGAAAGAGATCGAGCGTCTGCTGCAAGAGAGACCGTCACAAGGGAAAGATCCGGAAGCTGAAACATGACGATTGAGACTGAAAACCCCAACAAAGCTCTTTATCTATTGTTTGACAAAGCTTCATACAAATCGTAGTGTGAAGCTCGGTTATTCTTGATTGCCAAAGTCCTTAGTAATTTGGCTGCATTGCATGCAGAAGCTTTCCCAGAGAAGGTGCGGTTGAATGTCCAAAATGCTTGAGATAAATAAATAATTCAAGGCGGTTGGCATCCTAAGATTTTACCTTGTGTGCTCTCATTCTCATTGACTTCAGAAATGGAATGTAGCCATGCAATTAAAGAAAATATAGAAAAATTAAAATTATAGCTTTTTATTGAAACTTGTACTCTATCTGCATGCTAGTGTTCAGGTATAACTGAAATTCAATAAATGTGTAAAAGATTAAGTAGTGAAGCTTGTTTATACTGTTGGTATATTGTAGAAGATTACTAATAGTTCACGTAGGGTACACCTGTATCTATTTGAAAGAATAAAAAAAATTCTGAGAGTGGAATATGTCGTATATAATGTCACAGCACTCAGACACATGTTCAATTTGATATGTTCAGCACATTAAAGAAATGATCGTTCAGGGGTAGGGAACTCTGGTCCTTGAGAGCCATAATCCTGAAGGTTTTAGACGAGTCCCTGCTGCAGCACACCTGATTCTAATCATGAGGCTTCTAAAGAGCTTGATAACGACCCTACATTAGAATCAGGTGTGCTAGACTAGGAAAACGTCAAAAACCTTCAGGACTATGGCTCTCGGGGACCAGGGTTCCCTACCATTGGACTCTGGATTAGATTAGATTAGATGAACCTTTATTTGTCCTCCAGGGGGTGGAAATTGCAGTTCACAACAGCAGCAGGGTAAAGTACAGCACACAGAGTTGCAGGGTAATATACATAATGACAATAACATAACAATAGCAATAAAAATGGCAATAGCAATCAACTATCAAACAATGGTCAGTTTTCGACGTTAGTCACTCTATCCAGATGGTGGCAACAAACCTGTGCATGTCTGATCCGTGATCTCTACACATCATTTCGAAGAAGAAGGTTGACAAGTGTCGTCACTTCCGCTAAACCCCTGTCTTTTACGGCAGGCGAACCCGTCTGCCTTTCTTTTCGCGCATCATGGCGGACCGGTTCAATAAGGTATGTGAGAGCGCTACGTTTAACTTAATTCTTACATGAAGAATTAATCGCTTGGATGCAAATGTACGTCTGTGGTTGCATAGCATAATATCTGAACATATAGGGTGGCAAAGTGGTGTGTTTAAAAAAATCCAAACTCATCGTCTTTTCTGACAAAAACTGGATGTCACGTTTTGGTCTGCCACAGCCGGACATGCCTCACTATCATGGCAGCCCTGCTACGATGCGATGTAAACGATAGCAAGCTAGCAACTAGCACGGGCCTCACAGTTGTTCCTAAATTTATATGTAGAAACTTAACCCGTCTTGACCGGTTTGTGGTTTTATTTTTTATCACTAATTCAGTCATTGAAATGTGCTTCTTATTTTTAAACTTTCTAGTCACTCCGCTGTTGGCTGATCCGGCTCTGACTGTTAATGTTCATTGCCCTGGCCTTTTCCACCCGTTAACCACATGTGCTGTAGATAGTATTGGATGTTGCAAAATGGATTATACATAGTATACATTTTTTTTAATTATCTTATTGTCAGTGACGATTACCAGTTTAATATTCGAGTTTCACGACCATGAGAATACCTAACATGCACTACCATCTGAGACACAAGCAAATAGTTCGCAGACTAGCTGCGCTTCTTAATGGCCTCATATAATCTGGTGGTATGCCAAGATTTAGGTTAATTAATGCATATTTGTTTCACCTGCCAGGTTCTGCTGCTAGATGGCAGAGGCCATCTACTCGGACGTCTTGCCGCCATCGTGGCCAAGCAGGTCCTACTTGGTAAGTGTTATTTACACTGAACAAGTCAGTCAATCAAATGGTCTGCCTGACTTATAAACATGGTCAAATTACCTATAGCTGTCAGTGATGATATTTTTTATCTCCCTTGTCTGAATTAAACTGAGGAATATAATATCTGAGCTGCTGGTAACTGGACTGCATTTGCAATGTACCAGTTGTTTAGACTTTGTAATTTACAATTTCCATAACTTCTTCCAGGTCACAAGGTGGTGGTTATCAGATGTGAAGGCATCAACATCTCTGGCAACTTCTATCGTAATAAACGTAAGTTCTACTTTGTATTATCTGGGATTTCTCTAGAATTCTCTCTAGAACCACTGTCAGTGATGAAAACTACAGTTGAATCTTTGAGTTTAACGACCATGAGATTACGTAACATGCACTACCATCCGAGACAAAGAGGGGTAAATGCTTTAATAAATAGATTTAAGGTATGTAATCTAACTCTTGTACCCATGTCTCTGAACAGTAAAGTACTTGGCTTTCCTGCGCAAGCGCATGAACACCAACCCTTCCCGTGGACCGTTCCACTTCAGAGCTCCAAGTAGGATCTTCTGGAGGACTGTCAGAGGTGAGGTCGATGTTCTGCATCGCTTGATAGTTTGTTACCATTTAGCATAGTGTTGGCCCTTGCTTGACACTGATGAACGCTATACCGAAACTGATTCATCTTCTGATGAGACAATCAACGGATCTGATTACTGAGTTGAGTTTGGGCAATACTCAAATGTACCTGTGTGTGCACACATTCATGAGCATGTTGAGTCACTAGTAGATGGGGAAAGAATATTGGCTTTTGGATTAATGTTGTGAACGTCTTGACTCATGTTTTACTGACTTCAACACTGACAGGCATGCTCCCTCACAAGACCAAGAGGGGCCAGGCTGCTCTGGAGAGGCTGAAGGTGTTTGATGGAATCCCCCCTCCCTATGACAAGGTAAAATATGCCTCAACCACACAAGCAGGGCCTAACTCCTTTTGGACTGTGACCAGACACTATAGCAGGATGGCCCATAGTGTGTATGTGGTTAGCTATGGCAATTTTAAGATGGTTCATTAAATGGCACATTCTTTAATGTATTTTGTTAAACTTGTAACTACATCCACACTTGGTGGACCTACCATTTACTCCAGGCCCTGACACTTTGTTCCACAGAGAAAGCGTATGGTCGTCCCAGCCGCCCTGAAGATTGTGCGTCTGAAGCCCACTCGCAAGGTAAATATTAACATTGCTTGTTTTGTTTCTCATGACGATGACTTAAGTTGCATGATTGTTTGTCTGCATATACGTGTGCACAATTTAACATCAAACAGGACAACCTGCAATGCATAATTATCTCTTACTATGAAGTAGATCGTTTTCTAACGCCACACTTTTCCTAGTTTGCCCTTCTTGGACGGCTGGCCCATGAGGTCGGTTGGAAGTACCAGGCCATCACAGCCACCCTGGAGGAGAAGAGGAAAGAAAAGGCTAAGATCTGGTACTCCAAGGTGAAGACCGATATCAAGCTGAAAAAAGTGGCAGAGAAGAACGTGGAAAGCAAGATCGCAAAGTACACAGATGTGCTGAAACAGTATGGCGTACTTGTTTGAGCTGGTATCTTGTGGCCAATAAAAGAGAATAAATGTTTATAGAAAGTGTGTAGGCTATTTGGTTTGCTTGTGTTTTTCGTTTGGGCAATTGCACATGGCCTGTAATAAAGGCATCTATTTAAAAAGGACGTTGAAATGCTTATAAACTGCGAAGTTTACCTGCACGGTCAATTCCGAATAATGCGAATATGCACTCCCTAAGCCTACCAACAAGCAAAGGCCCTGCGAAGTGCCGAAGGAAACCCCGTAGACGAGTACGTGCACTGGTGTTGGATTTACCAAGAGGAAGACACGTGCACGAGCACTAAGCTGTCAGTCTCGGGTGGACAGACCCAAATAAAGGGGAAGGTCCACCTAACAATATTATATGCATTTTGATAACTCATAATTGTGTTTTTCTTGCAACTGGCTCACGTCTAACAGTAAGTTTGTTTCCTGAAATCGCATTTGCATACTGTAAATTGTGCCATCATGTATCTGAAACAATAACGTAGCGTTTGGAAAGAAAGATGGGTTCATTTTTGGGACGAAGAAGGCCATGGCATTAGTGCAATAAATATAGCCTATGCCATATGGGCACTATTACCTACCATACATTTTTACGTGTTATACCGTTACAATATAATGAGGCTCTTCAAATTTACTGTCAGTTATTGTCCAGCTTGTAGAGAAGTGTGGGTAATGTAGGGGGCGGGTCGGCTTTATGTTTACAGTCCCAACGTTAGCCAGGCCGTTCTAGACAGCCAGGCCTTGTGTTTAGATTGCTAAAACATGGCGTTATTAACTACGAATGTTTGTTGTAACTACTATCTTTGTTTATCTTGCATAGCGAATAAACCCCCATTCTGATTCTGCTTCTGAATTAGTCAGTGCGTGTCTTATATGAGCACACGCGTTGAACAATGTAAGAGGAGACATTTGCACAGTATCATGCTCTTAACTTTCTATCCACTATAATATTAGCATTGCCAGGTGCACATAGCCTTCCTCTCCTTTTTGGCGTCAAGCCAGATCCTACTCGTTTGTCCCTAAACAGGCCGACTTATATACGTTTGTTAATAACAAAATAATGAGTGGAAACCCTGTATTTCTGTCTCAGGAACATGCTATCAATAGTTATGCAATTGCACCGACTCAATCTCAACACGTAAAATTGAGCGATATAGTTAAATCCAATCGTTTTCATGCAACGCTCAGAATATGAAAACCAATTAACGCATTCGCTCTCTTTACAAAGTGATCACTTTTGACCTCTCTGGCTTTAGGAGAATGGCTGCAGAGGTGAATGGCAATTCAGCTCTCTTAAAGGAAGAAGATGAGCCCATGGATGTCTGTGCCCCCCACACACAGAACTATCAGACCCTGCTAGATGCTGGGCTGCCACAAAAAGTGGCAGAAAGCCTAGATGACATTTTTCAGACTGGTAAGCGAGCATGAAGGCAGGCTCTTTCAAACCTTTATATAGACAAATCAATCTAATGTCTTACTCGCTCTGTCTTTCTGTCTCTCTCTCTGCCCCTCATTGCCCCTGTTTCTCAGGGCTGGTGGCCTATGCTGACCTGGATGAGAGGGCCATTGATGCCCTAAGGGAGTTCAATGAGGAGGGGGCCCTGGCAGTCATCCTGCAGTTTAAGGAGAGTGACCTGTCCCATGTCCAGGTGAGTTTTCCCCACAGTACTCTATTTAAGCAAGATTCTGTCCCCCCTGTCCCCAGAGCAAAAAACTACTTATTGTCTCTCAGAGTATGCATTAAGCTTTCCCTCTACTCATCCACCATTTTGCTCTATAAATAGCTCATGGCGTTTACTCCAGGTTAGACAAACTGTGTTTCATTGTACATCATTAGAGTCTGTGTCTATCTCTCCCAGAACAAGAGTGCGTTTCTCTGTGGTGTGATGAAGACATACAGACAAAGAGAAAAACAAGGAAGCAAAGTTCAAGAATCCACAAAGGGTCCAGATGAGTCCAAGATCAAGGTGATCAAAAGGGAAATTGCTAACACTGCTATCAAATTCAGCTGATTTGTTCCGGTGTATTTAGCTAAAAAGCTGATGTGCATGGTCTCTGTGTGAATCCTTTCTGTGATTGATTTTGGTTGCAGGCTCTTCTGGAGCGAACAGGATACACTTTGGATGTGACCACAGGACAGAGGAAGTACGGTGGACCTCCCCCAGACGAGGTGTACACTGGAGCACAGCCTGGGGTCGGGACAGAGGCAAGGGGAAATTACCTAACATTGTTATGGTCAAAGACTATAGTAGTTTTCAATTGGTTATGGAATTTCTGTACTATCTGTACTCCACTCCATAAAATAACTTACATTAATTCAAACAGCTTGGGGTCAACGCTAATTCTCTTTGCAGGTGTTTGTGGGTAAGATTCCCAGAGACCTGTATGAAGATGAGCTGGTGCCACTGTTTGAGAAGGCGGGGCCTATCTGGGACCTGAGGCTGATGATGGACCCTCTCTCGGGTCAGAATCGGGGCTACGCCTTCATCACCTTCTGCAACAAGGACGCCGCGCAAGAGGCTGTCAAACTCGTAAGACATGCCATTATGACATCCTCTTACATGGATAGGATGGACCGTTAATTAAGAGTTCCCTCCACCATAGATATGGCACAATACAAACATCTACATACCCTAAAACAAACCCAGTTTATAAATGAGACATAGCAGGTGCATCATACAACATTTCAAATCACTTTTGATATTTGAAATAAAAAGTTTGATGTTTTGACTGCATGAATTGGCTACATGTTTTGTGCAAAATTTTAAGAACATCTATTTTTGTCAACCCTTTTTTGTTTTTAGTGTGATAATTATGAAATCCGGTCAGGTAAATACCTGGGTGTCTGCATCTCTGTCGCAAACAATCGACTGTTTGTTGGCTCAATTCCAAAGAACAAGACAAGAGAGAGCATACTGGAAGATTTCAGCAAAGTTACAGGTTAGACAAAGATCAAATTTATATATGGTGAAGAATGATTTGTTAAAAATATCATCTGAGGAGACTTCAATCAAACATCGAATCATAAAAAGAAGTGTTATACACTGGGATCTATCATAAAGTGTTGATAGTATTCTTGGGTACCCCAACTAGATGTATAGTGTTATCATGCTTTTTCACTGCCCTTTCCCTTATATGTTTGTTGTATATTTGTTTGTCAGATGCAGCCTTGTATATGCACACATTAATCTTAATGTCTCATACCTGTTCTGGAATTCCATACTTGACAGCTGTTCTAGTCAATCTGCTGGCGGAGGGAGAGATTTAAAAATACATAAAATAATTGTCCATTCCTCCACCAGAGGGCCTAATGGAGGTGATCCTGTACCACCAGCCTGAAGACAAGAAGAAGAACAGAGGCTTCTGCTTCCTGGAGTATGAAGACCACAAGACCGCCGCCCAGGCCCGGCGTCGCCTGATGAGCGGCAAGGTCAAAGTGTGGGGGAACCCGGTGACGGTAGAATGGGCAGATCCGGTGGAGGAACCAGACCCAGGGATCATGGCCAGGGTGAGGTCACTAAAACTTGGCTCTGGCCCCATTAAAAACACTAGGACCACAGAACCAGACAAGAGGCCAGAGTATCAAACCCTTGAAGAGAAACACCCTGAAAAGCACTTAATAATATTTAATTTACTGAAATGACACTGAGGAGAATTGTCATGAATCTAGTTCTAAGAAAAGCCCATCGCTGCAGGACACAGACTCCCTCGACTCATCAACCACAATTAGGCCGATATATTGTACAAGACATGCTTTGCAAGCTGTAATGTGTGTGGCTCGGATATTAATATCCCACTTTAAAAAGTTGTTCTCATTGCCCTTTCTCACCCCATTGTTCCTCCTTTCTCCTGGGTGGTAATCTTTCTCTCTTATGCTGTGTGTGTGTGCTGTTAGGTAAAGGTGCTGTTTGTGAGGAACCTGGCCACCCCTGTCACAGAGGAGCTCCTAGAGAAGACCTTCTCCCAATTTGGGAAGCTTGAGAGAGTCAAGAAGCTGAAGGACTATGCCTTTGTCCACTTTGAGGACAGAGACGCTGCTGTTAAGGTGTGAACTTTCTTCTTTGTGAATCTGTAAATGTGTGTGTGTGTAAGCATAACAACCAAGCGTGTATGTTGGTGTGTGGGTGTGTATGTATGTGTGTGTAGTGGTATATGCGCCTGTCAGTGTGTGTCAATAATCTCCAAAAAAGTCACTGGATGTAATCCCTCTCCAATGTCCGCTGTTGTCCAGGCCATGCAGGAAATGAATGGGAAGGAGCTGGAAGGGGAGGAGATTGAGATTGTCCTGGCAAAGCCTCCAGACAAGAAGAAGAAGGAGCGTCAGGCCCAGAGACAAACCCCGAGGTCCTCAGGGTAAGAAGGAAATACACCTCGTATCCTGTACTGTTGTGGTCCATAACAGCAACACCAAGGGATATTGGTGTTTATTGTTTGTACGTCTTTTTGCTTGTTTATTATTATATATTTTTTTTGTCAGGTACGACGACTACTACTACTACTCGCCCCCGCGCATGCCCCCTCCCATGAGGGTGCGTGGCCGAGGCGGGAGGGGGGGTGGGGGATACGCCTATCCTCAGGATTACTATGGGTATGAGGACTACTACGACGATTACTACAGTTACGATTATCACGACTACAGAGGAAGCTATGACGATCCTTACTATGGCTATGATGACGTCTACTCTATAAGAGGGAGGGGGGGTAGGGTGAACCGGGGTGCACCCCCTCCACCCAGGGGCAGAGGAGCGCCACCCCCTCGAGGCAGAGGCAGCTATGTCCAAAGGGGGTCTCCTATGGGGGTTCCCAGGGGAGGGCGTGGGGGGGGCCGCGGGGCTCCTGGAGGCCCTGCTCAATTGCCCCGGGGAAGGGGCATCCGAGGGGCCCGGGGTAACCGTGGGGGCAACGTAGGGGGGAAGAGGAAAGCAGATGGCTACACCCAGCCTGACTCCAAACGCCGCCAGACCGCCAACCAGCAGAACTGGGGCTCCCAACCCATCGCCCAGCAACCCCTGCAGCAGGGCAGCGACTACTCTGGTAACTATGGTTACAATAATGACAACCAGGAGTTTTACCAAGATTCTTATGGGCAACAATGGAAGTAGACTGATTTCTAATGAACGGATTGGGTGTCAAGTTGCTTGAGTGAAATCAAGTTTTGATTGGCTGTGCACAAATCAACCAGTTAGATCCATAAGACATAAAAAAAAAAAAATCAACTTGCATAATTTGACAAATCTACAATACACTTTGTGAAATATGGAATGATTGCACTACAAGTGTGGAGAGGACGATAAGTGTATATACACAAGCTTGCTTCTTCAGTCTATTCCTTTGTTTTACTTTGCTTGTGGTATCTGGACATTTACACATCGTAATCGCTATCTTATTTCTTTTGAAAGTTACATTTAAAATATTGTTGACTCATGTTTTTTACTGGGGGAAAAACTGGATGATGACAAATACCATTCATTTAATAACCTGCTCTAAACCACCACCCCCTTCCCTCATAGACCCCCCTATTTTCTTTAAGAAATAGCACTTGCTTGTACATAATGGCTTTAAGATAATCGCTTTATTTCACATTTATTTGCGTAAGTTGGTACAAGAAGAGAGGTACATAGTGCCCTTTTCTTGTAGTGAGACAGTAACATTGCAGTTGTATGTTTACCATTTGTCTAGGTAGAGTAATTGTGTTTTTATAAAAGTGTTACTACAGTTTTAAAGCTGCCCATTTAAACTACAAGTCTGGCAAATCCTTGATCTGCGAGACAGTTTGTTCTTTGATGTGATTTGTATTTATAAAATGTTCTTGTTACATTTCAATAAAACTCAATCATACTCCATTCAGTCATCCGAAATTTTCAAATTCAGTTGTGTCATCATGACATACTTTGATCTGACCAGTTTTGAACGACCAAATGTCTTGACAAATTTCACTTTGAAGACAACCAACCAATAAGTGCATATTGAGGAACCTTGACTGAGGTTGTGAATGCAGTTTCTACTGACCATTGCACACCCAGCACAACCTGATACACCTGGAAGCGTTAGAGTCTTGAAATAAACATTTGGCACTATGATATTGACCTCTGGATGACCCCAAAAAGGATGTTTCCACCACTGCAAGTCTGTTAGTGTGACATCATATCTTTTTGATGTTGACTATTTGGCTGAATTGTGGAGCAAAAATAATCCTCAGAGACACGGACCTCCATTTCTGTCCACCGTACATGTCCTTGAACTCTCGTTTCCAAAACATTGGCTTATTCGTGTTAGATTTCCCCCCCCTTTTTTGTTGTTGTACTTGACGTACAATTGGTCTATCTACTGATTTGACAACATTAAAGTAATTTTTTTTATTGAATTTTTTCTTTTTCTTCTTTTGTTTAGTTGTTTGTTTGAAGTTTGTCCCTTCTATCTCGAACCACCCAGGTGAAGACGGAGGCACGGGTCAGGGCGTGGCGGCGCGTGAGTGAGTCACGTGAGGAACACATGGTTTCTCTGCTGTGTTCTTCATCATCCCCGCCTCCCCCTCCTCCTCCCATACCAAGGGTGAGCCTTGTTTACCTCTTCACCGCTACACTGGAGCAGCACTCAAGCGCTCCTCTTCTCCTCTCTTCCTCTCCTCTTCCTCCACCCCTAGCCTGCTTCACGCTCATGTTATACCCAGAGTTAAGTTCGGTGTCAGTGGAGATTTTCATTGTTGAAATCAGTTAAATGGTTTCATAATCATAGAATCATCTGACTTGTGTCTGGGATCCTGGCTTAAACACCAGTCTATCTCTAGACTTTAGCTGCAGAGCTTCAATGGAAGACAATGCCTTTTCCAACAGGGTACGTTTTAATAGTAAAAAATTAAGAAGTCTCTTGAAGTTTGGGTTTCATGTGCAACTGAATAGTTTAAGCTTGACTTAAACAAGTGAAAACCTTTATAAACACATTGATGCAACAAATAGTTTGAAACTTCCTGAAATACTTGTTCAATCAAAGTTCAGAATCGATATCAGCCTCAATTGAATCTGAAACAAAGGTCTTGTCTTGGATCAAAACACATCATCCAGATGTGCCTTGGAGCCCAAATGAATTATATTCACACCCTCATCTTTAAAGGAATTAACCTTTTCAGACGAAAATCATCTAAAATGTCAAATGAAATGACATTTAAGCGTAACCTTCTTTACCCCCTTTCCTGTGGGTGGGGAAGTTTAGGGCCAATGTGTGTTTGGCATGTTGATTTGAACATCAACTCGATCAAGAAATTTAATTGTTTTACATTCTCATCCCTTTCTACAGTACCAGTGCCCTGAGGTAATTTTTTATTCAAGCAAAATTCAGCCTCTCCATATTTATTAACTTATGAACCTTTTCTCTAATTTGAAGTCTAGCAATATTTTATGAAACCAAGTAAACCTGGCCTGTGGCAGTTTCTTGACAACGCTGACAGCTCAACACTTTCCTATTGATGTGCATAAAGTTGATTATTTTTCCATTTGCAAGTTATCTTGTATGTTATTGCAGTACATTATGGAAACATAATTCCTTTAACATGGTGTTTAAGTGTTTTTAAACTTGACGCATTGTTAAAGAGAAATCGAAATACATTCTTGCCATGTCCACATTGCTTATTTGGTTTGTTAGTATAACTCAACAAGTCATATAACTGAATATGTGAGGAGCAATAAGCAAGAGGTTCAGCAATAAAAAAAACGCAAAAGTACTTCTGTACCTAAGAGAATTCTCTGATCTCCTAAGTCTCTCTCAAACACCCCCCCCCCAAAAAAAAACTAACTTCAGGTGGCTTCCTAAGCAAGTGACGTAAGTACTTCCTTACAATAACTCCTTCCTCTTGTCACTTGGCTTTACCAATCAGGACGTGCGTGTGTGATGGAGGGCCCCCGACCCAGCCTTCTCACCACTCAGGGGGGCTTCAGAGACTGCTGAGGATGTCTGGGGTAAGAAAGGTGGAAGAAGCAATGGATGGATTTCTCTTAGATCCAAAAGCCTCTCTTCTGTCCCTGTCTTCTTCTCCTCTCCCCTAATCCAGGTCTCTGTCTTGATACTCGTGGGAATCAGCTGCTGAAAGCAGGCGGCAGACTCTGGGCTTAGGTAAGGAAGACATCGTCAGACAAAATATAGGTTTAGACAACTGGTGTAAAATAAACTTTCTCTTACCTTAGAGAAAGAAAACAAACTTTTAAGACTTGCCTACAAGCTATATCTGTGGTCCCTGTTGTAGTTGTATCTACAGTACAGTAATATCATAAAACACCTATGTCCAAATAGTATACATGCCATATTCCACCCTGGGGCATTTTGTCTCTCTTTCCCATTAGAAATCATCTATTTCTTTTTGTTCCGGATCATTCTACTTTGCTCAGTGTAATCACATTGCTGCCCCAGAAGGAATTTTCCTGCATAATAATCAGGCATAGCCGAGTGGACACTTCTAGTCTACAAAATAAAATAGAAAAAATGTATGCCAAATTTGTAGGTCCATTGATATTGTAAACCCGAGACATTTTAGTTTTGAAAATTATTTTTTTTAAGTCCATCCACGGAATATGAGCAAGCAGGAATCAATGATCCCTATGTCCCTGTCTTGATCAGCTATAATCAGGACCTCAGAATTAATTTAAGTTATGACTCATTTGGTTTGCTTGAGTGGAGCTGAATTAATAAAAGCTCTGTAAATGTAGATGATGAATCTAGGTCAGAGACAGAAATGGAGCTGCATCAGTTCTAGAATGCTGCAGAACTGTACCATATCATCATTTACTTACATCTGAAGGGTTATTCACTCTGCCCCGTTCTTTTAGTTTGGTTTAAAAACACATTTTGTACACACACTGAGTACATTTCTGTTTGACAGTCTGTTTTTTGTGTGTTTTTTGATCAATGTCAGATCCAAGTTAAATTATTAATATGAGTTGCTTAGGTCATTTAGGACTAACACCAAGTAATAATAATTGCAAGCACTTGGAATAATTCATGAAACTACTACTAATATTCATAAATAAAAATAAACCACTTGAATAAACTCAAACTTGATTTGGGATTTTGTGCTTATTGTGCAGTATGTGTCATTATCAAACTCTCCAGTGCTGATATTAAATGGGTCTTGAGTCATGTCACTAGAACTGGAGTTTAATTAGATCCCTCAGCCTGGGTTTTACGGACTTTCCATGGAGTTAGAGTAGATTATCACATGGGGGCAGTATTACACTGAGTACATTGACGTGAATGACAAATTATCTTTATTCACTTCACGCAATTATCAGTTAAACCTCATTACTGTGTTGTAATTTTCCAATTCACGTGGGGAAAATTCATCCATTTAGAAAATTGATAAATGTAATTACTAACGATGATTTCCTAAGTGATGTCTGTTTATAGAAACTGAGCATTTGAGTGGAAGCTTTGCCATGTCTTTTTTTACGCTAACATTAACGGTTAAATGGCAATTTTAGGTGAATCACAGTACTTCTCTGATCTGTGTGCACTCACAGGACGCAGGCAGCAGTGCATCTTTCATCCAGAATGTGGTTCTTCATTTACTTGTCTTGCCTCAATACCAGTTTTCAATGTGCACCTTGTTTACTTAACTGCGTGATAAATATGCCATAGTATGAAAACCTCCTTGAGTGAAAGAACTTGAATTAACCAACCCGTCCTTAAACCAAGCATGAAATATTCAAGTAATTCTGTTTAGATGAACGTGACAGCTTCAGCCCTCCATGCCGTTTCTGTGGTTAGGAGTTCCATCTCTGACATTGAGAGATATGGAGGACGTCCGCCAACAAAGCTGCATTGAGTCTATCTCCACCTCAGTGGTGAGGAGAGCAGCGCTCTCAGATGAGCCAACGTGATGATGTGCCGGATTGTGTGGGCATTGTGTGTGTTTATTACGTGATTCATTACAAGTGGTTCCAACTGGATTGCAAAGCATTGCTTATCTTTGTAATTAAGGTTTGTGGAGTGTAGGATTGCATGTTTGGGGGGCGGACACACACACACACATTCACTCAATGGCACTATGGCAAGAGATGTGCCCGCCTATTTACCTGCTTTAAGTGGGAGACTGTGTCCACAGCTACCAGATGGGAAAATCACTGTGACTATTCATGATTGGTTTTTATGGATCTCTATAATCACACCTGAAAGCCCTTTATTGTGTGAACGCCTTCTCAAGACCTTAGCTTGAATGATCGAACAGCACCTCCACACAGTCGCCTCCACAGTTTTGTATGGGGTCTGCCTCAGCACTAGGAGTGTGTATGCGTCTGTGTGTGTCAAGGATGCTTTTTTAAGAGCGAAAGAGAGTCTCAAAGAGACGGTGGATTTCTAACTTTTGTTCACTTCTTTTTTTGTCCTTTGGTTAAAATTGTTGATTGTATTGCTGTAAGGACAGAAGCAATCCATGTCTGTGAGGATAAAGGTTGAAAAAGCTTCTTGAAGTGACGTGTATGAACAGAGTGGCTCCTAACTTGCTGATAATCATGCAGTAGAAATCACACGCAACAACTCAGAATCTGGCAGCATTATTAACTGGATGGTTCAGGCTCTCAGTGCTGAATGCAGGGCTAATCTGAACAAATACAAACTATTTTCTATGCTTTATAATGCAACAGTCACAGCCTTTTTGGTATTTAAAGTACATTACTTGACTGAATTAATTTAGAATGGCATTTTTGAGTGATGGCAAAATCCTTGAATTCATCTCAAGTTCTTTTTCTCCTTATGAAAGAATCTTTTTGCTGGCAAGGTTAGACTGCTCTTGCCAATTAAGAGTAAACGTCTCAGTGATCGTCCTTGTCTAAAATTAGAATTTATATCCGTCATTCTAGCCCTATATCATTGAGTATAGTAGATGGTTGACAGGAGATGAGGGCAGTACTGAACATGCACTTCACTGCCTTTGAAGGACACCCGGGCAATCCTGGAGCTGCTATTCAATTATTCAACTAAATAAATCACAAAAAAAGTTAATTGAATTCTCATTTGCATTTATCCACCTCCAGGAGATTATGCAAATGACATTCATGAATATACCTTTACATTCCATGGAGGAGTTTGAAATGAAATGCTGGTCCCAACTTTTCTCGTGTGACTGAGCAGTAGAGAATAGAGTCATTTTGGTACATATGCGGCAGAGTACGCAAAGACAATTTTATATTTGTATGAATTGCCTTCAATTCAGGGTTAGAGAGCTAAAAATCTCTGTGTACAAGTGGATCACAAATCACAAGTATGTTACCTGCATATTTGTGGAAACATAGTGTAGGATGTGAGTCAGTATACTAAGTCATTGTGTGTCTATGTTTCCCAGCATGCAGAAGCTGAGCTGCTCTTCCAGAGCAGGATTATTACAGAGAGATAGGGCTGTCTTCATTTCCTGTCTCTGCATCCAGGGTGAGGGAAAAAAGGCTACATTATTGAAAGGAAAAAGTAAAGAGCAGAATCAGTATCCTGTCAAAAGCGCGTGTGTGTGTGTGTCACTGTGTCCACGTACAGTATCTGTGTGTGAGCAATATATCCTATCTTTTTTGACAAAAGACATGACACAATGGGTCTGTGCCAGTTTTGATGAAGAACTCTAATAATACTGAGGGGAAATCTGTATTTGCGCCGTTGCAAATACACAAGACAAGCATAAGGTCACGCCAATTTTCCCAACACCTTACACAAACCCTCCATTATCAGAAAAAGAGATTGTTGGAGAATGAGAGAGCTTACAACAAGTTACAACATTCTTTGTTAGCCTCAACCCAAACCGCTAGTCACTGGATTCTAGTTAAATATATCTTTCTTGGGTCTGGATCATTAGCGGTCTCCTGTGTTTCTCTTTCACTGCTACATCCATAGGTACTGGGCACCTCATCCTGTTATCGTGTGCTGTGAGTTGTCATAACAACAGCTGCAGTTGGTGGAAGAATAGTGTGAGGTCTTGACGAAAGGTTGTTTACTGTTCAGGAGCCAGATACTGCTGGAAATAGAAAGGGAGGGGGAAAGAGAAAGGACTGTATAGAAAGAAAGAGGGAAAGAGAAAAGGAAAGGAATTAAAGGTGGTAAAGGTAAATGGTTGGGATGAATGGAATAAAGAAAGTTAAAGTGACTGGTAGTTTGTTATCACATAAACAATGGATATTGTTTCGATCCAGTTGTTCTAGGTGCATGTAACAGCTAATGGAGAGTCAGGTCAACCTTTCTCTCATCTCCTCAGACCTGAGTGAGTGGCCAGCTGTGTTGCCTGCCTGTTTGACACACCTGCTTCTTGCATTGACTGATACATCCACTCATGTCTTCTGTGAACATGCACACGCACAAACACTACTGAAGGTGTGTGAATTTGTCATAAAAATTGTTTGATTTGTGTCCCATGGAGAATTTGGCTTTAACTAATGATCTGTGGCTGACAGAATTATTGTTTTTATTTGACCTGAATCTTATTGCCTAGTGGTGCACAAATCGACAGTCTCTTGTGGTTATTGGCTACTTAGGGGTTCAACTACTCATTAACTAACTGACACCTGATTTAGACTTTTCCTAACATGGCTTACAGATTGAGACATTTAAAATGTTATTGGTATCACAAATCTCCCGGACAGAATTGGGTTAAGTTTCACCAGCACACAACTCGTTCTTTCCTCCATACATACCTCCTACTGGTGTATGTGTGTGTGTGTGTATGTGTGTGTGAGAGAGAGAGAGAGAGAGAGAAAGCAAAAGAGTGTGGGTGTGTGTGTGTCTTGATAAAAGATTGTGTAGGTGTCCCCCACTTTCTGTAAGCAGACAGCCTCATACAACTAGTGAAATCAAACCGGAAACTGAGCTGAACCCAAAACACTAAATGTTCACTCTTTCTGTACATCTGAGCGACCACTGCAGATAAATTATACTTCAGGTTAAACATCACAATTTTGGGGTATTGAATAATTATTAACAAATACAAATTCTAACCACCAAGCTAGAACACATTCATGAAGGGGGTCAGTGAATGGTCCTCTGATGGTGTTGTTCTGTTTCCCCAAGGGTTTGAGTAAATGTTAGAACAGGACAAAACTTGTCTTCTAATTGAATTCCTCTCAGATTGACAGACGTATTGATCTTCATGTTGTTTTCCCAGTCATCCTTTTAAAGTCGGTGGTCAAAGTGAGTTTATTCTGTAGGGGTACAGATCCCAAGTTCTACTTTTATGTTTGATGTTGTCAGCATTGGCAGGAGGTTCTCTGTTTTCATCTCTCCTAACACCCCACAAACAAATTACTTAAAAGGATGTGAAATAATCTCTTGACTCTCCAAGTGGTACCCTGGCTTAGAATGTGAATGAATTTTGACAGTGTTACTAATCCATCCCATTTCCACGATAAAAATGCAGAGGATAACTAGAGATAAGATGAAAAACTTCATGAAGAACAATTAGAGGATTTAGTAAGGTCTGAAACAGCATTTGATAAATATTCACCTGCTGGCACATTGAATGCATGTGATAGTTTTCAAACCCACCTTTTAATCTAATTCTAGCTATACAGTCCATCAAGTGAATTGGTCGGACCAGTGGTCTCCAAACGTCTGGACCAGTGGTTCTCAACCTCTTTTAGGCCAGTGCCCCCCTCTCCATTTTCCAGGTCCGACCGACGCGCCCCCCCTCCCCCCAACAACTTTTTATTCTAGCAATACATACAATTATTATTATAAATACATTTTAAAACAACTGTTTGAAAACAAACGTATGTGTTTTATTCTTATGTATTATGTACACAAGTATAATTAAAAAAACACAGCACTAAAACAATACAACACACAATATACATTGTAGTATGTATAAGAGTGATTCTATAATTAGGTTATACAGTTGACAGGAGTAACACAGTTGACAGGACACATTAGGGATGTGTAGCACAACTGCATGTAACACAGTTGACATTTCCTCAACTTTTTGGCCTTTTTGCAAGCTAAAGATGTTGAAAATGTCACCACATGACCATGATCAAGTCATATTTATGTGTGCTATATTACATTTTTGTCATAAAAAAATTCTCAAATAAATTCACAAGAAAATGTTGGTAACACAGTTGACGACCAATTAATCCACTCCATGTGTAGACAATAATTTGGTTGAATTATTGACAAGGAGGAGTTGAAATTTACCACATTGTCTTCAAGGTTCCCACCAAAAAAATGTACCTTCCAGCAATGTGAGTCATGTGACCTTGGAGCAATCCATTGCTTATTTATAGGGGTTTTATCAATGGGTAACACAGTTGACAGTGATTTCTTGGACACACATAAAGTGAATAATTTCATGTATTTTAATGTTTTAAATAAATTTAAAAACAGCTTTATCATGTTTTAATACTTATTTTTGAACAACTAAAGCTGAAATAATATATAAAATCATGTATTTTATTGTTAAGTTTTAAGAGCAAACTGGACATTTAAGAATTCAGACAGCACAAAAACAGCAAATTCCAATATATTTTTCCAAAATAAATTATGGAACCTGTTAACTTTTAGTATTAAATGAAAGAGGAATATCATCCAATATCAAATTGGTCATTGTTTGAAATAATGACCAATAATATTTGGTAAAATTAACAAATACACCCCATGGACTTGAAATGTACCCCTAATTATAGAATCACTCATAAAATGTAATACAAAAAGCAGTCTTTTACTATTTATGAGTCTGAGAACGGTGTTTTGGCCCGCGCCAAAATCCAAGCCATCTCAAAAGATGCCTCTGTTTAACGCTCTGCAGTGGAGGTTGTCCAATGGCTTGCTCCATCCTATGTCGGTCGTCAATTTTTGCGCTTGTGTTCACTGCATGTTTATGTAGCACATTTGAATTTTTTTGGGGGCTGTGTTACCATATTGTTATAAGCTAGTATGCCAGTGCGAGCCACCAATTCAAGGTTGACGAGCCGCATGTGGCTCGCGAGACGCGCAATAAGTATCGCTGATCTAACTTGTATCACTATCAGGTGCATACGATTATGAATCCGAGGCCACAGTTTACAAAACGGTGCGCACAGATTTTTTTTTTTCTCTCTCCTATGTGACCCCAGAGGGGCTCCGTAAAAATGAGTAGGTGTCGGTTAGACGAAACTGGCATTAAAAAACCGACACAGACAAACGCCCCCCAACCGCACCTCAACGCCCCCCTTTTAAAAATATTGTTCCCAGCGCCCCCCGACTTCTTCACCTCTTTGCCTCTGCCTTTCTCTCTCTCTCTCTCTCTCTCTCTCTCTCTCTCTCTCTATCTGCCTCTCACTCTCTATATCTCGCTCTATGGGTCTCTCCCTCTGTTGTTTTGTCTCCCCATCCCTCTTTCTCATACTCTTCATTAGCGTTCAAGGAGAAGATGAACAATCAAAACCATTTCTATGGACAATTTCTAAAGGTTGTATAATACCTAGATCTGAAAAAGTGGCCTTCCTTATTCCATTCATTTGTAATGAAGTAGAGTTATAAGAATCCAAATATGTTAGGTTTAGGGATCTATCAAGTAATTCTGATTCTGATGTGGAAGTTGTATTGAGTTTCTATCACAGTGATTTTCTCTCAAATTATGTTTTGACCTTGTTCTTGTCATAGCCATAAAAATAACATTCAAAAGAGACGATTTTCTTGTACTGAAACTTAACTTAAAAATACATGCATATATCATAGTTATTTTCAGATAGTTTAGATTAGTTACGTTTCCAGTTTTTTTGTATGGAACAGATTATTGTTATGCCTGCATTTGGTTTGTGTAGACATATGGCATGGTTTCCAACTGGAATCATTTCACCGTTAAGATATTTTAGTAGTGATCAGTAGAACGATCTGACAGGGTCTTAATAAACCCTATTTTTCCTTCACCACGACCAAATGCCCTTTCTCAGCACCAAAATCATGTTTTAATCTCTTTGTTGTGAGAGTGTCAGCTATGGCTGACTCTCCCACTAGATTTACTAAAAAGCTTCCAAGCTACAAACACTTTTCTCTGTGCCTTTTATCATTGCTGACATTTTTGTTGTGATTCGTCTTTGTAGTCCATTATCTTTAGTACTGGTGTTCGTCACCTGAGTATGTGAGCTGGAGTGTAGAGCTCAGCTGTCAGGAGCTTTGAGAAACATCTCATTCTTCCTGGTCTAGGTGGTGATAACTCTGTGGAGCCAGAGTGAGGGGTCAGGGGTGAGAGGTCTGAGGGATGTGGAGAGAATCCTGGCGATCACGTGTCGTAGATGTCAACAGAGATATTGCTATTGGCGGAAACACATGCACCTGCACACATCAGCACCCCGACCTGCACTCAGATCGGGCACATCCTGCCGAGTAGAGCTACATTATTTACATCTTCTCCCCTGACATCCCCCTCCTTTTTCCTCCTCACCTCTCCTCCCTTCCTCATCACAGGTTGGAAAGAACCAGGTGGAGGCGGAGCTTCCGAAGGTCACGGGAAGTCATTGGGTTGGTGGGAAAGTTACCTTTTTATCACAGAATATCCAATGGGTGCCCCCACCCCCCTCACACCAACACAGTGAAAGGAGCTGTCAGTAGCGAGGTCCTCTGTGAGAGTCAAGCTTTACTACTGGCTCTCAGTTCCTGGAGAGAAGGACAGGGAGGGATGAAGCTTGTCATAGCTGTCGGAGACATGGATGAGTGAGGCAGAGAGGCTTAGACTCTGGCCTGCGCTATTAAGACAGGGATGGATGGCTGACAGTTAAATGTCTAAAGACTTTTTCCCCACAGCTATATCCTATAAGACAGAGTTCTGAAGTTTAAGTGTTTTTTTCTTGTTGTGTTTTCTATGGGTTTGTTGTTTGTTTGAGAGTATCATATTTTTTTTCGTTTATCTGGGGTCATTAAAAAAGGAGTAAAGCTGATTTAGCTTGTGGCCTTTAGGGGAAGCCTCAATCTCTCCTCTAGAGTTTGCCCATGGCTTTGATATGGCACGTTTCATTTGAGATAAAGTCAGCATGAAAAAGGGTTACGCTGCCCGGCTGCCTTTAAAATTCCAGGTTCTCTCCAAGCAGTTGTCCTTCTGATGCTTCTCCCACGCCATCTCCCTTTTCTCCTCTCCATACCTGCCTAACTTCAGACTGTTTTCTCAGTCTACCTCTTTATTCGGTCCTATCTTTCTTCTCATATCTCTCTCTCGCTCCACTCCTTCATCTTACCTCTTATCCCTCTCCGAGTTCATCTCTCGGCTGGTGAACCAGTTAGACCAGGAAATGAAGTGCCTGCCCTGGCTAATCTGGTGGGGACAGCAGACTGGAGAGAGCGACATGGCTCGCTCCTCCACACAGATAAAACCCTCTCTTCCTGAGTGTGAAATCTGATGGGATCGGCCTGACCTTTAAACACTCGACTAGTTTTGGTGGCAAACAAACTGTGGTGCTTTTAAGTTTGGAGGCTACCTGTCCAGAGACAGATTGAAGTCTGACAGTTTGGAAGGATGGATGAATGAGTAACTATGAAGCAAATTATTAAGCAAATTAACTTTCAAATAGACTTCGAAAACTTTTGTGCCCACCTGAGACTTGTGAATACAGAAACTACACTGAAGTAATTAGCAGACTTTGTTCAGCCAAGAACTGGAGAACTCCAAAACTCTTCATGCTAATATCAGATTCTGACATAACGAGGTGTGGCTATTAGCAGATAAGCACAGCTACAAATAATGGCATTTTTGAGGTGTGTAGCAAAGCTAAGCCATCCATCACATGTTCTGTTTTAATGAGTTCTGCAATTTGCTCTCAAGCAATGAGATTTCCCAGTCTCATTACCTTAAATCCATAGTTTCATAATTACCAGCACGGGAATCTGTCTAAGAACAGCTTGGCATGTGGGATTCTCAGAAAGAGTTATGATCTTGGCAAGGTTGGACTGGGGCAAAATGTGAGAAGGAATTCAGCTCACCTTTAATAATGCATGTGTTGGTGCTTGCGCGCTCAGATCAAATGTCTGTGAGTCAGCCATGCGCTGAGTTTCACTCTACCTGCAGGCTGAAGAATGGCTCACCGTGCTCCTCTTTCAGAAGGGAGGTTTGCAATGCTTCATGTTAAAAACATCTGACATTAACATTAACATTAACTTCTGTTAAAAAGAAGCAAGACACTTCTTTGGGGGTGAGTAAGTTGACGTTAAGCCTGTGGTTTGCAGAGAGGACTAACGACAGCATTGCCAGTGACCATCAAGGATCATCACAAGCAGCCAGTCCTGCTCAGGGACACAGCTTCATTGAGCTGTCAGGCGTTAGGATGTGACAAGTCTCTGAAAGGATGGAAGATGAGAGGAGATAAGTACTGTCTGAGTCAGAGACGAGTGGGGAGGGATCTCCAGATATGAAGCGCTCACAAGCTTTGTTGGCGAAGATCGTGGGGTCGCAGGGTCCCCCCTCTTGGGAGTTTTCACTGAGGATATTTATCCCTCCAACCGAGTGTCACTGTCACTATCACTGTCCGCCATACCTCTGTCTACTTCCATTCTTTCATTATTCATCCTCCCTTATCTGTTACTTCACCATGGGTCCTTTTACAAACCTCCTAGTGAGTGGGTCAGGTAAATGGACTACATTTATATAGCCTATTTCACGGCACTTTCTGGCACACCCAAAGCTTATTGCATTCTGCCTCTCATTCAAACACCCATGGAGGTGCCATGCATGGCTCTAGCCTGCGCACCAGATTTTAATTGGGTGTCTTGCTCACAGACACAGTGACACATGGCCTGGAACAGTCAGGACTCGAGCGACCAACCTTGGAATTAGTATGTGACTCTCTACACCCCCTGATCCTGTATAGGAATAGGAGAATGTAAAGTAGCTACTACCAGAATAGTCAGAGAGACTCCAGACCTTCGGAAGGAAAATGCAACACATATATTTGTATGTAGTACTCTACTGTATATTGATAAGTTCATCATCATAACAGTTTGAGTAGAATGATTAATTTAGTATGGTGCTGTAACCTTTCCCAGGTGATCCTGTCGTGTAACAAACTGCAGCGCGTTCTGCCAACGTCATTATCCATCTCTTCGAGACAGATATGTATTTCTGCAAAATAATCGATATGACATGGGCCAACAATGAGGGAGGAGCACACAGCAGGTGGACAAGGATAGCCAACCCCACCAGCCAGCGTGTGGGAAGAAGCCACTTGACATGCATCGCTACATCTCACTCGCTTACAAAAGACACTCCTGCACAGGTTGCTCTGCATCTTCCCCTGGGACATCCATGTCCTTGACACTGTGTTGATTAGCATCGTGGTTTTCAGGATTCTCTCACGCTGTCCAGTTGTTACGGCAGCTCTGTGAGTCACTGAGGTAGATCCGTTGTTCTGTCCCCCAGCAGGTTTTCCCAGAGTAGACATGGATCTGTCAGGTTGAGTGTCCCCCCCAACAGGGAAGGCAGTGAGGCTGCTGTCATGGTAGATCAGTCCAAACAGGCAGATATCTTTAATTAAGTTAGAATCCCTTAGATGGTTGGATTCATCACTGTGTAAGTCCCTTTTGGTTGGGGCTGTTTGATCTGAAAAGCAATTGTAGCCAGGATATCCTGAGGAATGTCATTTAGAGAGATGTTGATGTCACAACATTGGAACACCATTAGCAGAAAAATCACACAAATGTACTCTTAGACTGTCTGGGTTCCAAAGCAGCAGATGACTTAGTTTACTGGTATTCTTCCCACCCAGTAAGGACACATGACTCAGGAGTTTGACTGCTACACAGCACAGACTCTGAGAGAAAAGTTAAATAGTGATGCATTCAAGGGAAACAGCTGTTCATCAATTGTTCTAGAAGTTTCCCAGGTTGTTTCCCTCCCTACACCATCTATACATTTCCCTCCCAATTTAATACAGCACCACATACCTTGAAGGTGCATGATATAAGGCTGTGTGTCATGAGTTACATGGTCAAAGAGATTGCATGACTGTGGAACGGATCGGTCGGGATGTGTTTTATACCACCATGTGTAAAACCATCATCTTCATGAGTGCTGCTGTTTCGAATGCCCTGCACGGCTAGAATATATGAAAGTTTTTGCTGTTACAACTTCCAAAGATTTTACGGTCCAACACCTCTTTCATCTCCACCCTTCATCTTCTATCGTCTTTAAGATTTTCTTTCAAACCACCCCTTTTCTCACCCTCTCTTTTCCATCTCTGTAACTATCAAAACGATACATCATTTATAGACAGTCACGGTAGGGATTTCTGCTGACTGTTAAGAACAGAAAATAAACTAGCATGGCCTATATTAGAGAGGGAAGGATCCCACAGAGAGGAAAGTATTTCAAGGAATCTAGGCAGTTTCTTGATAGTTACGGTGCCGGCTGCTGTTCCCACCACACACATTACGCACTGTGCGGACGGCACCAAGTGCCTGAGGGGGCACTAAAAATAGCCAAATGAAAAATCATCATAGTCATAATATTTATAATGCCAATATTATTTCAGTATATAAATATTAGGCACTGTTTCTCGGGTGTGGGGACATCATTAAGAAATTCTGCTTAGGGCACCAAAATGGCTAGTAGCAGCACTATAGATATACTGTACCTAACTCCCAATGGGAAATACATAAATTGATACCTTGGATTTGAGGGAGCGATTCTAAGGCCTCATAACTGGGGAATAGAAAGACCACAAACATTTTCTGAGGAGTTAAGTGGCTCAGAGACTCGGTTACGGTCACTGAAGTAATTAAAACCCTCTAGACTAAGAAGCAAGATATGAGAAGACATGATTCTACAGAGCAGTTTAAAGCTTAATGGGAAGAACCACTGTTTCCTTGAAGGTTATCATTACAATTAACTCACACCAGCATGTCTGAAATGCAAACTGACACTGTACAGGGAGAGACAGACCATCGTGACCAGTACCGCTGGACAGTCACATGTGTTTGAAGCTCATACAAGTTTCATACAGATGTGTTGGGAGAAAAGCTTGATGGAAGGTCGAGGAGAAGGCATAAACTATTCATAGGGTTCCTTTAAACATTTATTTCCCATTTGCCTGAGAGTGCAGCTGTTCATGTGACATGTTCGTTCAGGTAATGTCTGATTTATTCTGTGGTAATACTGTATGTGTAAAATATCTTCTATATCTTTTGTGTGTGTGTGTGTTAGGAGGGGGGACGTGTAGTTAAAGTGCACATTCTGACACCACACCAGGCAGCCATTATTGTATTTTATCTCACTTTCAGCTGCCCCACTCCTTCTGAGGAAGGTGATGAAGTTCTTTAATAGTACTGTTACTAATTATGATTTTTAGACAGGGCTGCCATTGTGATAACACACAGACGTCTCAAATATATTACACATAAAAGGAAGAACCAGAACAGTTTGGATAGTAACAAGATTTATTTTTCTGTCTCATCCCTTGTTCTGCTCCCTCCATCCGGTTCTCCCTTGTCACAAGCAGAGGCAGATTTGACTCTTCAAAGAACAAAGCTGACATCTGTGGAAAATAACACAGCAGAGAATAGCCTGGGCAGAGAGCCACACAGGGAGTTGGGAGGAGTGAGTGACCACCACATAATTTGAGCTCTCTGGCTAGATCTGTTATGAGTTCATGTGCAGTTGACTCAGTTCTGCGTCTGCCAATGATACCCACACCCCCGACACACTCTCACATTCCTGACAATTATCAGAGAAAAGAGAATGGGACGTCATATTGATGAGCACGAAGTGTGCCACAACTCAAAGAGAGTACATAGACAGTGAGTTTGGTTTTCAACATTTGCTCACTTTTGCTCACTTTCCTTATTCTCTTTGTTTATCTTGAGATCAGACCGGGCCTATGTTCAGACAGCTTCCTCTCGTTTTCTCTCTCTCTCATCCGCTTTCATTCTGCCTTGCTTTCTTTCGTTCTTTCTTTCTCACTCCTTCTCTCTTTGACTGTCCTCACTCGTTGCTGTCACCTCTCCTCCCAAGCTGTTGATATTCTGTGACCCAGGGTGACATTCCTAGGATGTTAAGTGTAAAGTGACCTTTTCATTGGTGTCAGTCAGAGAAACATTATCTAGTTAAATTGCTCATGTCCTCTTGTCAAATCTGACTCCTACTTAACGGTTCACGTGCCTCTTTCCTGATCTCAGCACGCTACTCGACATTGTTAGATGTCATCTGCGTTTCCTTCTCTGTTTCCTCTATAATTAATAGACAATTTGAAACCCCTGTTGATTTCCGAGAAAACAAGGAACCTCTTCCAGGCCTGCTAGTAGCAGTGTGGTTAATGTGATCAGAGTAATTGGATTTAAATTATTTATTAAACTTTTTTTACTTTCAAGGAAACATGAGAAAATATAGAAAATGAGGCTACGGTTTTTCATTTAGTTCAGAATGTCATTGCGCTCTGATCTTCTCCCTCTGAACTCAACGTGTGTTTAGTGAGAGCGAATGCAAGTCTGTAATTGGTTAGATTCCAGCAAGGTAACACTCTAGCCACCTTAGTAATTGATGAATTTATGCAAATCAATATTGACGGCTTCATTGGTTTTATGGTCAGTGACGGTTTCCACAACGGTATTCTATCAACTCCCATTACAATGTCTCCACAGATGGTCTGCATTAAAAGCTGGTGCTGGAGGTGGAACGGAAAGGCAGTTAGCCTTTGTAAACAAAGTAAATTGGGCGTTAATAATATAACTCCTCCACCCCCTCACCTTTATTCGGATTTGATGGACCAAAAGGGGTTTGGTCCATAAAATCCTCCATACTTCCCCTCCCCCCTCACCTCTGTCCTCCATCTCTTCACATCTTCAGTTCTTCTTGACCTTGTGGTGACATGCTCTGCTGTCAGAGCTAATCTCTAGCCTGTTCCCTAGTCTCAGAGGAACGTAAAGGGAGCATTTTAAAAGGAACCGTTTTTCCACCAACAGATAAAAGGTAAGGTGGAGGTGTATTACATCACCTGCAGGTGTACCCAAGAGAATGATTTACACACACTGACAGTCACAGGCAATCCATAATTCTGCAATAACTGTTCAAATCCTTATAACCTGATAGAATCGTGCAACTTCAAAGCCCACCTGGTGTATTTATATCAGAAGTGTTTCGATGATACATCTCCAGTAGGTGGATGGTTGGTTCTGCCAGCAAAACTCTCACTGTAGTAGCACTGAGCCGTCACTCTGCCCACACCCCAAATATTAGCTCACATTCTATTTAGCGTCTTGGTGAAGAGGATGAGAGATAATAAGAACAGATCAAGCCCCCCCGCACATACATTCATCCCAAGCTGAAATGCACACATGCGTATCTGCAAAGACCTCACACAAGCACGCACAAGCAGACACGCACGCACACTCATTTACGCACACAATGTTTCCTTTTTTCTCACACTAAGAGTGGGACGCGGGAACACAGCGTGAATATTTATATATAGGTATATATCATCTCTATATACTGTACTGAATCACATAAAGTTTATGAAAGATGAACAAATGTGTGATGGCATTGCTTTGCAGTCAAATTCCTTATTCCTGGTACACAAAGTCCTTCGTAGGAGTTCCTTGAAGTGTAAATCATTGTATCGGTCCGTCTGATGTTTGGAAAGTAATTTATGTAGGTCTAGGAACCCATTCAACTTCTTAGAAATACATGCAGAAGTCTTGATAGGGGAAATATCTAGAGGAACTGCAATGGAAATGGATCCTAGAGATGAGTTCAAAGATGTTCATTGAACAAACACAGTACAATGAGCACGTGTGATTTTACAACAATTAACAAATGCCACATCACAGTGTTTCGCAATAATCCAGGCCATATAATCCACATCATGATATCCAAGATTTAACCCGTTCTTTCTTTAATTTAATTGGTAACCAGATAAACCAGTAAATTGGATAAAGTCCATGTTTTCAGAGGCTGTGAAGCATTTCAGGTCAGACGTGCCTGTTAATATCCCAGTAGAGTACATCACAAAGTCAGCGCATGTACAACTTTACCACGCCAATGCGTCAGTAGCATCTCTTGAACTTGATGAGTTTGTGGAAGGCCTGTTTGAACTCCTCATTAAAGACCGTGTAGATGACAGGGTTGATGAGCGAGTTGAGGTATCCCAGCCAGGTGAAGACGTCAAACAGCACAGGGTGAAACCAGCAGTCCTTGCAGATGGCCAGGACCAGGGTGCCCACGAAGAAGGGCAGCCAGCAGACGATGAAGGCTCCTAGGATGATGCCCAGCGTCTTGGTGGCCTTCTTCTCCCGGGCGGCACAAAGGCGTTTCCTTTCCAGCACGCTGTCTGCCAGCTTCACCTTCACGCTGTTCACGAACAAAGGCGAGCCTCCCCCTCCTCCGGCTGCTGAGGGGGTGTGTCCTTCCTGGTTGGAGGAGGAGTTAATCGAGCAGAGGGAGGAGCCAGCAGACGTCTGGATGAGCTGGGCTGTGGTGAAACGTTTCCCGCAGGACGCCGGCGGCTTCAAGATGTGCGTGCGTGCGGCCACATAAATTCTCCCGTAGAGGATGATGAGGAGGATGGTGGGAACGTAGAAGGCGCCGAAGGTGGAGTAAAGCGTGTACGAGATCTGGTCTGTGTTCACCAGGCACTCTGTCAGCTCTTCGTGAGCCTTGGCCTGCCGCCAGAAGAGTGGTGGAAGGGAGATGGAGATGGAGATGACCCACACCACCCCCACCATGAGCCCCGCCCGCCGGGTTGTGCGCCGTTTGGAATACTCCAGGGCGTCAGTGATGGCCCAATAGCGGTCAAGGGCAATGACACACAGATGCAGGATGGAGGCCGTGCAGAAGGTGATGTCAGAAGAGAGCCAGATGTCACAGACGATCTGCCCCAGTGACCAGGTCTTGCTGACCGTATAGACGATGCTGATCGGCATGACCAAGATGGACACCAGCAGGTCCGTCACGGCCAGCGAACCAATCAGGAAGTTGGCAGGGGTGTGCAGTTTCCGGGTGAGGAAGATGGTGGCGATGACAAAGGCATTAGACAACACCGTCGCCAGGGTGACAACAGCCAAGATGGCAGACAGGGAGATTTGCAAGCTCAGGAGTGTGGTTTCATCCCAGGGGGGGTCAGTAGTGGTTTCAGGGATATATGTGACATTGGACAGGAACAGGTCCAGTACAGAGGAGTTATCTGGCTCCATCCCACTTGGTGCTCTGAAGTCCTCTCCTCTCCACTCCTCTTTCCTGTGGTTAGGGTTAGAGGATGCTCATGCTCCTCATCAAGACGATCGATCCCAACTCTCTCCTATCCCCCAGTGGGGGTCAAAGTGCTGCATTGATAAATATCACAGCTGGTTTCGAGGCCTTTTTGTCAGCCCTTTATGTCAGCCTGTTCGGTAAACAAATCCACCTGTACACCTCCGTTTTGGGTCATCTCTAAGCAGAGAGATAGCCTGTGTTTGATTTCATATTAACAAGCTTTCAGATTTGTCCAGGTCCATCATTTCTTTGTACTAACTAATGGCTGCATTCGTTTTTTCCTCAATCTCTGCCCACGTCTGTCCGATGCCTCTTAATATCGGTGTGTTCCGGGGGTCTGACTAAAGGGCCTCATTAGTATTCAGCCCTATAACACAGTTTTCCTCTTCGGATGCATCTCCACTGATCTCCTCTCACTTCTCCTCTCCCTTTGCCTCCACTGTCCTCTTCTCCTCTGCAGTCTAACAGACCAGCACAGCACCTCTTTTTTGTATGTTGCTCTGTATCGAACACACCTTTTCTCTCTCTCCTCCCTGTCTCTCTCTCTCTCTCTTTGTTTCCCTCTCACCTCTTCACTCTTTTTCTATCCCGGCCTCTGTAGATCCCCTAATCTGAAACTGGACAAGATTAGGTCAGAGTGTTCGTTGAGCAAAGACTGAGTTACAATAATAGCCAAGCTAGATGTTAACATGATCCCCTCTGAAACCCCCCTATGATCCTCTTATCCAGGTCAATCATGGAGGACCACCACAAGTCAATGTCTCCGGACGGTTTTAGACTTTGGGCTCATTCGACACTCAATGGATGTTGTAGAGAAAACATACACTTCAGGTCCTGTGTGAGGTTGCAGGGGGAATTCATTTATCGATCTCTCAACTGTGTGTGTGTCCCCACCTCTGCCTCAGACTTGGTGGTCAGTACAGAGTGAGGAGACCAGGGGCTTCCTCTGACACCTTCACTTTGTCGGGATTCTGCTTCAGAACGCCGTTTGAGCCATCTTATTTTACAGCACATTCAGCCTAGGAAAAAACAAAGACAACATTTAGAAAGATGAAAGACTGAAAGATGAAAGACTTCGTAGGACTGACAAATCAGCATGAACCATTTCTCAATGCATTTGAGAGTCACCACCAACATCCCCAAATAAATGCCGATCTGCTGTCTTGAGTCACGTTTCTCATTAATCTTCTGCAGTTGTACTGATCAGCACATACATGCCCAAACAGAAACGCACACAAAATCCATAAACACAAAGCCAGCTTTGTGTCAACATTTCAAATGAACTTGTTTCTGTTTCCATAAATGGAAAAAGCAAAGAAGAAGAAAGTATCTCTTTTCATGCTAGAGGTCAATACATCAGAGCCTGCAGCATGTTCACAGGAAGTTGATGAGGTAGCTCATCTTGTCAGCCACTGTCTTGGCTGCAAGCCTGTAGATTTTGAGAATGTGAGAAATGGTTCACTTGCTGCAAGTATTTATGACTCAGAGAACACCCACCCATCGATAAAACTATGAATTTACACAGCCGAGTTAATGAATGATGTTTGTTCACAATTACATACCAATACATTTTGTGAACAACAAACAACAAAATATCAGTCTGGAAATTAGAGGACGTACCAGTCCCCCCCCACCCTCCTTCCCTCAGCCCCTCACTCCCTCCTCTCTTCTCCCTGCTCTAGCCCTCCTCCCTCCCTCTTCCCAACCTGCCGCAGACCCCTCCTGTCTGGAGGATTTTATACCTTGAGGTAGACAGGGTCACCAGACTGAAGGGTATCCCTTTAGAACAGCTTAATCCCTGCCATGGGCTCTCACCCAAATGTTGAATCTAGCGAGCATCTGGATGTATTTTTCCACACTTCATTTAATTACAGCTAATGACACTGCGACATTGCTCTTGACATTGCTAATGACACATTTAAACACAGTACCATGCTGACCAGGGTTGTGTTGGCCCGTCTGGTCAGCACACACTGTTGTGTCACTATCATTAAGTCACATCCTGTGCTTTTCCTGTTTACAGGGAAAATTAACATTGAGCCACTTCGGCAAAGACTATAACAGCGGCCTCAAGGGAGTTCACCAAAGAAGTGCTGAAGCAGGGTGAGAACCTGACATGTCTACAGTATGTCACTGATTATTATTTTCCAAAAATGCCAAACTCAATCTGTCAAAACTCACATACTGTACGTGAAGTCTGGTGAGGTGCAGCCTGCTCAACTAAACTGGCCCTCACCCAAGACTGGGACAGTCCACCTGGGCTGCCTGCCATCTGAAAGTACCAGTTGCGGTGCATCCTCTGTGGAGTGCCAGAGATGTGAAGTGACAAGGTGGTACAAACATTTAGCTTGGCGTTCACATCCCATAACTGTCACAAGGGGACAACCAGCCAGGTGCAACTCTACCTGTCTGACTCTTCATATATTTCTCTCATTTTCTCTTTCTCTCTCTCTCTCTCTCGGCCCGCCATCTTGCCAGGCAATAGTGGCTTTAGGTGATCAGATAAAGAAGGCAGTAGCAGGTACTAGGTCCAGGAGGCTCTGCAGGTGTTTCACACAATGCCTCTTCACACGTTCAAGCTTTCCCACCTCTCTGCGTGCCTGTGACATTTCTAGCTGAGTAATTCTAAGGTGCACAGGCCATTACCAGTGGTAACATGCCGCCTTGCTCACGAAGCACAATGAGCAGGGCTTGTGTAACTAACAAGGAACAGATGGAATTTGTGTGCATATATCAGTCTGTATGTAAATTGGCTGGCAGCCACACTGAAACTATACAATGCACAATTAGGGCCAACCAGAGGTGGTATTTAGTTATTTCAATGTTGCAGCGCCTAGGATGGTTGGATTAGGTGGCTTCGTGGAGGAAGTCAAAGGGATAAAGCTTATAAAATGGCTGCCTTTTCATGTAGATAAATTTTCCAAAAGCCTCTTTTTTCATGTTTACACAAATCGACAGGTGTTGAAGTTCAGATTAATAATAGCCAGCAAAACTGATGACAAAAAAAGCACCTTAGCTGATATTTAATGCTGCTGTAAGAGCTTGTTTAATTAGAGCAGAGCTCTAGTTGATTGACAACTACGCCCACATGAAGGATTATTACTTAATACACAAATGTCCCATTGAAAAATACCATAGGGTTTGTTCTCTGCCAGGTGTGTCTCTCTCTGTCAACAAGTGAGACATATATGCATCTGGATGCTGAGCAGGTTAAATCAGGTTCCTGTTTTATCATGCCATGTCTGTTACGGTCTGTCGTGCCAGAGAAGCTGTGTATTTGAATATTGTTTTGGCTTCAAAACATCTTAGGTCAATTTTTTATGTGATTGAATTCAAAGGTGTTGTCTTCGGATCGGTACTGTACAACATTGAACTGCTTCCAAGTTATACAACCAGGGAGCAGGCAGAGAGACAGAACATATGTCTAAACAGATCTAATCGCCATGACTACATACACACTAATCTTAGCTTCCCACCTATGGGTTTAGATGACATAGGGTGTATCTCAATCAGCATCTGAAGGTCTGTGATGAACAGGGGCATCTTTATCTATTTACACATCCAGCCACTCAGACAAAAACATGGCTTATCTCCATGTGTTGGGCCTCCAATTTGATAAAGAGAACCTAAATTAATGGGAAGTAAACCATAAATAGAAACCAAACCAGCCAACTGCTTCCAAGATATACAGTCAGGGAGCAGGTCCACGCCAAATATGTTTCACGGTCAAAGACATTATGATGACACTATGGGAAATAAATTCTCAATTTCATCTAAATCCAGTGGCTCATATTGACACTGGCAATCAGTCATAGGAGAAAGCACAAGAAGGAATCATTCTCTTGGAAAAATCGTAACATTTGTTGGTTGTGTGTCAAGCCTTGTATAACCTCCAACAAAAATGAGACGGGAAGCTGCTCTAAGTTATTTTCAATTACTTGAGCAAACTGAATGCAGCTCTCTCAGACAGCAACAAAGGTAACCTGCTCATGGCTTACAGCACCCGTGATGGGATTCCACAGGGATTCGTTTAGCCCAGCGAGCCTTGGGGCACAGACAGAAGGCATGACCCAATATCAACCTTTAGCTGAGGGGGATTTGAAGGAGGTACCGAGGGACAAACAGGTTCTATTCTTCAGTTCTGAAGGTAATATACTTTCATTTCATTTCTGTGAAAGCAAATAGGTGAGACCCTGGGTCAGTCTTTCACATTCTGTCTAATCAACCACCACTATTCGGTGATGGGAATTAGGCGACTAAACTTCACCCATATTAACCACTGAATTGAGAGGCCAGATAATTTGTAGCTGTTTCAGTTAGTTGCTATAAAGATTTTCCACACTCAGATTTGAGCTGACAAGAATAATTATGCAGTCTTCTGATATATCGCTAATGCCCCAAATCCGTTTCTAGGTTGGCAGCAGTACCCTTCCTAAACTGGAATGTAACAAGATCCCAAAGGACTTTCTAGGACTTTTCGTTTTCGCCACAATTTTGATGCATCCATGGGGAATTTATAGAACATCCTTGGCAACTGCTGAGCCATATATCAAGATTATAAATTATAAATAGAATTGTGCTTGAGTGTATAAAATGATGAATATTTATCATATATTTCATAGCTTTCTGCTCACCTGTGACCTCCCATTCAATGTGCAATCTGCCAGGAAAAAAAAGATTTTGCAAACCATGTTAGCTAAATGCCATATAGCGTGTGTACAGATTGATGGAAGCTCAACTCAAGACTCTGAACTGATCTAATTAGCATGACTACACACACACCCATTTTAGTTACCTACCTAAAGATTTAGATTACATATGGTGCATCTCATTCAGTCTTCGAAAAGTCCATGATGAATGGAGGCATCTTTATCTAGTTACACATCCAGCCAATCAGACAAGAACATAGCTTATCTCCATGTGCTGGGCTTCCAATTTGATAATAAGAACCTAAATGAATGAGAAGTAAACAAAATACTGAAACCAAACCAGGCGCCACAGAATGACTGAACCTGAACCAGACACAGATCCAGCTGCCAGAAGACAGTTAGTCTAATATAGCCTGCATCTGGAAATACCCCCATCACCGGCCAGAGACAGCCAGAAAGAACACAGTGAAGACTAGATCACTTACACTTCAAAAGCAATACACAGTCAATAGGCTACATGACATCATTGATCTTTGGTTAGATATGTTGATTCCAGTCTACGTTGAACTGACTTGTGCAAATGTTGGTCTGACTATTGCTAAAGGGGATTTATATTGTTGGTCAGGGTAAGTACTAATGTTGGTTTGAGCCAATTCTAATGTTGGCGCAAATGTTGGTTAGGGGTTGCACTAATGTTGATCTGGGTAAATACTGATGTTAGTCTGGCGGTAATCCGGAATAGAACAGGCCTGTTGAGCTCTGCATAACCATTGTGGAAACAAACAGGCTAATTGATTTAGCAATCAAAAACCAATGGCTTCTGCTAAATGGTCTTGGGTCCCCTGATGACGTACAGACCAAGGCAGACAGGGAAGCGTTCTCTTCAGCGTCAATGCACAGTGTGAAGAGGTTAATGGTTGTGTGGACATAGGATGGATGACAGGGATGCATAGGTGATCACCTTTAAGTTCCCTGCTGTAAAACTAAACACACTTTATTTAATTTGTTGCATCTTTCCAATATTACAACAGCAGCGCTTGTGTCCCTTCAAGGGCTTGAGAAACCAGAATCAATACAGAGGGATGGAGATGATCTGTGTATGACTATTCACTCTGAGCCACAGGGGAGAAACACGATAGAAATACAGAATTCACAATAGCGACAAACAGTACAAACACAGGCGCAGTAGGTTGCACATACAATTGAAGCCGCATTACTCCCAGTGGGGGCAAGAAAATGACTATATAGGAATGTGAGAAAAACAATCAAACCTATAGTCCCACCTCACTTCAAACAGTATAAGGACTTTCAGTAAAACCAATGAGTATATAGGTGTGTATGGTCATTATTACCAGCCCTTCAAATGAACTTCCACATTACTAAAGACCATCTTAGCTCCAAGGGACTCAGAGTGCTGATTCAGATTCCTATTGTCCATGCAGCGGTGGGGGGTGCAGATGGTGCAGTGACACCAGGGCATAATCCCACCCTCTGGACACGAAATCTCAGGTCAGGGCACTCAGGCGGAGCAGGATAATCTTTGCTCCAGTGTAAGCCGATATGGAAGGAAACACAACAAATACAATTCAACTCTCAGTGTATTAGATTTGTTTGGATATAGCTGTCTCTAATTCAATCTCTATTTCTCTTTCCCTTTTCCTTCTTTCGCTGTTCTATAGGTTTCTATCGCTGTTCTGTTTGCGTCTACAGTTTACTTTCCTTCACTCTGGCTTTCGTCTCTAACACAAATAAAGGACAAATGAATAATACACAAGATTATAAACGTAAGCTTCTTAACTGTCATAAATGCCAAATAACAAACTTACGGCCACAACAAATAGCATTGGCCAACACTAGGTCCCTGGCCAGTGCTACATGTGATGCAGTGTGCTGTGAATCCCACATGGAAACTGTTCACTGGAACACCTCCAGCAGAAAACATCAGGCCCATGAGTGATTTCCACCTTGTGGAGCAGGAATGTGCTGATGCGGGGAGAATCTTTGTCATCGTTTCAGAGGTCCAGGTGGAGCAAGGAGGACTGTTAAGAAACCATTTGAAACCCTTTAGAAGCACTGCAAGTCCAAACCCCCTCACAGGAGCACTAGGGTTTTGTTTAGACTCTGGCCACCTCATTAAAACAATTACTGGTGTGAGAGTGCTGCTCTGCTGCACTCTCAGGATCACCTTCCAGCCAAGCACTTTCTCAATCATTTATCTGCTCCGAGGTATTGTGTGACATCAATTGGAGAATGGCAAGCCCAGGGCATCCATGCCTTATCGCGTCCTTCTGTCTATAGAAGACAGAGATATTTACATAGATCCGTTCGTGAAAAGGTTCGGTTTGTACACATTGGATTTTAACTAGATGAAATGGCGTGGCCGAAGATTACCCCTAACAGGAGACTGCTGATCCTCTGATAGCATTAGTCACCAACCTCCAGCTTTTATTAATCTGCTTTTTTGTAAACTCTGCTTTCCAGAGGCAAACAATAATGAAACAAGCTCAAAATTGTTGTGTCAAATTCTAATAGTGCTCGTATGGAAAGAATGAAGGATCTCCAGGTGTCTGGTTTAGCATGTGACCCAGGACCTCCCCGATCTCATCTCAAACAGCTCCACAAAAGTTGGAACACTTCCATCTGATTTTTTTAGACTATATTTTAAATTCTTTCTTTGTAAAAGTTTGTTTAAAACGGACGGCTCACTGAACCACTGATCAGCAGAGTGGAATGAGTAAGTGAGAATATTTTAGGTGAAAGATTCTGCCAGTCACCTCAGCAGTAAATACACTTTTTTTTACAGACAGCATATATTGTGAGTGTGGCTATAATGTGTCAGGGTTTTCTGATGGATGGACCTTCCTGGTAAATCTACCAAGGTCATCTGTGAGGCCACTGTTTCCTTCCTTCCTGCCAGTGGTACCTGGGCTGTAATACTCCAGATAATGGTTTTAGAAAAGAGAAATAACAAGCCTGACCACCCTTACACACTTTTTCCAACCCCTATTCCCATGACAGATATAAACTCTAATCCATCTCTGTGCGATTCTATTGGGCAAATCAAGAGTTCTGTTACCAGACTTTCACATTCCATTGAATCCTCTATAAATTAGGTGTTACGTACAGCCGTTATCGCTGTCATTGTTTAATTTCACACAGGTACACAAAGGAATGGAGAGCTACGTATATGTGGTTGATCCAGATGGTTGATTTACTACTTTTAAAAGCTTCATTTTAAGTCTCGTAACTCTTTTTTTTAATCTATATCAATACTCGTTTTTATCGCAATCTCTTTTTCTTTCTCCCTTATATTCTTTCTTTCTTCCTCCTCTCTCTCCAATCTATCTCCATACTCTCTCAGTCTCTCTTTGCATTCCCCCCCTCCTTTTTCCGATCAGATGAGGGTGTACTGACAGAGTAGTGAGCTTTAGCACCTCATCACTGGGGCATTCTGCTTATGGAGGGTTAGAACAGGGAAGAAAACCTGATCTCATAAATCATCTTACTGGATATTATGATACAATTAGGATTTAAAGGTTGTGGACAAAGGTCGAATTTTAACACTGGAAAGCATCACTTGACCCTGTCACCCTAGTTTCCCCATAAAATGGCAATTCATTTGTTAAATGCCAGTATTTTAGGGACTGCCAGATGAACAAAATCAATTAAAATCCTGAATATGGTGTCATGAGATCAGAAAGTACATAGTTTTTTTCTTCTGTCCAGCTACATAGAGGAGATCACGGTCCAACCTTTCCAGAACCCCACCTGGGATCACCCACCCCCGCACATCCACATGCTTCTGCACTCATTCATATAGTACAAGAAGAGCAAAGTGACAGCTAGAACTGCTAAAAATGCTTGAACTGCAATACAACGGTAACATGATTCCAAGTGCCTTTTCCTTAAAATAAGATTTTATTTGCCGTGGACAAATTAAATTTACATTTATTCATTTAGCAGATGCTTTTATCCAAAGCGACTTACAGTAAGTAAAGGGACATTCTCCCTGAGGCAAGTAGGGTGAGGTGCCTTGCCTTAGCCAGGGCTCGATCACACAACGTTCCGATCATGAGGTCAACACCTTAACCATTGAGCTATCTGACGCCTGTAAGTTATATAAGCATTCATTTTAGTAAGCATCAACTCAGCATGGGCCTTTTAAACCATTTCCCACTAATGATATCCTAGTGTGTACTGTGCAGTGAAGGAGCTATGGCAGATAATGCCCTACTCTATCTTGTCCCTCACTGAATGATGTATAGCCCTAGATCTGTAATTACTGATCCTCCATCTGGAAGGCCATTCATAGGATACTGCAGAGTCATAATTACATTCCCTGGTCATAGATTATACAGAGATAAGGATGCAAAGGTGGGGGAGAACTCAGAATGAAAGAGGAGGGAGGGAGGGAGGGAGGGAGGGAGGGAGGGAGGGAGGGAGGGAGGGAGGGAGGGAGGGAGGGAGGGAGGGAGGGAGGGAAAAAATGTGAGCCAGGGGGTTGATGAGACGGATAAAAAGTTAAAGAAAGATCGTGAAGAAGAGAAGATAGAAGAGAGGAACGGAGAAACACACCAACAATGATAAACAATGATGAACAATGATGAACCAGCAGTGATCTAGAAACACTAAAAAGGAAAGGACACCGATGCAGCCAAAAAGACGAAAGATTTTGGAAGGTTTGGGTGACAATTTCTGACTGAGAGGCAATGTGATTCACTGTCACCCCAATCCCATGTGAATAAGGGATTAAGACCCAATGGGATTACGCGAACCATCTCTATTTGCCTTGGTTGTTTTAATTCAGCAGTGAAAACAATCTCAGCTTGGCACCGTCTAATGGGAAAAGATCCTGTTCCATGCCTCCCATTCTATTAGGACTCGAGGGCTTGGACAAATTATCCCTAACATCTGTAGGGAAAAAACATTGCACATTGATTTGAATTTCTTTAAGGCAACTAAATGTATAGTACAGCACATGTCTGTACACCAACCATCAGGGTGATGATTATGTCATACACATCCATACAGTATCTGCCTCTCATTTCTCCACGTCCAGTCATCTTGACTGATGCAATTGCCTCATGTTTTGGAGACAGATGCAGTCATGCACCACAGATCCTAGTAAATATGCCTTGTCTTCTATAGGACGTGCTATTCATGTCAACCCTATTGCCTTTGAAACACAATGAGACAGGCGCTTGCACTGCATGTTTGTGTGTGTGCGCTTGTGTGTGCGCTTGTGTTTTCTGCAGCAGCTGAACACTCCCTGCAGCAGCTGAACACTCTCTGCTATCCTGAAGTCCCTCACAGCAACAGTCAAAGAGATGAGCCTTGAGTCACAAGCTAAACTGGAGACAGGCTTTTTCTACACACTGAAAGCGGCGGCAAATCACACTGGCATTCTGATGTTTAGAGACACACAGGTGTGTGCATATGTTCCAGGCTGTGTGCTCAGATTGCAGTCCACAGATGTGTGAGGCTGCTATGTCTGCAGAGGATGAATCAAATTTAATCAAAATGTATGTGAGAGGAAGGTTTTGAGATATTTCGCCGCTCTTCATCACTCCTAGGCCTGTTCAGCATTCCCCTTAGCATCCACTCTCCAACCAGCCAGTGCATCACTTCAAACCACTGATTGATTTCTCTGATCCACAGCCTACATGGGGTATGTGTCCACCAAGGAAATAACGTGTGACTGGGCAACATCTGTGCGTGACACGAAACATACTAGCCCTCCGGCAGATAGCAGGTAAGAGTGTGTGTGTGTGTGTGTTTGTGTGTGGGGGGGCGGGGGGGGGGGGGGGTGTTCATTTGGTAATGCAGGTTTTCAGGCTGACTGAATGAGCCCAGTCATGTTCGTCATGTTCGTATATTGTCCAAATAAAATAATATGCTGTTTGGACATCTATAAAGAGAGAAGGTTTTTACACGTCTAATCTGATACAAAGGTTACCTCTAAGAGGGTGTCATACGTGTGAGTAAAATGCACGTAATGCAGTTAAAATATAAAAACTGTCGTTCCAAAACAGAAACACGTACACTTCTATGGCTTCAGATTGCTCCTGATAAACAATTTATCTTCCTCTCATCCTCCTCCACCCCCGTCCCATCCGCCCAATCCTCTTTATCGCTCCTTTTCTTCTCATCATCCCCCCAGTCCTGTCCTTCCTCCTCGCTTTTGTCAGACTGGGACTTCAGCCTTGATCCTGACCTCTAAGCTGTAATGTTATTGTCAGCATGAATACACATCACACGCACACGCGCACACACTCACTCACACGAGCGCACATGCACCAACTTCCTTTCCCCTTGGTGTCTGTAATGACTCCAGCAGCACATGCAGAAGCTGGAGGAGGGCAATCTCCTCGACCTTTTTCCCCCCTATCAGGCTCAGATATGCAGCAGAGCATGGTGCATGAGCTGGGAGCTGGAGCTACTGGGATCCTGTACATCTGTCTACACTGGGACACAGGAAGTCATACAGACGGCTATGAACTTCTGACCCTATATAGCCGGAAGGCTGCTTTTAGATCATTTGTCTATTTGGCCTAAAGCAGTTGGTCAAGAATAGGTCACAATTTAATTGTTCTTTTAAATAAGCCTGCAAATGAGTCAATAGAACTGTCCCTGTGGTCAGAGCAGTAAAGTTTAGTTTAGGGCCAGGAAAAAGAACCAGCCCAGCAATTGATTGCTAGATTTATGTAACTTGCTAAAACTTTCTAGAGCCTTTTGGACGAGCGCATCCTGCCACCCTGCCTTACTATTGCTACGGCAGGTTATAAAAGGAGCGAACAAGCATGCATGACCCCAACCCACTTCTTACCACCCACTACCATCTAACACACTTGCGTGGTTTAAGAGGTCAATAGCCAACATATTTAATCGTTCAGTTTGCATTCGTTTCAGAGAAAAACTTCAGAGAAACACGTGATTTTCCCCACTCGTTTATTATGTTTCAGTCAATGCCATCTAATAATATACTTCGCTGTGCGTCCATCCTTTGGACGGCGCGTACTGATACTGTTTTTTTCCCCCCAATAAAGTATTTCAGCGTTTGTCGGGTAATAAGGGTTATACTCACCACAGGTTTCTCAGAAGGACCATCCAAGTATTCCGGTGATGAATTGCTTATTTGTCAGTCAAAAGTCCATCCGGACCAAGTTATGTCCGTTTTACGCACGTCAATTACCAACCCCAAAAGTCGTTACTGTGGACATAACTGAGAGGCTGGGGCGCGTCGAATCATAGGCATAATGAAAAAAAATATATATATAATGTCTAAGCTGCGAATCGTCCCAGTCGGTGATGATTCACTAGACTTGATTGAAGTCACGGGAGTCTCTGTAGTTCATGACGAAGAACCTCTTTTCCGAGCTGAAACCAGTGAACAAAAGCAGTGATCAGAACAAATGTACATTCATAACACTTGGCTGCGAAAGCAAAATCAAAATATCCCTCAACAGATAAACAATTAAAATATATTGCTCAAACCAAAGGGATTTCATCCTCACTGGTCTCCCCTATACATAAGCCTACATTAAAACATGTTTAATAAATGATCATATTCAATAAGAAATCGCCACCTTTTTCTCCCATTTGAATTTGATTGGAGGTTTAGGGGAAAAGAAGCGCCTGGAGTTCCGTCTCGTGTGCCACCCTTGGCATTGTGACGCTCCAGCGGTACTGCAGCTGTTCCCCCTGGGAGGGAGCGAGGCTGCGCGCCTCTCCTGATCCGTCACGGACCGCAGGGTCCGGAAGAAACAAGAAAAAAGCGCCAGGTATCGTCAAAATGTTAGCTCTGAAGAAAGGCGTGATTTCACAGGCGTGAAATACTTATGGCGCCCGTCACACAACTCTTCGGTTGCAGAACTCTTACACAGGTTTGCTTGTAAGGTTTGGCAGACTACTTCAGTTGACAGTGCGCCACTCCTCATCTGGGCTGAGGCGTTCAAACTGAAACACCCCGGAGAAAAATCTCTTTATCACATTGACGGTAATCACATTCAACTAAATTTCTCCGTTCAGGTGAAGTGGGTTGTGTGGTCTATGAAACTCTTGGTCTGTATGAACCAGGTGCCTTGTTTAACGCATCATAAAAGGACCAACCTTAGGTTCACTCTGCCACAGACAACCCGTTTATCAAGCTCTTCGACACTAGTGAGTTGTTGCAGCCAACACACACACTTTAATATAGTTGCTTTATAATGAATCCAGAACTGCATAATCATACATTTTAGCAGATTCTAAATGTTCTCTACAGAGTATTTCTGAAACTACATTTTCCCATTTCTTTCCTGCTCTATTTAATCTGTAATTTAACTCATACAAGGTCTGAACAAGAAGCTAAATAATATGTACAGTAAATGCACACCACACCTAATGCACAGACATACTCACACGCACACGCACACATATTGACCTGCTTACACGCACGACATGCAGACCCACGTCCGCACACGTTCCCACCTAAACGTGTTTCTATTTTAAGTGCAAATCAAAGATCTCTGCCGTCCTATGGGTCAGAGTGGACTCTTTCATCTTCCTCTCCTCCGTTCCTCCTATCCTCCGCTCGCTCCTTGCCCTCCCCTGAGAGAGAAGCAACGTGAGGGAACTACCTCTCTGCTCCACAGACCTGCTGTTCTCAAGGCCACACTGTTCACCTCTATCATATGACACAGTGTCTACCAACGGGGGGGGGGGGGGGGGGGGGGGGGGGGGGGGGGAGCCAGCAGGTGAGAGGATGTGCAGTGTATGGGAGTTGTGTTGAAGGAATCCAGTGGGAAGTGGATTCCTGTACAGCCTGTTTTTTTCCTTCCCTACCAGGTTCTCAGGGTTGATTAGAGCTCTTTATCTCCTCAAACCTGATGGGTTCTCATCCTCAATTACATCATGTTACGCTCAATCACTTGTTACTGTGGCTTAGCAGTAGTTTATACTCACTGGGATTTGTCAAGTCTTCTATTACTCTTTTTAACACTGATAGATGTGCTATAGTTATTAATCCCTGTAAGAGTAATTTTTTGCTCTACTAGCTTTAACCTGTCAGTTCTGGTCTTAACAAAGAGAACAGAAGTCCATGAAGACATAAGTATTCAACTATACAACATTTTTTATGATAAGATAGAAACCAAAGACTCAACGAGACATTGAATGAACAATGAGACCTACAAGGTTTAATCAATGGCAAAATCATACTGGAGTGGTCCTCCACTGCATACACTTTTAGATACAAATCTATTTCTAAAGAAGTCTGGCAAAACAACCAACTTAGGTTTCCTACTCCCTTGACAAGAGTCTGCCATTATTGTAACCCTGCATGGCTTGAACAATGCTCCCAATTGGCAATGCCTGTTAGGTTTCTATTAACCTTAACCTCTTGTACACAGTCTGACAGGAACAGGTTATTTATCTCTCTCTCTCTCTCTTTTTCTCTCTTTCTTTCTACCTCCCCTTACTCTTTCTTTCTTTCTCTCTGCCCTCTTGCTCTCTTTCCACCCTCTATTCTACAGCTCTGGTGCTCGAACCCCCTATTATCTCCTTCTCTCTCTCACTCTCTCTCTTTTCTCTCTCTCTCTCTCTCTCTTTCTCTCTCTCTCTCTCATCCCCACAAACTGGCACTTAATTAGTACTGCTGGTAATTAAACGTTCCTCTGATGTAGTTAATGTTGCACTGTACTAACTGTGCAGGTACCTGTTTCCTCTGGTAGTATGTCATTTTAGAGCCTCTTTCCCCAAAAAACTTTTTTATGTAAACTGAATATTTCAGACAGTTTTGAATCCACAGAGACACCTATTCGTGTGCATTCACTTCATGCATTCAGTTTTCTGGGTACGCAGAATCGTGTGTACACACAGCGTATGAAGGGGATGTACTACACATCTGACTAGCACTGTTAATGTCTGACTGACAGGGATATCCCTGCAGAACGCACACGTACATATTATACAAGCACACACACACATCATTGAACTCAAAGACAAATAGTCTGAGAGGACAAAACTGCCTTAACACATGCCACAACGTATGATACAGTTATTGAGTTGAATGCCGAGTGATAAGTGCCATGACAGCCAGTCAATCACAGAACAGCTGTATCGATGTTTCTACTGAGAGGTTGATGCACTGTTAACCTCCTGCTGTGTCTGTTATGGGTTCTCAGAAGGAGGTTGAGTCATTCAGTCGTTTACTGATGCTGTCGCTGTTTCATAAAGTCTCCAATGGTGTGGAAAACAGCAAAGAGAGTTCATTCATTCATTATCTACCGCTTATTAGCGGTGCCGCTTATTCCCATCAGGGGTCACTGGAGCCTATCCCAGTTACTTTCGAGCCTGAGGCAGGGTACACCCTGGACTGGGGCCAGCTAGTCACAGGGCAGCAAATAGTTCAAAGTTCAAATATAAGGTTTCTCTGGCTCCTTATGATCAACTGAGAGGGCTCTGCCTAAAGACCAAAGTGGGTGCGAGATTAATGAAGACCCTCTGAGCTATGGCTACCGAGCAGTTCAGTAAGATTGAACCCTCTCTGAATATGACTCTGAATATTTGTTACTTCTGTTAATAGTCCCATTAAGGAATATGGTTTATGGCATGGTATAGCCTAGAACCAGTCAATCAGATTTACACATCCCTGTTTATAGCATGAATGAAAATGTAACTGGGAATCAAGTCGACTGCTTAGTCCATGTCGTGAGATGTCGCTTGGCGTAAACATCAAAAAACGCTTCCAGACATTGACTGTTCCTGAGTGCTGCTTTATAAATGTCATTTTTTTGTTTGTTTTGCTTTTGTAACATGATCTGCTTCATGTTGACATGCCCCCGCAGGAAATAAAAAGTAGATACATTATCTCTCACACCTATCACTCTCTTTCCCTCTTCCTCTCACGCTCTCTCTCTGTTTCTCTCCCATATTTTGCTCCTTCTCTCCATATCTCTTTCCTCATCTTTCCCTGTGTCTCTTTCCCCTATCTATCTTTCTTTCCACATCTGTCTGCCCACCTACCGCACTCCCCCTCTCAGTCTTTACTTATTCTAGAGACCATCTTTCTCTCCCTCCATTTCTTCAGCCAAGGCCTTGAGGCTGGGTGTGATGTTGATGTTAATGAACTCTCTTGGCAGCAACTTGCACATTAAATATTAAACAGTAACATCATGTTGGGCACAACACTGTATGTCTTATGCTTTGTGAAGCCACAAAGCCCACACAGACAGAAACATCTGATGATTTACAAGGCAGATAAACAAACAATCAGGACAGACTGACTGACCCGATGCTGGCAGGTAAACATGCAGACAGATGAACTGCCAGGCAGGCAGTCAGTCAGTCAAGGAGGCAGGCAGGCAGGCAGGCAGAGTGACGCTGTTGTATGAGTGTGGCCTACATTTGCCTGATGTAAACATACACGTACACTGCAGCAAGACCACACGCAGTAGAGATGAGCCCAAGGTTTGTCGGCTGATGTTACAGTAAAGTACGGTTCCAGTGGGTTCTGCTTGCTTCCCCCGCACTCTGCAGGCTGCTTGTGCTGTTGTGCTGTCCGAGGAAGGCTGCAGACAAGGCATGGCTGCAGGCCTCCCTTCATGCTCGCCTGATCATCCTGGAGAGGTGCGTTTTCTGTCCTAACAGCAGAATCTCTGTCAAGAAACAAATTCATCGATTAAACCATTTCTTGCAATGGAAATGGCTTTGTTTTTGCGGTGTGGTTGTATCTCAACTCCCTGCCTTGGATCATAGCTAGCATAGCACAAGTACATTCAATTAACAAGGTAGGAGGGGTATGAGATACCCTGTGTGGAAACTTAAACTTGGGACTTAAACTTGTCTTTCCAGTAAGTCAAAAGGCTTAACAGAAATTTAACAGTATCTTGTAGTTACGATACAGAAGACAGTATGGTAGAGCTAGCGAAGGGTGGCAGAAATGGATGTATGAGCAGGTATACAGCAATGCATGATGTGAGTGCTCAGGTCTGTGAATGTATGAAGTGTTCAAATCCTCTGGAGGGGAAGACCCGGAACTTTAACTTGCACAGCTGCTGTTGATTGCGTGAATGACATCAGCGGATGATGCCACGCTGCCCAACACACATATACACACGCGCCCAACACACATATACACACTCACGCAGACAAACGCACACACATACGGTATATTTCCTTTGAAACCTTGTCCAGTTATCTAAGTTCTTAATCCCAATGGTAGTTTTCTTCTGTCCCTTCCCATCTGCCCCGGGCGTGTGTTGCTTCCACTTGACTCACCTGTCCGATGCTGTAGCATCAGTGTGTCTGCTCAGTCACAGGCACACACACTCTAAACACACACACACAAACACTCTACACACTCCCACCCACTCACGCATGCACGTGTCCACACACACACACACACACTCTATCTGAGAGAAGTGGCTCCACACGGCTGTACTGGGCAGCTGTGCTGTGACTGAATCAGGCCTACCTCCACAGTCTCCCTGCCAGCTGCAGTCTGAGCTCCGACAGCCTTGGCTCCCCACCCGGGGGGCTGTTGCTCCATATACTGCTGAACTATTGTCCTACGCACACTCGGAAAAACTGACTGGAAAGACACTCTGACTGGGGGCTCATTTGCCCCTTGCACTAATGCTGGCAGCATTCAACACAAATCAGTTCAAGTCTACGTTGGTGCATTTGTTGTTGTCGGTCCCTCTCGAGGCACTATCAAGTTTTACTGTTATTTCTGCATATTCAGCACAATGCTGAAATGATATGAAGGTATATTGTATTCTGCAGGCATCTATGGAACTGGAATGTGTTGTTTTAGGAGAAAGCTTGCTGCTTTTGCTTATTTCATGCCGGCAGCCCAGACTACATCCTGAATAAAACATTTGCAAACATCTATATGTGTCTTCTTGAAGTAAGAGAAGGTGTTGCTTCAACTCGACATGTTGCGCTCCCGAGCTCCACGCTAGATTGATGACAATAACTGACACTGTCATAAATCTCGGAAGAACTACATGTTGATGCTCAACCTGTACACTAACAATGATGGACACTCACTGTAGTAATAATAATAATACAAATTGTGAATCCTTTTATCCAAAGTGATATTCCGGTTTTGCAGATGGTGTACCGAACTGCTCATCTGTTAACATCTGGTTGGATACTAATCCTGTTAGTTTAATAGTAAACCCGGCATGGTTAAGGGATAGAAGAAATATTAGGAGGGTTGTGGAATGGAAGCTTTCTTCAAGCTCTGGGCTCTGGCTCGCTCTCTAGGGAGCCACTCACACACCAAAAAATGACCCTCCACTTATCTAAATGTTGTGCTTTTAGGCTGTTTAAACCTAATAAACCTTTCACATGCTCTCTAAACTTGAGCTCACTCCCTCAGGGTAACAGCGACTGTCGGAGCTCTCCAAAAAAGCAATCCTTCCTTTTTCCCCTTCTTGGTAAACGACTGGATGACACGTTGGGTGTCTGCAGGGCAAAGAAGCGCAGGTTTTATCTTAAGCTGACCTGCTGGAAGACTGGGCACCATTGATGTGGCTGTAATGAAAACATGAAACCCCTGATCCGTGCCTGCTTCCCCCTCTTCACCAGCTGAGACTTCCCCAGCAGATAATGATCATTACGGGAACACGCACCCCAGGTAGCAGCCAGCCTACGGTGTCAGTGTGTCTGTGGTCCCCTTCCTGCCACCTGCTCCACACTTTCCAGGACAGCGGAGTGAACATGAGCTCACTGCAGCATGCCTGGTAAAAGCAACATACACGCCACAGAACATACTGGATGGAAGCAAGACTCTTTGTTCTTTTCCTGCATTTAATTTTGTCTGTGTGTGTGTCTTTCTTCTACTTTCTCTCCTTCTCCGACACGTCTCTCCCTTTCTTTCATCAGTCTTTGCTGAAAAACCTCTCTTCAGGCTACAGCGGTTGTGTTAATGGACAATCAGTGCTATTCTCTCACAACTTTCTCCACATCTCTCCGTCTCTTGCTCAGCCTCTTTCTACCCATTTATCTCTCTGGCCTTTACCACACATTGCAGTTGTCCTTTGTCAGATCGTGTCTGTGAGGGAAGATCTGTCTGTCTGAATACACTGAACCCTTACTCTGGGTAAATCTTCTCATCTCTGCTCTCCTGATGGCTTCTTTTCTTAAGTCACTTCAAAAGACTCTCTGCAACACTGATGTAACAGAACAAAGTGGGTCAGCCCAAATGCTAGTTGTCATTGATAGTGAAGCCATCAACCAACCAAAAACACGTTCTAGAATTTTTAAATGACAGAATGCTTGCATCTCAAACACCCACCCAATTTCTCATTTACATGTACTCATATGGCAGACGCTTTTATCCAAACTGACTCCCAATATTACAATCATTCTCTTCATCCCTCAACATCATTTTTCATTGCCAGCTTCAGTTTTGCTTCATAGCAATCATTAACGCCTTTCGAATAAAATCTTCCCAAATTAAACGCCTCCCTTTTTCCCCTGCTGTTTCCACAGCATAGCAGCCTTCTGACTGCAAGACATGTACAAGCTAAATTGACTAAATTAAAACAGTTCCTCACCCCTTCCCCCTCTTCTCCCTCCTTCTTCTTTCATCCGCTCTCCTCAGAGAGGTATATGGATTAGTCAAGTATGCGTATTACAGGGATTGGTGCAAAACTACATTACACAGCTCTACACACCAGTGGGACTGTAATTGCTCAGTAGTTGATATTGATAATAGTCACTGTTGGAATGTAGCCTGTTAAAGGCACATGGAGCCTAAAAAACACCTCTGATGGCTGCTGTATACTACTACACCGTAGCGCGTGTGTGTGTTTAAAATGCTTGACTGATGTGTTCTCACCAAAGGAGAGTGAAGACGAGGAGTGTCAGTAGAATCAATGTGAATGTTGAGCAGAGTTCCAGGCTCCTGATACCAGACCAAGCCAGGCACGCACCACTCACCAGCACTGTCACGCACACTTCCATTCAGAGGGAAACAACCAAGCCAAAGCGAAGGTGATGTCTTTCAGCTAATTGGGATGCAGAGATGCTTTTTGCTGTGCTCTGCAGGCTGTAATTTTACCTTAACTATTCCTTATTTTGTTGCCACAGCTGAAAGAACTTGTTACCCAGCACTCACGCTCACAGCCAGCCTTCACCCTCCCACCCAGCCCTCACGCTCACAGCCAGCCTCTAAGCTCTCACCCAGCCCTCACGCTCACAGCCAGCCTCCACCCTCCCACCCAGCCCTCACGCTCACAGCCAGCCTCTAAGCTCTCACCCAGCCCTCACGCTCACAGCCAGCCTCCACCCTCCCACCCAGCCCTCACGCTCACAGCCAGCCTCCACCCTCCCACCAAGTCCTCACGCTCACAGCCAGCCTCCACCCTCCCACCCAGCCCTCACGCTCACACCCAGCCTCTTAGCTCCCACCCAGCCCTCACACTCACAGCCAGCCTCCACCCTCCCACCCAGCCCTCACGCTCACAGCCAGCCTCTAAGCTCCCACCCAGCCCTCACACTCACAGCCAACCTCCACCCTCCCACTCAGCCCTCATGCTCACAGCCAGCCTCTAAGCTCCCACTCAGCCCTCATGCTCCCAGCCAGCCTCCACCCTCCCACCCAGCCCTCACACTCACAGCCAGCCTCCACCCTCCCACCCAGCCCTCACACTCACAGCCAGCCTCCCACCCAGCCCTCATGCTCACAGCCAGCCTCCCACCCTACCACCCAGCCCCCATGTCCAACCCAAAAAACGTATCTGAAATTTAACTCCAATTAAACATCCACTGCCTGTCCATCCTCTCTCCATCTGTGCTGCTGATGTGCGGTGTAGATGTGAGCAGATGTTTTTCTTGGAGAGTACTTGCTTGGGTGTTCATTCACGAACAGTATGTTGTGGTTTCTTGGAGCTATATCATGGACTGAGAGTATGTTTGGATGTCTGTGTGTTCTCCATCATAAAGGCTTTCAGCCGACAGACAGGTCCTGCCTCCGTGTGACAGGAGGAGGCTAAAGCTGAGGCTAAAGAAGACTGGCTGGGGGCAGCCTCACACTCACACACACACACACACACACACACCCACACAAGCCCTCACACAAACCATAGATGCTCACAGAAACCACACACAGACAGGCAAACACGCATATACACACAGCTACACATTAGGGAGGCAGGAGAAGAGTCCTGTCCTGTGTGTGAGCTGTTAGAACAGAGGCTATTAGTGGGATTGGTCAATGTGACAGCACACAGATTGTCTGGATAAGAGGGAGAAAACAAGGAATTGGTTGCTGTGTTGAAAGGATTTCTGTACAATCTGAATTTGCATCGAAATGCTGATGTTGGATATTGCTGTTTGGAAGTATCTGTCAAATATACCTTAGCAAGCGTAACACAATTTTTGTTTAGTGGAACAATATTTTCGTTTTGTCATGGTTTTATAGGCTGAGTTGTTTATAGGACTGCATCCATTGCAGCAACTGTGACCAAAAGGATTTACTATTATCAAACTGGTTCATCATGAATAATTTATTAATGTCTTCACCTTGATTAAATTCACGTATTACATCTAGTCATTTAGCAGACACTCTTATCTAGAGCAACTTACAGCAAGTACAGCAAGTACAGGGTGATTAAAACATTATTCACACTATATAAGTACATTCTTTCAGTTGATATTTGACCTGTGCATTTATTTAATCAAATGTGGATATAAGAGTACGTCTTTGCAAGTTTGCAAGATCGCTTGATTATACGTTCAGTGCATTCCCATACGCTTTCTCTGCTGGTTTCATCGTTCACTGTAAGACACCTCAATCGCACCGCAGACATTTTCAAACGGGGTGAGGAGGAAGCCATTTTGAAAAAACATCTGAGCAGAAATGACCAGAGAGGAGCCAGTTTGTAGCGCGATAGAGAGCAGGGATGCGGTTGAGCTCTCCACATGACAGAAGCTGTACGAAGAAAAACAAGGCTACTTGGAGAGATGAATGAAGACAGGTGTAATATGTACCTTTTGAGCAGCAATCAACAGTGAGTGATGAGATGGGACCAGCCCATCGCTACGATTCATCAGAGGTAGATTATTACTGTGTGAGTGATTTAATCTCATCCAGCACTGGTCATGTGGGTGGGCTGAAAGCATAGTCTATACAGTATAATTATATAGAGATTTCTTTGAGAGAAAAAAAATTATAATTAATTTGTATGTGTGCAAATGACACCAATTTATATAAATCGCTACTAAGTTAGTTTTAGTTAAAAGTCAACAATGTATAGTGACAAAGAGCCCATGTGTTTGTCTACAATCTAAATTATGATACTTTAACCTTAGAATAATTAATAATAATATCATCAGATGTCTTTGACAGTCTGAGAGTTACACCATAGAGCTTAATTTCATTCTCTGCCTTGCGGAACAATTATTTTACATCATAATGAGTGTTACCTTAAGGAGAATGGAGCCATTAAAAAATAAAGATAATTATGAAATTATTAACAGCCTTTAACAGGCTTTCACCCCCACTATTCATGGAGTATAATAAGGCTGGCATCAGGTGCTAGCTGATGTCATTAGTGCACGGCAATTATAACTGATTGCCTGGAGATAATGAAAATTGATGCAATGTCATGATGCCGTTTAACTCGCGCGTGTAATTCCATCTAAAACTTCAATGTGCATTCATGAATGGTTAATATTGAAGATGGCAAGTAAACCTTCCAGCTTGGGAGAAAGTGGAGGTTATTTATGTGTTGATTAGTATAACAAGATGGGCCATCCATTGGGTTGCTGACATAGGGCAGACGATGGGGTTTAAATAGATTTGGATCCCATAATGTATTCATTAGGGGAAGATTTTACTATAATCCAGACCCGAAATTTCATCAATCACGCACACAGTCTAAGATGCAAAATGGCTAAGACTAAATGTTTTAAACATGGGTGGTATGTTTTAAACATGGACAGGAGGATAACTGCAGACCCATTCACCTACCTGGTCATCCAATATGGATCAGACTGAGTCTTTCTGCAGGGTGCACATACGGAACAGTCAGTGCTGTACAGTGATCCCTGCCATGTCTTTCCCTCTCTTTAGCTGACTTTGACATTGGTCCACCATCTCCACCTCTCTTTTCCTCTCCTCCTCCTCTTTCTCCCTCTCCCCCTCTTCCTCTCTCTCTCCCTCAGTCTCTTCCTCTCTCTCTTTCTCTCTCTCTCCCTCCTCGTCTTCTATCCCAGAATCTCCTCAAGTGTCACTTTTCACATCCGTTGCTCCTTCCCGGGTCGTTCTGTCCTCTGCTTGTCACCCTGAGCTTCTGCTTGGGCGACACTGAAAAGGTCAGAGCAGGCTGCGTTTAATCTGTAAACTCCGCCTCTCCCTCTCTGCCCTCCACCTAGTCTCTTTTTCCTTCTTTCCCTTGCTTCCCATCTCTCTCTCTCTCGGTCCCTGTGCATCCCTCTCCTTCTGTTCCCATCACTCTCCGCTCTCCTCTCTGCACCCCCCCTCCCTTCCCCCCACACTCTCTGGTTCATCCCGGCTGCCCCCCACCCCCTTTTGCACCATGGAGGCTCCTTACTCTGGGAGGCTGTGGAGGCGGTGGAGGCAGCCAAGTGTCAGGTCTGATCAGTGCTTCTGCTCACTGGCTTCTCTCAGGAGTCAATCCCTCTGCTACGGGAGACGGCTCCTCATTACGGACTTGGTTTAGTGTTGCCTTTCTTTGACCTCCTCAAAGGTCACCCAGAACGAGATGGTGATTTGTTATATCAGCACAATTACGATTGATTCTCGCTCTATTCTTCTCCTTCCCCAAGGTTAAAAAAGGGAAGCGACCGGATAGATGGTGGGAGTGGAGGATCATTGGATGGCAATAACATCAACAACAACTCAGCTGAATGGGCATCTCATGACAGGTGGAGGGAGGGATGGACCTTGTGTTGCACATTATGAATATCAGGCTGAATGATACGGTCCTCCCATTCCATCCATTACCTTTACGTAATCGCAGTCTTCGTTCTTCTCCTTCGATGGTCCTTTTTTCCCTTCCCTCTCTGTGTGCATGCATACAGTGATGACGATGGCCAATACTGTACCAAACCCATGCTGTAGAAAAAGAGAGATTGACAGAGGACAAGGGAAATCAAAGAGAAAAACGAGAGACTGAAAGAGGGATCATGAAAGAGAGAGAGTGAAAGATTGACAGAGAAAAATTTGCAATCAAAGAGAAAGAGCGAGCGAAAGACAGCGAGAGATAAAGAGAGCGCTCGGGGAAGGATGACTGACAGCTCTTTCACGCAGTCAGACATCATCTCTCGCTCATGCAACCGCTAATTCCACAAGAACAAACGTTATCCACTCAGCTTCCTGGGATGAGGATAGGCACACACTTGTCTGCTTCATCTGTCTCCTGATACTGAATGTCAGGGAGACTAGGAAGAGGGAAGAGATATGTAGTGGGCTGTTACCTGTCAGCTCTGCTCAACTCCAGAGAGGGAGGAATATGGACAAGACTCTCGACCCATTCCACATATTTTATGTAAAGCTGAATAAACGCTTCTCTGGATTTGCGAGTGTCGTGCTTGACAGACGGAAACCCTCATTCCACTCAGACACGTTCATGTACTTTTGTGATTGTCAACACTTCTGCGTAAGAAAAATATGCTTTCTGTTTGGTTTCTGTGTTAACTCTTATTTCAGAAGCTCAACAGAGAGGAAACGCTGTGCTCATTGAAGAGGTATTGTATTGTTCCAGGCCAGCAGCCGTGCTCTGCTGCTGTTCGGACTTTTACCTGTTTCCCTCTTCTTCTGACACACACACACACAGATTCTGATAGGGATATACACTATTTGATTCTGATATCTCAACATACCTTGAAAAGAAGCCATGTGTGGTGCCTTTTTCATCATCCAAATTGAATTTATTGTACCTTTAAATCATGCAAGACAATCAAAAAATATCTTGAATGTAGGGCTTGATTCAAGAACTAAAGACATTTGATTATTCTAAATATTTGAAGAAAACGATTTCATATAATAAGCCAAACCAGCACATGGATGGAAGAACAACCTTGACTGAATAACTGAATAGATTACAGTTTTCAATTCCTAGACGCCTCATGGTTGAAGTAAAGTAACATTCTCACCAAGTTAAATGCGAGCTACCATTTCCTTTCAATACTGGGCATTTTCTTCCATTCTCGCAAAAGTATTCTGTCAAACCAGGGGAAACCACTTTACTTTCCCTTGCCTACATTTATCAAGTGATGACATGATGAGGGATGTCACTGTTTGCATTGATCCTGCAATTATTATTTTCCAGTAAACATTTCAGAAGATTTTCTAGTTCAAGTGCCTTCAAGGACACACACAAGCAATCTTCACTTGTGGTAAGATGCATTTCACCACTTTGCAGTCTAATATTGGGATCACATCCTTCCAATTAACTAACCTGAGGGGGGTCACGCGTCAGGAATTCTGTTTTAACTCAGAGGAAATGTAGTTGATAAGGGGATGGATGGGCCGAGGGACCCAAAGAAATCCAAGAAAATCTGTTTCACCTTCCAGCTAACTCAATAAACTGGCATTTAGGCCGGAATGTTACATTAATATGTATACCCTGGAAGATGTGCTCACGCTTTCTAATTTAGGACCATTTTCTCAGATACAGTTAGTCAAGTCTCGAATCTCCTCTGATATTTACAAGGAGATTCTCATGTTTTCTTGGTGAATTATTGTTTTCCTGAATCTGTGGCAGCTACAACAAGCCCTAGGATTAACTAAACAGTGTCACAGTGATGGGAGAAAGCCAAGTTTAATAGGCAGAGGCAGGATCATGAAAAAAGAGGGGTGTCACAACATAGACTGATAAGGGGAGTGCACATGAATACAGGGCAGGGTAATCACACATGAACTACAGACAGGTGAATGGAGACAGGAGATGCAGGGAGGCAAGCCAGTGAGCGACAAGACCAGTTCTGGAACCCACCCAGGGAGACAGACAGGAAACACCAGGGCAGGGGGACACCAGAACTGGGGCACGGCCTTGACCATGACAAACTGCTCTGCATGGAGTGAGTGTTCGCTGTATACTTATCGAAGGGGACAGGCTATGGTTGGTGCTTTAAATGTGGCATACAGTGACAAGCTGACTGTCTTGAGTCCTATCAGTCTCACAATGCGGTCGATATGGTATCTGCTTTCAAAGCAGCCTGCGGGACGCTGGAAAAAAATGGCCGTTGTGCGTCACTCTGGGAGTCACTTCAAGATCAAAAGATCGTCAGGGTTGCCACGGAGAAGCCTCTCTTTACAGATTCACCTCAGGAGCGACTGCTGGGAATTCTAAAGAGAATGGCAAATGCTTCCGTGACTGACCACAAGAGCCATGCATCAGAATCACCGAGAATAAATCACTGCTGTATGTGACAGAGTGAGTTGCGAAGGAAAGGAGTTAAGTAAACTGTTTCGTGTCTGGAAAGGTGTCTGTGAAATGTGGCTGTGGCAGGATCTTGTTCGTGGAGTATCTAAAATGATAGAGAACAAAATGTGATACACTTCATCAATCAATCAATTTATTATTTAAAGTGCAAAATCACATGGTACATGGTCTCAATACACTTCACAATAGAATCAAGTAGAAAAATAACAGACAATAAAACAATATTAAAACACCACAGGAAAATGATAAAACAGTTAAGAATTTGTTTAAACCACTTAACCCACATCCTTTCCCCAGTTCTAGAAAATGCCTTAAACAGACTTTATTTCATTAGAGATCAAACCCTTAAAGCAGGTGCTGTGTGTAGTTTGAGTGAACATGTTAATAATGTGGAATCTCATCTACACTGCTGCACTTTCTTTTGTTTGTTTCTCTGGAGGAACAGCGATCGTCAAATCAATAATGTCATATTGCTACTCTGTGTTCAGCTCAGGTTACATGACTGCACATGCAACACACATACTGTATGCACACACATCACATATTTATCCTCTTTTCGGGGGGAAATAAGCCCTTATTGTCTCAGAGTATGAAATCCATAGGAACTCATGCATACTGCAGGTCCATTGGCACCAATGTGGAAATCCTCAGAGGCTGTTCTGCTTAGGCTGTCTCCACAGGCAAAAGATAAAATGCATTTTCAGTAAAAATGGGGGTTGCCTCCCAGCCAGATCATAGAGAATATGTGCATATGCACAGCAAATTCTTCACAGTATCTTGTAGAGCAGATGACACGTCCATCCTCATGCATCTGTCCTCTTCTCCCAGGAAAGGTTTCAGGGGAAACAGTGAGAAAAATGAGTTGCAGGTGTTTGACTCCGAGCTTGTCTTTCCTTCTGCTGTGACATTAACTAGCTTAAGTTAAAAGGTGAAATGTGATTCATGTATGGACAAATGTGGGAAAACAAACTGTCAAGAAGAAAGTAAAATTGAAATGGAATGAGAACAGTCAAAATGTTGAATGAAAAAATGAGTGAAAGCTTTTTCCGTGTTAAATGAAGTGAAATGAAGACGTGGTTGCTCTGAAAAGAAGGCGTATCTTCCAGAACACCTGGTTGGCCTTCCTACCTGGCATAGCTCTGTCCCACTCCCCCTCCATCCGGCAATACCCCTTTCCTGGGAAGAAGAGACAACCCCCCCCCCCCCCACACACACACACACACACACACTTCTACACACCCTCCACACAGCATCCAGATGTACAAAATAATACATACGGATGTGCAAAGTCATATTTTCAGTCTGTGTCATGAACGGTATCTCATTGAATGAGATATTCTGACTTTCCCTCCTCCTTCTCAACTTCCTCATTGACTTTCTTTGTTTTTCTCCTACTCCCTTCTTTCTTCTGCTCTTCTTCATCTACTCCTCGTCTCCCTTCTTCTCCAATGCTTTCTTTCCAGTGAATATTTTCCTCAACCTTCCTTTCCCACCCCTTCTCTGTTTTCTTATAATTCTTCTCCGATTCCTCTCCCTACCCTTTCCTCTCCTTTTCTACCTTTTTCTTTTTGACCGATTCTCCTCCATACTCCTCTCTCCTACTTCCTCCTCCCCCTGTCTTGACACCAGGGGCACCAGAAACACCACCCTAACAAGCCCTCTAGCTTGTCTCACACCTCCCTCAGCCTGTATTTGTGGATAAGTGTGTGTGTGTGTGTGTGTGTGCGAGTGTAAATGTTTTGCGGTTACAGCAGCTCGATGTCATGAAAAAACGCATGTGTTCGTGTGTGTGTGTTGCCATCCATGTCTGAGAGTGTTTGTGTTGTGGGCTGTAGGGACTTCCCATCCCTCCAGTGTTGTGGGGGTCATGATACAGCAATGAGAGCTGCGGTTCTACATGACAGAGACACTAGAGGGGCCGTGTTCTTACTGCTGACAGATGAAGGATCGACACACCTCCAATGAGACAGGCTTGTAGTTGGGCTACGTCGACAAACCAGATGTTGATGCTCTGTGGCTGTTTCATTTCTCAGTTCGATGGAGGACGTGTCAGTAGAAATGGTAGGAATTGTTAGTAGGAAATGAAATATTCTGATTCTGTGGAGGATGTCTGAGTATCTCTCCCAGGGTTAGGTGAGAGCGTCCGCAGAACGTTTCATGCGGTTGCAGAGGATTGCAACATGAGGCTAGGGGACGTAGATCGTGGGTTAAAGTTAATTGCAGCCGATTCACTGCGGACAGTGGTGGGAAGGGAGGGCAGTGTGAGCTTCGTATTTCAACAGATAAAACTGCCAAAAGTACGTTTGCGTGTTGACTCGTGTACATTGCTATCTACGCCCCTCGCAGCAGGCTTAGACTTTTTTTTTCTTTTTCCAAATGGAGAATAATGGATTTTCTTAATCTCCACATTTGCAGACAACTTCCCCTTCGGGTGGGAGTAATTTAACCTCCAACAATATACGGCCTGGAGAATCACACTATAATTTATTATAGTGTGATGCACATCCAAGCCCCAAAGGTTTTCTGTATAGCAATCTCATCAGACACTCAGTGTTACATCTTCCTAATGGTTGTTTGACCATTTTGTTAAGTGGTAAGTATTGCTGACCTGCCTGAAACTCAATCCATTTACTCCATCACAGCATAACAACGTAATATTCTCTTAGTTACGTTCACTATTCCATCAAAATCCCCATGGTTGGTTTGTAAATGAAAGATTGCCCTTTTCTAGACCATCATGGGACAAGTGTGATGGGTAATCACACATGAGTCCAGTCAACCTTCACTGGGGGGGCGAGGAAGAGGAGAAGGAGGCGGGGGGGGGGGATTTGTGTACGAATCACTTTTTAAATTAACATTTCATAACCTTAATCCACGACCACAGAATCAACACTGGAATTGATCAGTGTTTATGAACACCACAGAATAATAGCTCTCTGTCTACATAGTCGCCAAATCGATCGCTCATGTGAATGATGACATTGCCCTCCGGTGCGCTGAGTGTCTGTCTTGGTTAAGGAAACTACAGAGTGATTTTGAGCTGGCTGACAGAGGAAGGCGATATCCTGAGGCTCGGGGAGAGAACTGTCACTCGTGTGACTTCACACAGGCCTTGGGCGCCATATTTTCCAAGGATCGTTTAGTTTTAGGATTAAGAAAATGTGTCATGATGTTCCTCTCCCGTTCTTATATATATATTTATTCATTTATTTTTAAGTGCTGACTCTCACATTCAAAGCCCAGAAGAGATGAGACAATGTGAGAAATGACGAGACAAAGCGTCCAAGAATTACAGTAATAGAATTTGCACCGCTTAAAATCCTTCAGATCGGCTGGGATTAGGATTAGTCAGAATTCTGAATAATCTGATGGGCCAAAATTGGGAAAATACCAACTCTCGCGTTAATACATATTTCTGACACCATATTTAGAAGGTCTTGACATATACTCTTGCACTCATGATAACTAATGGCACAGAAGCTGTTTATTTCATGGTTTCAGGTGGTGTCTGCGATGTGTTGGCAGGTAGAGAGTCTGAGTGATTAGGTGGTCGGTCTAGTAACCAGAAGGTTGTGGGTTTGAATCCCAGCCATGCAAACATGACATTGTGTCCTTGGGCAAGGCACTTTACCCTACTTGCCTCAGGGGGGAATGTCCCTGTATTTGCTGTAAATCGCTCTGGATAAGAGCGTCTGCTAAATTACTAAATGTAAAATGTTGTTCAGGACTGAAGGGCAATGTGTGTAACCAGAGATAACTGCCTTTACACACCCACCTCCTCTATGCAGAAACACACACACACACACACACACACACACAGAGACTTGCAAGCATGCACTTATGAACACACGGTTTCCTCCTGGCAAGGTCACATGACCTCATGTCATGAGATTAAGTAGACCATTGACTGACTGTTTTTGCATATTGCCATCATGATGGTGGCTCTTGTTTCAACTGTCTCTTGTTTTTTGATCCCTAAGACTTTGATCTTTCAGTCAGGAGATGAATAAGAAGTAGACCTAATTAATCATCGTCTTTATCCTTGACTTTCTGCTGTACGGTCTACAAGTAATATTTGCATGTCTTTGGATAAATTGATAGAATGTCTTGTTAATGTAATTTAAGAGGCAGGTGTAATGTTTATTCTCTGCTTTCATCGATCCTCTCAAGTCAAGCTAATGGCTTTTTGTGAGCCTTGTCGCTGAGAGAAATGTATACAATAAATCTAAATGCATCAGCAAATTATCAGGGATTCAAAATCACATGATACATTATGTATGTGTCTAGACTGTAATTGTATCTCTAATTCCCGCCCCAAATATGCTATATCAACATAAATTAGTCTAGATTAATTTGATACCCAATTAGCACAGCGTAACAAAACATTTACTCATCTTGCCTCACATGAAGATTATACTAATGATTTACTTAAACCTGTAACTTTCAGAACATATATGAGGTTATAAGATCATGGTGACTGGAGATGCTCCTATAGTCGGCCAGCTGGGAGCCAGATTGCCACCCAGCTGAGTACAGTGCAAATGGCAGACTGAGGGATGGAAGGAAAAAAGGAGGGAAGGAATAGGATTAAACGGTGAGGTTTGTCATCCCTGAACTGTAATTTCACACCTTCTGTTTACGCCCTGGTGCAGGACTAATACCTCTCCTGTAGCATCTTCCAGGGTGTCTCTAACCACAACCAGCTCCATGAATAATTCTACAGGATGAGCCAAGTCCTGTAAACATGATGGTTCTGTCTCCCTGCCTCTCCTCCTCACCTTCTCCCTCTCCTCACCCTTCTTTGCTGCCTCTCTCCTTGAACCCCCCAGCACCACCCTATTCTTACCCCTTTCTGCTTCACCTCCTTTCACTCCTATTTTTATTCCCCCTTGTCTTGCTCTCCCTCCTTCCCTTCTCCTTTTTCCTGCCTCACCGCATTCCTCTGCTCCTTGTTTCTCCTTCTCTGCCTCACACGCTTTCTCTTACCATGCTCTCTTTCAGCTCCCACCACTTTCTCTCCTCATCCCCTTTTCCCCCCCTTCCCTCGTCTCTCTCCTCTCCCTCCCTCTCTCATCATCCGCTGCTCTCTCTCCATTCCCCCCTCTCTTCATACCCCCCTCTCTTCATACCCCCCCTCCCCCCACCTTCCTCCTTCCCCCACCTCGCTCCTCTGGCTGCCTCTGGCTGCTTTCTCTCTGCCCCTCTCATTGATTTCAGCTGGAACTATTTCACGGCAGGCTCAGAAGAGGCGCCGTGCACGGCACCGCCGGAATCCTAATACAAAGACTCATTATAAGGTCTGCACACACGCTCGCGGCCACACACAAAAACACACGCAAACTAACCCCCCCCCCATTTTAGCTATGCATGCCGACTGTTGGGGTTGAAAGTCTTGTTTTGTGTCTTGTATTTTGAAAGAAGAAAATGGGCTTGACAAGGGCTCTGTTTAAGCCCACAGTGTTCCAGATTATGAATCAATTTACTTAAGACATTACAGCATGGAGAAGACCGGCTACACAAACACAAGCATGTACACACCCATGCATACTTTAAATGTATACTTATCATTCAGTTCAACATCAGTTTTAACCTGTTTTGGCTAACTGACTACAGGTGTAATTGAATGAATGTTCAATTTGACTTGCAGTTGCTTGGTTTTATGGTAAAGCTGTCCAATTAACTGCCATCAAGCATTCATATCTACCACACACACACACACATATTCTTCCTGTCCCCCCCTGGCCCACGACACTGGTAGAGTGAACTACTTTAACAATGATTCCCCAGGCATGTTCCTTTGGTTGTTTACCTCATATTGTTTGGAGGGGCTGCCAAGCCAAAGTCCAGAGAGCCTCTCCCCAGAACCAGTGTTCACCCACGGACGCACCGTGCCTTTTCAATCCCTATTAATGTCTGTCTGGCAGTCTCAGTAGTAACTGGGACAAGAGAACTCACCAAAGTTTGAGGTTGTCAGTTAGACAGCTAGGGTGCCTAGGCCGACAACCTTTTAGTCGCGTGCTTGCTTCTTTTTTCTGGTTTGTCCTGGTGGGTGGATGGGGAGGGCTTTGTCTGTGAAGGACTGGACACATTGCAACAGCTTCCTCAGTTGAGGATGCCCAGCCTGAGACCCCCATTTCTTTCTGCCCACGGATCAGTTGTCAAACAAGCACTATAAGTCACTTCTCCAATTCAAAAAGAACATGGACAGTAATATAGACCAGAAATATACTATTTTTCAACGCTTCACTTCCTCCCTGAGATGGATTGTCTGGACTTGATTCCCATCCCTCAACAGGGCAGGTATTGATACGCTGCTCGTGACTTGACATCCAACACAAAAGCGAGCGATCCGTGCCCTCCGGCTAACTCATCACATTCTAATCAAATGGGGAGATTGAGGCTTCTTTTGTTTGTCCATCACCTTCTTACAAAGCAAGAGGCTGCGTTCTCCCGGAGAGATGACAGATAAACACATTAACAGAGAAGCAATCCCAGGGTTCTCATACCTTCCTCTAAAATGGCTTTGTCTGATTGCTTTCCCCATGTAGAACAGGTTCTGACCCTGCTTAATACGCAAACTCGGCTGATACCTCGCCGACAGGCGTGCAATAATCAGCTCCCATTATTCAAGCACATTAAGGATGCCCATGAGGTGCTGTCCTGCTTGGATTCCACCGAGACCTGTTTGCAGAACGCTTTCTGAGACCCGGAGTTCAAACTTTCCTTAAGAGCCACATCAAACTCAATCAAACTCAATCTTTCCTCCGACAGAGCAGGACTGGAGCCAAACACTCGGCCCGTCGAGTCACATTTTCATCTTACGTTTGGCGCCCCACCCCTGCACTCTCGGGGGCGAAGTAGGGTTTGTTTCATGAGCCGAGCGCACTGCAGTGCTGAGTGGTACTGTGCCGTTTGGAGAGTCAGGAGAATACATATCTGCTGCTGCAATGAGAGTTCAGATGTTGCCTGAGTGGGAGATGGGCTGGTAAAAGCTGCAAGTTGGACAGATAGACATCGGGCTCCTTTGGGCTCTCTTATTCTCATATGCATATGCAGATGCATAACTGATGATAATATAGGCTGGCCTTGGACAGTGAGAGTGAGAGATGGGAGGTGGGGCGGGGAGAAGGAGAGAGAGAGGAACCAGGGGCAGAGACAGGGAGAGAGAAAGAGAGAGAGAGAGACAGAATGGAGGTTGTAAGTAGGGCAGAAGGAGTAAGAGCAAGGCAAAGTGATCGATGAGACCAGCGGTCCTGGAACATTGATCAACTGTAGATTGCTCTCCCAGTGAGTGACTCCTGAAGACCTTATTACTGGGTACCGGGACTGTCAGGCCCCCGAGCCCCTGCTCACTAAACGCTGTGTCAGCGGTCTTTGGAATGACAGGGACGACAGGGTCTAGAACCAGAGAGAATAACTATAGTCAGACTTTTCTGCAGTCGGAAGGCAGAAATGTCAAAGGGTATTTCCGCCATATTTAACCACTTGTATATTGTCTTTATGTCTCAAGTAATTAAACCACTGTCTAAAGACCAATCAATAGTGATCATGGACTTGTCCGTGGTACTGGAAGGCTGCCAAAATAACAGGCTACGTTTCACTGTCTGACTCCTGACCATCTCTCAAAAATAGGTAATGGAATGAGTATAGGCTATCTGTGTTTTGTCCTGCACAGTTTATGACATGATTGTGAGTTTGAGTGAGATGCTTAATGCTTTGTACACAGACTCAGTAAGATGACTGCTGTGTAATGAGGGCATCAATATAACGTCATTCTCCACGCACACAACCCCCTTTGCACTCATCATAATCTGAGTAACCAGTTTCTGGAAAACAAAATGGCTTCATCAACATGGCACCATGTCAATGAATGCAAAACAAACAAACTGCATGACTGATCTCCCCGGAGCTAAAAACAAAAAACCTGTCTGTCTCCTGACAGCTTGGACAATGAGTTGTCTGCCTGCCTGCCTGCCTGTCTACCTGTCTGTCTGTATGAGCCACAGGCTCAGTCGCTCTCCAAGGTCTGAATGTGCTCAAGAGGAAGAGCAATGAGGAGGCAGGTGGGTTCCATGATGCTAGACCAGATTTAGGGTTTATGAGTTAGATTACTGTAAGACATCTGCGTCATCATGATCATCATCCCCATTACTAAGGTCATCATCATTAAGAGGTTATTATCTCTGCAGCAGGTTCATCATGTTTTGCATCATGTTAACTGCTGCAAAACAACAATTTGACCGTTTTAGTCTGGGTAATCTGCACTTTTTTTCCTTCATAACTTTGAATGTTTGCTCGTGTGAGAGTGAATTAAACTGCCCCTACAGCACCGGCACAACCTTTTTTTAAGGCTTGGCTCAATAAACTTCTGTCTGAACCTTGAGAGAAACAACTTTACATCGATCGCTACATTCCACATCACTCACCCAAATAAAAAGGCAATTTGAGAGAGAGAGAAAGAGAGACAGAGAGCGAAAGCGACCGAAGTACATAAAGCAAGGAAAAGAGAAACAGAGGAACAGAAAGAGGTGGAGAGAGACAGAAAGAAAGACAGCAAGAGAGAGACAAAGGGAGAGAGAGAAAGAGAGATAAGGACAATAGGAGGCCAAGGAAATACCACAGAACGACTTGCCGATTTGATAAAAACTTTGAATCATAGAAGCCCTTTCCTGCCAGTCATACTGATAAAAGCAGAGGAACATTCACAACATTCCTGCCTGACGATCTTTCATCTAAAACAGATGGAAAACCCAATTGTTTTTGGTCAGGAACAAAGCAGAAAAGCATCAATAATAAAGAAATTTGAAGCTGGGGCAGAAACAGGAGGAAGACCTGGACAGACGGACAGACGTCCATGGATGCTGTCAGAGGAGCAGCAGAAAGCTTCCTGAGTACGGAGGCAGATGCCATGCTTGAACACAGTTGTCTTTGACTTTGATGTGTTCTGGCAGGGGAACTACACAAACTGTTTCCATTATTTGTCTCTTATCCTGTCAAGTAAAGCCATACTCTAATGCTACAGTATACAGAAGCATACGTACAAAATAAAATAAGCTTCCAGAAAACGTCACATCATATGATCAAATCCTGAAAGTCATAGACCTCTGTACGGACTGTGACATTTGCATTGTATTTTTCCTTTCGAGACGTGTGTCCATATGCGTGCTTGTTTGAGCGTAAGCGTGTCATAGCTTATCTAATTTCTGCCATTCCACATCCTTTAGCATCCTCCCTTGCTGCCCCAGGCATGGTGTTTGACAGGCTGCCAGCGAGGTGACACCTCTATTAAACGGACAAGTGGAGCAAGTCACATAGTGGAATCAGCAGGATAACATACCCTGAGGTATGATACGCTCCCCCAGCCTCCCCCAGCCTCCGCCTGCCTCCCCTAGTCTCCCTCAGCCTCCCCTAGCCTTCCGCAGCCTCCTTCTCCCTCCTCCTCACCTTATTGGCTGGCCTGGCTTGCCCTTTGAGCTGCCAACAGCCAACAATCCCAACTCTCCCAGCTGAGCGTGGATCAAAGACTTCCTGTCTGACAGGAGGCAGTGCGTTAAGCTTCCTGTCAGACACTTCCCAGTATATATCCATTCACACCCATATACTTTTTATAGTGTTTAATACTTCTATTTATGTATATTTATTGCCTACTCTGTATTTTTTTTTGCCTTTATTTAAGTCCTGTATATGTTCTTTATTTGCTCCATTCTTCCGTGTCAGTGCCACTTGCATGGCGCTGAAAAACAAATACTGATTCTGATTCAAAGTCACTGCCATGTCTGTCTCAGCCTAAATCCTGGTTAGATTCAATTTCCCAGTCAACCATTCGTTGCCAGCTACAATGCTGGGCGAGCGCTTCATGATGCCTGACAGGATTGTTTCCTGCTCAAATCCCTTCGTTCTTTGCTTCCTGTCCCTCCACGCCTCCCTCCAGCTCCTCAGCCTCGCTGCAGATTCCAACTGAAGTTCGACTCTCACCTTTTTCAAACATACACCGGTTTACACATGAAACCCCTCCTCTACACAAACATGTGTAGTCTTAGCACACACTCACACAAACACAGATGGTGGAACATGGAAGACACGTAGAGTGTATTGTATGTCAGAGTGAGACTGTTCCTTCAATCCCTTTTGAAGGGGTTGATCCCCAGAATTTGATCCAGTCCCAGATTGAATCCATGAAAGCCTGCCTGCTCTGCTTAGATAGGAGCAGCGATAGAGAAAACACGTTCCGAAAAGAAAACGCAATTATGAGGAGAGTACCCTGATTTGCAACACAGAAGGATGAAATGGATGGTTCTCATTCCCGTGCCGGCGTCTGCTGACCATGACGAATGACGAAGGCATGAGAGAGAGACAGGAAATGGAACCGTGTTGGGTAGTTACAGCATGTGAGGGAAGTGTTGTAGATGAAGAGCGAGTGGGCCATACTGCTAATGTATGGTGCTACTGCACATGGAGTTGCTTCAACCCCATTCCCCTCAGCCCCCCTTCCCCCCCCACCCCCCCCACACACACACACACACACACACACGCACACACACCCCCCAAGACAAATTCTCAACATGAAGGAAGTGATGGGCGAGGCACGGGGGCTTTCAGTTTCACCTCCATCAGAGCTGGTCAAGCAAACTACCACAGTCCCCCCTCGTTCCCTCATCTGATGTATGCCGCTTCTTCTCGCTGAGCTTGTTGATTCATCATTCTGGAGGTCTTTCCCACCTACTGCAGGTTTTCCCTCCTCGATTTGTAATTATGGGCTGGAGGCAAAGGCACCCGTGCTGTGATGTTTGCTCCATGGTGGAACCAGAAGCCGGTCTCCCTGGCTAACCATGCATGTTGCTGACAAGTTACCACATGCTGAGGGTGAGAAATGAGTGCAGCATGGAGAAATGGATGCTGGGAGGAAACGGAGAGAGTAATGACTGTGTCAGAAATAAAGTGTTGGTTTGCCCATCATCCCACAACATATGGTCTTTATTACTTGTATCACTGCAAATAGATTTTATATGATGGGTGTTGGTGTGTAGTCAGTTTGTGTGTCTTTGGGTGGGGGGAAGGAAGATGCTTAAAGGGGTGTGTGTGTTCATGTGTGTTTATTCATGAGCATGTGATGTGATGTTTCTCTTGCAGTACAGCGCTACACACTTTCAGATGTGTGCGCATTTGTGTCGAGAGAAGAAAACGCAATCAAAGAAGATTGTCATGTCAAATTTGAAGATAAGGTAGGAAACCCTTTCAGACAGGAAGCAAATGTACCACTCTTAAATCCAGACCGCGGACAAGAGCCTTTTGAGCACACAACAGTCAGGAGAGATTATCAATAACGTTTTCATCACTTAGGTTTTCAACTGGGTTCTAATGAAGTGAGACGTCTCCACTGTCATTACTCCTTTTTCCTGCTTCACCTGTCTTGATATTCTCTGTTCGCTCCCTGATATTGTGCGCTCCGCATTGCCGCTGTATTGATACTTTTCAAGGCCGTTGATCACATTCATCTCTTACTGTAAACCATCAGACCACCATAATATTGTTATCAGAAGAGAATTATACATTTGATTGGTGGGACAAACTTAATTGTGTCCTTTAGGGAGTGAGCTTCAGTACGTTGGCAATTACAGGCCTGGTACACTGGGATCCAGCTGCACTAGCCTGGAATGCCAATTCGAGCCGGTCAGGACTGGAGTTGTGAGAGTGAAAGTTTCACCATACCACTTCAGCGCATGCCAACTCCAAGACAGATTAGCTGGTATTCTCCTGTTGATAAGTGACTCATAACACAATTAAATGATGAAACTATATTGAAATTAAAAGACGCTACATCCTTTCTCATTCATTTTCATTTTTTCAGTGTCACTGTGGAGTTTGTTGTGTAAGAGCTGAGCAAGGGAGATAATTGGCGGCTGGGGTGAGCTGGGAGAACTAGGGGCTGAGGCTGGGGCTTGGCGCTGAGGCTTTGGCCAGGGGACTGTGAATCCGAAGCATACATATCTATGTTCTTTCATGCAGCGTTATTTTTGTCATGAGCACTAATCGTACCATTCCTACAGTCGCTTTGCAGATTAACATGAAATGGAGACAAATGGATTATATCTCTACGACCCAAAGCTTCTCACTTCGGAGATATGTCAGAATTCTTTGGTGTTTTTGCATCCCTGCAAACCAATGTTCCTGAATGAGGAACCCTGCATGTTCCCTCTCCTCAGTACACATTAGCATATCCACCATCCTCACCCTGACGAGAGATGTTGCAGACAAGGTTTCCAGCAGCCATCCGTCCTTTCATACTTAACATTCTGCCCTGTTTACGGTGCCAACCAACATGCTGAGAAATACAGACTCAATTGGGATGAACGTCAAATGGATTTACAAGCCGAACCAATGTTTTGTAAAAGCAAGACGGTTTAAACATGCTTGTAGCTTTGGTGAGATGCGTGGGTATGTAGAGATGGCAGAGAGGTCTTTCATGCTTGTTAAATGACAGGCTTTTCACATCTATCACAGAGGTGGCTGAAATTCCACTCCAGCACAATCATTAACCTGAATGACAGACTGGTTATGACAGCCTTCAGTTCAGGGGATCTTACACTGTGTACTCCTATGTAAACCTAGACTCTATGCTATATCCTGGCCTAACATTTCTTCTGAATTATAAATGATGAAGCTGCTGAACAGGATTGAGCATACACAGAATGTGCCCTGCAGGAAATCCTGCTAACTACCAAGATGAGCCAGGACTTGCTTCAAAGTAATGGTTTATTGAATTTAAATCCAACCACTTGCTGCAGCTCTGGATGTATTCTACAGTCAAATCCCAGTCATCCATGACATTTTAATTGAGATGGAGCTGGAGAGGATTGTATGACTTCCAAAGACAAATCTTATTCAAAACACTTGAGTTCACAAACGAAAATTTGGAAACAGAATATGACACATTTTAATTGATATGAAATCTCTGAAGGGGAATGTTCTGATGAGGAAAACAGTACAGGGACTGGTGCTGGGGACGAAACCAGCAAGCTTAATGAGTAGATTAATTCACAGCCCATGCAGAAATGGTATGCTAAGTGCTGAGTGCACAGCGGTAGTCTGCAAAGCCAAGGATGAACTATTATGGGATGGACACAATTTGGCAGCGGTACTTTGAGGACAGTGTTTTTGCTCAAGACCAAATAAAAACGTACCAGCCACAGGTATGGTTTAGGTCAGATCGATAAGAGTAATACAGGACATTAGAAAGATTAAAGCAAGCGATCTGGATAAAGGGGAAAGAAGACAGACCCATTTGATGTGCTCCAGTAAACTGAAACAAACTGGTTTCACTTAACTGGTGGATCTGCTGAGAACATCTCAAAGTTTCTGAGGGGGAAAAAAATAAGTTGTTTTCGCATGCAGGAGAAAACGTGTTTTAGTCTCCTTTTTTTATCACAGAAAGTTTGTAGGACTAATGAGGTGATGAATTGTGAAATAAGATGCTGCTGTTTATTTGGAATACATTTTACAAGCGGTTGAATCGTAAATGTCAGTGCCCCTTTAACAAATGAGACCTTTTTTATTCTCAACTGAGAAAACGCCGCAGACAAAGTTGGAGATCTCTGATATGGGGAAGGTTTACTGGGCACTGAACACTTTTTATTCCACAGCAAACAAATGTTGTTTACCATAAGCCACCTCAACTCCCACTACAGTGCTTGAGAGGGTAACTCTTATAAATGCACTGCCTACGCTGGGGTTCAGAGACTCATGCTGTCCATTCAAGGCTGTCATTTGTCAGGAGAATACTCACATCCCCCACAGAATGAACAAAGACACATCAATAAATAACTCAAGACCTAACTAACAGTCAGGGTCATGTTCACTGAGGTGGCATTGCCACAGGGAATGAGGGTGCAGTTAAACTAGATGAATCAACATCAAGAGGGCATGTGAGCATGTTATGTAATATACCGACAGACATATCTTACATTCAGGCCGCGGGCAGATGGATGCCCTCATAACTTGTCATGACTTGTAATCAAATGGTTTTTGTTTAGTAGTATTTTTTACGACCAACATCTATGTAAAGATGGCCTTTCATCCTTTGCAATAAGGGTTTTCTGAAGAGAAAAAAAGTCTACATTGATCATAAAAAATAATTGCGTATTTCATGTAGATATCAATGGCAAAGGATCAAATGGGGGACTGACAGATTCTGGCCTTTGTCATGTGAAAGCAGGGAGCACTTTATTGGACGCCTCCATTTAAGAGCAGGCAGAGAGTAGGCCACCTCTCCAAGGATTATAAAACTGACTAGCAAACTTATTTCTGTCCAAGCAGGAAGCATGTATTAGATTATGAAGGCAGAATATGCGGACAGTGGGCTTCAGTTGTTTGGATCGATCGCTATGTGACAGTGAAAGATAGCGGGGCGGAGGTGAGAAAAGAGTTGGGGAGAGTGAGAGAATGAGAGAGGAAGCGAGGGAGAGATGGAGAAGGAGAGTTACGTTTTAGAGTTTCTACAGTGTGGGACTGAAGAAGTGGGTCGTTCGGCACTAGCAAAATTCCACTACACTTTACACACTTTACACACCCCTGCGCATCATGAATATCTGTTGACTGGAGAGTTAGGCAGAAACAGTGCTTACATAACCAGTGTTTAACCAGCAAAAATACTTGTGTTCAACCTTCTGTTCAAACACTGCTCATCTTTGCAAGCACTGTACAGTAAACAAAAAAAAACTACAAAAAAACTATGATGACTACAAGAACGAAATCCGTTACGGAAGCCAGGCCCAGAGTGGGAGCTCGCAGGCGAGCACCTGGTGGCCGGGTCTTTTCCCATGGGACCCGGCCAGGCCCAGCCCGAAAAGGCAACGTGGGACACCCTTCCCGCAGGCCCACAACCCGCAGGAAGGACCGTAAGGGGCCGGTGCTGTGTGATTTGGGCGGTGGTCAGGGGCAGGCGCCCGGACGACCAGAGCCGCGCACACAGTCTCTAGCGCTGGGGACATGGGGAAGGAGCCTGAGCTTGTGCGGGAGGTCGAGCGTTACCGGCTAGATATAGTCGGCCTCTCCTTGAGAGAGGCTGGACTCTTCATTTCTCTGGCGTTCCCCGCGGGGAGAGGCGGTGGGCTGGTGTGGGTTTGCTTATAGCTCCACAGCTCAGTTGCCACGTGTTGGGGTTTACACCGGTGAACGAGAGGGTCGCGTCCCTGCGCCTAAAAGCCGGGGACAGGTCTCTCACTGTTGTGGCGGCCTACGGGCCGAACAGCAGTGCAGAGTACCCGGCCTTCTTGGAGTCTCTGGGAGGCGTATTGAACAGTGCGCCGTACTGGGGGACTTCAACGCCCACGTGGGAAATGACAGTGACACCTGGAGAAGGGTGATTGGGAAGAATGGCCCCCCTGATCGGAACCCGAGTGGTGTTCTGTTATTAGACTGTGCTAGTCACGGTTTGTCCTTAACTAACACCATGTTCAAGCACAAGAGTGTCCATCGGTGCACGTGACACCAGGACACTCTAGGCCGGAGGTCGATGATCGACTTTGTTGTCGTGTCTTCTGACCTGCGGCCGTGTGTCTTGGACACTCGGGTGAAGAGAGGGGCGGAGCTGTCAACCGATCACCACCTGGTTGTGAGTCAGATCCGCTGGCGGGGGGGGGGGGGGAGTTAGACAGACTTGGCAGACCCAAACGTATCGTGAGGGTCTGCTGGGAACGCCTGGCGGACCCCTCTGTCACACCTCCGGGAGAGCTTCTCACAGATCCAGGGTGAGGCTGGGGACATTGAGTCTGAATGGACCATGTTCTCGACCTCCATTGTCAATACGGCAGTCCGGAGTTGGGTCGCAAGGTCTCTGGTGCTGGTCGCGGCGGCAATCCCAGAACCCGGTGGTGGACACCGGAAGTAAGGGATGCCGTCAAACTGAAGAAAGAGTCCTATCGAGCCGTTCTGGCTTGTGGGACTCCCGAAAACAATTGACCGGTACCGGCAGGCCAAGCGTGCCGCGGCTCGGGTAGTCACAGAGGCAAAAACTCGGGTCTGGGAGGAGTTCGGGGAGGCCATGGAGAAGGACTATCGGTCGGCCCCAAGGAAATTCTGGCAAACCGTTCGGCGCCTCAGGAGGGGGAAGCAGTACTTCACCAACACTGTTTACGGTGCGGGTGGGGAGCTGTTGACCCCAACTGGGGATGTTGTCGGACGGTGGAAGGAATACTTTGAGGATCTCCTCAATCCTGCCGTCACGCCTTCCGAGGAGGAAGCAGAGACTGGGGACACCGGGGCGTACCCGCCTATCACCCGGGCTGAAGTCACTGAGGTAGTCGATGGGCTCCTTGGTGGTAAGGCTCCGGGGGTGGACGAGATCCGTCCCTAAAGTCTCTGGATGTTGTGGGACTGTCCTGGTTGACACGCCTCTGCAGCATCGCGTGGCGGTCTGGAACAGTGCCTATGGATTGGCAGACCGCGGTGGTGGTTCCCCTATTTAAGAAGGGGGACCGGAGGATGTGTTCCAATTACAGAGGAATCACACTCCTCAGCCTCCCCGGTAAGGTCTACGCCAGGGTACTGGAGAGGAGAATCCGTCCGATAGTCGAACCTCGGATTCAGGAGGAGCAGTGTGGTTTTCGTCCTGGCCGCGGAACACTGGACCAGCTCTACACCCTCTACCAGGTGCTCGAGGGTTCATGGGAGTTTGCCCACCAGTCTACATGTGTTTTGTGGATCTGGAGAAGGCATTCGACTGTGTCCCTCGTGGTGTCCTGTGGGGGGTACTTCGGGAGTACGGGGTCCGGGGCCCTTTGTTAGGGGCCGTCCGTTCCCTGTACAACCAAAGTAGGAGCTGTGTTCGCATTGCCAGCAATAAGTCAGACCTGTTCCGGGTGCATGCTGGACTCCGCCAGGGTTGCCTTTTGTCACCGGTTCTGTTCATTGTTTATATGGACAGAATTTCTAGGTGCGCCCAGGGGGCGGAGGGTTTCCGGTTCGGGGAGCACGGGATCTCATCTCTGCTGTTTGCGGATGATCGTGTCCTGTTTGCTTCCTCGAGCCGGGGCGTCCAGCATGCTCTGGAGCGGTTTGATGCCGAGTGTGAAGCGGCTGGGATGAGGATCAGCACCTCCAAATCCCAGGCCATGGTACTCGATCGTAAAAAGGTGGCTTGCCTCCTCTGGGTGGGTGGGGAGCCTTTGCCTCAAGTGGAGGAGTTCAAGTATCTCGGGGTCTTGTTCACGAGTGATGGAAGGACGGAACGTGAGATTGACAGGCGGATCGGTGCAGCGTCTGCAGTGATGCAGTCTCTGTACCGGACTGTCGTGGTGAAGAAGGAGCTGAGCCGCAAGGCAAAGCTCTCGATTTACCGGTCAATCTACATTCCTACTCTCACCTATGGTCATGAGCTTTGGGTCATGACCGAAAGGACAAGATCACGGATACAAGCGGTCGAAATGAGTTTCCTCCGCAGGGTGGCCGGGCGCTCCCTTAGAGATAGGGTGAGGAGCTCGGTCACACGGGAGGAGCTCGAAGTAGAACCGCTACTCTCCACGTCAAGAGGAGCCAGTTGAGGTGGCTCGGGCATCTGTTTCGGATGCCTCCTGGACGCCTCCCTCGGGAGGTGTTCCAGGCATGTCCCACCGGGAGGCGGGCCGGGGAAGACCTAGGACATGCTGGAGGGACTATGTCTCTCGGTGGCCTGGGAACGCCTCGGGATCCCCCCGGAGGAGCTGGAGGAGGTGTGTACGGTGAGGGAAGTCTGGGCTTCCCTGCTCAGACTGCTGCCCCCGCGACCCGGCCCCGGATAAGCGGAAGATAATGGATGGATAGATGGGTACAGTAAACACATCTTGTCAACAAATAAACAACATATAAACAAGAAGACAAGTAGTGAATATGGATCATAGAGTTTGGGACTGGGTTAGGGTAATCTAATGCATCAAAACCTGATGCCAGTAGGCTAGGGTTCTGCTTAGGGTTCTGGTCCAGTGTTGTAATTTTTCAATCGTAGTACTGAAAACATAAAAAACCTTCTGCTTCAAACAGTGACTTGAACAGGTGTTCCCAAGAGGCAATGTATGACTCCAAAACTGAAACCTTGAAGACCATTATTATGATTTCATTCTGCTCCTGTTCTACTATTCTATAGTGAAATGCAATGTTCTGCTTCTTTTATTACTCTGAAGTGGATTTTCTTTAGAAATCAAACTTGAATCATCCTCAGAGCGCAGGCATTCATCGTATGAGTTCCCTCTGATCCTGTGACCCTGGATATCTGCCAGTGTGTGCCCAGTAATTGTCCCAGCTAGTGAGACACCTTCATGTCAGAGTGAGCGTGTGTGTGTGTGTGTGTTGACTGCTTTCCAGCCATTCATCTTACCTCCTCACGGTGACATTATGTGCACCAGTAACAATCAGATTCAATTTATTTGCATTATCTTGCCTTCCCTTCTATATGAATCTGCAACACTGTATATATTCCTCTGCTCTTCATGAGACAGACTCAGCACACATCAACATGTCATTGTCATGTCACTGTCTGCACATGTCAAATGTACTATGTACAGTATGTACATAAAGTCAACATTTTTGAGCAGGCACAGGGTTTCTGACAGGCAGGAGATGTATGGAAAGAAGACGCTATTGAACCCACTCCTGTCATGTAGAGAGACGCTGTATATTCCCACATGTTGACATACTTATTTGATATGCAAGGAATCAAGCAGGAATCGCTAAGACCAGGACTCTTGGAGAGAGGATGTTGTCCTTGTCAGACAAGCAACCAGGGAAGAAGAACGACTCACTGGTTCAATGCCTACAGTATCAAACTTGAAATAGAATATATACAACATTCATTCATTTTCTTCCGCTTATTCCCGTTAGGGGTCACGGGTGACTGGAGCCTATGCCAGTTACTTCCGGGCCGTAGGCAGGGTACACCCTGGACTGGGGCCAGCTCGTCGCAGGGTTATCACACAGACATTGACAGACAACATAGAGACAACCATTCACTCACACAGTCATACACTAGGAACAATTAATTCCACAATGTCCAATTAACCTACCACATGCATGTCTTTGGACAGTGGGAGGAAGCCGGAGTGCCCGGAGAAAACCCACGGTAACACAGGGAGGAGATGCAGACTCCACCCAGAGAGATCATGGTCGGGCCCGAGATTTGCACTCAGAGCACTAACCGCTCTGCCACCGTGCACCCTATATACAACATTATAATCTTAATGTTTTACCCATGGAAAAAGGGTTGAAAGGTTCTTTAAAACACTTCTCACTGCACCATAAATCACAGTTTTGCACAGGCGAATTTGCCATTCTATCTTTAGAGGAAAGATATTTCATAGTTTCTCTTTATTTTCTTGTGTCCCACATTGTTGAAAACCATGTCAATAATTCCGCTTTTACAAAGGCTAAGCACCTCAACACTTTCCAGTTAATTTGTGGCTGAAGATTAGCACGAACCTTTGGGACCTGAATCTGAAATACATATATAGATTATTTCTCAGACAGACAATTCTTAATTACAGGCATTTACATGCGTTAGTGTCTATATTGACAACGATTTATTCTAACTGGCTGTGAAGTTTCTAAACGGAAATAAATAGATAATTCATCTTATTGTAGAAGCAGTTTGCTGACAGGTTAGGGGTCTGTGAGAGAAAGAGTGATGGAGAAGAGAGAGAAGACAGATAAAGAGAGAAAAGAAAGAGATAGAGGAGTGACAGCTGGCGACAGAGAGAAGAAAATAAGACATCATTTAATTGCTGTCATGATTAACTCCACTAGTCTCAGCATCCCAATGGTCTGTCAGCACAGGGACCTTGACTAATGACATCACAGTGTCCAGCTATGCTTAGCAGTCTTTACATATTGCACAGTAGTACAAAAGCATGTTAAATTTGCTCATCTCTGAGATGAATAATTTAGATAATGTAAACCTTTTCTTCTATGGTCTTATTTAACTCATGACATCTGGTCATTTCTATACAACAATCAATCAATATAAACATCAGCCACATTCTCCTAAGACAACCCAGTCACTGAGAAAACATCACAGCTTCAGAACCTGAAGTCCCAAAGTTCCAATATCTCTCACGTTGCATTTCTCTACAGCAGGAAGTCTTAAAATTACATGAACTCACTCTTCTCAGCCTTGGATAAAAAAAATAAAAATAAAGGTCTCCCCAGCAAAAGGTCTCTACAGCTGTTTCAACAGCACCTTATTGTATGTTTCCAACTGACCCTTTCAAGAACCTCCCTTTTAGGTCATAAATATCTAAAGCGACCCACAGTTCATGTCTCCAGATGAATTTTAGATAGAATCACCCTGTTGACCCGACTATTTCTGCCAACAGTAAGCTACAATTACACCACTATTAAAACACATTCATCACAACACATATCCTGCAGTTCTATTACACCTGCATTTGACCTCTGCCCACTGTAGGTGGAGCATGATTATCTGAGATTACAGTAAAAGAGTTGTGGTGAGAAAGGAACAGTGTAGTCAACGACCCGCATCTAGCCAGCATCTGAATCTGAACCGCTCTTTACATAATAAAACCCTCTCTCTCTCTCTCTCTCGCTCTGTTTCAACTTCTTCTCATTCTTGCTGCCTGCATGGAAGATTTTTCCATTACCTTGGTATGGATTTTATCTCAATGCAGTTTGCTTCCCTGAAACACTCAGGAGAAAAAGAGGCATCGCAGGAAACCAACTCAATAGTAAACAACAGTCAGTAGCCATATTGAATTTATTCATGGGTGCATTTACCCAAAGAGAAAAACAGTCCAAGGAGGAAATAAGCCTTCCAGATGAAACTATTCATCGTTGCACATAACCCATAATTTACAGGATGACATGAAGTTAACCAACACCCTGGTTCTATTAAGCTTGTATTAAATACCTTACTCACTGTAACAATATATTTAGAAAGTGTTGTGGTTCTTCAACACTGATTCCTTTGTCTGTGTGTGTGCGTGTGTTTGTTCAAAAGGTGATGGAGGTGATAGAGGGTTTGGTTGCCTTGTTTGGAATGGCCCCCCTCAGTGATGGCCCCCCTCAGTGACAGTCCCCCTTTGTGTGTGAAGATTAAAGGCTTCCCCTGACTCCTAAGGACACTTTCTGCACTCTACCTAGTTCAATTTCTTGTGTTTGGTGTCTTTCACTTGAATAGGATGTCTGTTTAAACTAAAGTAAAAAAAGATAAAGAGATGAATAGAGAAAACATGAAATGTAGTAGGTGCGATGAATTCTCTCTGTGTTACTTTGAGGAGACTGTTTCACAGAGGGAGAGTGTTTTCTTTACCTGGGCACCTGGCTGGAGGAGGATTCAGGGCAAACTGGGTTTGTGCAAATCAGCAGTTTGGACTGGAGAGGGGATGAGATGGAATTAAATCTGAATTGCAAAAGTGTAAAAAAGGCTGCCAGTTCCCTGACAATTCCTATGCCATCTGTGCTGTACCACCTCTCTCTCTCTCTCTCCATCTCTCTATCTGTCTTTCATCATCCACTCTCTCCTCTCTTTCTTCTTCCCTCTCTTTTTCATCTCTGCCTGCCTGGTTTCTGTTCTGTGCAGTGCTGTGGCTGGTCTCTGCAGCAGCTTCACTGCTCTCTTCCCACGATGTGTGTTTCGGGTCTGGCCCCAGACACTTACGTAAAGGCCTGTGGGGAAGATCTATGCTGGAGCTCTGCCGCAGTCCTGGTGCCTACAGTAACAGAGTAGACGATTTGAGTCTCAGGAGTACTCTGCACAGAAAGTCAGAGGCCTCTGTTGTGTGATTGTGCGAGTATGTGTGTGTGAGCATGTGTTTGCATGTGTGCGTATGTTGGGGGGGAGTTTGTGCACAACATCTGAATATTGAGAGTAAAATGAGGAATAGACAAAGAGTGGGTTTTTTAATGGGACCTAAAATGGCATAATAGTAATGTGAATGAACGTGCATGATTGCTATTGCTGAGCACAGTTTTTTTGAACTTATTTTGGTTATTAAGGTCTGGACTGACTAGAGATTGTGTAAAACATTTAAGAATTGTAGTTTAATTTCGGTGTGTATGTGTGTATTCTCTTGTTCTGTCTGTCTCACTCTCTCTCTCTCTCTCTCTCTCTGTCTCTCTCTCTCTGACACACACACACTTATTCTGTCACACACACAAGCACAGACTTTATATCTCTTTTTCCACTCACTCTGGTCTCTCCTGCGGGTTCCATGGCTAAAGTGTCCTGCATCCTCTCCCAGACACTCCCTCTGGAAGGGTGTGGAACCACTCCTGAAACAAGAGCAGGCCTTGGAGATCAGGCCAGGGATAGACTGATGATGTCTGGAGACAAGAGATCATGTTGCTGGAAAAAACACTTGTGATGATCTCTCCTCTGTTACTTTCTCCAAACCCAACCTCCATCAGTCACTTAAGTGCCGCAAGGAAAGATAGTTTGGTGAAGGAGAAGGAGAGAGAGAGAGAAACAGACCTTTCATATGTGCCATTTGTACATCGCTTTAGAAGAAAGTGATGTATATAAGTCTGCCAGCAGAATAACTGAATGAATTTTAAAAAATCGACAAATATGGGGTGAGAATGGTAAGGACTGAGAGGAAGAGAGAGAGACAGAAAGTGAAACAAAGAAAGAGAGACAAAAAGCACAAATAAGAGAGAAAGGAAGAGCGAAAAAAAGAAATCCTACTACACCCATCCTAAACCTCTACTGCCCACTTCCTTTTTTCCCCAGCATGCCTGTGGTGATGGTAATATATGTGCACTATTCACCTCCCCACTTACATGAGCTGATATGGAGATCACCCAGCGGTCGGTTTGCAAACCTACTCTGAGTTTAGGGTGCCTAATTCCCCCTCAGGGGAGAGTGAGACCATCTCTCTTGCTGACAGAATGTTCCAGGGAGATGAAGAACGAGAAAAATGAAAGAGCGAAAGAGACAGAGAGAGATAAAGAGCAGTTTGGGGCAGGGGTGACTTATTTCACAGTATTTCAAGGAATCTCATGAATGCATTTTTTGAGTTGAGTAGGCATTCACCAGGCCTGGAGAGAAAGCCTCCAGTCACCTGTGAATGGCAGAGCCAGCCCTGGCTGCTCTGCTTCCTGTCTATTGTCTGATCCGTTCAGGCCGAAGCAGCGTTAGCAGAGCCCAGCCAACCACCTCAACGCTGCCTCACCCTGGGAGAGGTCGACTGGAGGTCAGGCTCACGTCACATAAAGGCCATGCTTCCGTATGCCGGTGACAGCTGGAATCTTCGTTCCAAGTTCCTCAGTCTCTGCTCCTGCCCATACTCAGCTCCCTCTGCCCACCGTGATGCCCTGTCCCCAGGGCATTGACACAGCAGCAGGGTGCCTCCCCCTACCCTGCACCCACCCCCTGCTTGCCTGTCTTTGTCTGCATACACACACGACAAACAGAAGGGGTGTTGAAAAAAGGATAGAACAGCAGTGATAAGAACATAATATTCTCTTGATGAGGCACCACCTGTATAGCATTACACTCCATTGCCTCACGGAACAATGTTTCAAAACTCAATCAAAATTGAGTTTGAAGGTTTATTTCTCGCTCTCTGCCATCCACAGGGGACTGGAGGCTTTCTCTCCAGGCCTGGTGAATGCCTACTCAACTCTATAAATGCATTCATGAAATTCCTTGAAATACTGCAAAATAAGTCACCCCTGCCCCAAACTGCTCTTTCTCTCTCTCCGTCTCTTTCTCTCTTTCATTTTTCTCGTTCTTCATCTCCCTGGAACATTCTGTCAGCAAGAGAGATGCTCTCTCTCTCCCCTGAGGGGGAATGGGCACCCTAAACTCAGAGTAGGTTTGCAAACCGACCGCTGGGTGATCTCCATATCAGCTCATGTAAGCGGATTGATGCGAGATCCCAGAATCAGGCAGGAGGGAAAAGCTGAAATGTGTTTCCCATTTCAGTTGCTCATTGTGAGCAAAGGCGTACAGATTATTATATATGGTACATGACAGAAATAATCTTTCAAACTGCTTGTTCATATATTGCATTCGGTTTAAACTCTATAAAGGGAACTGAGATTTCATGTATTTAAAGGAAATTGCTGTGGAACATGAGCATATTAAATCACATAACCTGCTCACTTGTTTGTCTAAAAACTGTATGTATTTAAATTGACAAAAATCAGTATGAACAGCTTTCTAGTTCCTGTGCAGAAGTGACAGAGGACTATTGCACTAAACCATGAGCCAGCATCAATAAACCTTGTTCCATTACTGCCATCCTGATAAAACAAAACAGATGATTACAGACAGGTACTTATGGGGAACTGAATTGCCCATCAGACGGATGTATGATACTAAGACAACACATCTTCTGACTGGACACGTAATTAGGGCTGTAAGAGTTTCTGTTATTGAATTTGAGATGTACCCCTTATCCCATGAAGTTATGTTAAGGTCCCATCAACCATGACCAGAAGAATCAGACATTTTAGGGGCCCATTCTCTTATGTTACTAGAGAGAAAATCCATATTCTGAACAACGAGGAAAACAGATTACCTGCCTTTGATCTCCACATTCAATCAAACAAATTACAGAGATCGATTCAATGTAAGGTCAGGATGGAGGTAGATGGAGGTACAAGCACAAGTCAATCAACTGAGTACCCCAGCACCCAACTATACTGACATACACACGCATACACACACACACACACACACATACACACTCACTCACCCATACTCGTGCCCAGACAGTGAGTCCATTAAAGAATCCATCAGGTCACCATGCTGGTTTCGCTGTATCCCTGGCTGTGTACAAGGCAGGCCAGGGCTGGTGCCCACTCATTAAGACATCTCATCAGTTCAGCCAGTGTCCATCTGAGCATGTGTGTGTGTGCGCGTGCATGTGTGTGTGTGTGTGAGTTGGGGTGGGTGTGTAAACAAGACCTTACATCAAGCCTACTGGGAGGAATGAGAAAAAATCTCCAGATATGTTCTGTTTTTATTTTATTTTTGCGGCACTGTGCCAAGAATAATTTAATCCCCGAACATGCAGAGACTCACCAAGACATATACTCTTCAATAATAGGTTTCTTCTTGGGCCTGAGCTAAATTTATGGCATAAGAAAGAACCTCTGAACAAATCATAAGGAAGGACATCCGTCCAATCCTATGCTGCTCTATGTTCTCTACCTCTTAATAGCAAGGACTACTTCGTACAGCTTATTTTACAGTTAGATAAGAATCATAAGTTCTTCTCCATTGAGATACTACTGTTCCACGAGTTCAAATGTAATTTTATCTACTTGTTATTGGTTCGGATTCATCCAGTCATTAAGCTTGCTGAGCAGAAGCATATAATACTCTTCAAACCCACACACAACCTGTTCCCAGTACCCAGCATACAACAAGATGAGTGGACAAGCTCCAAGGTTGATGTTTCACAAACCGTGTCTCATTTTAACTTGTCTCAAAGCACTTCTAGTCTTAGTTTTAGACGCTGGATACGCCCTCACGCGGGTGCAGATGGGTTTATCAAATGGATAGACTGACTAAATCTGCTGGGGTAGTTGCCATCGCTCGCAAAATAACATGCACATAGTTCATTCAAAAGTTTGTTGAAGTTAAGCTAGTGTGTCCTTGCCCTCATGACGTACATTGTGTTGGTTGCTTTGGCACTCCTGGGTTTGCAAGATGAATTAATTTCTGCAAGGCTATTCTGAGAGGCTTCAAAGTACCTGCAACATTTTAGTCTCCTGAGAGAGAGAGAGAGAGAGAGAGAGAGAGGTAGACCGAAAGAGAGTCAGAGATGTGTTGATATTTCACCCAAGATCCCATAAGGATGTTTGTAATCTTGTAAAGGTGAGTCTTCAAGAAAATGTTCAACTGCCACGAATACTTTTTAAATGAGATGCATAGAAGGTTTCCAAAGGTGCAAAAGCTGTGTATGCACGGAACACATATTTTACAGACAACCATGCACAATAGGCCTACAGTTTGGGTTGAAATATCACAGTATTAAATAAACATGTGTTTGAGTATATTGTTTCTTACTGTGCTGCCCTTCATTTCCCAAGGGGCAGTACGATTCACAATATATGTTGGATAATCTGCAAAGCAGCACATCGGGCAACATTGAAGAAGTATGGCTGATGCAAATGGACAAGCTGTGTTGTGTTGTATGCTGGCAGCAACAGTATGATACAATGCTTCGCTGTCATAAGGCCCAAAGCATTCTGGAAATAAATCTGCCTTTGGAGAATTAAACCTCTCTCTCTAGCTGCCCAAAATACATCAGTTTTCAATATAGCTCTTACATACACACACATATACACATATGCAAACAGGTGCACAGGCCAGCGCACAAACATCCACGAAGAGAAAGATAAAAAGGATATACACACACACACGGACAAATAGTCCAGGGGCGTTGGAGGTCTCAACTGACAGATAACAGTGTGGTTGCACAGGGAGACCCCTAGAAAGCTTCTGACAAGGAAGGTGTTCAGGAGACACGGCTCTGCTTGGGGCCGTCAGAGGAAAAGAAAACTGGACATGAAATTATTCAAACCCATCCAAACCCCTTGGCCATGTCAGGGAGGAATCTAAAATACCTTGACCTTTGACTGAGACAGCAGAAATACATCACTTCAGCAAGTTCCCATCTCCTCTTCCTCTGGCCTCACTGAATCCTGGCCACAGACAAGGGAGACCAGGGCCCAACTCTGTTGAAAAGACCAATATTGACAGACAGAAAAATATGATAGAGCGTTGATTGGCAGGCTTGATGAATAGCCATTATATTTCACGTAGCGTGAAAATACAAATCAATGCGAAAGAATAATTCTACCTCAGTAAACGACAGAAAGTGTTTTCTATTATTGTCTATCTCCTTTGAGTACAAAATGTCAAGGATTTTTTTTCTTTTCTTCAAACATTAAAACTAAATAATCACTCAAATTACAATGCCAATGGTAAAAAAGAGAAAAGTAATGAGGCCAAGTGACATCAAGCGACAACAGAAAGAAGAAACAAAAAATGTATTCTGTGGAATCTCTCTGATCACTCGGGGTGTTTTCTGTGTTCAGGGTTATCCCACCATTGGTGCATGGTGTCATATCAAGCTCCACTAACTCAATCTCTTCTCAGGCCAGAGGAGAAAGAACACTTCTAAAGGCTGTTTATACAGAATCCATGCGGTGCCATCTGACTTCCTGTCAGAGTGAAACACTAGACAACAATTATAGTTAGACCTAGGGATTCTGTGGACTATAACGGTTTATTGTCCATGAAAGCATGGAGTAGCCCAGCTAACATAAAAAGCTAATTATGCGATTTAATATTTACAAAGTGTGTTTACACATAGCTCCCTAAGCAGTCATCCAAGCAGTGTGAGACTGTGGGCTGAGGCATGCCTGGTGCTCAGTGAATGACCAAGCCAATTAAGATGGAACTGGGGCTCCTGATCTAATGAAACTAATTGGGAGCAATGTTCCTGAAGGACCATGAGGGGGGCTGTGGTCTGGGTTGTTCTCAGTCCCATTAGACTGACTTTGCTGTCAATTAGTGCATGTGGCTTTTGTTGACACATGAGCCATAATTTGTGGATAATCTGTCACCTTTGTCACTATGAAACTTCTCTGATTTAGACTGCCACTGACAAAACCCTAACTTTGGTCCAAGTGGCTTGAAATGATATAAAAGCACTGTACGGTACTGCCATCTTCTGGACATATGTATAAAAGCAAACCCACAATGCTGACCCATGTTCAAGTTCAGACACTGTCAAAGATCATTTCCAAACAAAAATTTATTTGCCTCAATTTTACATTTTAAAATATTTCACAGTGCTCCTATTTCAAATAAGATTGCCTAATTTAAAATGTTCAGTCTGAGGGATTAAATTAACCTTTCATTTAGGTTAATCATGGATGACAATTGTTTGCCAAAAGTATTACACAAGATACATAGTTCACACAATCCTAATTTGTATTCTGCAAGACATTTTTAGGGCCAAATTCACTGCAGAGGTTTGGACGGCAGCGCCTCCAGTCCAGATCAGTGTCCGCCTGACGCCATCGTAGCAAAGCTCTGGACCTCTGACCCGGAGGACTTTCTTCCGCCTTCCTGGCCCAGTGTTCTCCACCATCAGCAGCCTCTGCTCCAGGGCCAGCAGCCTGATCTCCACGTCCTTAAGCCCCTCCACCAGGGCCTGCTTCATGGCCAAGCCATGTTTCAGCTGCTCTGACAGGAAAGCAGCCACACCGAGCATCTCGTGACTCTTCTGAAAGCAAAGCTGAGGTATTATAAATCATTTTCCGTGTTGGCTGTCCTGGGTGCAGTGGTTGATACATCCATTATAGTGTGTGGATGAAACCTTTTGATGAAATGCAGGGTTTAGTTTAGTTTAATAATGCTATCAGGGTTTAGATCAAGACAAATTATACTGCTAATAAGGTGTGAGAACTCTGGGAAATGTGGATTAAACACTTACCGGACAAAATGTGAACCTGCCTCCTTTTGTATGCCTTGAAGAAATGGCAGACAACAAAGCCAGCCAAAACAGCAAAAGAATATGGGAACGGCTTATCTGTCAAACAGAAATACATATTTCTCCAATGATCAGGTTCATATAACATGAATTTCTCTGTGATGAAGTTGTGCCCTGCAGTCACCCATGCAAGAAGCCTGGAGAAATTGGTTTCTGGGGGTGGGGGGGCTGCAAAAGGGCCAAATGCAAAAAGCCATCTTTCCAAGTGAGACTAAATCTGAACTGATCAAAGCAGTAGCACAAATTTAGAGAAACTTCTTTTCTCAGGGGATCTGATTCTGATGACTGAATATGACTGTTCAAGAGTTCAATGAACAGTACTGTACTTTCACCTCAAATCGGAGACATTAGGAACATCTGAATGACAGAACAATGCAATGGTACAAAGTGACATCACAAAGCTTTACTCCACAAATTGATTAATTTAATACAAAATAAAAATGGAGGATGGCTTAGCCAAAGTAAACGATATCTGAATGTAGGAAACAAAATAAATACTAAAATATGTTGAAGGTGAGTTTAAAAGTTTATCACAGTCCTGAGAATGGGAGGGTTATCCATATACCCAATTACTTTTTAGAAAAAATCCTAAACAAATCCATGTAACTTTCCAAATACACATAAAGAGAACAGTATTATGTACAGTATGGCTTATTTGACCTGTCAGATTGTGAAGGCATTTGAGTGTACAACAGACAGCCTGAGCATATTTACATATCACAATGAAATATTAAAGTAGCAACTAGTAGTGTGTTACTACAAACAAAGAACCTTACTTCATTTTAAAAGCCATTAAAAATTGAATATCACACATTCCAATTTCATGGAAAAATGTCAACATTTCTATTACTAAATGTTAAAATATTCTCTTATACAAGTAATAAAAAATGTCACTCATATAATTAAGACACCTTTTTACCCCCTGACAGATGTTACTTAATGCTCTAATGGGAATCAATAGGGATCTGACATTCTCAACAGCTAATTTGAAGACGAACCGCTCAAGTCAGTTAAGAGCTTTCATCTTCGTGGCGCCGGTAAACCCTTCCGTAATGGTGACCTTCCAAGCGTTACCCACAATCCCAGTCCAGTCTAGTCTTCCTCTGGGAACTTGAATTTAGCATAAACGATGAGCATCACTATGGACATGAAGACACAGAGTGAGCCAACCACCAGGTAGGCGATACCCAGGAACTGGTTCTTGCCGCCCATCCAGGACACGTTACTGATGACCACCTTCTTCCTGCCGTCGAAGGGAAGAACTGGGTAATCTGAGAAGGGGGAAGGTTAAGGACCAGACTGGGTGTGCACTGGACTAGCGAAGGACAATTTGCCTAATTACACTTCAGATTATTAGTTTCCATTCATGGCTTTTAACCTAATTTAAGGCATACACAAAAACTGGCCAAACCGAGAGTTACATCCATTGTTCAACATGCAACATTTGCATGACTAATTTTCCCGTCTGCAAAGTATTTGCCTCGGCTGTAGTGTGACATTCCACACCCAAGAACTCTCAAGTCATAGTGGTATTGTTTTTCTTCTACCTGGCCACACCCTCTGGTAAAAGCTGGCTGAACCAGTTGGGTCAGGATGTGGGCGTAAACAACCCAGGATCTAAACCTGAGGGTTTGTTGGAACCAGACACACGGCAGCTGACACTGGCAGTAGAACATTGTCTAGGCCAGGGATAATCAACTGCTGCTTATAACACTCTATACATTAGGACAGGCCACTCTATACATTAGGAGAGGCCACTCTATACATTAGGAGAGGGTGTGTGGGACAAGGATGATGTCTCAGGAGACTGAGTGAGACTAACAAATGCCCATTGTATGGAGTGGCTTTTGAAAGGCTTCTACACTGAAGTGAATGGTCACTGAATTGCAGGGTAATATTTGAGTAATCTCTTATCTTGTAACCTCTCAGCTCTTCAAACATTTAAACAATTGAAAGGATTTTTGTCCTTCCCCTCCAATCTTTCCACTGGCTCTCCTGTCAATAGGAAGGATACTGTAGATGATGTTTAGGGAGTAGTTCCCAGCAGGCAGGCCTTGGGCATAATCCCCCTCAGTGATTCGGCGATACAGCTTCCGGAAATCTGGCAGGGCCGCCCTCCTCATCCAAACCAGGAAGTCCTGGTTGATGAAGCCATTGTTGGAGGCATCTGAGGTGTCCAGCTCATAGGCTGGTTTGGACCAATAGGGGGGCTTAACCGTATCTGCATAAAAGAAGCAGAGAAATATCAGATAGCTAATGAGAATATAAATATGTCAGGTAACAGAGAGGTGTTCAACTTCAAAGGTCACCAGTAGGAAGAGGATACATTGTTTGTAATGGATATGAAACACACGTACTATTGAAGGCGTTCTTCAGAGGAGTAACAGTTGGGTTTCTGTACTTGATGTTGTAGTCAGTCCACCAAGCGATCCCTTTACCATCAAAGGGGACCAGTTTTTTGGTTCCGTTGACTATCTGGTAGAGCGTGAAGCTATCTTCAGCATCACAAAATGAAATAAGTCGAACATTAAGCACCTTAAAACTGCGTATTGAACAACTGGTATAATGTTTTGCTGACATGACATCATTTTGGTACCATTGAACATGCTGTTCGCTACAGAGCCACAGGGAACAATTGGCATGTTCATAGAATCACGTTCATAAGGAGAGCAGTCATCACTAGGAGTCTGCAACACAAAAAATATATATTAATATTTATGTCCATTTTAGACTTACTACATGTATTATACTTATTTAAATGAATCCTACGACAACGTTGCTTTCAAAAAAAGTCTGACCCACAACAGCTCACCTTAAAGTAGTCGAGATCACCTGACAGCTGGTAGAAGTCTTTAGATGCTCCATATTTGCGGTAGTTCTGGAAGTAGTTGGACAGTCCATAATAGAAGAACACGGGACCCTGAAAAACAAGGCACACCAGGTATGTAAGATGAAAACATCTGTTTTACACCCACACTCAGGCCTTCAATCCAGGTAGGCAAAGCACAGAAACCATGCCTCTGTGTGTGTCTGTATAAAACACTACCTCAACCAGTTTGTTGACAGTGAAGTCCAGAGTGCACATGCAGTTCTTTAGTTTGGTATCTGTGCACTTGTAGCATGGTGAGGTTGTCTCCACCCCTGTGTAATCCATCTGACAGAACAAGGACAACAGGAAGAGGTGCCATTAAATATTGATCAGTTGGCATCTTATACGCCTGTACGTCTCACACCTCCAACACGTTGCCTGTCACATACTGATACCCCCCCCATCAATGCTCTGGTGACACGGAGCAGCTGTAAACCAAACCCACATTTCCCCTCAGTTACAGTCTCACTAAAGCCTTCTGTACCTCAAGCAATTGGATGTTTTGCGACGTGACAAAGAGAGTGACACCAATGCCAATGAAGGCCAGGCCGATGAGGAGAAACCCTGGGATAATGATGCCAGCGGAGAGCATGGGCTGCCATGCCGGCAGACGCTGCTGGGTAAAGGCTGTGTTGTCTGGCCTGTTGGCCGTCTCTTCCTCCTCCTGTTTCGTCATGGCTTTCTTCTTTTCAAATCCGTGAAAAACAACATGGGGGGGGTTGAGTGAATAGGTTCAAAGTAAGACAGAGCCCGACCTGCACCATGTGTCCCTAACCCCCAAGACCCTCCTAAATCTATGGTCAAACAATAAAAGGTTTTAACTGTGTTACCTTTCATGGTAAGAGAGAGAGCGAGAGAGAGAGAGAGAGAGAGAGAGAGAGAGAGAGAGAGGGGGGGGGGGGGGTACAGACTGATATCAACAGAATGTCCCCATGCAGTTAATAGGTCTAACTATTTCAAAGAAAACATAATTCAACCCAAACTTCCCAATAGCAGTTGGCTGTGAAAACATGGATTTCAATCCAATGTATATTAAGGCTCCAGGTTGATTTTGAAATCGTAGACTGCATCGTTCGAAGCAGTGAGATTGAAGGCAAGTTACAGCTGATTCGTGCATGGCATTAGAAACAAATAGACAACGAAGATTTCAAAAAAAAAAAAAAAATAATAATCGGTTAATAGTTTTTAATTTACCTGATTCACACCGCGAAAATGTTCTTCAGATCTCCGATCCCTCAAAGTTTCCTAAACAGATTTGGGGCGCAGCAGCTCACCTACCTTTACCTGCGGCTTCTTCCGTCTCTGCTTTTCCGTCTGTCATGATCGTCCTCAAACGCGTCATCGTTTTGTCAGTCTGTCCGAGTGACTTTAACTTTAAAATAGACATATAGGCTATGTTGTGCGAACATTTTAAATAAGCTTGGGTTATTTAACAAAATAAGATTGGCCTTGCTTAATATAATCAGTAATCTACCATGGGAGTGGCAACAATTCCGATTCTGGTATTTTTTAAGTAGGCTACTATGCCTATATTTAATGCTACTAATATGCTAATCAATAAGAAGAATGGTCACTATCAGAACTGGGATGTGACTAGAATTAGTGGGGTGTCCCTTGATGATAATGGGACAACAGCGACTTCAAACCAACGTATTTTAATGTTACCAGGTCTGCGGTATTTTACTGTACTCCTCCACTAGACAATTAAAGAAATGCATAGACGTTTTTTTCTTTATTTTCTGGGTCATGCTCATGGATCTATAACATTATCTATAATATATTTTAGATTCATGGTCATGCTGTACAGCTTGATCTGTTGCCATTATTAAATTGCAAATGTTCACTAATATTCCAGTTCAGCAGATGATGTGAGGTGCTGCATCTCTTAAAATGTAATTGTTCTTATTTTGTGTGTTTTTATTTATCTATATTCTTGTATGTTGATATTGGTGTTCGTTGTTGATGTGTTCTTTTGCCTCATTTTGTACGGTGTCCTTGAGTGTCTAGAAAAGCTCCATCCAAATAAAATGTATTATTATTATTGTCAAAACGTAGTAATTATTTCCACGTAGCTGGCCTAATTTTGTTGTTGCGGCATGAGAAAACATATAGTAAATACGAGATCATGAGATAAACAACTCAGCATAAAAAAGCGCAGGTTTATCAGTAATGTGGGAACAACTTTCTACTGCACACTGGAGACACGCCTTATTTTATGATTGACATTCAGAACAGCCAATCGGACGGTTCATTTTCCTGGCGTCGTTCTCCTCCTTGTCCAATCAGCGGCCAGATTCAGAGAGGACGCAGCCGAAAGCTGTCTTTGTGTTGACAAGTACGAAGATCTAGAGGTAATATGAGTTGTTATTTTAATGAATTCGCCTATATATTTTTTTTATATGCATACAATTCTGTAGATATACATATAGTTTTTTTGTTACATTTTACTAACGCAATGTTGCAATGTTGGTTTCTAGCTTGCATGCTAACCAGCTAGTTAGCAATAACCGCTAACGAATCCCCTACTGCTGCTGCCTCTGGTTAGCTATATGCTAAGCTAGGTTAACTCTGTCTGGTTACTGGATGCTATGTTGCTATGTTAGCTTTAGTCTAGCTCGGTACATGTTACTGGATGGGGGAGTTGAGTCTCATTGTTAGCTAATTACCAGCTTGCTACGTTTTCCGACACTACTGAGCTAGTTAAAAAGCCACATAACGCGGGACCACAACAAACTATTTAACATAAGAAGATATTGTTTTGGACATGGACACTAATAATATCTATTTATTTTATTAGGGGTTGAACGATTGATTTGGCCGGTTAGCTAAGCTAGCGCAGGGGCTGCCTGGTTCGTCCGACATCTTTCCTTACAAAACCAATTAATGAAGACGACTGCCTTATATCCCCTAGCTATCCCCTATCTGCCGTTGGTTAACTCAGTTATAATAAGGATAGATGAGTCTAGATGTACATTTTAATCGTAGCTAGTTTGTTCATCCAACTAGCCGGATATAAACACACATTTATCTAGACTAGATAGTAATATACTTCTCGTTGTGACGGGCTGACTTTACTCCTCTGCCTTGGTCAACAAGCTTTTGTTCAATCAACCGTATCTCTGATTCTGTCTTTATTTCTTAGTGTTTGAATGGATATAACCAGGTGCTCGGAGAAATGGGTAAAACCAGACAAGGTCAATCTACTGTGGAGCCCCTCATACATTTGACATCATGTGCATCTGCCAGGCTGCTTGAGTGTTTTGTTGTTGTGTGCATCAAAGCCAACCATAACCAGGCACTGGTCACATCCTAATGAAACTGCTGCAGGTGCAACGCTAGAATCCCCTGGCTTTAAAGAGGCAGAATAAACTGAAAATAAATAAATATATATTTATATAACATGGGAATAAAAGCAGAACATAGCATTTACAAAATAATATATATGTACAGTTAGGCCCAGAAATATTTGGACAGTGACACATGTTTTGTTATTTTAGCTGTTTACGAAAACATATTGTACTGTACCATACTTGGATACTTTGGATAAAAGTGTCTGCAAATGTAAAATGTAAAGGATTCACCACAAGGTGCAAACCATTAATCAGCCTCAAAAATAGAAATGCCACCCGTGGTTTAAGGGGATGGTAGTGTGAACTGCAGTATGTTCTTCATCCTTTATTAATTTGAACACTGTTGTTGAAGACTGACACACTGTTCATGGGTAATATCTTTTAAAGAAATGTCTTCAGCACTTAGTTCATATTTTTCATCACCTTTCATGTTTTGAAAAGATCAATGTAAATTGTATTTATTTGAAAGCCATCATTTTAGAAGTATTTTCTCTCCAGAACCTTGTTCTAAACGTTCACATTTCAAGCATCTAAACATTTCCAAAGCAAACCCTCGGGCAGTGAGTGCAGTTGTCTCACATCTGTCTTCCTTCTTCCAGGAGAGGCCTCTGTCTTCTTCTATGATGCTGGCGAGTAAGAAGTCAGACCCCGGCTCCTCTGCTTCCTCCTCCTCTTCCTCTGTGGTGGGGGCTGAGAGAGCCCCAGAGGCCCAGGCCTCCAGCACTCAGACGGGCCCCCCTCCCTCAGCCCCTGGCCCCATGGACGTCAAGAAGAAGGAGCGGGCCTCCCCTAGTGGGGAACAAGGCGGGCCCCCGCTCCCCCACCCTCCCGGTCCAGGGGGGGCGGAACAGGATGCGGCTGAAGTCCGTCGAACCAGCCGCCGGAAGCGAGCGAAAGTAAGTATCCTATATCTTCGTTGCCCCTAATACTTAGATAGGAAAGTTCCTTAAACATATAACAAAGTAGCTTTAAAGTCAAGAGCACAAGGAATCAGTAGGATTTATAAACAAGTTGTCAGTGTTGTGTTCTTATGTGCGTCAGTTCTTAGGTGTCCATTCAGCCCTGGATTTATATCTTACTACCTAAAAACCTGGAACAGGCTTATTGCCTGAAAACTAGGAATACATGTAATTTATCTCACAGTTGCATTATAGTGAATTGTGTAATATGATGATTCTCTTTGAGTTTTCCTCACCAGGTCCTAAGTATCGAAGAGTCTGCGGCCTGTCGTCATCTATGAAGCCCCAGCCCACCCCACTGAAGCTAAGGGAGCTCCTCCATGGATCTCCATCTAGCTGAGCCAGAACGTGGTTTTAATGGCGCTTTTATTGTGCCTCTTATTGCAGGTGGAGTACCGCGAGATGGACGAAAGCCTGGCTAACCTGTCTGAGGACGAATATTACTCGGAGGAGGAGAGGAACGCCAAAGCTGAGAAGGAGCGCAAACAGGTCATCCCTCCTCCCCCTCCTCTGGTGGAGGAGGACAATGACAGTGAGCCTGAGGAGCCCTCAGGTCAGCGTGGGTGACAGGGACATAACCTAACTAGACACACCAGCTGTGTGTCTGAGGAAGTGTATATGAAGGGTCTTAACTCATGCGTACACTAAAGGTTGTGTGTGTGTTCAGGTGTTGAGGGGGCCGCCTTTCAGAGCCGACTCCCCCACGACCGCATGACCTCCCAGGAGGCCGCCTGCTTCCCTGACATCATCAGTGGCCCCCAGCAGACTCAGAAAGTGTTCCTGTACATCCGCAACCGCACGGTGAGGATGCACACACACACACACACTCGCATGATCATCCTGTCACACGCGAGAGACACACACTGCTTCGGTTCAAACCTGTGGTTCTCTTTACTGTGTTCCAGCTCCAGCTCTGGCTTGACAACCCCAAGATCCAGCTGACGTTCGAGGCTACGCTACAGCAACTTGAAGCCCCCTACAACAGTGAGTTCCAACATTCACACCATTCAGTGAAGACGACGCACGACAGCGGCCTGATTCCTTACGCTGTCGTGTTATTTCAGATACATTTTGTAACCTAACTCCGTTGTCAGGGGACTTGTAAACAGAAGTCCATTCCTCAGATGTCCAGAACTATAGATATGTTCTGTGTGCCCCTCTTAGGTGATACAGTACTGGTCCACAGGATACACAGCTACCTGGAGAGACACGGCCTCATCAACTTTGGCATCTATAAGAGAGTCAAGCCTTTGCCAAGTGAGTTTAAACAATCAGTACATTTGGATGTCAAGTTGGTACATTACCAATACAAGTCATCCTTCCAAATTGATGCCTGTTTTACAGCTGGAATATTAGTGTGATTTTATATTCTCCCCCCGCCCCTGTCCTTTCTGCAGCCAAGAAGACAGGGAAGGTGATTATCATTGGAGGAGGTGTGTCGGGTCTGGCTGCAGCTAGGCAGCTGCAGAGCTTTGGGATGGACGTCACAGTGCTGGAGGCCAGGGTGAGGGGGACGAGGCTCCATGGAATACAACACAACTTTATTAACCCATCAAATAATGGAAGCTGCTTACTTAAGTCTAGTAAAGCATTGGATGTTATACAGCATTATGCCTGGCTAGGAATTTAATACAAATGAGTGGAAAGTAACCCAGCATGCCATGCGTGTTTAGTGACAGCATGTTTCACTCTGACAGGATCGTGTTGGAGGGAGGGTGGCGACATTCCGAAAGGGCAACTATGTGGCGGACTTAGGGGCCATGGTTGTAACTGGACTGGGTAAGACACACACACTCAGACCCAGTGTTCTTCTTTTGACCAGCAGGGGGAAGTGTTAGCCACCATAAATCCAGTTTTAATAAAAAATCCACCCTGCGAATCAGCTCTCTGACACCTCAAATATGGTACATTGCTGTCAGCCTGTGTGTTGTGTTTTCTCACACTGTGGTGTGTGTTTTCAGGAGGAAATCCCATGGCTGTGGTCAGTAAGCAGGTTAACATGGAACTGGCTAAGATCAAACAGAAGTGCCCATTGTATGAAGCCAACGGTCAAGCTGTAAGTACAGGCTCCTTAGACACTGCTACAAGATCACCATCAACACTGATATGTAGGCTTCTTAGACACTGCTACAAGATCACCATCAACACTGATATGTAGGCTCCTTATACACTGCTACAAGATCACCATCAACACTGATATGTAGGCTTCTTAGACACCGCTACAAGATCACCATCAACACTGATATGTAGGCTTCTTAGACGCTGCTACAAGATCACCATCAACACTGATATGTGGGCTCCTTAGACACTGCTACAAGATCACCATCAACACTGATATGCAGGCTCCTTTGACACTGCTACAAGATCACCATCAACACTGATATGTAGGCTCCTTTGACACTGCTACAAGATCTGTGGATCAGTGGCCTGTGGTGGAGAACATCCAAAGTGTAGCTCTGTGAAGGAGCCCCCATCTGAATGACCTTCTAAAGCATGGTGTATCTAAGCATCAGCGGATCTGATGAGGAACATGAACCAGCTTCTTGTCATGATTAGTTGCACCAGCAAGGTGTTTGTCTGCATCACAGGTGACTCTGCTAATCGTCTACTAACCAGAATTATGTAAGCAACCAGCCACACAGGAGACATCAGACCCAGCCATCTTCATAATTCCAGAAGGAAATATTCATGCGAATTATAACGATAATGTGTTCATTTTACATATTTGATTGATTTAGCAGATCATTTTATGCAAAGTGGCACACAGATGGGGACACAAATCTGCAACATTTGTCTACCTAATTACCACACAACACACCCTGATGTATATAAACAAATACCCTCTTGAATACTAATAGCACAGTCCCTCCAAATAATACTTGCACAATCTGAATGAGTCCTGCCTTTGTTCTGAGTGAACCAGCCCCTGTGTGTAGTTGACATCTCCAGCTGGAGATGTAGAGATACCCTGCAGCAGATGTGATGTGGCTCTGGGCCTGTTCACGCCTGTCCGCCCCCTCACTCTTGCTGGATCTTCCTGCTCCGCACAAAATGGAGGGTGGGTTCAGTTAGCCGCTTAGCCTAGCGTGTCATCGATAGCGGCCACGTTCCGCCTCCCCTCCTCCTCGTCTCCCCAGCTCAGGCCGAAGCTGCTTCTTAATACCATTACAGCTGGGATAAACACAGAGAGGATGTTTGGGGTCGCTCTCCGGCCTTCAGGGCTGGTCGACAACAGCAGAGTCACACACACACGTGCAACTGGTTTCTCCCCACAGGAAAAAGCAAATTGAATCATGCCTATTGTTGTTTGCATTGTGTAAACCCACATGTCTCTTGAGTTTGGTTCTGTTTACGTGCTTGCCTAATGGACTCTCCTCCTCTTTCTCTCTTTCTCTGCATCCCTTCTGCTACTTCTAAAGGGTGAAAGATGCACAAGTGTATGTATTGGTTTATTTACATCATACTTGACACGTTTCTCATTATCAATTGCACACCATGTGACACTATATTATGCATATGAGGTACTTTTTTCCGTTAAATGTATAGAAAATTACCGACAACCAACCAAAGACATGCTCTACTCTGTAGGGCTCTGCTATATCTTGTTGTCTAGTGTGTTAGCTTGGCTCAGCTTAGCATGGCTCAGCATTGACTGTGTGAAGTGCAGTAGAGCATGAACAGAGCATGGCGCTAGGTGAAGACAACCATAGGTTGTCACTTGTTTTCCCATCTCACCGCGTTGCCCGGACTGTCCAGGTGCCCAAGGAGAAGGATGAGATGGTGGAGCAGGAGTTCAACCGGCTCCTGGAGGCTACCTCCTATCTCAGCCACCAGCTGGACTTCAACTTTCTCAACAACAAGCCTGTATCCCTAGGCCAGGCCCTGGAGGTGGTCATACAGTAAGTTTGATGAGGAACACCGAATGTCCCTGTACTTGCCGTTAGCTGCTCTGGATAAGAGAGTCGGCGAAATAAATAAGCCTCGGTCATTGTTATCTGATGCCTAATCTAACCCCCTGGTGCGCAGGCTGCAGGAGAAACACGTGAAGGATGAGCAGATAGAGCACTGGAAGAAGATAGTGAAGACCCAGGAGGACCTGAAAGAGCTGCTGAACAAGGTGACCATGACCTTTGACCTTCAGACACCCAGCCTGGACATTCTGGAGGCCCGGCCATGACCGACCACCATCCTCTTGACCTCTCTGGGTTTCTCTGTCTGCGTCTCTCCCTCCCTGTCTCTGTCAGATGGTGACCACTAAGGAGAGAGTGAAGGAGCTTCATCAGCAGTATAAGGAGGCCAGCGAGGTCAAGCCCCCCCGCGACATCACCGCCGAGTTCCTGGTCAAGAGCAAGCACCGCGACCTGACCGCCCTCTGCAAGGTGACCGCAACTCGATCGCTCTCAGACCTCAGGGATTCACGCCAGTCATTCCCCTCCCTCACGGCTCGTGAAACACCTCGATACAGAGCGGTAGGAATGTGAATAAGAGAAAGGCTGGAGGGAACGAGGTTGATAATGTTCTCAGTGAAGCGCTTTGTAACGACCAGGAGGAAAACGGAACGAGAGCCCTCATCACCTTGTGTTTGGTTTGCCCATAAAAACGTATTCAAGCTGCGAGCAGTTACAACCGCACATTATACGGATGTACTGGCATTTACTCGCTTGGTTTTTTCCAAAACTTGGTTCTCCTGGATATGGGATTCTCTCCTGAGACCCAGGGAGATGGTGGACTCAACCATGGTTGAATTCATGGTTGACGTGTTAGCCAGGGCAATAAAGAGCCCAAACTAGCGTGTGATTCATTTTAAAGTGTGTTTTGAATCGCACCAGGTCTAAACCCAGTTTAGGTGATTATTGAGGTGTTTCTCTCTGACAACGTCCTCTAGAGATTCAGTACTAATAAAGAACAGCTGGGAATTTGACTGTCGAAAATAGGCAATATTAAATAGTCAGTGGAGCAGACGACGGCTTCGAAGGATTGGTGTGTGTGTGAGTGTGTGCGTGCGCATGCATGCATGTTTTTAACTGAGACACACACTCACTGTACTGTCTGTAGTGAAGGCAGACAGGCAGCTTAAGCACAGCTGGTGTCTGTGGTTGGTGACCAAAACAAGATGCTCAAGCCCTGCCTGGGAGCTGTGTGTCTGGTGTGTGTGTGTGTCAGATCAGGGAAGTCATGGCCTAGGGCTGTGGCTTTCCAGTCAGGTTTAGCGTGTGTGTGTGGATCTGAGGATCTGTCAGAGCTAGCTGCAGGGCTAGGTGGGGGCCCACAGTGGGACAGTGAGGGGTGAGTCAGCCCTCCTGCTGACCCAGGGTTCCATGCTGTTCGTCCCCCTGCAGGAGTACGATGAGCTGGTGGAGATGCAGGTGAAGCTGGAGGAGAAGCTGCAGGAGCTGGAGGCCAACCCCCCCAGGTAACGTCCACTTCACAAGCCCCTCCTCCCCATCCTCCCTCAGACCCACCACAATGGGACTTCATCTCTCTCTCCCTCCCCAGCGACGTGTACCTGTCGTCCAGGGACAGGCAGATCCTGGACTGGCACTTTGCCAACCTGGAGTTTGCCAATGCCACGCCTCTGTCCACCCTGTCACTCAAACACTGGGACCAGGTAGGCCCCACCCACATCGTGACCCACATACCAACATCTTTAAACAGGTCTCATCATTTCTGTAGTGTGTTACATGTACCTGACAATGTATTGCCAAGGTGCTATGTAAAGAGTGCACCAAGTGTGAAGAAGTTCCCATCAAGCTGACATTGTTTCAGTCAACAGTTGAACTACCACCTTTCTAATGCTATGTCAACTCTACCTGAAGAGGCAGAGCAAACAGAGGGCAGCAGCTTATCTAGGTCATTGTACACCAGCAGACTCCAGGCAGCAGCCTCCACATCTCTGGCCCCAGGCAGCACAGCACCATTAAATACACGTCAAACTAGCAGCCAAAAACCCCCACACAGCATCTGAAACTGTGGCTCTGTGTACTGAGGTTGCTCTCCGCCCCCGTCTTTCTCCAGGACGATGACTTTGAGTTCACCGGCAGCCACCTGACGGTGAGGAACGGCTACTCGTGCGTGCCTGTGGCCCTGGCCGAGGGGCTGGACATCAAGCTGAATACGGCGGTGCGACAGGTTCGCTACACGGCCTCCGGTAGGATCACGCTCCTCCCTGCACCAGGGGCATGCTGGGATCTGCAGTCGCTGAAATACTGGGCATATCAAATTAACATATACAGTATTTGTATTTCATATCAGATAGACAAATATTTCAGATATGAAAATGAAGTATATCTTTTATATGATATACAAATAAGCATAAACTATAGGGTAGTCAGGTGGCTGAGAGGTAAAGGAAACATTCTAGTAATCAGAATGTTGCCGGTTCGTCCCTGTTCTTGCTGTAAGTCACTCTGGATAAGAGCATCTGCTAAATGACTAAATGAAAATGTAATAAACATGTTATACATGTATTTATTTTTTGTCTTGGAATGTAATGATTCAGTTCGGCATATCTTTCTTCCCCCCCTCTCTCCGTCCTCTCCCAGGATGTGAGGTGATAGCAGTGAACACGCGCTCCACCACCCAGACGTTCATCTACAAGTGTGATGCCGTGCTGTGCACCCTCCCCCTGGGGGTGATGAAGCAACAGCCCCCTGCCGTGCAGTTCGTACCCCCCCTCCCCGAATGGAAGACCGCTGCCATCCAGAGGATGGGCTTCGGCAACCTCAACAAGGTACGCAGGACGCTCTCTCTCTCCTGCTCTCAGGGTCTGTCTTTCTCTCTCTCTCTCTCTTGCTGTCGCTCGCTCTCTAACACCGCCCCCACTCTCTCTTAGGTTCTCTCATTCCCTCTCACGTCCACCCCCTCAATCTCTCTCTTACAGTCTCTCTGTCTCCCACTCGTTCCCCCCCCCCCCCTTGCTCGGTGAGTGTTCTCTGGAGAGATAAGGATGTGATTGGATGCTGCATCGAGGACACCCTGGGTCTGCTTATCGTAGATGTCCAGCATTGTCCTTGTCCTTGAACTGGGAGCCTGACCTTCACAGCACTCCACTCTAGGAGTGGATGCCCTTTCCAACACACACACACACAGACTCCCATCATTAGATGCAAACACGGCAAGAGCCATAAACCAGTCCACAGAACAAGGTTACCTCTTCCTGAAATAGCCTGGAGGATGGTAGCTCCACTCTCTGTTTTACATCATCTGTTCATGGAGGGAGGGAAAGAGTGGAGAGGGAGCTGGAGAGCCTCTTCCATGTGGTTTAGTGATTTGGCAATGTGTTAGTCATCAAATTAGAGCCATCTCTACCTCATCCTACCTCTATTTCTATTATCTCTCTCTCTCTCTCCCCCATAACCTCTCCTTTTCTCTCCCCCTCTCTTTGACCCCCACCCTCTCTTCCTGGCTGAGTGTCATTCACTGCAGTGTGTGTTATCTCTTAGTTCTGCTGCAGCTGACAGAATGCTGCATTATTATGCAATGTGACCTGTGTGTTTCATGTTCTAACCAGCAGAGGGCCCTCTGCCTCAGGACCTTAACCACACAGTATAACACAACCTGACTCCTGGCTCTTTCCAGCTCACCTTAATGCCAGTGCTTTCAGTGTGCTCTCCATAGCTAACATGGTACAAAAACAGGATTTGAAAGTCATCTAATCCGTTTGAAGTCTAGAGGCAGGTAAAGGGCCAGAGCTTGATGTTCTCCTGTCTGACCATCCTGCTGCTGTATGTTTCTCCTGCCTGTAGGTGGTGCTGTGTTTCGACCGCGTCTTCTGGGACCCCAGCGTGAACTTGTTTGGCCACGTGGGCAGCACTACGGCCAGCCGGGGAGAGCTCTTCCTCTTCTGGAACCTCTACAAAGGTCAGGCTCATCCCTGCACTCGTCCACATGATCTGGTTAAACCCTCAAGATGGACCTTAGACACAAACGGGCCACATATTTTACTTGTGTGCTTTTTGTCCTTTCCCAGCACCCATCCTGCTGGCTCTGATGGCGGGGGAGGCGGCAGGCATCATGGAGAACATCAGCGATGACGTCATCGTGGGGCGTTGCCTTGCCATTCTTAAGGGCATCTTCGGAAGCAGCGCGGTACCTCAGGTATACATGCGAGTATGCTGACACTGTGTGTGTGTACGCATGTGTGCATCGTATAGTCTTGTGTGCGAACATGTGACAAACATGTGTGCCTCCTCTTTCCCTTTGCATGCGTGTGTACCCACAGTGTAGAGTCCCAAACCACCACTCACATAAATCATTCAGCTGCATTTCCTCCACAATGAAACAGCACGTATCTCGGTCCGCTCTGGAAATCTATAACCGCTTGGAAACAGCAACTGGAAACTCAACAACTTGTGTGTGTGTGTGTGTGTGTGCTTGTCGCCATGGCAGCCTAAGGAGACGGTGGTGACTCGTTGGCGTGCCGACCCATTTGCGAGGGGCTCTTACTCGTACGTGGCTGCCGGTTCTTCCGGTAACGACTATGACCTCATGGCCCAGCCCATCACCCCCGGCCCCACCATCCCAGGGGCCTCTCAGGTGAGCGCTCACCCCACCTATCCTCCTGGTCACTGTCCTCCCACACACTGCACTGATAACATGGTGGTTTATGATAGTTTACTGTTAGTTGACCTGTAGCTTCACAGTAGTTTACTGGTAGTTCAATATAACTTCCACTTCTTCATAGTAGTTGTGACACAGAGACACTGTCTTCTTCCTAGTCAGTAGTGGGGTCCAGGCCTCTAGCCAGCCCTGCTTCATACAGACCCTAGCCTCAAGTAACCCCAACGCCCCAACATTCTGGACCAATCAGAAGGAAACTGTAGAATTACAGTTTCTGCTGGCTTGTCCTATACTTTAACCACCAGAGCATGTCAACCAATCCAGGCCAAGCCACAGTATCTGACCATACCAGCCTTAGAAGAAGACCTGAGCAGCCAATCTCTGCCCAGATGTTTTCACTTGTTTTGATGTTGACATGTTGTCTGATTGATGGTAACGCTCATATTTCTGAGTGGGATGATGATTTTCTGGGTTATTTTTGCCTTTTCCCCTCCCTCAGCCTGTTCCTCGTCTGTTCTTTGCTGGAGAACATACCATTAGGAACTACCCGGCGACAGTTCACGGGGCTCTGCTCAGCGGGCTCAGGGAGGCCGGCCGCATCGCAGACCAGTTCCTGGGAGCCATGTACACCCTGCCCCGACAAGCCACACCTGCTGCCAACCCCCAGGCTCAGCCTTCCCCCAGTGTCTAACCGCCCGCCCCCCCTACCATCCCCCCGTGAATCAAACACACACGAACTGACTCAAACAACATACACACACATATTCACACACACAGGCACATACGTTCCCCTCTCCCACCCTCAGACTATTCAAGTGATGTTAGTGACTCTAATTTCTGCAAAGACTCTTTAAGATGTAAGAATGTGCCTGTCGAGTTTTTGAAGTTAAATGTAATTTTTTTTCCATCGCCAATGCCAGCCCAGCCCCAGCAGTGAAACCACTCTGCACATTCCCCCTGAGATCGCAGCGAGCAGCAGTCTGGCAGAGCTCCACCTTCCCTCCCCTCCCCTCTTCTCTGGTCCCCTTCCTATAGCATCATCCACCAGCTCTCACGCTACAGGAAACCCAGTCTGAAGCTTCACACTGCTAGGTGGGCTCACTGTACTTTGTACTCCTGCAGGACCTTAGAAAGTCCACTTCTGTCATCTCCCTTCAGAGTAAGGGTCAGCAGAGTGGGTGTGGTCGGATCCCTGCAGGTCTGAAGTGTAAGGCTGCACCCCTGCAGGTCTGAGGCTGGGCCCCTTATCCTCCCAGCATTAAAGTCATCTAGAGGAGCTTCTTTAGAAGAGCTGCTATTTGGGGCTGATGTACAACAGCCAAGATGAAAATCGTTTGTTCTGTAATCGCAGGTCCTAAAGCTGCTCTCCCTCCCCACAACTCCAACCTTTTTAGAGCTTATTGAAATGTTTTCGTCAAGTAGGTCTCTGTAAAAACATGTAGTCACTGTTGTTATATGAGATCCAGCTTTTTCTCGAGACATAGATCTGTTCGAATACCCTGAAGTATAGCCTTACCTCTTGGATGTGTGAAGTGACGTTGGCCTCTTGGAGATCGTCATTGTGTCATGACGGGTTTCTCTAAAGGATTTGTGTCAGTGGTATTGAAACAGCCCTAGCAGACAGTTCAACATGCTTACGTCACACACAGCACTCCACTGAAACTACTTTTTATTTTTCTATTAATATGAGTGTAGCTGCTGCGATTTGGATTTTGCAAGGGCATTGTATGCATCATCGTGAGGCTAATGTTGCTATTTAGTTGATGTGATGGGAGTTCACAATAGGGTCGAAGCTTAGGAAAAACTAGTCCAAATTAGCTATTTGTATTTAATGCAAAAGATAGATATTATTATGTCAAGGAAAAAAATTTGAATGTTAATTTTTTGTTCTGCAGCTTGTTTGAAGTGTATTGTTATTTTATTGCTGTTATCAATGCATACTTTTTATATTTGGTCAATATTTGGTTATAAAATAATAAAACGGAAAAAAATTATTATTAGATGGACATGACTCTCTTCCTTGTCCAGGTGGGATCTAAGTGTGCATGTTTGGCTGCTGACCCCTGACTGATCCTAGCATGGGGCCACAGCAGGGGTGGCTGACCCAACTACGGAGCACTTGGATAAGGTGCTGCACATCAATAATGGCACTGGGCTTATTAATCGCTTTGTTTAAGCCAGTGCTTCTCAATTATTTTCTGTTACGCCCCACTAGGAAGAAGAAAAGATTTTGCGCCCCTCCACGACTATAAACAGTTACTAATCATTTGTCTATAAAGTTGTATATGTTAAAGAAAACAGATCTACTTACAACAAAGGATAACTTCATTAACATTGTTTTTAGTCTAACAGAAAAGATTTAAAGTGATTTGCGATCAAGTGCACAGGTGATAACATATCACGTCTGAAAGCCATGTCAGCAAGTGTTGCTCAGGTCAATTGCTGAATTATTTAATCTGTGTCAAATCACAGTTTGTTCTCATTAGCAAATCCTCTGTGGCTCAGTGGGTAGATGTTGTAAGGCCAAATTCCCACGCAAACCAATTCATTTAACCTAATCTCATAGCAATACATAGGTTTTCTAGCAGGGTGGCAACCCAGGTTCAGATCCAGCACAAGGCAGTGGTAAATGCGTAACACCCTGTGGGTGCAGTGTCCCCAACTGTCTTCAGATTCAGATTACTTTATTTATCCCAAGGGAAACTCCGTATTAACAGCACACAGTCTCGCAAAAGCACACAAGGGTAAGGGTGAGGTAAAAAATTAGAAAGTGTACACAGGGATAGGGGGGTGGGGGCAATAGCAATAAGTAAAAACGGTAGGTTAGGTGACTCCACACAAGGAGGGGGGTGGGGGTTGATGACCACCCCCAACTGTTCAGTGGAGCAAATGACCTTTTACAATATATTTATGCAAATGTAATAAGGTTAAGGTAACTACTCTCTTCTAAAATGTTGTCTAATCATTATGCTGTCTAAAACCCTAGCTGCTCATCTCCCTCTGTTACATAACCCCACAATGCCCAATAGTAAATTTCCCTGACCCTGACCTTTTCTCCGGGTGTTTTTCAAGTGCCTTTTCCAAGCCCTGGTTTAAAATGTGTAACCTAAACACTGAGAGTTGAACCTTCAACCTTGCAGTTAAAAGGCAGCATCTCACCTCACTGAGCTAACTCCATGCTAACACCGAATGGTTCTCCGGGCGTTCTTCAAGAGCGTGTTCTAACAAGTGCTTTAAAATATCACATGTGAATAGCTGGGATTCAAACCTTGTATTTAAGAGGCAACATCTCACCTCACTGAGCCAACTCCAGGCTAACACTAACTCAGTGCTTCTCAGTTATTTTCTTAAATTGCTATAAGTACAGCTCTGCATAACGTTGTATCTTTATTAACGTTAATGAAAAGACAGAAAAAAAACTTACAACAAAGAATAACTTTATTTACATCCTGAAAGATTTGTCTATAAAATTATAAAACAGGAGGGGTCTAGTGGGACGCAAGTTAGAAACCCTCCTTGCCCTCAAGCTTCAGATCTGTAAGTCATTGTAGATGGTGGATATGTGTTTAGGATTAGGTAATACGCTAGCAGCTTCATTGTGTAATATAATACTTCCATTCAAGACGGTGGACATGGCACCATCCATCACTAACAGTTCATTCCAATCCATTCATCTCAGTCCTATGAGTGTCAGTGTTACAGAAAGATTTAATGACATTCTTTATGCAGATCTCTGTGCCTCCGGCCCTGTCCTACAAGCAGGTGTCTGTGTTACGCAAGGCCTTTGGCTGAAAGTCGGCTGCGTGTCAGAACCGATCTCCTCTCCACCGGCCATGTGACTCACAGAGCTGTTCAGACACCACAGTTGGGTTGGAAATGTATTCAGACAGGCGCTCACTCACTCACACGCACAAATGTCACGTCACGCACTTCTTTCCTCCACAAACTCGCACATTTTTTTGCCACATTATCGCTCTGACAGTGAATCCAATCAGCAATCTGACACACTGTGATTACGCCGCCGACGCTACAGATATCTCGACCCACAGCGTTGGAATAGTGAGACTGCCTGGAAGTCAGCAACACCTCGAGCACGTCCTCCTGCTCCCCTCCTTCCGGCATCACAGACACGCTCCTCCAGACGCTGACAGGAGACCTCTGGTTCTCTCTGGAAGTTATTGCACTGACACGTTCTCAGTTTCCCCCCGAGGAACACGCAAGGAGGAAGAAGAAGATGCGTCATGTGCGGTTCCCTTGGCTTCCTGTGTTCCAGACTTCAAACACATGACTGCCAGCTGTCTTGTATGGACAGATATCAAGCATATGAGAATTCCCCCTTTGGATGTCCCTCCATGTCCCTGCTGTCTTAATCAGTGTAAAATGAAAGGATGAGTACGCCATAATGTTTTGAACAGTTCAAGCGTCATCTTCAGGAAATAAAGCCACGAATTACCGAGGTGAACTCCCATGTCATCCAAACTGCTCCTGTCATCATCTATCTGATTAATTGATTCATTTGTTTGTTTAATTGGAACCCCATTGGCTGATGCCATAGGAGCAAATCTCCTTCTTGGGGTTTGCTCTCAAATGCACTGTGGCAGGAAGTCCTACCTAAAGATGCTGTCTGCTCAAATCCTCCATGTTCTCTAATCAGCAGCTCCCTCCCGGTACTGTGAAGAAAACAGGAACGCTGAGGTCTGTTACCTCTGTGCATAAATTAGCGTTTCTGCATAATGAGTCATTTCCATGGTTGACATCACTCATGTGGATTAGCCACCACCGATCACAGGGTGCTCATGGATAATAGTACCATGATCTGGGGTTCACTGCTAAGCCCTGCTCAGGTCCGAACTATAAGCAGATTCTGATGTGGAACAACAGCTGCTTAACTCCTTCATTTGAATTATATCACAGTGAAGAGAACTACATATAGCAATGAACTGCTATATGCAAGTGTTTTCAAATACTTATTTCCAGGTATTACCAAATACCCGAATGTACTGTGAGATAAAAATTGCTCTGTGAATGTAACTCAGGTCATGCAAAAACAAGTATCTAAACACTGGATCAGATCATGACCCCATATGAACCATTTCATTTGAGAAACACGCGGCTATAGGTGAGCGTGTTTTCCCTCTGGAATCAGAATTATATTGCTTCCAGTTTGACTGAGTCAGTCCTCAGCCCAGTCACCCTACTGGGAGACTTTGCTGTTTAATAGAAAGGTGTGTGCTGACAGAGCGCTCTGCACGAGGCTGTGGTTTCCACTCCCACATGGCGCATTTGCCTAATTCATCTGCTAGTTTGCTTATCTTGCGCACTGTCAGAAGCCTTTTTCTATGTAAGCTTCAATTGTAAGTAGTTCAGAGGGTACCATATGGCTCTTTTCTTTTTTGTTTCACAAGCTTTCTTACTGACTGGCTTTCCTCTGGCAGGGTGTGGTGCTGTTAAAAATATGCTAGCTGTGGTTGCTACTGTAAACTAATCTTCTATTTAAATAGCTCAGCAGAATTCAAGTGCATTCCATTTGTTTCCACAGACACAAACTCCTAAACGCACACAATTCAAGACGCAGACACACAGCTACAAACAGGTTGCTTTTTTTATTTTAATTGGAATACATAGTTGGCTGTACAGCTGGCCAGCCTAGTGAGGTTTACATGCAGAGGGCGGGGAGATTAAACATGCACCATGTATTTACTCTACTAACAGAAGAAGCATCGTCCCACGCAGGATTGCTGTCTATGACACGCAGACGTTGAGAGCAGCTAGGCCCATTTAGCGATAACACTTCTTGATCTGATTCCTAAGATGTTTCTCTCCTGTCTGTTCCCCCATCTAGCGTCAAACATACAGTATCAACTCATTTGCAAACGGTCATGAGATCAAACGTCCGTGTTTCATTGTTTCAGGCGTGACGTCCTGTGTGCGAATTTATTGTTGACAATATCCAGTTTCACATGAATGTTTGCGGTGGTTTTAGCCGCCAAGCGTGTGTGTGTGTGTCAGATTGTGTGTGCACAAGGCCTGAACATCTCTTTCTTTGGCAGCACTTACACACCAGCACACAAGATGAACAAACCCTGAATTTATGAGAGAGGGAAAACAGAGTAGAAGAGAACCTGGAAGACAGACTGATTCCTGAAACACTAATAAAACAGGACGCCACATGGAGAAGGACTTAAGGGTTGACTGTGTGCTACACTGAGCAGCGGTGCTCTGCTCTGATAAAACACACATTGCTCTCATTCTGCATTGACGACGCCACAGGTCCAGCCCCTTCCACCGCGGCTCTGCGTGACCCAGGTTGCTGTCACATCCCACTAAGCAGGACAGACAACACTCGCATTAAAACAACTAAAGAGAAAAAGACAGGAATAAAGTACTCTCCAGGAGTGCATCGATGAGAAAAGATACAGAGCTCGAAAAAAAACCAAAAAAACATCCTCCTTTAAATCAAAGAGGACAAAATACTAAATATATTTCAATGAGGCCCACTTTACAAAATTACAAGATTTAATTAAATAAAATCTATCCGATACAGATTCCAAAATAAGACATATTTTGTTTTACAAAACAAGAAAAAGAAAAATACATAAGCAAAAAAAACAAAAAAACTCTACTTGAATATTTCCCCTTAATTTCAGTAAGAATAGTCTGAAACAGGGTAGCCATCTGTGGAAATGCTAGCCCTGTCACCGACTGTAAACTGTAAACACTGTGGAATGATTTTGGCACAATGTTAAACGGCTGAGAGACACTCATAATCAAGTGCCATTCCCCCAAGAAGTAATCACAAGCTTTAAAAAATTATTCACTAAATTATTTGTACAATAAACTTGAGTTCTCAACTCTTATCCTAACCCAATATGCTGAGTAGTTTATCAAAGAATAAAGGCTCCACGCAACATTTTTACATTTTCACCAATTTAAATTTGGCCGGTGCAAAACCACATATACAGACTTATATACACATCTTTGATGATCGTACATTCATCTCTAATATATATATCGAAGCCGCTGAGCTATATATATATATATATGAGAGAGACAGAGAGGAAAATATGACAGAGAAATGCAGAGTAACAGTTGACGCAGAAGGCTAAGGGAGCTTTACTTGTGTAAGGTCTTAAATTAAGTGCTAGATAAGTGCAGATTAGTGTTGCTGACTTTCATCGACACCATGACCCTCTTGTTTACAATGGAAGCCTTTAAAGACCACAGCCAAGTCACTTCACACAGTAGTTTTCCTTCTGTCCTCAGGTCCCCCTTCCAGCCGAAAGATTTTGGGACTGCATTCTAACCGAAAGAAAAACCAACTATTTGTACAATAACGGATACTTGCCATGGACCACAGACTAACTGTTTGGTTGCCCCGTGTCATGAACATGGTAGCCAATCTCTCTCTCTCTCTCTCTTTCCCTCTCAATTTATCATGTCATTTTTCCCCTAATCTTTCCATAGCAGCATCTATGTTGATTATCCTAGCAGACCGTCCACCATTAACACTTTTTCTCAGGGTATGATCAGACTGGTAATGTCCATAAAGCATTTGGGAGGTTCTCTAAAATCGCCGGCCTTTGAACTTTTGCCTGGGAAATCCTGAAATAGGGTCTGTCTCACGAATGCTTTGAATTTGTTACATTGGACATGAGTAATGGTGATTTCAGAAAATTGTGATTAAGATGTGGCTGGTCAGAAAATTAGAAGTGAATCAGAAACACTAGTCTAGAAACCGTGTTTGCGCAGACTGGAACTATCGATGGCTCCTTCACACTCTAAGCCTCACTTCCTCCTTTCCTTTCCTTCTATTCGTCATCAACCTCCGACAGGTCATCTTTAACCTTTCACTCGGCTACGAGGAGCTGCTGCACCAAGTTTATAAGAGTCTGTGTGAAGGTCAAGCATGAATAAAGGTGTGTATGTGTTGAAACTTCCCACTAAGGTGTATGTGTACCTAAGGGGCCAAGTTAGAAAGATGTGGACGTGCATGACAGAAGATGAAGTTTCAGCCTTGCCCTTTAAAAAGAGCCTTTCTTTGAAGCCCGCCTCCGGGACGACCCTCCCGAACACATAAAACCTACGGTTTCCGACAGCTGCTCTGCTCTCTTCCTGGGACCCCCGACTCCCTTCTGGGGCTGGGGGAGGAGGTGAGAAATACAGGGGTGAGTGTGTGACGTGGAGGTGGGAGAGGCTGGGGAGTCTACAGGGAGGAGGACTGGGTGAAGGGTTAGGGAGGAGATGAGCAGTAGTGAGGCGGTAGTGTGGAGTGTGTGGTGAGGAAGAGGGTTGTTAGGAGATCATAAGGTCACCATCGAAATCCAACCTTGGTGACATACCTCTGATGACTGACAGACTGTTGATAAGCCTCAACCAGCCACAGAGATCTGCAGCCTCATACATTTAATCTAGGGGCCGCTAACCAAACCTCACACAGGAGCCTACATCCAGACCTAAGCTAGGAGCTACCAACCAGACTTCAGTCTGCCCCCACATCACAACAAGAACATCAGAAGGCTATAAACGCACTGCAAATGCAGACACTAAGCATGTGCAGATCCAGAGCCAGTATGCCTGAGCAAGTCAGGGCAAACAAGGGCTGGCCTGGACAGCCAAGACAAGCACCACTCTGGAGCAGGTCTGTTTTAGGTCGGACTGGCTGCTGCCAAACTGTCTGGCTTTCCCTTCTTGTATTTATAAGCCAGAATGCCATGGGAGGGACATGATTAGCTGCAGCCCTGACCTTTGACCTATCAGTTACCTAGGGGCCATACATCAGCACTCGTCCACATCCTGGCAGCCAATAAAACGGCCTCCAGAAAGAGCAATGCATATCACGGCCGTTAAGAATCAAGGCATTCCTGCAGGAGGGTGGTGGTGGTGGTGGTGGGGGGGTCTTAGAGTAGGAGGAACGTACAGAGGGAGGGGAAGGGAAATACTGTACTTTGCTTTTCTCAGAACTACCATACAGGATGAGCTGATGAGGTCAAAATCCACATTTGGAAGGGGCAGACTGTCGTCATCCTGGTAACACCAGAGAGCAGGACCCAGAAAAAACTGGGGTAGCTACAGAGGCAGAGTAGGGTCTCTATGGCGACAGCTGGGCTTGCCTTTCCATCTCAATCTGAGGCCACCGACTAGATATGCTGCCTTGCTTTACTGCAGCACATTCCTCCGACTGTGACAAAGACCAGTAGGTGTCAGAGGGAGGCCAAGATGAGCCAGTGATATGTGTTTGTTCTGAACACATGTTCACAGGTCGTCCGGTAGCTGTGAAAGGACCACATGGCAGCACTAAGCCTTTATGGAGCTGAGCAGAGCCCTGGGACAGACAAATCGAAAGGGCAGAACATTCTGGGCGGTGCAGGCTACATTCTTTTAAGGGGGCCTTTGAAGTTACATTAAAAAAGTGAGCTTTAGGGGGATTTTTTTGTTGTTGTTGGGGATGGTGCTTTTCTGGAAAATCCCTTCGTTTTTAAAGCACATTAAGATTAGTTTACGTGTATAAAACATTCTTTCAAAAAAGATTATCCAATCTGTGATGAACATTCATGAAATTCGGACAAAGAAAAAGACAGAGCTAAAATGGTTAAATCCTTCTCTCTCTCTCTCTCTCTCAAGGCACCAATGCTGTTGACTGAATGTCTAGAGAGCAACAGGGGAGTATGGCACAGTCACACAACCGAAGCTGAATACAGTGAATTCCTCACAAATGGAAAACAATGACTAATTATTGTACCCTCTTTATGTGTGGAGTGCAAGAGAACAATCACCTCCCACTGTGACAGCAAAATGAGGTGGTGATTTTGGGGGTGTTTAGAGAGGGTACTTTTCTAGTCATTGCACATTGTGACTGACTCACTCCCCTCCTACGTTCAGTACATTATGAAATCTGAAGGACTTTCAATATCGTCAGTCTCCACCACCAAACTGCACAGTCACAATGAATAGATGAACATATGTCTTCCACTGCAAAAACACATTAAATAATACATCTGAAGTCTGATGATAAAAGGCTGGTAGATTACATGTAAGGCTGAGTGGAGATACAACTGACCAGAGCATTAAGGTAAAACTACTCACCCCAACCCCTTTGAATACCCCATAATAACTATGTCATTATAGAGCTGGAAACATCTCCATGGCAACACGAGAGGGTGTTTGGCGCAGAGAGGGAAGAGTGCTGTTCTATCGCTAAGCTGAGGGAGTCTAAACTCCAGTCATTGATAACATATATTGTTTATGCAGTAGGATCTTCTGGAAAGGGAGCATAGAAGTTTGGTGCGCTCAAGGCCAGGCCAGGGTCAAGCTAAGGTCAGGCCAATGTCAAGGTCATTGCCACTGAGTTGTTGATAATTTCAAGGTGCCATTCTAAAAGCAACATGGCACCTTCTCCTGAGAGTAGTCAAGAGTTCAAATAGATTTGTCTGTAAGATTATTTTAGCCATGTGTGTTTCAATGGCAACCGTGTGGCCTCTGGGTCTCTGGCCAGTGGATTTTTATCCTTCCCTCCTACTCACACCCAACAAAAACAACTCCAGATTCAACATTTTAAACAAAATACACCTCTATAGAAAACAGGAGATTCAGAAGTTGAAACGATTCGCACGGCGAACCCCAGTGTCACATCCCTGGACTGATAGTGGGCGGGGATCCAAGTTTTGACATTATTCCTATGACAAGACAGACCAGCAGACAGACAGATGCACAGACAGCTGAGAGCTGCAATCATGTCCTCCTGTCCGTCCATACCTGCTGGTATTCCCCAGATCCAGCATTCGATTCCTCCTGCATGTCCACTTGATTCTCACACAGTCCAAAGAGCAAGGGCAGCCATAAAACACTGGTTGGTGCAAAGCACCCTGGGAAAAGTAGTCTTGTGACTGATGATTAGTCCATTGTCATTTTTTTTGTGTTTTTGTTTTTAAATATACATATATAAGTGCGTTCCATCCCATATTTCAGATTGCCATGTGTCCCAACATACTGAACATCTGCTACGGTAGCTATGAGAGGAGGAGTAGGGGAATAGAAAGAATGGAGAAAATGACTGAGAATGTGAGCACAAGGTCAAGACAGCATGACGCTCATATAGGGACTGATAAACTTTATGGACTGAGTGTTGATCCATGTTGTCACTGTAGCATATGGAGGTTTGATGTGGAGCAGGGGATAGAGTGAGTATGCTGGTTAAAAGAGCCCAAGGAGAAGCAGACTCTATAAGCTCTCTGTCTTCCTTCATCTTGAAGCTGAGTACATGCTGGAACACAGGTCTCCCCGCTGGTGTCGTCATTCAGTACATGCATGTCATTGTCGTGTTTGCGAGGGGCTGAATGCAAAGATATTGGACCCGGCAATGGTTTACACGAAACTCATTAATTCGCGCAAACTCATTCTCAGTCACTTTGCTCCCTGTATGTCTGTCCAATGAGGCACATTCACTGAGCAGCTGTTCAGCTCCAGTCAAAGTTTCAAAGCATTACGTTTTTGACTATTGCCATTTCACCCTCCAGTCATGATCTACTCCCTAAAAGCAACCAGCCTCCCGATGCTTCCTACTCCAAGCCTCTCTCTTCCCCCATCTCCCCCAGCCACTGAGACCTCTCCCTTGTCAGATCTAAAGGTTGCATTATGATACATCCTGGATTGGAAGCAGAAGAGGATCTCCAGCCAATAGCCTTCAACCACCAGGCTGCTGGATACAGTTTCTGCTCATCACTGGAGGTTGCAGGTGCAGACTGTTTTGGAGGTTAGGATTTCTATATATGTAGAGGAACCGTTGCGATGCAGTTGTTGGTTTAAAGGGTCATGGAGCACAGAGCAGCTGTTGGTAGCTGGTTGGAGATGCTTCTTTCTTCCTTGTGCAGTTTGGGAAGAGATGGATGAAGATATGTTGGGGATCGAGAACTCTGAAATAGAAAGAGGACACAGAGATCTCACACTTGCAAGGCTGACAGCAGGATGTGTAATTACCACACTTCCTTTAGTTATGGTACAAGGAGCAGGCTAACCCCCCCAGGAGACTGGACATGTGATCCTCACTCTGAAGTAGGCCGTTGAACATGCTAACTCATCAGAGAACAACTGACACTGGGACTATAGAGACAGTAGTCTATCTCTCCTACCTGGACATTTTGGCGCTGGTGGTGGAGAAGACCTTCTCTAGTTGTCTAAGTGACGGTTGCTCCAGGGTTGTGTCCCAGCGCTGGTCCTACCCTCCGCTCGACCGCCCGGACCTCTGCTGGACCACGGCTCTCCTCTAGAGGTGGCCCTCCTGCTGGCTCCATCTGCCCGGGATCCCCTGGGCTCGTAGGCAGGGTCTCCAGGAGGTAACCTGCTCCAGGATGCTGGGCTGGGACTGGGATCCCTTTCTTCAGCAGCCTAGTGGTCCAAAACACACAGAGGAAACGACCCAACACATTCTTAGATACATTTCTTGTTGGAACTGTTGCATAAACTTTATTTCACCAGCTGTGAATAAAGTATGGTTTACATCACCAATCGGTTTAGAAAAAATGTAAATGTGGGAAGTGGTGTGAGCGAATTAGGTTGTTATGTTCTTTGTGGATTTCCCCCAAGTAATCTCAGGAAAAAATCCCAACCAGAAAACCCCAAACACACAGATGGATGAGAAAATAAATTAAAATGGGATTTGTTTGGGGTGGCTTGACGAGTGACTAAATGCCCTGTAACCGTTCCTGTGTTCCTCCACACAACCTCAATGACCTTCCTCTAGGCTCAGTGAGAGATGGTGGTGGAGCTCCTAAACAGACCAACCACACTCCTGTAATTCAGGCTTAAAAATGGACCATAATTAGTGACAAGCAAGCGGGCAGGACCCAAGTCATGGTTCTGACAGTGCAGCAGAGTAGAGCAGAAGAGAGTGTTGGTAATTGGCCTTAATGGAGCTCTGGGCCTCCTGGGGAGGGAGGAGGAAGCAGTCACAGACAGGAAGCCAGTAACGACACAAATGCTGCCAAATGGGCCGGCCCAACACAGCCACTTCCTGTACTAGTCACCCAAGGCAGGAAACTGCCCCAGCACCTCATTCTCCTTCTATGGTAACAGGATGGAAGGCAGCACTGGGAGAAAGCCACTGGACCTGACTGCCATTGTATTTTACTTTAAACCCAGTTACTGAGTAACTGAATCTTTGAACAGACACGAAACAGTCCTTGACCTTTGATGAATCCCTAAAGTACATTTTGTCACAATTAAAAAGGATAGTATTGCTCAAATTGTCTCAGCTATATAAAAAAAGGAATCTTGGCATTTACTGCTAATTGTTACATGTATTTTTCTACAAAAGAAGCTTAACATGGACTGTTAAGTCAAAGTGCAGCTCTCCAGTCGAATCATGTACACAGATCTTCAAGTCACTAGAGTGAGGAAAGATGCTTCCCTAATAATACATCTGAATACGAGAACATATTTCAAAGCAGGAATGTCCGTCAGAATGTTATACATGCCATTAGGTTATCTGATGTGTCACATGAGCAACAGAAAAAAAATCCAATGAGGACTTGGATTTCCATTCCCAAATCTACCATAGGTATGCCTTTGCTCTTCATGACTAGACACTGCTGCTATATTTAGAAAAGTGGTCAGATCTTGAGCTGTGGAGTTCATGGTCAAATGTTCATGGTAAAATGTGCAAATCTTTGCAAAACCAATGTCCTGTCCAGAAGTGGTACATTATCTTTCAATTAAAGTATGTGATTTTGAAGGACATTTTAGTTTACAACTTAAAAAATCTCTTAGCCAACTACAATAGATACTGACGTTTACTTGTAGACAACACACTTGTAATACTATATTGCATGAAATCTTTCCTGGCTGACATTTTCCAAAATCTATAAATTAATGTTACCTTTAGGAATGCAACACGCCAGATTTGCTCTCCAAGCAGACAATGCTCATTACACCCAAGGCAATAGATTCAAACCCCCACGTTAATATTTCTGTTAAAATAGGTTATTTCTGCCATGTCAGCGTTTTAATAATAATAGTACTAAAGCGTACCTTAAAAATTTATTTTGACATTTCCAAATCCGACTCCTGACAACAGATTGGTTTTCCAGATTGTCTTGGGTCATGTCAGGCGAAAACCCAGGCGATCAGCATCAACCTCACATTTCACCTTGCTGCCAGGAGGGTTCAAGCTCCAAAAAGGATGTTTTCCTATCTCAATCAGCCACATCGGCCGGTGGGCCCTAGCCAAGCATAGGTTCAGAGCTCATTCACATAGCTACTGACGTTTGAGAGTGGAGGAAAGGCTACAATATTCCCCTGTTCTGTACTGCCAGGTGACACAACTCAGTGATGGAAGACAGACTGTGGATGTAGCTCGTGTCGCTGCTTCAGCCTGGCTAACCAGGTCAAAGCCCATCTACACTACAGTTAAACCATGTTACGGATTAGCTACAGAGGTAACAAGATCAGTTTGTCCCTGTCTTTAACCTGGTTTACAAAGTCCCACAAACTGGGATTTGTTCAATGATGGCATGCAATCCATTGCCAATCAGCTGTCAAGGGCAAAGAGGTATAACTTTAAAAGGACAGAGAATGCCTGTGAAATAATTTATGAGAAAGACAGACAATCAATAAGCCATCAGGATGTATACATATCTCTAGGGTACATTATGGAATCAAGTGCTCTTTGTTCCTAAATGACTATTGATTAAAAGGTGCTAACTTTTCTTATCTGATTATCACTCGTCACTATACTGGCTGGTCTCTATAACCATCATAATCAGCACAGACCAGTTAAAAGTGTCAAATCAGCATCAATTAATTTCTACCTGATAACTGCAGCCAATTCATATTGATAAGCCAGTAGTCTCCCGGAGACGAAACAGCAGACTGTAGACTAACACAAGCGATGGCTCAAGAGCTTCCATACCTTCTCTGCCCACCCACCTCCACAATTACTAATGACCCCTTTTACTAGATGCTAGCAGTGAGGGAGAGAAAGAGAGAGGCGAGACAGAAAGACTGATTGAAGACAGAAGGTATCACAACAGATAACAGATTAAGCCACCTGTCAGTTTACAGCTGGTATAGTGCTCTGGCACCAATTTGTTGGAAGAAGGGAGCCTGTCTGTCTTTCTATGGGGTCCATCAGCTCTGAGTGATGAGGGAAGGCAGGGTTAGACTTAGGAACTGGCCCAGGTCAGGTCCATGCGATAGAATTGACTCAGGCAATGAACTTGACATCTCGCTCAAATAAAGGACCTCAAATGATACTTCAGGTCATGGAAATGTGAGGAGGAAAGAGGACAAGAGAGGAAAATGGGGAGAAAGAGAGATAGACATTAGGAATGGCCAGGAAAGGGAAGGGTCAACAGGAGAACAAAACAAGGAACAATTAATCCATATGGGGGACTGTACATAGGCTTTGCAAGTAGGAGTTGAGTGTTGGACTGATTTAATTAAGCCTATTGACAGCTAATAAGGGCTGTCATCAATGGGGCATAGAGCAGAAAATGACAGCAATTATAGTTCTAAGGCCAGGTTGTTAGTCCTCATGGTGGTTAGTTAATAGCTGGCCTGCCAGGCTTTTGGAGATGAGGGGCCCACTATAGGCACTGAGGTTCTGGCCTGGCTTTGTTACGTTGAGGCTGGGGCTAGTGCGTGTGTGTGTGTGTGTGTGTGTACATATCAACCAGATGACCTCCTCATGCTGCCATGAACAGCTTTGTTTTCAAACATGGTCCTGACCCCAAGACCCTATGACCTGGGGGTCACTGCACCCTACTTCACCACTTCTTCAGAGGGCCACAAAGCAAAAACAATAACGTTAGCGTAATTGAGTGGGGCCTCATATAAACTATATGTTTGTCTCTATTGAATAAACATGCCTTTGGTGAGGAATCCTGTGAGTAATCCTGTAGTTATGCTGGCCACACATTTTACCACAGCATATAAACCACACAGATGACATTATCAACAACATGCCTGTTATTCTTCATAAATGACTAATGGATCAGGGCTGATTAATGGAGGAAGGTGATGAGGTGAGAGGAGTGGGGGGTTATGGGGGGAGGAAAGGAGGGTTGGTAGCCAGTGACATCCATCTTCTCTCCTGCTTGTGTCTAGTTTATCTACAGAGGACAACACTAGAATGCCAAACAGAGTCCTGTGGTCCAGAACAGTCTGTCAAACAGACACATCGAGATGTTATTGCAGCTACATCACACGTTTGTTAGTGTTAGTATAGCCATTTGACAAACAGACAAGTTGGTTATTACAGTGGGACATTAGTAACCACCACCTCATCTGTCAGACTCGCTGTTTAACCTTTAACACCACAAGATACAAACTCTGGGTGAAACTAAAAGTTTCCTTTTGGCTAAAAGCTTGGATCCAGTGGCAACATGTGGCTCTCAGGTAGGTCTGGAGTTAGGCTACGTCATCATAAAACTGTGGTTCCAAACCACACCCGCTACACCCGTTTTAGTGAAATATCAAACAAAATGTCTGCCACAGGGAATAACATCAACCTCAATATCCTGGACACACAGCTTGTCGGCTTTGCACTGCATTGTGGGGGACCCCGGCAGTTCATAGGCGGGCTACTAGGAGGTGAGTCTTTGAACAACAAGGCCCATCTTCAATTATGACTGGAATAGCCCAGCAGCCTTGCAGTGCCCTTTCAGTAAACTCTGACTGGCTGGTGCACATATAAGCAAGATATTTTTCCTCCCTTGAGGTTTTCGTGACTTTTTTTCCCTGCCATTGAAGTATTTTCTCTTTCTATCCTCTCCTTCGTTTCTTCTACGTTCCACCCTTTTCTCTTTGTGCTAACTTAGACTCTGGCTGGGAAGTCAGACTGGTAGAACTGCTGTGCTAAGCTTGAAGCTGTAGGACTGGAGTCAGGGAAAAGAGCACTCTCTGGAAAAGGGTCCGGCAGCAAAGAGGTGGAGGACTTCGGAAAACATGGGGTTTTCAAAAGGCAAAAACCATTAGCATAATGGGTAGAGTGATAAATACTCTATAGCCAATTGTTTTTATCTAGTAAAGAGAGCTTTTTGAAGGTAAAGTATGTGCAGCCAGAGGCCAGACACAGGGCCACTTGGTGCCAAACAGACTGTGAGATTTAGTTACAGTACAAACACAGAGAAAACATCTCCCCACACACATCCACCCACTGGCTGACTTCTACGGCGGGAAGAGAAAGAATACTTGTCTCGAGCTAACAAATGGCTGGTCCTAATGTCCATGTACCCGATGCAAAGTTTAAAGAGTTAGATAGGCCAATGCAAACATAATCTAATGAAAATAAAAGTGGAGCACCAATACACGGAAATATCATATCATATTAATAGCACCAAATATCTCTAGATGTTTTCTTCCGTGCCAAGAATCAATTACCAGAAACATCAGTAGCTTTTTCTTGTCTTTTTTTTTAAAGACAGGAAAGAGTTGAGTGCACTCTCCTGAACTTCTGTTGATTCTTTCTTGAGGGAGTGTTTTCTTTCCTTATCTTCAAAAGACACGAACATGCCAGACGTAGTAAAAGCAAAATGCTACTCAACTCGCTAGTCGATGACACACTATGATCTTGCTAGTCTTATTAAGCGGATTGAACTATAACAGAACTATAATACTTTATCGATTGAGTACATTGTTTGCAAAGACTAAGAATGTGCCATAATAATTATATCTGCCTGGCAGTGTGTGGTCTTGTCATGCTATAGATGCTATTTAGTGTTGTACAGTACTCACTACAGGTTGAGTCCGTCCCCAGGACTGGGAGCTGACAGGATCATGGGGTACGCTCCTCCCCAGCACGCCCCCATCTGTGGAGGAAGGGGAGCTCTTGCTGCGGCGTGTCACCTCTGTCCCGTCCCGGCCGCTGCTGATCCTGCGCATGTACACTTCTGCTGGCGACGGCTTGGCCCTGCGCTGGGACTCCAGGGCGGTTCCTCCAGAAGCTGAGGTGGTTGTAGTCTCCTCCGTGTCCAAGATGGTGGTAGCACGATACGCCCTCCAAGTGGTTGCTGACTCGACCTCATCCTCCGATCCTCCGTCCGTTCTGACGGTGCCTCCATTGCCGCCGCTGCCACGGTAACCAGGCTCGTCCACGGACGCCGCTCCCCGGTTCCTCCAGGTGCTCCTGACAGTAACGTTCCTCAATTCCGGTAGGTTGTCATCTTGAGAACCATGGATAAGGGCTTGTCCCTGCCCACGCCCATGCCCGTAGGCGTGGGTTCGCCAGCTGGTGACAGTTGTGGTTGTGCTGCTGCTCTCAAACTCGGACTCCATGTCGTTGTTGAAGTCAGAGGTGGTCTCTGGAGACTGCAGGCCGAAGTTGCTCCTTGAGCGCAGGTGGGTCTCCACCACCCGGGCTGCCTCCAGTACCTGCTGGGCATCTGGGTCCTCCCCACCATCCTGGCATGGCCGCATGGTGATATCACTTTTGGGGATTGAGATCTCATAGGGGATGGAGATGCTGCCCCGGTGGTCGCTGGATGGACCAATAAGGATGTTACTGGTTGACGTGTGTCGCTCTTTTGTTGGAGGTTCGCTGGAGACACTGCTGCTGCGGCTACTAGTTCGAGAAGAGCTGGGGTCATTGGGGTAGATGGTAATGCTGCTGGTCATCTTGCTTGCTAAAACAGGTTTAGTGGAGATCTTAGGCTTGCCATTGGTTGTTAAAGGCTCTGCCCCACCACTGGACATCATGACTTCTTTCCTATCGATCTCTACGATGGCAGGCTTGATGACAACCTTGGACCTCAGTGCCTCGCGGGGACTGCAGACCCGCTGAATCTCAATCCCTGAGGGGGTGCGAGCCTCCTGGGGTCCTCCCTCAGCCTGGATAGGCTTATGGAGCTCCTCGTCAATTGAACTCCTGGAGGACGAGCCCTCGGAGTGGGAGTCCTGCTGCAGACATGAGTATCTGGGGTACTTGGGAGTAGTTCTACTGCTTGGTGTAGATACCTCAACCACCGGTTCTGGTTCTGAGGGCCTGGAGCCTGTAGATTCGGTCTCAGAGGCAGAAGAGTGCCCTTCTGACCCATGGTCGCTGGTCTGCAGAGGGGATACGTGCGATCTGTAGGCGGTGAAGGAGCCATTGGCCTTAGAGAGGCTGGTTGCCGGGACACTTTCTTGGGCCTGTGCCAGAGTCTCAGGGTCTGAGGTCGGAGTGTCCTTCTCTGGAGGCGAAGAGTTGCTGGTTTTATTGGAGCTCTCTGGCACTACATCGGAGTTGTTAGACTCACTATCACTACCCACGTACAGTCTTGAAAACTTATCAACTCTTTTTTTACTCTCAAGCTCCCCAGGTTTCTGAGAGGACCTCCACGACCTTTGGTCGTTTGCCGCTGGTGGGTAGCGACTGAGAACTGATGCTTTTTTACTATCAGTGGAGTTTGAACTCACAGAGCTATAGGCAGTTCCTCTGCTTCTCTCCTCTCCTCCTCTTCCAGTTTCCTTCACTCCGTTATCGGAGGCAGCAGAGATGGCGGAGGCAGCGGCAGTCTTGGGGATCCTCCGGCTCTTGTGTAAAGGACTGAGAGCCCTCCTTACAGCTTTGGGTGAGCCATCCTCTGAGTGAGCCAGTTCTTTGCTTCTCATTTTAGGCTCTTTCTTGTGTTGGGGTGACAACTCTCGACTCTTATGCTTTGGAGTGGTGGGTTCTGCAGCTGCTGCACTCCTGTACTTGGGCTTGTCCTGCCTGAACCCTCCCCTCACATTGATCTCCTCATTCTCGGCTTTGCCATTCTCCAGGACCTTGGCAGGGCTACCGGCAGGACTACCGTTTCCATGAATACCACTGCCATCGCCACTGCCATCGAGCTGCATCCGGAGCTGTTCCACCTGCTCGCTAAGGGCCCGGGTTCGGTTCCTCTCCTGCTGGAACTTATCCTGAAGTTCTCCGTTCTTGGACTCTGTATTCTTGAGATCTTCCTCTACCAGCTCAAGCTGCTTCAGCCTGTTCTTGAGCCTCTCCACCTCCTGGGTGAGCTCTTTCATCTTATTGTCCTCCTGGCCTTCAAAGCTGTTCTTTTCGTTCTCAGACTTGTTCCTCAGCCCAACGTCTTCCAGTTTCGTGTAATCCAGGCTTTTCTTGCGGCTCAGTTTGCTGGTCAAGCCAGATGAGATGTCGTCTTCGATGCGAAGCTCCCTCACATCCATACGAGCAGGGTCGGCTGGGCTCATCCTGTTCTTCTGCCTCTCCAGCTTCTCAGTCAGCTTCAGGATCAGCTTCTCATCTTCCCGCTGCTTATCCAGGAGACGCTTGCGTTCGCTCACAAATGCCTGGGTGAAGCTCTTGAGTTTCTCCAGTTCCCCAGCTAAGGCCTGCTCTGCCCTGTCTAGCCTAGCCTCGGAGGTGTCCACCTCCTTCATGCGGGCCTTCAGGGCCTCCAGCTCAGAGAACAATTTCTTGGTCAGGTTCTTCTCCTCGTTCAGGCTCAGGCACAGCTGGCTGCAGTCGGACTTGCTCTTCCCGAAGGCCTCTTCCAGCTTCTCCAACTCGGCCATCCTCCGTTGCAAGTGCTCAATCTCTGTCTTCAACTCCTTGGTCAGGCTCTCCTCTTCCTCAAGCTTTTCCCTCACTGTGCGGCACAGATCCTCCGCCTTGCACACCTCCTCATCCTTCCCCTCAATCTTGAGGAGGCGCTTGCGCAGAGCCTCAACGTCGCCCAGCAGGGCGGAGTTGCTGCCTTCGGCTTGAATAATCTTGTCCTGCAGGTCCAGGAGCTCATCTTCAGACTTCTGCAGCTTGTTGGTTGCCTCCTCCAGCTCGTCTAGACGCCGGCCCAGACTCTGCAGCTTGTGCCGCAGATGGCGGTTAGTGGTGTCTTTGTATTCAGACATGGTTTGTTGTCGATGCTATACGCTTCCGTTTTCGGTCATACAGGATATTATTTGATGACGTTTTGGATGGTCCACATTTGTGTGGTGGTTGTCTGTCTCCTGTGGTGAGATTCAAGTCTCCGGTGAGGGTTTTTGACGGCTCCCTATATCCTCTCTCTTTCCTTCAGGTCAGATGCTCCTTTAATCGGTAGACATTCCCTCAGGCTGCAGAGCAACACGACTCATCTGTAAAGACAGAGGAAAATAATGAATGCAGTGATCCCTTCTGGTAAACTATACAGTATCAGGCAGAAAAAATACAATCTTGACTGAAAAAGAAGGCAGCTTTGCTTGAGATCGATTGCAGACTGAAGCAGACTTGCACACTCAGCAACATATATCCACAGTTGTGTCTGATTACAGCAACACAAAGCCCAGTGTGGAGCTGGCATGCACTCAGTGCAGCACAGGAATGCTGGAGGAACGATAGATAAATCACACAAACTACCTCATGTACGCACATTTGTCCGAGAGAAAGGGTGATATGGCTTCATAAGCCTTAGCGCATAGCCTGAAACTATATATAGAGACTGACACTATACATAGCTGTATTTAACCTTGCCTTCACCTATGACTACTATAATATAGCCACTGGAGACATAGCGACATGACATGCTAGAGACAGGGTTGGTTAAAAACAGACACAGTTTCCCCTTCTGCCCCTCCCCCATGCTTCCCCAATGTCCCCAGCATTGATTTCTGCCTGGCCAGCATTTCTGCTGACAAAAGCACATCTCCGACACAAAGTTAATCTAACACAAAGACATGCGCACGCTCAGGTATTTCGCCATGGTAACACACGTATCAACATATCTGGTCTGCTGGCTGTTCATTAATAAAGCATTGAGGATGCGACACATGCCACTGCTTTCTTGGTCACCCTCAGTGAGTGCGGGTTATGTTTCATACCAAGCCCTTTTTAAAAACCCTTCTACGATTGGGGAGAAAACACACATCTTATTTGCAGTTTTTCCACGAGTAGGTGAGACGTCTGAAGCTATAGGACAGAAAGGGGAGTAAGAGAGCTAATCCTCCCCCCCTCTCCCCCCGGAAGCCTTACTACAGGGGGCCTTGCCTGTCACATGGCCCCTATAAATAAAAACAAATCGACACTTTCCTCTTCTGCATGATTTAGGTACTTCTCTGTGCTCTCCCACCATCTTTAAACCCCCCTCCCCTATGAAAATGGGGTGATGAACATGATCATCATGTGATGTCTCCTCCATGTTGACTACATCTGCACACAGGTTGATTTATCAACCCGGGCACACACACACACACAAACAAAACAGCCTATGGTCTTCTTGGCTTGACTGCCCTTAGTTCTTCTTTGCAGTTCCTCAAACGATATAATACATTTTCGTAATCAGATAAATGCTCCATACCCAACAAGGAATAAAATAACAAGAAGAGATTGTGAGAAAAGCCTTGGCCTTTTTACCAGTAAAACAATCCAGTCTTCAAAGAACATTTGGAAGTAATGTTTTACATCTTGAGATAATTAATGTGCATGAGCTACTATGACATATAATGCTTTCTTTGCAATCTCACTGACCACATCCAGGCCCAGGGAATGTTTGCATATTGCGGTTTAATATACAGTAAAATGTCAAACTATTTTAGCATGGCTTTGTATGAGTTGAGATCTTTTCATGTTGGTATGACACTCTAAACTGCTCCACCCACAATTCATTAAAAGGCTTGTTTGACATGAATCAAGGGTGCCATAAGACTAAATATGGGAAAGATTATAAAAAGAAAATAAATCAAATAATTTCTCCAAAGTTTTTCAATTACTCTCCCATTTGATGTGGTTTGGTGGTTTCGTAATCTGAAATTGGGATTTGTAGTTTTCAAATCCAAAAGAAAGAAAGAATTCATTCAGAGCTTGAGGTGGCTTTCTCAGAGAACAGCTTGTCCAGTAAGGTGCCAAAACACCTTACTAAATAAAGCAAAGCAGTTATCTGCTGTAACTTCACCCAGCTGTTGCCTGCTAGTAGAACTCACTGCCAGGCTGGATTTTCCTCTCAATGTCTTTCACAATCGAGATGGCGTGATATGCACACTTCCAAAATGCTTTCCTGCAGGTGTCACGTTCAAAGAAAGGACAAGATCAAAAAGACACTTAGCGAGACGTCGGTTCCTCCAAAAGTCAACCATTTCCAAATGGACTCAGTTTGTCTGCGGCTAACCGATCTCTTTCATGAAGGCAGACGAACGTGATATACTTAGGGGTCCAGGCCCTGGGTAGATATAACACCAGTCTCGTCCAAGTTTATCTGGGATAAAGACAGGACTGGAATATTATATTCATCATGGTTCTACCCCCAACCAAGTCCTAGCTTAGGCTCCAATTATGGTCCAGAATTAGCTCTGGGTTGTAGCTGGTGCATATCCCAGTGCTCTAGCCTTAATCCTGGCTACTTCTTGGTCGTGCTCTGGCAGCATTTGCCTCCAGGCTGTGCCAAGTCTTTACCCCCTTTCTGACAAACACAGACAGACTTGCCAGACTCGAACCTTTAATGCCAAGTGGTGCGTGCAAAATGTCTGTGGCATGGGGCATCAGCTCTGCCAAGCCAATCAACATACCTGCCCTTATCGCGGTACTCAATGGGCCTCATTAGATGCTGACAGCCCAGCAGCAGAACGGAGGGATGGAAAGACAAAGCTTCATACTTGGGTGCCTGTGAAGAACTGAGCGGAAAATTACCTGTAGCCTCCCTTCTCATCGGCAGCACTGCCCCAGTGCCAAAAGCTCTTCAGACTGATTACCCAATGAGATCACGCAAGTTGTCTTTTATTATGACTGCACAAAGGCAAAGGTGTGGGCAGGAACAGGTTTGTGTACATGAGCGAGTGTGTATGTGTGTGTGTGTGTCAAGGATGGAAAGGGAAGAAAGGGGTTTGGGGGACCACATTTCTAAAGCACTATGAACGGAGACCAGATTGTACATAGTTTCATTCCTGAATGATGTGCTCTTTGTTCAGTCAATTACGGGAAACAGGAGTTTGTGGCTTAGTTAACATTCCTAACCCTGACAAATGGGTCTGACAGCAGCAAACCAGACTGCCTGAGGGATCACACTGTCAATCAAAAAAGCGGGGGGGGAAAAGCTGAACCTAACATTTGATCATTCTTCATCTTTTATTTTAATAAAGAACACTTTTTCAAAAATACCTCCACTGACATGATAGAAATTACAACCTTTATTCCTGCAAAAAACAACAACCTTTGAATTAACAATCTGTCAGAATGCAAGATGAAACCAGGGGTCACTGTAATGGCAGACACATCACTTGTCAAGATCCTAAACCAACAGAGCGGGTCTGCATTCCCAGACCTCCCACTCAGATCTGTACTGTAAGTGTTCCACAGAGAAACAATGAGCTCGCTTCTGAAAAAGGGATGCAAGATGAAGGGAAAATCTGAGGCTCAAATGCAGCAGAGAGAAGGGAAGAGCTGATTAATGACTGGATCCACTTCAATCTGAGGTGAAGAGGAGGGAAAAGAAGAGATTTCAGGGAAGTGAAGGGGAAGGAGACAATGGAGAAACAGGTAAGATGGTGAAGGAGGAAGACAGCAATCACATATGACGGGGGGGTGGAGAGAACCGAGAAGGGTAAATGAGTAAGAGAGGAAGCCGAAAACTACCAACGAGGAACAAAAAGAAGAGGAATCAGGAATGGGGGGGGGGGGGGGGGGGGGGGGGGGGGGAAGAGGAGCTGCATCGTGCTCGGATGCCAACAACACCAAAGGTTTCTCCTCTCCACCAAGGTTACAATCATGCACCATGTCATTAAGGCCTTAGCCACGCTCTTCCTGCCTGCTCTCTCTGGGACATTCTGTTCCCTCCTTGAAAAAGGGAGGGGGGGGGGAGAAAAAAGAGAGAAAAAAAGAACACATTTCCCCTGCACTTGACGTTACTTTGGAAGTCATGCCTGTTTCTTATTCCCCATAAACAGTAGTTAATAATCCTCAACTCTCAGGGCCCCAATACTTAACAAAGACTGGAGTCCATCTCCTCACTGTGGGTTAAGAGTGTGCGTGTGTGTGTGTGTTTACAAATGTGTTGTTTGTTTGTGGGTTTTAAGTGTGTCTGTGTCTGTGTTAGAAGCACTAAGCTCCAATGCACAGTACACCAAGTGGCTTCCTGCGAATTGTACTTCCATCTTCCAGATCCTGCTGGCCTATACAGGAAGGAAGTGATGCGTGACGGACATCCTCCATAGGAGCTCCATCCAAATATGAAGGATAGGAGAGCAGTGGTTTGCTGCAGAAGTGCTGCCAAACACAACCCCAGCTTTGAGTCTGAGGGTGGATACCGCTGGAGCGGAGGAAACCACAGAAAAGTATTGAAACCCGGCCATGGCTGAGGCTGGGTGCTGGCACAGCTGGAAAAGCCACAGGTGGACAAGCCACAGGACAGTTTTGAGACATGGCCATAGATGGGGCTGGATCCTGGCAGAGACTACCAAGCCACCAGATGGTGGCAACCTGATGTTAGGTCTGCGATCCTCAGGGCTTTACAAGGAAAAAAGACCCATCCTAGATTATATGGTTTGTTGTTTTCCTAGACCGTCGTATTTTTTTTATCTCTTTCTGACCCCTCTGCAGTTTCTGGGGCTCTTTCAAGGCACTAAAAGGGACTTTTCAGACTGTTCAATATAGAACAGAAAAATCCTTAATCCTTGAACAATTCATCTGCTCGAAATCTATTCTCCTCTCTTCGAAGACAGAGAAGAACGACTGCTTACTGCCTGCGATGAAATGTGGTGCTTCAGCATGTAAACAGGTGTGTCCTGTAAGGGGCTTGGTTTGTTTACATGCTAGTGACCTCCACCCCCAGTGACAGAGCCTCAGGGCCGCCGGCCCAGCAGCCATATTTGGAGCAGCCTGTCAGGGGGGAGGACACCTCAGGTAACCCTGGCTGTCTGCATGGTATACCTGAGGAGAGTGTTCTGCCTCTGTCGGGTTCATTAGCTCTTTTCTCTGACGAAACAGAAGTTATGAGAAGAAATCTTCAAAACAGTCTTGTCATCAGTCTACTTTAGTCCTAAAACAACCGATTTACAAACGGAATCTGAATTATGATTACTAATACAAGAAAGCACACAAACAAATACATATGTTGCATACACCCACAGTTAACTACAATGTGTCAGGATTAACGTTACTACAACCTTAATTGTCCCCCATGTGCGTCCCACAATGTAGTCTACTAGATTTGTAACATCCAGGAACATGAAACATAACTGGACAGCTTGTTCAGGGGTTTGGATGTCAAGTCATTAGACTGCATCGAAAATCAGTTTTTCCAAAACAACCAAGCCTTTCTACGCAGGCCTCAGGCCTACTGTTCAAGAAGAGCTCTGTTTAGAGTCACACAACCGTAACGCATGTCTTTCCAAGAAAAAGAGAGTGAGAGTGAAAAACCAGAGAGAAAATAAGACAAAGCGGGACGGAGCTTATTGGATAAATATTTCCGTGCAGAAGGGGTCCTGGCCTGTATAATCTTAGTAGTTAAAGAGTCAAATCTGACTCACTGTGTCATGCTGTCTCTGTACACCCCGGCAACATGCCGTCCAGCTGGGTGTCTGTGTGTGCGAAAGGTAAATTCCTTAAACACTTTTTCCCTGTAGAAAAACAGGAAATGGAGACAAACAGAGAGAGAGAGAGAGAGAGAGAGAGAGGGACAGAGAGAGAGAGAGAGAGGGACAGAGAGAGAGAGAGAGAGAGAGGGACAGAGAGAGAGAGAGAGAGAGAGAGAGAGAGAGAGAGAGAGAGAGAGAGAGAGAGAGAAAATGAACGCGGTTAAAACATTGTTCTGTGGTGTGGCCTGTGTTTGACTTGGTTCTACTGAACTCCTTAAAAGGTCATAATGATCAGGACCCTCAATCCAACACCAAACCAGGCCAGCAACCAGAGACTGTTCTGGGCAGAGAGGGTCGGGGTGAGCTGCCTGTCTGCTTGCCTGCTGGGAGTCTAAAGCCAGGGAGCCAGGGCCTGTTTCTATCAGTCTGCAGCATATCCCTCACTCAGAGAGGATAGAGGGAGAGAGAGAGAAAGGGGATAGAGACAGTGAGGTACGTAGACAGATAGATATACAAAGAGACAGAGACAGGCAGAAAAAAACAGAAAAAGTGAGAGTGAGGAGAGGGATTTTCAGAGAGCGTGTTGGATCTCATGCGAGGAAGCTTTTGGCAAACTTGTGGTATTTTAGAGCTGATGGAAGACTTGACTTTAAACAGCTCAAATAAATCCAACTGTCTCAAGCACAGATAGACAGTCAGACAGAAGTGATATTGAGGCATGTTCTCCACCATCACACACACATACACACAAAGAAGGAGCACTAGATAGACCTGGAGACGCTCAAAGCTCAGAGCAGGTTTTTAGAGAGAGATGTGTGAACTCCATCCAGCCCATACACTCGTCCCCGAGCCCTCTGGAAGGCCAGACGCAGCAGCTTGACTGCGTGTGAGAGGGACGGAAGCGCAACAGGAGAGCCAGAATGGCCGCCATCTGCCCATTACCATCAATCAGTCACATGGGATGTGGGGACGACCTTCACTACTCTCTTTCTACTTCTCAGCTGAATCACTGATTTGGTTGGTGAAGCCTGAGAAACGACATATCGTGAATTATTTTTGTTTCGGGGAAGGCTTTGGGAAGGGGAGGATGAAGTTAGCATCTTTAGAGAATTGAGAGAGGGCCTTGTCTGTGGAGAGAGAGGGGGTGCCCCACAGGACAGCCTAGGGTCTTGTTTATGCCTTACCTCCTGTGACTGGGATGCAACAATGGCGGTCGTTTCCCTTCAACCCTCTCAACCCCAAATAAAAATATTTGTCCCCGTCTCTGTCTAACCCAGTCTGGAATGTCGGCCCGAGCACTCGCACCCATTCTGTCAAGCTGTGGTCTGTTCGAGGGAACTGGGCTGTAAAACAAACAGACACTTGAGCATCGCTACTCAGCGTCCTGTAAACAGGCTGCAGGGAGAGCACAGAATTGGGACACATACGAATTCTCTTCCAATGCCACCTTCCTTCCCACTACCCTTGGAAAATCACTGTTCAGACTTGGCTGGGTCAATATGAGCTGATCAGAGAAGCGTGCATTTTCACCTATCCAATTATGCCCTCAAAGGAGAGAGAAGGATATGACCCAGGCTAGGGAGAGGAGGTTAGTAGAGGATATTAGGAGTGAGGACATCAGACGGGAGGTTAGGAATGTAGACAGGAGATGAAGTGAGAAGTGAGAGGAGGAGAGGAACAGGAGACAGAAGAGGCTTGTTGTTTTGTTTCTACTGTAAACATGATGCTTCGCGTCTGCGACACAGAAACTTTGTGAGAAGGTCTGACTCTTAGTCCACACTGCTGACAGGTCAGAGGTCAGGTTTACTATGGAACCACTACCACCAAACTGCTAGACTCATGTCACTCACACACACACACTCACTCATGGGCACACCCAAGTAACTCAAAACCAAAATTTTTGACAAGCCTATTCACAAGACAAAAAGAATATCACATGCACTGTTATGTAGCTGGAGACCACAGTAGGTCAGATACAATCTTATACAAGTTGTAAGGGTTGCAGGAAAAACCAAGGTCTTTCATGCCTTATATGGTAGATTTCAGAGTGTTGTGCATATGTGGGTGTGTGTGTGATCAATAGGAAGTCCTGTTGTGAAACACAAGTGCAGAGAGACATTGTGACTCAAGGCCCCTCCTCCAGAAAAATGACATCAACAGCAGACTCCTCCTTTCCCCTATCCCTCCCTCCTGCCCCTATCCCTCCCTCCCTCCCCTATCCCTCCCTCCTTCCCTCCTTCCCTCCACTATCCTCCCCTCCCTCCTTCCCCTATCCTTTATGCCAGCTACCCCCAGGAAGTTACAGACTAGAGAATAGTGCTTACGCAATAGCCTCAATAAGTAGGAGCTCACACACATAAATACACACACACCTGGGAGGTCTGATAACACACACACACACACACACACACACACACCTGCCTCCAGGTGCAATCAGCACACACCATGTTCACACACACAAACACGAACCCACACACAGACCTGCGCCCACCCTCGCACCGTCCCACACCTTCCCTCTTTCCCGTCCTGCTCCATTAATCTCAGCAGCATGCCGGCAGGACAAACAGGCAGTTAACAGGTCTCTTCAGAGCCCCTCCACAAGGCTGCCAGAGGAGGCAGCCTGGCAGCCAGGCAGAGGAGATAAGCTGGGGCTGTCTATGTTTGCCCTGGGCAGCTGAATGAGCTTGTCCCCTGCCGAGTTAAGAATGGATGACAGATAGGGCCAGGGCCAACGGCCGAGGGTGACGTGATCTGGTGGGAATGCACATGGTCACTTACGAACACGCACACACACACACAGAATAGACCTGTAGGATGAACAACATTATGGTCCTTATTACCTAGTTACATAACACAATGAGGAGGGTCACTTAGTGATTTGATAAGACTGGAGATACTAGGGAGAGAGAGAGAGAGAAAAACAGCGAGAGATGAAGAAAAAGAAAGATGGACAGGAAAAGAGAACAAGAAACATAGAACAAGAAAGAAACAGAAAGAGAGAGAGGGTAGTGTGAAAGAGAGAGACACAGAAAGAGAGAGAGAGAGAGAGAGAGAGAGAGAGAGAGAGAGACAGTCCAACTGGCAACCTTCTGTTTGCTTTGGCCGGTAGCAAACAAACTGTTTACAGAATAACGGATGTCAGGAGAAAAACACTTGTTCCTTCTCTTTCTCTTTCTTCTTCTCACTTCCCAGCAATCATTCACACATTCACCCACCAGCAGACAGTGTGAACTGCCCTACCGGAGCATAAATGCCTGTCTGAGGGTCTAGACTTTGCTCTGGAGCTATCCATGAGTCATCCATCTTCAAAGATATATCATAGGTACCTTCTCATTGGAATTCATCCAACGCTTCCCCTTCTACACATCCCCTCCCCCTTTTCTCTCACCTTCCCCTCTCCCTTTTCTCCCCCATCCACTCTCCTCTCCATCTCTCTCTCTCCTTCAAGGTTCTCCTATGTTAACCCCCCCCCTCCTCCTCCTCTACTCTCCTTCCTGGCTCCCTCCATCCCCCTCTCTTCCTCCCACCCCCTCCCAGAGGGGTTGGAGATCTGATCAGGTAGGTGGAACAACATGATTGATGGGCCATTTGCAGCCTGGCCCCCTGACACTCAGGGACTGACTGCTTCCATTATGTCTGCACGCACTGACGCATAAGCACACACGCAAACACAAAGCATGGGAGGCGGACAGCATGGTGGACCCTCACACTCTCCGCTGCCAGGTGGAACAGACACACCTCCGGCATTGTGGAGGGAGTGGAACGCCCTGGCACAGAGCCGGAATAGCAGCTCAAGGTCAACAGCACATCCCCAGGGAGGTGGGGGGGTCAAGGTCATAGTCAAAGTCATAGACAAGGAGTCCAGCCTGTAGGCCAGTCGGCCCCTGGGCAAGACTCAAACTGCCTGTGTGCCTGCCTGTGTGCCTGCCTGCCCCCCCCCCCCCCCCCCCAGGAAAGAAGATACAAAGAGGGAGGGAATGGGGTGGAGGGTGTGTAAGGAACTAGCATTAGCAAGGGAGTCGAAAACAAAGGAGAGAGCGAGATAGGGAGAGAGGGAGAGAGGAGAGCGAGTTAGGGAAAGAGAAAAAGAAAGAAGTAGAGACATGGAGAGAGGGAGAAAGAGTGGAGTAAGCCCACAGAATGCTGAGCAGGGTTTTAGCAGACCAGAACACTGCAGTAGGAATGCAGCTGAGAGAGCGAGAGGTGGGGGGGGGGGGGGGAGGGGGAGAAGGCTTGGAAGGTGAAAAAGATGGAGGGAGAGAGAGTGGAGGGGGAAGCAGAGAAGGCATGTTCATGGTGAACACACACACACACGTAGGTGGATGCCTGCAGAGCAGAAGCCAGAGCCCCCCCCCCCCCCCCCCCCCCTTTCCCCCTCTCCACCCCTCACTCTCACTCGCTTCTCTTTACCTTTAGCCCCTCCACCTTACAGCAGTTTCTCATCTCGCTCATCCAATCTCTCTCAGTCTTCACTAGTCTACCTCATCCCAACCGACCCCCCATGTGAGATCTGGACGTGTTTAAAGGAACATGCCAAGATAAAATGCTAACAAAGTTAAATTGAAGATAGACGCTAGACCAGGGGTGGGCAATCCTGGTCCTCGAGGGCAACTGTCCTGAAGGTTTTATATCTTTCCCTCCTCTAGCACACCTGATTAGAATTATCAGGCTTCCACAGAGCTTGATAAGGACCTGTTCATTAGAATCAGGTGTGCTAGAACAGGGAAACATCTAAAACCTTCAGGACAGTGGCCCTCGAGGACCAGGGTTGCCCACCCCTGCGCCAAGCCATTTGCATACGCAGCGATAAGAGACACGGAACTTATACGAAACGGTCGTGTAACATCAGGGTGAATGTGAATGAAACCCCAGACATGAGCAGTCTCTCTGTGATAGGTACTGCAGCATGAGTCAACGGTCAATCATTAAAACTGACTGATAATCTTCCCAGACAGTTAGCAAACCAGCCATCCAAATAAGACTCCAATCCAGACAACCAGCCAGTCAGTCATCCAGTCAGCCCAGACATGCCCTGAACGGTCCATCATGGTTGATCCGTTCTGACTGCTGTGCTGCGAATGACAGCCTGGGAACACACCAGTGGGAGTGGTTCACTACAGAACAGTGTGTGTGTGTGTGTGTGTGTGTGTGTGTGTGTGGGGGGGGCACACCAAATCAGTAGATCCCACATATACACTTACAAGCAACACACACACACACACACTCACGGAAGGAAACACGGCGCCGGCTTAAGTGCCTTGACCCAAGGCAGGCACCGCCCCTCAGCCAACCAGGAAGCTGGATCACAAAGGGTTCCGAGGTAAGACCCTGGAATCCAGAACCTTCCTCACATTCTCAGTGCACTTCCTCTTCCAGCCTGGCAGGCTGGACCCAGGCACTCAATAGCGTAAAGCTCTTTCACTTTCCTCCTGCTCCTGCTCCTCCCCACCCCACCCACCTACCCACACACCGTACTGACACAGCAGTCACTAAGTCACTATCTACTAGATATACCGTACTTACTTCATAAAAATGCAGAGGCCTTTTATTTCTCTCCAGCAGGTACAGCAGACGTCAATCTCTCATCCGCAGGCCTAGACAGAGAGAGAAAAAGAAAGAGAGAGAGAGATGGGAAAAGAGAGAGAGAGAGAGACAACACGTTTGTATGAGATGCGCAAATGGCAGTTGAGTCACGGTCTTAATATCCACAGTCATCCCATCCTTTAACTATTGTTGTGCTTGGCACGCTGGCATATACCCTCAAGCAGCCTAGCTTACAATACCATCACTGTAGGTAGAGGCATTCACACAAACACACACACACACAGGGTGGCTGAGTGGATCTGACAGTAGTTGGTCAGATATGTGCTACATTCTGCTACGCTGCAATAGTCTCATGCATGACAGGGCAAGCTTTGGCGAAGCTACACAGAGCGCTATTCATCTGGATCTGGCGAGAACACCCTCTCACCCTCCGAGCCACCGGCTTCCACACACACACCAGGCCATCTCTCAGCCCCTCGCCCTCACCTACTCCCCAACACACACTCATCCGACAGCTGTACTCAGACACACACACACACTCAAACCCCTACTCTGACACACTCCAATGAGACCACACGGCCACAACCCTACATACTCGCGTACATGCAGACAGCATATACACACACGCGCACACACACACACTCTGCAAATAATCCAGTCCAGACATCTAGTCTTAAAGCAGGATTCTTTGTGCTTAACCAAACATATGGAATGCTACTGTAATGGAATGCTCTAAATCTGGTCCATGCTACTGTGGGTGGGTGTGGGTGTGGGTGTGTGTGTGTGTAGGGGGAGAGGGAGGGAATTGGGATAAAAGTCCCAAATCTCTAGTTAGAAACACGTCACAAGTCAGGTACAGGCAGACTTGTATGTAGGTGAAGTAAGGACAGAACAACCGCAAGGGGGAGGGGGGAGTGAGGGGAGAGGGAACAGACAGAGAGACTCAGTGAACACCCGTTTTCAGACACACAAATTACAGTCTGAAATAACAGGAGGATCGTTTCCAGGTCACTCCAATCTCTCATCCTCTGCCACCCCCACTCCCTTTCCTCCTCCTCCTCCTGCCCCCTGCTTGTGTAACTCTTCAGTCAGTCCTCCCTACTCCCCCCTCCTGTTCCTGAGAGCTGGATGGGACCTGAGACGAAGAGGCCTTGGGGGATATAGCAAGACCCTGTTTCCTCACCATGCCGTGCCTGCTATATCTGGGCTCCCCCATCCTGCTGCCTGCCCTCCCCTCATCCCAGCTGAGATCCAGTCCGTTTGTGAGGCATTCCTCAGGGTACGAACATCTGAGACGACCAGTGACCGCATAGGGCCAGACAGTCGCTCAGTTTCACAACCAAATAAAGAAGGAAAACGGCAACGTGCGCTCCTCCCACTGTCCCTCATTCCTTCCTTCCTTCATTCACTCCCTCCCCCTCCTCTCGCTCGCATGACAGTCGTTGACTCATCGGTATAGTGGAAGACAAAACACTGTGAAGTGGCACTTTTCCTGTGGGTTTGTCGGAATCATCAAAAAACAAAAACGGTAATCTGAACATCAAACATCAGCCCACTAACAAGTAGCCCTGGCAGGGAAGGATGCCCACAGCCGTACCACAACCCTGGGGTACCCACGCCGACACGGAGAGATGCACTTATCTGCTCTAGAAGACATGTCGGAAAAGTTACGCTGTGGATAATGGTTCTCAGATACATTAAGAATGGGTCTAGCCATGAAGGAGGACCTAGGTACCCTGAAAACTTTGAATCTTATTCTTGTCAAACTTCCAAAAACCTAAACTGTTGGTATCCGGACGGAAAAAGAGAGAAATTCACACAGCCATGCAACATGGGCTACCGAATGAAGAACTGTAGAAAAGGGAGAGAGAGAGAGAGAGGGAGAGAGGGAGAGCGAGAGAGAGAGAGTGAAAGAAAGTGAGAGGGGTTGGAGATCATGTTCCATTTCCTAAACTCTACATTTCAGGGCCTTAAAATGCATGTTGGGTTCTTTTCTCCAGAGCTAGTTAGCATGGAAGCCCATTTCCTGTCTGTGATTAGCAGACATGGTGTGTGTGTGTGTGTGCATGCACGCTCGTGTGTGTTGGCATGTGTGTAGCTTGGTGAGGTCTTGGGTTGTTTTGTCTGCGAGCAAAGGAAAGGAATGCCCAAATCAAACATGCTGAACAGGATGCCCTGAGAAGAACGCAGCAACCAAGGAGGAGGATGGAGGAAACAAGGCAGGGAGGAAGGGAGGGAGGGAGGACAGGAAAGACAAGAACACCAAATCGATTTCTCATTTGCAGCCACCTAAACCGCAAGCCGCATTCCTCCTGCTCGTATTCGCATGCCAGCAGGGAGGAGAGGAGGAATGCTGTCGACTGGTTCCAGAGCTGTCACATACGTTGGGTAGGCCTGCCACAACAGACCGCTGCTTCAATACTCCCCAAACCTGAACAACCTGTTCTGCAGGGATGTCTTATTCCTCAGTGAGAATACACAGTCTGAATACACAGACTTAGTGACACACACCTGACAAGAGCGGGAAGAGCATGTTTACACACACACGGAAACTCACACCACACATCCACACACACACACACACACATTCTTGCACAAATCCAGAACCATGGAGGTATTCACTGCAACAACTGAGAGACTGCCCAATTGATCTGTATTGCTTCCTTATAAGGTAGGGTATATTGTGTTTGGCATGAGTGAGAGAGCAGATGCCTATGTGAGAGGAAGATAACCCAGTCCTCCAGAGTCCACACGCAGGGTCCAAGCCCGGGGTAAACATGCCTCCAGATGTTGGCCCTCTCTTCCCTGGTCAAACACAGGACGCTGCGGTGAGGGGCTGCCAAGACCCAGACAAACACCTTGCCCACTGCGACCTGCTCTGGTTACACCAACACATCTGGCTGGCCTTTCTTTACCCACTCTTTTCTTTTCCATTCCTCCATCTAATTTAGAGACAGTTACAGTGAAGCCACAGGAAGGAGGCTGAGGCCGGGGCCAGGATGGAGGCTGAGGCCAGGGCCAGGATGGAGGCTGAGGCCGGGGCCAGGATGGAGGCTGAGGCCATGGCCAGGATGGGCAGGGAAGGAGGCTGTGCTTGGATTATCCAGACGAGGGGAACAGGATTGAGACTGTGGATTAGACTAGCCCTGGAGGCTGGGGTTACATTGTTGCAGTGATGGGACGGAGGCAGGCCATTATGTCACAGGCCAGCACAAACTCAGTAGCTAACTGCATCTATTAAGACCAGGAAATACCCAACATATCCTGGTATGGGCGTACACCCACATTAAACAAGCACCTCTACCTCAGGGAACAGGATGATGATTCAAAGGAATAGGAAAGAATAAGAATCATATGAAACTCAGACTAAATGTAGCATAAAATGAGAACTTTGAGAGGGAAAAAGAAAATGAAGGGGGTGGGAAAGAGAGAATAAAATCAGGGAAAGTGTTGGTAAAGGAGAGAACGTCCTCGAGATGTTAACACAGAGGTGATATGGTGTGTGTGTGTGCACGTATGTGTGAGAGAGTATGAGCGGTGGGAGCATATGTATATGCTATACATAGCATGAGTGTGATTAAGAGTGTGAGACTGTGTGTGTGTGTGTGTGTGTGTGTAGTGGTTGCTATGCATGACTAGGAGTCTAGAACTGCATTTGTAAGGGCCATGCTCCAATCTGTGTGAGCATGAGTCCCTCAGTCATCCCAGGGAGTGCGCAGATTATCAACCCCCAGACCTCCTTCCCCACCCCCCCACTCCCCACTTCACCCCATCCCCACCCCCATTCATATATCCTTGCCTGGCCCAGCACACAGAAGACTAGGCTGGGACCAGACCAGGACATGAAAGGAGACCCCAGTTTTTCACATTCTTCATTAGACTGGAGCTAGAATTGTGGTTCACCAGAAAGATCTATTTATACAGATGGCCTGCTTGAGCTTTGCCACTCTGCCGGGTAGACATGCATGTCCGGATATCTGCTCTCTGAGAGGAGGAAGAGAAAGAGAGAGACAAGAGGAAGAGAGAGACGAGAGGAAGAGGAAGAGAGAGACGAGAAAAAGAGGAAGAGAGAGACGAGAGGAGGAAGAGGAGAGATGAGAGGAGGAGAGAGACAAGGAGGTGGAGAGAGACGAGATGAGAGGAGAAGGAGGAGGAGCGATGAGAGGAGAAGGAGGAGGAGAGATGAGAGGAGAAGGAGGAGGACAGACGAGAGGAGAAGTAGGAGGAGAGAGATGAGAGGAGGATGAGAGAGAAGAGAGGAGGAGGAAGAGGGGAGAGTACAGGGAAAGGAAGCCTTGGTTGCCATGGCGCCCGGGCATTCCTCTCTCTGGGAACATGTATATTTTCTGATCACAAGAAAAATAATCTGCAGCAGGAATTTTATTTTGAGAGCCGCCTTTTGGATTCAAGGCTTAGCACAAGGAAGGGGGGGAGCTGTGTGTGTGTGTGTGTGTGTGTGTGTGTGCGTGTAGTAGAGCAATAGGATCTCTCTAACAACACAGAGTTAACCCTTAACTTCCCAGTTCCTCGCCTGTCCGGTCAGCAGTGCAAGTTACCCTCTCTTTCCCAATGTCCCCAGCGGATCTAAACACGCAGAAGAGCACGCTAGCGCACACACAGACACACATGGTGTCTAGCCTCCAAAATACGACCAAAAAGGCAGCTTACTGAAGGCCAGACCCAGATGTTGACGCAGGTGTTTGCTCGTCCTTCTTTCTTCACTCTCCACCCCTCTCTCTTTCCTCCCACTCTTTCTTTCCCTCACCATCCATCAGCTGCAGGGGGCGGAGAAGCTCAACCTAATGTGTAATTTAGTTGCCATTTTACTGAGAGAGCGAGAGAGAGAGAGAGAGAGAGAGAGAACAGTGTGTGTGTGTGTGTGTGTGCGTGTGTGAGAGATATCCATGTCCCACGCAAGGATGGTTGGTAACTACGGTAACGCAAGTCGCCAGGAGTGATAAGCCCGCCCCCAGACCCCATGGTTGGATGGAGGCCAGGGCTCTTATCACACATGCATAGTGACATCATCACTCAGCCAGGGCTCATTCACATGCGGCCTCCCTCCTGCTCTCTGCCGGAGCGTTTCTTCCTCTCCTCTGAGCTTGTATTCCCTCTCCTCTCAACTGGGTCTGCCTGTTTGATCTGTCCAGTGTTCACATGCAGCCTTCCTCCGCAACGCTGTTTCTCCCTCTCAGCTCGTTTCCTCGTTCATTCTCTCCATCTCCTTTCCTTATCTCCTCTCCTCCGTGTTCTATTCTGTGGGCCAGATGGAAACTGGCAAGCTGTGCTAATCACAGCCACTGATCCCTCCATAGGTCATGTTTTACGAGTAGCCTGCAGTTTGCCGCCTGGTGTGCACTCTCGCCATCTCTCCCTCTCTCTTTCTTTCTCCTCCCCTTCTCCTTCCTCTGCCAGTTCCATCGGAAGAGTCGCACGTTACTGACTAGGAACTAGTTAAGCTTGGAAAATAACACATTACTGGTATTCATGAATACAACGTACGTAACAAACGACAACAATAGAAAGAGAAAAGGAGAAAAAGCAAGAACAAACACGAGAGGGAGAAAGTGAGAGCAACAGAACAAGCCCCTTCTGGCAAAATCACCCTTGTCAGGCACCCACACACTGACAGCCTGTTGACTCCCCCAGAAACAGCAGCTTTTGTCAGGGGCTGAGGGCCAACTCGAGCCCCCAGGATGAACTCGGCCTTCCTGGGTCCCTGGCAGGACAGAAACGACCCTTTGCCAACCACAATGCACCAAACAGTCCAATGCGCCTCGACAGGAAAAGCAACAGAAAATAAGAGACCAAAACCTCATAAATCTTGCCGGCATTGAAAAAGAGAAGCTTGAGAACGTTTGTCTTACTAAAATACCATGAAAGCGGAGTTGAAAGAGACTTTTTATAGTACAAATCCAAGTATAAACAGCATAGATTCTAGTGGTGCCTATGCCTTCGACATGGGCGGAAATCCACTGGTCAAGCTACACATTTGTCAGATGTTAAAGATATGTGGCTTGAAACTGTACAAAGCTGTACAAAGCAAGTAGGTCAATTTCAGCATAAACAAGTTTTGAGTTTTTTCTTTCAATATTTATTGAAGTCACAAGGTCCCAGGTTGGAAATAGACATGAAATAGAGCATGATGTTGGCAAGCAACTCTCCCCATCAGTCTCATTCGCTTCTTCTCCGCAAGAAGAATTCACCTTGAGCCACACTGGAATAGCTGAAATATGCCAAACATTCACCCCCCCCCCCTCAGCCCAGGAAGACAAACCCTCTCCCCGGCCCACCAACCTGTCACATTCTTGTGCTCTTCTCAAGCCCTGTGTTCAACATTCACAATGTTAAGGACATTAATAACAAGTTTCCACCCAACTGACCCAGACATGCCTTTTAAGGGCAAGCAGTTCAGATTTCTCTTTTCATTAACTTCCAAAAATACCCCTAGACCAGGATGGAGGAGGAGGGGGGGGACTCCGAGGAGAGAGAGAGAGAGCGCGAGAGAGAGCGAAAGAGAGCGAGAGAGAGCGAGAGAGAGAGAGAGAGAGAGAGAGAGAGAGAGAGAGAGAGAGAGAGAGAGAGAGAGAGAGAGCATAGATACGAATCAGTGAAAGCTGCGTTGGAAATAGGAAATACTGGCCTGTCCAGAAGATTCAAGAACACACAAAAGAAAAGTGGCAGAGGAATTTACAAGACGTGTCTTTCAACTTTCCTCTGCCCTGTTTAACTATCCTGTCCCTCCCTTTCTCCCTCATGTGCCTTTTTACCAAGACACAGAGATAAAGACAGAGAGAGAGAGACAGAGACAAAGAGAGAACAACCGAGAAATAGACAAGAGACAGAGAGAGTAAACCGGCCTGAAGTAAAGAAGGAAATAAAGAATAGGGAAGATACAGTTCTCCTTGTCACAAGTTGCCTAAACTCAGCCATCCTGAAGAGCCAGGAATGCCCGCGTGTTCTGAGAGACAGCTGTTAAACATGTGCCACTCATCAAGAAACAAAACCACAAGAATGATGACCCGCTGTTGTCACATCAACAGTGTGGACAACATGAACTCTGTGTGCGTACGATTGTGTGTGTGTCAGTGATAAGTAAATGCCGGTCTGCTGAACATCCCAAATGAAGACCAGATGATCAGGAACTTTTTCTGCCTCAAACATTCAAGCTTTTCTGAATTCCTTCCGCTCCTTCTTATGGTTTACATGCAAGCTGAGAGGCCAGACCTTGGCTGTGCCAGGCCAGAAAAGGGCTAAACTAGGCTGGGCTACTAGGAGAACAGCTAGGCTAAGCTAGTAAGGGAAGGGCTATGCTACTCCAGGCTAGGCTGGTATGAACTTCTTAAGGTGAATTCCTTGCTAAGGCATAAGGTGTGCCTGTGTGGGAACCTGATAACCTTTTAAGAGCCCATCCCTGATCCAGGAAGATGAACTCCCAACATTTGCCAACACACAGCAAACCTCTGCGCCTTCCAACAGTACAAGAACTGACCTTGAATCAGCCTCCCAACATGTCCACATGCGTTAACGGCCAACACGGCACTGGTCCAAGACCAGCCCCCCGCTGCTGTGGTAAGCGGCGTGACAAAATCACAGGCCTGGGGGTAGGGGGCGGGGAGGGAGTGGGGGGTTCATCACAACACCATGGTGATGTCACTGTTGGAGGGGGGGATGGAAGTCAGGGGAGTCACGGTAACACGTGCGCCCTCGCGGCGGACCTCCGCGGAGTGAGTGCCCAGCAGTGCCGCACAAAGAGGCCCTCTCTCTCTCCCACAATCACCTGCTGCATGGCCGGCCCGCCTCCATCACGCCAGCGGGTTGATGGAGAGGTGGCCCACCAGACAGTAATGAGCATCCCCAAACGTTCACACTGTTTGGTCACCAACAAAGAGGTTTGATCGTGGTCACTGCAACGGACACACACACACGGAAGCTCATCATACGGACCACACACCAAGACAGCGAAGGTACACACCATACAAAGGATGTGCAGTCAACAAACTAAACACTGCTTCCCTATTGGCTTGTGGCTTTTGAATAGGCACACACGCAGGCACACACGTGGGTGCACATACGCGCGCGCACACACATGCACGCACGCACGCGCACGCACGCACACACACGCGCGCGGGAGCCCCTCAGGGAAAGGTCAGTCATGCATGCAGCAGGTTGGTGCTGACGGGACTCAAATTAACCCTGTACCACTTCACCAATGCTGCTCTATTGTGAGCGGCAGGATTATTCTCATATTACGGAGAAGTGAAGGGTTGGGGTGACGATGCCGTTTTCCTGCTTCCTCCAGCCTACACAGCTGGATCCTCCACACACACAACCCACTAATCTGGCTGGGTGGGATAGAGTTAGCCTGATGTCATGCCTGACTTCAAAATCATTTGTACCATCACGTTAGCAGCCTTATAGTGTAAAAAAAAAAGTGTACACGGCAGAGCTTAGTAGTGACACAGGCGTGTGTAAGTAAGATTGACGAGTGAGAAAGCTGTCAGCTAACGACGGCACTAACAGCTGTGTGAACATGGCTCCTCACTGACAGCCTGACAGTCTCCCTCTCTAGTACCTGTTGACAGATTGGTGTGTGGGAGTAGGTGTTTGTACATGCATCTAGTTCCAAGCCATGGCACTCTGTGTGCAGCAATAACAAGTGGTAGATAAAATCCAAGGGCCCAGCCCTCTCACCCACCCGGCCCGTTCCACCTTCTTGGGATACAGGGCTGCCAGGCCAGGCCCCAGGCAGGAAAAGGGGACATGGGCATTTCCCAGGGTCTCAGAGTACACAGGCAGCATTAGAGGGGAAAAAACACAAATAAACACAGCCTGAAGGCCAGGACCAACAGGCAGGGCCAGTCTGAGGAGCCGGCAGTCTTAAGGGAGGGGTTTTATAACCCTGTTATGACACACACACGCAGGCAAACACCGTCCCAAACACCTATATCCACCCCTTAAACACACACACACACACAACATCCTCAAAACACATTCAAATACAAACGCAGACAGACGACTGACCCAATCTGGAGATTTCCAGTGGCATGAACCCCAGACTTTTCAGGCGTCCAGGCAGCAGAGTCCAGCTGGCCTGCACAGCGTCAACGCACTGCCTCAGTCCAGGATACGGCAGCAATTATTACATTACCACAACAAGTGTATGTGTGTATGTGTGTGTGTGAGAGAGAGAAAGAGAGTGTGTGCGCTTCTCTGGGACTGGCTGACAAAACCATCTCACAACAGCATGATTCATCTCAGATGGGTCTATTTCAAGAAGAGACTTTTTATAAATCTGCAACTTCATCCCCTCTGCATGGTCAAGGTTGCTTCTATCCCAGGGAGAAGGGCTCAGGAGTAACAAGACTGACAGGCAGAAGTATCTGCCTAAGAATAACATTCACACATCAACACCATGTCATTCTACCCAGCAGCTACTTTTATGTATATTAAAACAGGCTCAATATGTAGTGACGGACCTTACGGTGCTGTAGTCGTGTCTATAAGTAAATGCTGCAGATGTGTCGGCCATGCCGGCTCTAACGGATACCCAGGCACTGCCAGTTTCCTTCTGACGTGCCCAGTGGTCTGAGCAGCCCAGGCAGAAAACCACAGTTTTCAATTTCATCCACAGACTAGTGATTTAGCCACGGCGTAATCCGCAGGTCTGCTGGTTAGTCTGATAATTACACTTATTGGACACCCATAATGATCAGGCTTTGGCTTTTCCCAAATGCACCAGATGCCTTCTGGGTCGCACGGCTGCCATAAGGGTGGAAAACCAATCATGAGAACGTCAGGTCATAAAAGCAGGAAGGAAAGGGGTGTGTGTGTGTGTGTGTGTGTGTGTGTGTGGCGGGGGCTGCATCACATGGGCAACACTTAGGCCTAATGCTCACTCTGTCCGATTCTGCTTTCACTCTCGATCGAAAAACTAAACCTTCTGAAGGTCCCAAAGTTCACCAGCTCTCCTGTATAATGGGGCTGAGTCAAGCAGCTAGGGGCTTCTGTGTGGGCATCTCATAGCCAAGGTGACTAAGGTTCATAAGGCTATACATAGACAACCGGACAGACTTAGGTTGTCTGAACTGTGTCTGGACCAGTGTATCAAATAATATACATGATAGATACCTAGCCACTCAGTATGAGCGACACACAGATGCACACACACAGCTGTGACCATCTGCTGTGGCCAACAGGACTTGCATCTACTTGCATTGCCTAAACCAGAAGCAGGAGTGGCGGCAGTAGCTGTGGATCTAGCTGGTAGCTGGCTGGCTGTGGGACTTACTGGAAAGCCATCAGCGATTTGCATTCGTGTCTGGAACAGGTCAAGGCAGGTTCCCCTCTAGTTCCCCTTCCGTCTTCTCGGTTTAGGACTCCACCTGGCAGATCACTAATCCACTGCTGCTGATGCTGCTGCTGGCGGACCCAGGATGGATGGGGAACTGCTTACTCGCACCACTTCCATTAACAAACCAGCGTACACACACACTAGGTGTAACTGTACATAGACTGAGTTTGTAAATATAATTGCACGCACACATGAATACGCACACATGAATACACACATGAAACAACAACAAACACCACAAACCTGTTGTATATACTATTAGCACGTTCAAACAGTCTCGACAGGTGTCCGAGGTGATTTGCAATCATGGCTGTCATCAACATCGTCCTTGTAACCAGGTAGATCACCTACCCGCACCCACTTGGATGGCCTTCACATGACAAAAAGTAAGTCTGATTACAAACACTACCAAAGAGCACCGTAAAAAAAGAGACATCTATATCAGACAACTCCAAAACAGCACCGGCCCGACCGTGGGAGTGTGAACATCAAGGAGATGAGCGCCTGGTAGAAATCGGTAGAAAGTCTCCTACATTGTTCTCCAGGAAAACATCTCTTTTCCTGTCGAATTCATCAACCAACACGTCCGGAGAGAGAAGCCCAGCGTCTCCCTGGTTAAGTATAGAGACATGCAGCTACCATCAGACTGCTACACTGTTCGTGCCACCGTCATTTTTGTTTTGCATCGGTTGTTTGAAAATGATCCCCAGGAATAAAATGACTCCATCGAGCCAGTCTAAAACTTCCAGGGTTGCCTTACTGCGTCTGCTGACGGGCACAGGAATACTTTCCATGCCTCCTGAAAATCTATATGTGTCAATTCAACAGTACCTTGCGGTCATGAACCACGCGTTTACAGGTTCAATAAAGAAATCGGAATCTGCCCAAATTCCAATATTTCTGCGACATTGTCGACACCTGGTTTTTTAGCCGCAGTCCGGCTTGGTTTAGGCTGCTGCAGTAAAGCAGGAGCGGGGAGGAGGGGGAAAACTTGCCGCAGTTCGGAGTTTATGCAGAGCAGACAGCTCAGAGTAACCAACTCAGGAAAACGCCGGAATATAACCGTGAACTTAACCCCAAACATGCTCCAAACCCATTACTATATTCGCTTAACCTACCGTTCCACGAGAAACATCCGCTGTAATCCCCCCCAACATTCACACGATTGGTAAACGAAGAGTTGGTGCCGACCAGATGATTCAGTTGAAGGTTTGTAGTCTTCCACAGATTCCTCTCGTTTGATTTGACCAGCAGGACAGGGTTTTTTTTTCCTCTTTCGAAGTGGGTTCGCTGTTCTTTTTCTCTCTCTTTCTTTCTCTATTCCCCTCCCTGCACTGCAGGATCAAACCATCGCATTCCACCGCGTCCCTAACAATGAAATAGGTGGGTTTTCCTCCAGCTCTGTAGGACCCACCCCTTGTATGACTCTGTCCGTAGAAAGAACGCCCTTCCCGGAGCAGCCCGCCTCTCCTGTGGAAGTGTAGCCGGTGAGTAATAACAGATTTCAGCCCCACGAGGATGAGACATGGATAACAATCTGTGCCTAGAATTTTCAGGTTATTGTAACCTGTGCAAATCATAAATCCCCATGTCAAAATAGCATGGGGATTTATGACTTTTCAGGTTATTGTAACCTGTTCAAATCATAAATCCCCATATCAAAAATACATGCAGTTTAAAAAAAACACAACAACCTTTCACCATAACATGTGATATTATCAACTATTGATCATCGTGTGATCAGCAATGAGTGACAAGGGTGGTGAGAGTGGTATGCTTGCAGTCTTCTGGATTAACTGTGTGTACACGACACAGCAGCAGAATAAGTCATCCCTTTTGTGACTTAATCATCGTCTGCTGGACTGGGACAGACCACTCTAGACGCATGGCCAATCACCAGTGTAAACCAGGCCACTTTGTTCCTTAAACCAAGCCAATACTCTCTCTCTCTCTGTCCCTTTCTCTCTCTCTGTGTCTCTGTCTCTTTCTCTCTGTCTCTTTTTCTGTCTCTTTCTTTCTCTCTCTCTTGCACCCACACACACACACCCACCCTCCCACACACACATAAACAAACAAACAAATACACACACAGGTACTCACAAACATGCACTAACATGAGCATGCACACACACAAATTTGCACAGGATGGGGAGACAGAGGTAGACAGTCTGGCAGTGGATTCAGGTCATGGATAAAAACATCACCTTCCTTTGGCCTCAAAGTACTCTGAGGTTCTTCTCGTCTCTCCAGTGAAGCCAGCAGCTAAGTTTTCCATTTACACCTTTAGGTTTTAGCAGACACTTTTATTCAAAGTAACATACAAATGTACAGCAGTGAAAATACCAATAGTATTGTTCTGATTCCAATTTGACACTGACATGAGTTTGGTTTTTATTGTACCAGATAACATTATCATTATGAAACAGGACATGTGTTTTCCCTCCCTCTAAAACAATTGAGATCGTAAAGCAATACATTCTTGCCATTTATGTTTTTATGTATTGTACTGAGAAGATGTCCATATAATTCACAGCATCGATTTGCTGAGGGTTGAATATGTTTGACAAGGGCCGGGTTCCATTTCAAAACATTGATCCCTCTCATGAGTTCTTATTTCCCCTTCAATCACACTTCTGACTGTGTCAAGTGGGTGAAAAAAGCGGAACCTAGCTTACAGTTAATATGGTAACAATATTTGTCTTCTCACCATTATCACTTCTTGCCTGATATAGTATTTGAATCCTCCTCGGACACCTCAGATGTCTGAGCATGAAAGAAATTAATCCTCCTGGTAATAAACAAGGGTATTTGGGAAGGAGACATTTTTAGGAATGGAATGCAGCCACTGAGTTATATGACGTTGACGCAGAGTGGGGCTATAAAGACATTCTTCATTCTTCACAGAGGGCAAAGGGTAGCTGGAGCGCACAGCATGCATGTGACAGGCAGTCTGGTGAAATCAACACACAGCACCTTGAGTGGAGAGTGGAACTGGTCCGGAGGGAGAAGGATTCCAAAAAAGAAGTAGAAAACAATCCCCCAAATAGTCCCAAACTTGTTCTGAAACTAAATATTAGACGTAATACATTTCAGTGTGTTCTGTTCTTGTATCTAGACAACGCATGGGCTCACCGTTACACTCCACTCCTTGCTCAACCATTGACAACGCTCGCTTTATTGGCTATTTATTAACCTACAGCACCAGCTGTTTGGTTATAGGAACCAGTATTACCCAACCGATCTTATAACTTAACCATAGACAGGGTGTTAAAAGAAAGCCTGCATCTGTCATCTCTAAAATACCTATCTAGACTCATAATGATGTTGTGTTTGTTTTACGCTGCTAGAAATAGTTAGCGTACAAAGACTGCTTTGTCCCTGAGGTCAAAAGCAGAGGAGGGAAGAGGAGGCATGACAATAAAATGGTTTTCACTTTTATTGCTCACCTTAGTATCACAAAAAAAGTCCTCAATTTTAGTGGAGTGTATCTTAAAATTGGCAGTTGAGCGCCATTAAGCTCAGTAAGTGCAAATGAGTCTCTTTTTTTTAAAGGCTGAAAGTTATTTGATGTTAAATGTCTCCACTTATGCCTGACCTTGAGTGAGATAAATGTGAGCACATTTACATTACATTACATTTAGTCATTTAGCAGACTTATTCAGAGTCACTTACAGCAAGTACAAGGACAGTCCCCCCGAGGCAAGTAGGGTGAAGTGCTTTGCCCAAGGACACAACGTAATTTGACACGGCCAGGAATCAAACCGGCAACATTCTGATTACTATCCAGATTCCCTAACCGCTCAGCCACCTGACTCCCTAGTAAGTAAACTGCTGTGCCATATAAATCCTCAGCGGAGATCCCCACAGTGAAGCTATTGTCTTCCCCACCTTTAAACTGGCTGAATTCAAGCTTCTCAGCTAGCATGTAGACCTAGCTCTAATCATGCCTGACTTGATTTGTTGGCTAAAAGCTACAGTAATGGTATAGCCTAGTGTGAAAATGACACTAGGTGGGCAAGTGGCTCAAGACAGCAAATACAAAACATGGAAATAAAATCTGTTTTAAATCTTTGAAGCTTTTCGAAACGTAGTGAGACATGCCCAGACACCTGCACGTGGTATGGTGTCGTTGGCAGTGTTCTCAGGTATTTTTGTGTGTGTGTGTGTGTCTGTTCATCTGTGTGTCTGTCTCTGTGTGTGTGTGTTTGAGACCAAAAGAAGTGTACAGGGGTGGGAGTGCTCTATAGAAATCACCAGATAGGGCACTTCCATCAACAAGTCTGTCGGGGTTGTCGACTGTAGCCGGAGAAAGAAAAATAAAATATCTAAAAATATCCCTCTGCCCTTGAAGGAGCCAAGCAAATGAGGCATGAGGATGTGGTGGAAACACAGAGATGACATGTGGAAGGACAGATTGAGGGAAGAAGAAAATTATGAGGAACAAATGAAGACAAAACGCACTAGGAGAAGGAACACAAATCAGAAGGATGAGAGAGAGGCCATGTTTGATAGAAACTGATAGAAAATGGAGGTCAGGAGAGGGATATTTTTCTTCAAATGGAGAAGTTGTGTTCCTACTAACATATATTGTCATACAATCTGTCTGCTTGCTCCAAAAATCTCTAAGATGGGAGATAGAAGGCATCTTGAAGACACCAGTTAAGGGAGGAATATTCCACTTCAACAAACTAAAATGGAGGACAAATGTGGGGAAATCATGGGGAACTGTAACCCCATGTACAGCTAATCCTCAGCTCAGATAACAGCATGGTTAAACATGTTGTGCAGAGAGCGGGAGAGAGGCCTCCCTTTTCTCTCTGTACGCAATCATACAGGATTAAAGCAATTCAAGCATTTTCCACTCACACGCTGTTTGACATCATCCAGGACCTGAATGTGGTCAAACTTGTGTGTGCCAGCATTAGGAAGCTTGGGCACTTGCGCAGTAAAATGCAGGACAGCACATCGCCACAGACTGAGGCCAGGGAAAGCTCAGGGCCAGAGGGCATACAGAGGGTGCACCTAGAAACAAAACCTCTGGTTCTGCACCCCCCTCACCCCCTCCCCCCTCCCACCCACCCCCCTCCACTCCCCTCACCCACACATGCCCCCCTAGCTCACTGTACTACTGCATTCCACAGAAACCTCCACTGTCAGACAGGCAGTAAATCTGTCTAAGAGACTACATCCTTCCGTCTGCCAAAGGCCTTCTCCTCCTGCCCCTCTGCCAGGCACAGACAAAGACTCCTCGTTTATCTTTCTCCTCCCTTCTTCTTCTTCTCCTGCTTCGAGAGTGGCCTGCAGAGATAAAAACAGATCTGGCTTTGACTTCTCGTGTTAACGAGAGATGGAAAGAAGCGCAGGAGGAAGGGAGTGAGAGAAGAGGTGGGAAAGAGAGAAGGGGTGCTAAAGGGAGAGGGGGATGAAAGAGAGGTAAGGAGGGAGGAAGTGTTGAAGGTGTGAGGAGAAGAATCTCCCTCCAACTCCTTCAGAGAAAGTAGAACAGAATAATTGCTCTCTCTCCTTTCTGTCTCTCTATCTCGCTCTCTCTCTCTCCTTTTACTCTCACCCCTTTCTTTCTCTCCCTCCTGTTTTTCTTTGTCTTTCTCTCCCATCTCCTGCACCCCTCATAAAACCTGCTGGGAACCAGCCAGCATTCCCCTGCTCACACCTGGGCCTGGCATTTCCTCCTCAACCAATGAGAAATCAGAGATGTGGAATTCCTGCATCTGACCTGTGCAATGTGCTGAACATCAGAGCTGATCTGCCTGCACGCTTCAGTGAGGATGGATAGAAAACATCGAACTGAAGACGCTGAGATATGCAGAACACATAGTTTCACTATGCCCAGAGGCTTATCAGATGCATGTATATAAATTCAGTGTGTATACACATATTTAAACCAAATATCTTTATACAGCTCAGTTATTAAATCAAATATATTATGTAATGTGTTATCTGATGTTCGCACGAAGTGTCTTGGTAATCTCCTTATCTACGTGTGTGCCTTATGTGCCTGTATGAAAACTACTTTCTTGTTAGTCAGCCTTAATGAAGAGCAGCTACAGTTTGCTCTCTAGTGGAACTTGTGAAAAATGTAAGATATAGTTCTGTTCTAAGATTATAATTTACCTGCACTTCTCAGTTATAGTGTATGTCATTTTAGCGCCATTGTATGATTTATTTGTATTGACAGTACTTTTATTAATATAAGTAACAGTGGTTGTATTGTGGTGTGTACTTAAACTCTGCCACCTCTCTTCAGAATCACTTTTAATTGCCATGCAAGATACAAAAACACTGAATTTACTGTGGCAGGAAAGAGCAAACATAGAACATATATTAGAGTAAGCCAAGTGGAATAAAACACTCTTGCCAGTATGTTTACAAGGATGGATTCAACACTCAACCTATGTGGTTAACAATGAATGATATAGTGTTGTTAATCTTGTCTGTGTCCTATTCTATCTATAGCATCAGATACCACCCACAAACTTGTACCATGTCATAGTCAGGGCACCAGTTTAAGTGCTTCAAAAACATTGTGGAATTTACAAATAGCTCCACACCCCAATGTTCCCTCTGAAGATGCAGTAAACCCCCTCTCTGTTTTATTTGATACCCTCCCGTGGCCCCAAAATGCCTGACTGGCTCACCACAAAACCTCCTTTGGCGTGTTCTTTGCCAACCCTAATAACAGCAATATGGTTAGAGTTCATCGTTAACCTTAATCCAGGAATTAGACTGCGGCCCCGGTGCATGGAGGTGGTGCTGGAGGGGACCAGGCTGTGCTGATGTTGGCTGATAGTGTTTAAATTCGTTTTGGACGGTAAACCCATAGAATTTAATGGGACTATGATAACTATGCAGACACATCCATGCAGTTTTGGGTTGTGCTAAAACAAGACTTAGCACTATAAGGAAGTGCTCTTCTGTTCCCAGGTCTGTAGTTACTGTGCCTTAATGAAGCACTGCTAGATCTGATATTAGGAGATAAAGAAGATTAGATAAAATAATCCTGTATTTGTCCTGCAGTGGGAAAATTGCAGTTTGCAACTGCAATGTACAGTGCAGCACTCAGAATAACAATTTAAAATACAAAAAAAAATACAAAATATACAAGATGTGAAGTCTATAAAAATATGAAGATAAGGATCTCAGAGAGGATATTCATACACAGACAGTGCATGTTTTATACAGAACGCCATGGGTCTTCTGCCTGGATCCAGTCGCGATTATTCATGCATTATTTCAAATTTCCTCAATAAAAAATGACTGCGTATATTCAGTTGTTGCAAGGCAATGATCTTTAAACTCGATTGTGAAAATATGAGAAATCAAAAATCAAGTATTTGTATTAATTTGTCTCTGGCGCACCCATGTGGTCAACACGGGTAAGCACACAAGTGCCATGGAAACAAGTTCGATATTAATTTTAGAAACCCCCGATGTCTCTTCTAACCCCATGGTCATTCTGATGTAAGGCCATTCGAGAAGCTACTTTTATGGCGTTAAGAGCCACGAAGATCGTCAATAAACACACACACACAGACACAGGGCACTCAAGTGTCACGCATGTAAACCATTTCTCACGCTGAGAATGAAGGGTTAACGAGGAGTGCCTGCAGACCTGAGCTGAGTTATCTGTCGCGTTGAGACAAGTTTTCTACAGTTTCATGTAAATACTGGCCAATCCGAAAACCAAGCAAGCACCCCACCACCAACCCCTCTGTCCCTACCACCCCTATCCCCACCCTCCTCGTACCTCTACAGGTACGGTAATCTGACGCTGAACCTTAATTTTATTTATATATATAAACTCGAGATCACCTATCAAAGTTCAGGTAACGTTTTTGGGTCATTTTTAAGGGAAAAAATCTAGTTTGAGCTGTTCTTCAGAAACAGTCCTAGATCGAAATCATTTAGATCTAAATCGTGTATCACAAAGCAGCTTGTGAAATTCAGGAAACCGATTTAAGCACCCAAATGATGACGATTGTGTTATACAGGGTTTCCCCGTTGAATCGTTTCACACCGCTTCCTGGCGCAAGCGGTAGGAAGGACTCAGCGAAGAAGCGCTCAACTCATTGTTTTCCAGCCTAACTCACCTTGTGAGAGTGCTTGAGGACTGTAATGGTGAGTACGCTGCCTACGTTTATTATTATTTTTTTTAACTGGTCAAGGCTTATTTGTTATAATACTGTCACATCATTTTAGATTGCTTCATTATGTTTGTGATCGGTTCAGTCATGATAGAGAGAAAACCGTAAATTTAAGGTGACTTTAGTCACACGTCTATTGACTTAACCCTATATTTAGCACACTTGACTGGATTTACTTGATTGGTTTTATAATAAGAAATATTATCAGGCATTTTTCAATGACTAAAAAGTTAATTGGTGGCCCGTGACTTTTTATTGTTGGTGCAATAGAGGAAGTCAACAACCTTCTTGCCAAAGTTTAAGATGTGTATAATTAACATCCTGTAATACACACACAAACACACACAGACAAGCACCAATACACTTACACACACTTTTAATATACGTACATGAATGTAGTTAACATAGCACTGCCCTCTTTCAGAGTATAATGCAGGAGCTACCCACAGAGCCAACAGGGCAGACTACGGTCAGGATAGAGATGAACACGAGCCTGGACATCACCACAACAGTCTACAGCTCCTCTTTCACCCAGGGAAACACAACTTTCCTGGACTCTGAGTTCCGCTACGTGCTGTTTCCTGTGTTTTATGGCGTAGTGTTCATCCTGGGTCTGCTAGCCAACTGCTACGTGCTGTTCATACTCCAAAGGCTTCGCCAGTCCAAGACCATGAGCGAGATCCGCATCTACATGATCAACCTGACCGTGGCCGACCTTCTCTTCGTCTGTGCGCTGCCCTTCTGGATTGGCTACTACAGTCATCGTGGTGACTGGATGTACTCGGACTTCCTGTGCCGTGTGACGGGCTCGCTGTTCTTCATCAACACCTACTGCTCCATCCTCTTCCTCGCCGCCATCAGCGTCAACCGCTACTGGGCCATCAGCCGACCGCTGGCCGCCGCTTCGACTGCACACTGGCGCCGTGGTGTTGTCGTATCGATGGTATTGTGGGGGGTGACCCTGGCCATGTCTGTCCCCTACCTGGTGTCCCCAGGCCTGCAGGTAGACAAGCACAACGTTTCCCGCTGCTTTGAAGGCTACCACCGCAAAGAAGATGGCGATAAGAGGGTTGTTGCTGCCACCCACACCCTGATCATCGCTCTCTTCTTTCTGGTCTTCCTGCTAGTGGTGATCTGTAACGTGTTGATCGCCCTCGCCCTGCTGGCACAGTCCCCCAGCCAGCCGGCTGCCTCGTCCTGCATGTCGAGGACTGACCCGGGAGCGTCCGTGAGGGCGTCCATGAGGGCGTCCATGAGGGCGTCTCGTCGGCCCCGCGGGGTGAAGCGGCAGGCACTGCAGATGCTGTGTGCAGTGTTGGGGGTGTTTGTGGTGTGCTTCCTTCCCCACCATGTGGTCCAGCTCCCCTGGGTGCTGGCGGTGCTGGAGATCAAGGAGGGATGGGGCAGCCAGGAGTGGGGGGACGACACCAAGCAGAGCCTCAACGACCTCCACCAGGTAACCCTCGTCCTCATGGGCCTGAACTGCATTCTAGACCCTGTAGTCTACTGCTTTGCCACCAAGAAATTCCGTTCTTACATCAAAGCCCACCTGAGGAAGGTGAAGAGCGGAGATGTATGCTCCCAAACAGTCACTACTCAGATGTCTATGGACAGCAAGAACCAGTGCCAGAGGCACAGGGAGCACTCGCATGGAGCACCTGCAGCTCCAGGGGTATACAGCCAACATCGATGACGAGCTGAATACTCTCAATATGAAGTCATAAGTACAGTCACTTTGCAATATTTTCGAGTGTATTTTTGGGTGGACACTGGTGATATGGCATTCCAATGCAGGGCTTCCTTGTTCCACTACTATTCTGATCTATGTTGGTGTGAACAGTTGTTAGTATCGCTGAGGTCGGACAGTAATATTTCACTATGTGTAATCGCCACAAGCATGAGGAAGTATGTTTGTCCATAGCCTGAATTGATTGTGTAATCGCTCTACACCCTGTGCTCTACACCACAAATGTACTTTGTAAATTCCAACATTTACACAGATAGGGGGCGTTATTGCTTCATGCAGCAGAGATTTTTATTCAAACAAATATGAAAAGTGTATTCAGGAAGTACAGCAGATATTCAAGGAAAGTGCAAAAGTATGTTTTCAAATAAATCGTGTGGTATGTAAGTGCAACAACAGTGTATTTCAAATATAGTACAACATAGCCAAAAAGGCCATGTTTTAGTGTGAGTCACCAATCTTAGCATGCTCCTGCGCTCTAGTAATGCAGAAACTACACTTGTTGTATTTGATACTTTAAAGAGAGAAGTACACGCATGAACCACGAAGTGTAACTGTCGGAAATGACTAATTACCTGTAAATGTACACGTTTATGTTGATAATATTTAAATGCTATGTGTTGATGTTGATATGTGGATGTTTCTGTAGATTGTGAAACGAGAATTTGCATTGCACATCTGTGGAAAAATAAGTGTCTTCACCACTAGCAACAGCATTTTTTCTATGCATCAATTTCATACAAATCTGCCAATTCACTCTCCTTTCTCCCTCTTTCATCTTCCCTTCTCCCTCTCTCTCTCTCTCTCTCTCTCTCTCTCTCTCTCTCTCTCTCTCTCTCCCTCGCCATGATCTTAGTTGAGTCTGCATCCCTCTTCCTCTCCCTTCTTTTCTTCATTCCATTTTCCCTCAGTCTTCAGTCCAGGGTGTCGTAGATATCCTCTCCAGTTGTTTGGTCGGTGTCGAGGTCACAGTAGGCCTTGCTGACAGTTTCACAGTTTATATAGACCTCCCCCACCTCAGCATCAGGTTTTTGGCCTTTCCTAGTGTACAGAATATGTATTGCTTCACACTTGCATGCACAGTACAGATTTCATGTGCTGCTTTCAGTTATATTGTCTTATTATGTATATTAAGTTATTTCTCTGACTAAATGATTAAAAATCAACAAATAAATGAATCAGCTCTGACATTGATTAATCCACCATTGAAGCTGCACTTACTTTGAGGATTTTGAGGGAATTTCTTTGCGATTACTTTGGTGAGGTATAGCAGTCCCTGTAAAAACGTAACGCCTAACGTAAGGATGTGAATGTACTGAAGACCTTCCAGATTCAACCGGAAGTCTAGTGTTCTCTGACCTTTGTTTCTGACCAGGTCCTGGAGAGTAGCCGTCTCATTGGTCCTCAGTCTCCACATCCTCACAAACACAAAGGCCAATAGGAGCAGTGCCAACAGAGCCAGTGTCAGCCCGGCCACGCCTACATGGTAACTGACTGACAGAGCCACACACAGCAATTGTACAATTACTGTACAGTCACACTGAAAAGAATGGGAACACTCACCACCAAAATTGATAGCATGATGAATAGAACAGAATGATAGACAGGAAGTTGAGAGGAACCCACTGGTTACTGGCAGGGAGATAATGATGATGTTGCACTCCGGGCTGATTTGCTCCTGGGTGATGTTGGAAGTGTTGCTGGTGACCTGGCAGCGATAGATCCCAGTCTGGCTGGTCCTGGTGAGAACCAGCCCCCTGCCCTCACCCACCTTCTCCCACACATTCTGCGCCCCCTTCAGCTTCCAGACCCAAGACAAAGGCTGGATATTGGTTTGGTTTTGGCTACACTGGAGGCTGACCTCATGACCTTCCAGGATGATTGGCTTGACTGGGTCTGAAGTCACCCACACAGGAGGGAGTAACTCTGGCGAGGAGGGAGGGATGGAGGGAGGGATGGAGGGAGGGAGGGAGGGATGGAGGGAGGGATGGAGGGAGGGATGGAGGGAGGGATGGAGGGAGGGAGGGAAAGGAGTAGATGGGCGAAGGGTGAGTACGTGGTGGGTTTTTGGGGGGGATGGGGGTTGAGTAGGTAGGGTAAGTTGAACATGGTGGGACAGAAGTAGGATGAGGGTAAAGGAGAGGGTAGATAAAAGAGAACGAGCAAGTTCACACATGAGTTGTACCCCAGTTTTCACCCACCTACATTTTCTGGTATCATATTATCATCAAATTGCTAAAGGCCCACCATGCACGCCAGTTTGAAGAGTCAAGAAGGAATCCAATAGGAAACTATTGCTTACCTACAACAGTCAATGTTACAGGCCGTCCCGCCAACAGCATTGAATTATTCTCATAAACACACTGGTATTGCCCTGAGTCCTTTATGGTAGCGCTGTGCAGAGAGAAATATTGGCCTGGAGAAATAAATCTGTTCTGGTCTACACTTCTCCAGCTTAGGTTAAAGACTGGTAGGGAGGAGCAGGACATAATCAACGGTCTACCCACCAAGACAGCCGGAGACGCAGGAATGTATGTAACATTCAGCCAAGACTCAGCAGAGACTGAAACATGAAAGGATATCGCAAGGTGTCAGTCAAAACAATCTGGCAAGTAATCCAGTCAACACACTATCTCACTAAATATCCTGAAAAAAAACATCACCACAGACATCGGAATCAACCCTTTCTTGTTCATGTATGTAAAGTTTGTGTTCTGTAGTTCATTTGAATACAGTAAAAATGTACATTTAGACAGATGATAGTGTGCTGTGTGCAGGTTACCTTCAGTGCTGAGCCAGCTGAACAGCAGCCACCCCCTCAGCAGGTACATGTTGTGTTCCTGAGCTCCCATTAACCTGCAGCTGAGACAGACCTGAGATGAATGTTCAGCGCTGACCAGGTTTACCTGTTTTGTAGTGGAGGAAGTTGAAGATGGAAAATTTATATGAGAGGAACTTGCAGCTTCCCTTACTGTCATAAAGACTCAACCTATGTGTTCTGAAAAAAAAACATAATATATGTGATAACTAGTCATCATAGATAGATTATTATTTGTAAAAAGACTGTTTCACATCTGTTTTGGCATTTACATTTATTCAAACCAGTTTTTAAATGTTGAGAAGGTATGGTAAAATATGAAATTGAGGATGATATTGTTGCGGGGACTGTTTTAAGAAAGTGATGGCAATTTTCCCCAAAGTTTGTCTTTGTGTCTAAAGTAGACTGACCCCAAAATACAAATTAATCGAAGGGTTCTTGGACTCTTAGAACCTAGGATAAATGCGATACTTTACAAACAAATAAATATAATGAAAAAAGTAAATTATTTCTTATCATCATAATGTTGGTGTTATTGTACCTGCACTGTTTAATTCTTACACTGTATTTGTGCACGAGCTTTGAAAAGCCCATCAAAGAATTGAAGCAAAAACGAGAAAGGGACAGAAAGAGAGAGGAGGTTGGAAGTATGAGACAAGAGATGAAAGAGTATGAGTGAGAAGAGATAGTAGGTTAGATACCTGATCATCCTCAACTCTCATAGTGTCGCTATGTGACCCAACCAAGTGACCCAAAAGGGGAACCGGAAGTTTCCATGTCTCTAGTCTCACTGAGGTTTTGTTCCTCCTTATCACAGCGTATTGCTCTTCTGGCCTTATTGCCATGGGGACCATGAGAGCCCAGCTCTCTCCTTGAGAGAGGCTGGACTCTTCATTTCTCTGGCGTTCCCCGTGGGGAGAGGCGGCGGGCTGGTGTGGGTTTGCTTATAGCCCCACAGCTCAGTCGCCACGTGTTGGAGTTTACTCCGGTGAACGAGAGGGTCGCGTCCCTGCGCCTAAAAGCCGGGGACAGGTCTCTCACTGTTGTGGCGGCCTACGGGCCGAACAGCAGTGCAGAGTACCCGGCCTTCTTGGAGTCTTTGGGAGGCGTACTGAACAGTGCGCCGACTGGGGACTCCGTCGTTCTACTGGGGGACTTCAACGCCCACGTGGGAAATGACAGTGACACCTGGAGAAGGGTGATTGGGAAGAACGGCCCCCCTGATCGGAACCCGAGTGGTGTTCTGTTTTTGGACTTCTGTGCTAGTCACGGTTTGTCCATAACTAACACCATGTTCAAGCACAAGAGTGTCCATCAGTGCACGTGGCACCAGGACACTCTAGGCCGAAGGTCGATGATCGACTTTGTTGTCGTGTCTTCTGACCTGCGGCCGTGTGTCTTGGACACTCGGGTGAAGAGAGGGGCGGAGCTGTCAACCGATCACCACCTGGTTGTGAGTCAGATCCGCTGGCGGGGGGGGAAGTTAGACAGACTTGGCAGGCCCAAACGTATCGTGAGGGTCTGCTGGGAACGCCTGGCGGACCCCTCTGTCAGAGGGGTCTTCAACTCACACCTCCGGGAGAGCTTCTCACAGATCCCGGGGGAGGCTGGGGACATCGAGTCTGAATGGACCATGTTCTCGACCTCCATTGTCAATGCGGCAGTCCGGAGTTGCGGTCGCAAGGTCTCTGGTGCTGGTCGCGGCGGCAATCCCAGAACCCGGTGGTGGACACCGGAAGTAAGGGATGCCGTCAAACTGAAGAAGGAGTCCTATCGAGCCGTTCTGGCTTGTGGGACTCCCGAAACAGTTGACCGGTACCGGCAGGCCAAGCGTGCCGCGGCTCGGGTAGTCACAGAGGCAAAAACTCGGGTCTGGGAGGAGTTCAGGGAGGCCATGGAGAAGGACTATAGGTCGGCCCCAAGGAAATTCTGGCAAACCGTTCGGCGCCTCAGGAGGGGGAAGCAGTGCTTCACCAACACTGTTTACGGTGCGGGTGGGGAGCTGTTGACGTCGACTGGGGATGTTGTCGGACGGTGGAAGGAATACTTTGAGGATCTCCTCAATCCTGCCGTCACGTCTTCCGAGGAGGAAGCAGAGACTGGGGACTGCGGGGCGGACCCGCCTATCACCCGGGCTGAAGTCACTGAGGTAGTCGATGGGCTCCTTGGTGGCAGGGCTCCGGGGGTGGACGAGATCCGTCCTGAGTACCTGAAGTCTCTGGATGTTGTGGGACTGTCCTGGTTGACACGCCTCTGCAGCATCGCGTGGCGGTCCGGAACAGTGCCTATGGATTGGCAGACCGGGGTGGTGGTTCCCCTATTTAAGAAGGGGGACCGGAGGATGTGTTCCAATTACAGAGGAATCACACTCCTCAGCCTCCCTGGTAAGGTCTACGCCAGGGTACTGGAGAGGAGAATCCGGCCGATAGTCGAACCTCGGATTCAGGAGGAGCAGTGTGGTTTTCGTCCTGGCCGCGGAACACTGGACCAGCTCTACACCCTCTACCAGGTGCTCGAGGGTTCATGGGAGTTTGCCCAACCAGTCTACATGTGTTTTGTGGATCTGGAGAAGGCATTCGACTGTGTCCCTTGTGGTGTCCTGTGGGGGGTACTTCGGGAGTACGGGGTCCGGGGCCCTTTGTTAGGGGCCGTCCGTTCCCTGTACAACCGAAGTAGGAGCTGTGTTCGCATTGCCGGCAATAGGTCAGACCTGTTCCGGGTGCATGCTGGACTCCGCCAGGGTTGCCCTTTGTCACCGGTTCTGTTCATTGTTTATATGGACAGAATTTCTAGGCGCGCCCAGGGGGCGGAGGGTTTCCGGTTCGGGGAGCACGGGATCTCATCTCTGCTGTTTGCGGATGATGTTGTCCTGTTTGCTTCCTCGAGCCGGGGCCTCCAGCATGCTCTGGAGCGGTTTGATGCCGAGTGTGAAGCGGCTGGGATGAGGATCAGCACCTCCAAATCCGAGGCCATGGTACTCGACCGGAAAAAGGTGGTTTGCCCCCTCTGGGTGGGTGGGGAGCCTTTGCCTCAAGTGGAGGAGTTCAAGTATCTCGGGGTCTTGTTCACGAGTGACGGAAGGACGGAACGTGAGATTGACAGGCGGATCGGTGCAGCGTCTGCAGTGATGCAGTCTCTGTACCGGACTGTCGTGGTGAAGAAGGAGCTGAGCCGCAAGGCGAAACTCTCGATTTACCGGTCAATCTACATTCCTACTCTCACCTATGGTCATGAGCTTTGGGTCATGACCGAAAGGACAAGATCGCAGATACAAGCGGTCGAAATGAGTTTCCTCCGCAGGGTGGCTGGGCGCTCCCTTAGAGATAGGGTGAGGAGCTCGGTCACACGGGAGGAGCTCGGAGTAGAACCGCTACTCCTCCACGTCGAGAGGAGCCAGTTGAGGTGGCTTGGGCATCTGTTTAGGATGCCTCCTGGACGCCTCCCCCGGGAGGTGTTCCAGGCATGTCCCACCGGGAGGCGGCCCCGGGGAAGACCTAGGACACGCTGGAGGGACTATGTCTTTCGGCTGGCCTGGGAACGCCTCGGGATCCCCCCGGAGGAGCTGGAGGAGGTGTGTGCGGTGAGGGAAGTCTGGGCTTCCCTGCTCAGACTGCTGCCCCCGCGACCCGGCCCCGGATAAGCGGAAGATAATGGATGGATAATGGATGGATGGGACCATGATATCTGGTTGCATGTGGGTGTTCAGACAGGGTTAAGCACAATTAAAATCTGCTCTCATACTTCAGCTGAGCTTGTTTAACTGAGTTCAAAATAAATGTGCTTGGCCACAAGGTGGCGCTCCACCCTTACGTGTTCACAACATGCCCTGAAGAAGCCTGATTTTAGACCACAGAGGGAGAGAAATAGCACTTAGACAGGAACACAGTTCTCCTTTCCTTTCCCCTCCTCTCCTCTCTTCCCTCCTCTCCTCTCTCCTCTTCTCTCTTCCGTGTAATCTTGAGATCTTCTCCTCCAGGCCTGTTCCTTAGTTACGCCCGAGTTTCCTCTCAGGTGGAAAATCATCACACCTATGGACTTGATAGCTACTTGATTAAAATGAAAAATACAAGGATGTATTTTGTACTAAACGCATGTGAGTCTGAGACTGGGTCTGAGGCTGAGTGTTTGGATTATGAATGGAGGAGCCTAAATCATTCATCTTGAGTCACTTCTGATGGATTCTGTCTCTCTCTCTCCCTGCGACACACATTGGTCGTCCCATCGATGATGAGTGGCTCCCTTCTGCTTATCTGTCGTTCTGTGTGTGTGTACCAGCCCGCCATGTACCAACCCACCACCCTCACCCTCCAGATGGCAGCTTTTCGTTTTGAGCAGGAAAGGGTACAGCCACCTCATACTTAATCATGAAACAGCAAACAAACCTCCATTCCCCAGGAATGTCTGACTGGAGGATGCAAATGTCTCATTTCAGTCTCCGAACTCCCTTCCTCTGTGTCAATATCAGCTGAGAGAGAGAAAGGGAGGGAGGGAGGGAGAGAGAGAGCGAGAGAGAGAGAGACAGGGAGAGGCAGAGATAGAGGGACGGAGAGATAAAGGGAGGGAGAGGCAGAGAGAAGGATGGAGTGACAGAGAAAGAGGGAGGGAAAGAGGGTTGGAAGGAGGAGGCAGAAAGACAGCAAGAGCGACCATCTTTCTGTCCCAGCGTGGGACGCTGTGTAGTCAGACTTTCTCATTCTTCCAGCTTTGCACTCCCTAGTGTGGTGTGGCTTTGAGTGAAATGCAGGAATTCACACATACACACACATATACACATGTGTGTTTCATTGTGTGATCATCTTTGTGTATGTGCGTTTGAGTGTGGTTCAGCGTGTGTGCGTGAATGGGCCAGGCGTTGAGGACCCATCATCCCTTGCTGTTCTGGCATTGATGCGAGCCGGGTGAACAGATGTCAGGGAGGTTGATACTGTCCCTGCGCTGAGCACGGCCACATTACGGACCAGCGCTCAGAATGGAACCTTCAGATTACAGATGGCCTGTATCAAAAGCCCCAGCATGGATTTACACCATGTAAATACAGCGTCAGGGTAATCCAGGACGGGGGGAGACAGAGGGGGAGGGAGCGCAGCAGCAGCTGGCGGAGGGGAGGGGAGGGGGGGGGGGTGCTCATGCACTGTGGCCAAGCCTGAGTAATGCCATGTGCTTGACATGTTACAAAGCCGAGCTTCTTTTCCTAATCCATTTACCACGCTGATATGTTTTTTATTAGAAGACATTCATAAAGGGTCAGCAAAGACAATGTAAAGAGAAGAGGACCGAAAGCGAGAAGAGAGAGACAAGAACCAAACAAGGAGATTCGTCACGACGGAAAACGGTTCTCTCGTTTGATCTTCTGATTCACAGAGGTCACATGACAACTGCCTGAGCGTGCACCACTCATCTTCTGGAACATTTCCTTGTCCCCTCCCACCTCCCTCTCACTTGTCCCTTCATTCTTTTGTCTCTTTTTTATGATTCTCATCCCTCGCTTGTCATTATCCAGCTGCCTCCTAATGAATTCTTTATCTCCCAGTTTGAATGGTTGTGGTGATAAGGTTTATTATATTTTGTATTAGCATTCCTTGCAACAGGACTACAGAGACAGAAAGACAGAGGGAGAAGGAGAGGGAGGGGAGAGAGGGAGAGAGGGGTAAAGTGAGAAGGAGAGGGAGGGGAGAAGGAAAGAACAGAGTAGGATGAGAGAGTAAACAGAGAGATGTAGTCTTGGCAAAACCTCTGTCTCTCTCTCTCTCTCTCTCTCTCTCTCTCTCTCTCTATATATATATATATATATATATATATATATATATATATATATATATGTGTGTGTGTGTGATGGTGGTGTTTGGCAGCCAAGCCGGCGTCTTTATGGAGGGATACCAAGACAAACAGGTGGTGAGGCACAGAACTAGAAGAACAGGAAACAGAGAAATACAACAGAGGAAATGTGTTTTATTGATTTAACCTTTATTTGACCAGATCCCACTGGAGACTCACTAGAAAAAAAAAGATTGTTCAAGTGCGACCTGGCATGGCAGCAAATACACTGCAAATGATAAATTCCTGAAGAAGAGAAAAAAAACGCCAAGTCTTGCAAGCTAGGATATAAAACAGACGAAAAATATTGCGAAACAAATGCAGTTCTGCATCTACTTACCATTCGAAACATGTTTTTTAATATGAACACTATGACTGACTGGCCAGCAGGCTAATTGACCCAGATCATTTAGATTCTTGCACAGTTCTTGCAAAAGTTCCTGATCTTGTCTTCACACTAAGCTAAACCTCTCTTGTCTCCATTACCCACTGTAGTCTCACCTCCCACCATCTCACTATCCCTCCTTCCCTTCATCCATCCATCCCTCCTTTCCCCATCACACTCCAGATGCATGGCGTTAACAGGAGCAGTGTCAGGAGTGTGTGCTTAACACTGAACAGCTTGTGGCACAAGGAGGGGGGTGTGAGAGGGGTGTTGATGCATGTGTGGAGGTGACATCTCAAGAGCACCACGCGCCATCACAGAGGATGATGCCCATGGGTGAGGGCTTCTACGGGTGGCTGGAACCTAACTGCTGCCGGGGGCAACGCTGTTTGTACCCACCACTGGGCACCAATAGATGGTGGATTGTTCAAGGTGCGTGCTTTTGTCACTAATGTGCATTAATTCCAGGAAGAACCAGCAGTAACAGACCAGAACGCTCCCAGCTGCCACAGCTTTCTTCTCCTGCAGCCTTCTGCTTCTAATCTCTCTTTCTCTCTCTCTCTCTCTCTCTCTCTCTCACACACTCTCTCTATCTCTCTCGCTCTCTCTCTCTCCTCCTCCTCTCTCACTCTCTTACTCTATATATCCCCTCTCTTTCTCGACCTCTCTCTCCGTTCACTCACCTTCTTTCCGCAGAACCTCACACCTCAAACCTCACAGTATGCCTTCGCAAAACCAGCCATGAACGGTAACTCCTTTCATACCTCTGTTCCTCATTGACCACAGCAGTCACTCAGTGCAGTCTTTGTTCCCAGTCTCTGTTGTCCTTGTCTGTTCTTAAGGCTTGAACGGAAGCGAAAATATGTTTCTCCCACTGTGTTCTTTCACCATAGAGGATGCGCCACAAGAATTCTATGGAGTTAGAGATGGCTGTCCAGCCAGCAAGCAAAATAACCAGCCTTCCAGCCAGTCTCAGTCTTCATATAAGGCCAGCCTCCCCACTGCCTAACAGAGTACCTCCTGGGTGTGGAGCCCCAGTCTTGGTGGTTCTGGGTGGCAGGGAGACATCAGGAGCAGATCTGGATTGACGATTCACAAGCCTGCCTTCACATATGGTCCTGTTTTCCTGTCTCGGACGAATAGAGGGGAAAGAAAGGGGAGAGAGAATGAAGGAGATGGATGGAAAGAGAGACCGAGTAAAAGAGTGCCAGGAGAGACTTTAATTTGTTTTCCTGAAGACTCACGCCATCCCAGAAATGTGTTTACCAGCCCCCTCTACACCATTAGTGACACTCGGTCGCCTCTCAATAAAAAACCGAAAATAGGTTCATAACTGCCTCATGTATCTTGAAAATATCTCCATGGCTCCCTGTCTGCTGCTCTGACTTCCTGTCTGCTGCTCCGACTTGCTGTCTTCTGCTCTGACTCCCTGTCTGCAGTTCTGACTTCCTGTCTGCTGCTCTGACTCCCTGTCTGCAGCTCTGACTTCCTGTCTTCTGCTCTGACTCGCTGTCTGCTGCTCTGACACCCTGTCTGCTGCTCTGACTTCCTGTCTGCAGCTCTGACTTCCTGTCTTCTGCTCTGACTCCCTGTCTGGAGCTCTGACTTCCTGTCTGCTGTTCTGACTTCCTGTCTTCTGCTCTGACTCCCTGTCTGCTGCTCTGACTTGCTGTCTTCTGCTCTGACTCCCTGTCTTCTGCTCTGACTCCGTGTCTGCTGCTCTGACTTCCTGTCTGCTGCTCTGACTCCCTGTCTGCAGCTCTGATTCCCTGTCTGCTGCTCTGACTTCCTGTCTACTGCTCTGACTCCCTGTCTGCAGCTCTGACTTCCTGTCTTCTGCTCCGACTCCCTGTCTGCTGCTCTGACTCCCTATCTGCTGCTCTGACTTCCTATCTACTGCTCTGACTCCCTGTCTGCAGCTCTGACTTCCTGTCTTCTGCTCCGACTCCCTGTCTGCTGCTCTGACTCCCTATCTGCTGCTCTGACTCCCTGTCTTCTGCTCTGACTCCCTGTCTGCTGCTCTGACTTCCTGGCTACTGCTCTGACTCCCTGTCTGCAGCTCTGACTCCCTGTCTGCTGGTCTGACTCCCTGTCTGCTGCTCTGACTCCCTGTCTGCAGCTCTGACTCCCTGTTTACTGCTATGACTCCCTGTCTGCTGCTCTGACTCCCTGTCTGCAGCTCTGACTCCCTGTCTTCTGCTCTGACTCCCTGTCTGCTGCTCTGACTTCCTGTCTGCTGCTCTGACTCCCTGTCTGCAGCTCTGACTTCCTGTCTGCTGCTCTGACTTGCTGTCTTCTGCTCTGACTCCTTGTCTTCTGCTCTGACTCCCTGTCTGCTGCTCTGACTTCCTGTCTACTGCTCTGACTCCCTGTCTGCAGCTCTGACTCCCTGTCTTCTGCTCTGACTCCCTGTCTGCTGGTCTGACTCCCTGTCTTCTGCTCTGACTCCCTGTCTGCTGCTCTGACTCCCTGTCTGCTGCTCTGACTCCCTGTCTGCAGCCCTGACTCCCTGTCTACTGCTCTGACTCCCTGTCTGCTGCTCTGACTCCCTGTCTGCTGCTCTGACTCCCTGTCTACTGCTCTGACTCCCTGTCTGCAGCTCTGACTCCCGTCTACTGCTCTGACTTCCTGTCTATTGCTCTGACTCCCTGTCTGCAGCTCTGACTCCCTGTCTGCTGCTCTGACTCCCTGTCTGCTGCTCTGACTCCCTGTCTACTGCTCTCTTTCTTTCTGTCTCTGTATTTGTCACTTACTCTGTCAGTGTGCAAGTGTGTGTGTGTTAGTGTGTGTGTAGAACACTTTTGTCAAAGTGCCCAGCAGGGTTCCACTTCATGTGTTTAATGGTGATGAGGACACATTCAAAGGACGGGCTTAAGGACTTCTGGGGGCCAAGGAAAGGTTACACTACAATATATCCTTATGGAAGTCTGAAGACAAAAACAGAAGTTGAGCATCCACACACACACACTCATTCACCAGACACGCATTCACACACAAACATCCTTGTCATTTCGTACAAGCCTCACTGACTCACAAATCTAGCTGTGAAACACAGTGTGACAAGAGCAGCTGTGAACAATATGAGTGAAAAAGTGTTAATTCTTCAATTGTCATTCTTCTCCTCCTTCCCTTGTGCCTTGTTCCTTCAGCTGAGAAACAAGATATGATCTTTTCCTGTGGAGCAATGCTCCTGTAGCATTCAGTCACTGCCTCCATCTCTCTCCTCGTCTCTCTGTCTCTCAACATATCTCTCCCTTCCCACTCTCGGGACAGGGCTACCCGCCAGCCAGTCTCAAACAGCTATTTTTACCGCCACCTCCAGGAGGCTGGCGAAGACTGAAAGTCCCCTCATGCACAGTGACACCTTCCTGGGGTTGCTTCCGGATGGAGCAGGCCTCCTCTGACTCACCCTGGAGCACACCAGGCTCGAAGCCGACAGAGGACAGGGCTGAGATTTAAATGTGTATTTTTGTCTGTCTTGCTTTGTCTGTGTGTGTGTGTGTCATACAGTGTGCGTGTGTCGGTGTGTGCGTGCTTTCCATGAAGCGGTAGGTAGTGAAAGGAGGGATTGAAGGGGAGAATGTGTTTGAGAGGAAAGCCTGTGTGGCTAATCTGCTGGCCAGTAGCTTGAACAGCAAGACGCCTCTCACTGCCTACCTGGAATAGCATCGATCAGCCCTGTCCACAGACAGAGGAGGAGATCAAGATAAAAAGATGGAAGGACAGAAAGTGAAAGAGAGAGAGGGGAGAGAGAGAGCGATGGGGGTGGACGTAGAAAAGCAAGAGAGGAAGCGAAAGCCACGGGGAGAGAGAGATTAAGAGAGAAGAGGAGCGATGGAGAGACGGAGTGACAGAGAAAGAGAGCGAGAGATCAGATAAGAAAGGAAGAAAGGAGACCTTTGAATGGGTCTCCACCCGAAATCTGTCACCGCGACCGAATCTGTGGTATTGATGACTGGATGAGCGCAGGGCCGAAGGAGGAGCGAGAAAGATACCTCCTCCCCCTGTAATTCAGTCACCATCCCTGGGCTACAGTTTACAGCTGCTTCGGTAATCCCTCTCAGTCTCATCTGTTCATAGAAAGCTGTGCGAGCTGCTACAACCATCTCCCAGCTCTAAGACCCCTGTAAGCCCTGACTGCTGCGGGCTCTCATGTCGGTCCCTCTGGTTGATACGAATGCGTGTTTCACATCGCACTCACCTACACAGACACCTACACACACACACATCTGGGCCTGGCCTAATGGTCTTACACTTCCTTGCCTCTGACAGCTAATCAATGGAGCACCCCAAAGGCGAGGAGAGGAGAGAAAGAAATGCGATGAAAGAAATGAATGGCAAAGTAGCAACATTTCCAAATGACTTCACTGCTGTATCAACATCTTGACTGGAAATCACATACAGTACGTAGCCAGATGAAAACATGCAGCGTACAGGCCCATTAATAAACCATCATAAAATCACTCTCCTGTGAATACAGACTCTGGGCGAGGCTGGGAGATGAAGCTCAGCTAGATTACAACTGGAGGCGGCGCGGTTTGACACACACACACACACACAAACACATACACACACACACATACAGACACACACACACAAGGTCAGCCTCAGTGGCATGGCTCTCTCTCTGTCTCTCACCGCTGCACCCTCCCTCGCTCCCTCCCTCCTGTGTATTTACCTCTCAAATGCAGGATCGCATTGGTAATCTCAGTTTAAATACATAAATCCCCAGCTGCAATCCAATCAAACCTAATACTCCGACGAGCGGGCAAGCTGGCACTGCCCCCCCCGCAACACACACACACACAGAGCGCAGATGCTGGGGGCACAGACCCACCCCTCTGACACACACACACACATACTCTTGTATATAGATGCACAGGAACCACATTCAGAATCCTACTGGCACACACACATACACACCACCACACACACATGCCCACGCTCTCTGCGGGCCTGTGCGGGCTCGGCCGGCTGTGTTTAATTCGGTCTCTGAAGGCTTTAATCCAGATTACCAGGAGAGAAGTCAATGAGCTGCCGACTCACCGAATGTTTCCGCGCGGCCGCAAGGCCGGTGGTCCTCTAGGGGGCACTCTGTGTCAAGGACAAACACATGAAAGCCACAGTGTCAGTCAGTCGCAAAACAGCTCCATCAGAAGCACATGCGTCGTTTTCTAATCCATGTTTACTCTCTCTCTCTGTGGTGCCTTTGCATGTGCTGTATTTCCATCCGCACAATCTGTTTTCATGGTTTCGCGCATGGGAAGATCTCAGCAGAGGGAGGAGGAGAAAGGAGGCTCTGTGGTCCGTTAACAGTGCTGCCACAACCAACCTTCCCAAAGATGTTATTCATAGAAAGAGATGGAGGTGAACCTGATCGGTTTTACACCCCCACCCCCCGCCTCCTTGAGCATATGTGTCTAAAATTCCAGAAGGACCAGCTGATCAGTGGTCAGAGATTGAAAACAGACGTAAACAGGCCTTGTGCAGCAGGACTGAAGACAGAGAGGGGGAAAGGTCCCCTATATCCATCTTGGTAAGTGGTTCGATAGCAAGAATTCAGAGGACCATTCGTATAGGGACAGATTTAGCTTCCTCGCTCAGCCCTCACCTACCCTCTGACAGGCCCCCTGATTGGACAACCCCACAGGCTGTCATTTCCCACCCTGATAGACGGCAAATGAAACATATTTCTGCTACAGTTGCAGCTAGACCCGGTCTTTCACTTCATTTACTTTCACCGCTGTTCTGTCCTCGTCCTCTGTTCATTTCTCTCACTTTCCCTCTTGCTCTGCCTGCTTTCTTTCCTTCTTTCCTCTCTATAACACCTCTCTATCATTTTCGGGGGGTGAGGAGTGCAATAGGTATGCACACCCAAAGCGTGTATGTGCGTGTGAACATGTGCGTATCAGTGATCCATCTACATCTATGTGTGTGCGCGTGCGTATCAGCATGCGTGCGTGTGCACGTGTGAATGAGTGTTTAAGGGAGTGTGTGTGTTTAAAGAAGTGTGTGTGTATGTCAAGTATGTCGGTGTGTCAGGTGGGTGCGTGTGTCAGGTGTGACAGCCCTACTCTCAGCCGGTGTCATTTCTGCTCGTTAAAGACCCCCAGACAATGATGAAGCACCTTGGCCCCCCTCCTGCCTTTCTGCTAACCCCGTCTCTTATCGCTCCTCTCCTCCTTTCTCCGCTCTCCGTCTTCCGGTTGGTTCCTTTGTATGACACTGAAGGTGACTCGACATACCCCCATTCCCTTCATCAGCCCTTGTGAACCTTCTCAGACAAAGGAAAGAATCATTCCAGAGTGTCCGGAATGTTGTTGACAGAGTTCAATAACTGTCAATGATATCGAGGACTCACTTCATCCTGGACAACAAAAGCAAAACCTCACACAGCCTGAGCTCGTTTCTAGAACATTCCCACCTCTGTGTTAGGTTGAGGTATGTGGGCTCTCCTCCTTCCTCTCCGAACCCTCATAACCAGAGCGCTGTGTGCGGCCTCGTTATGCGCTGGCGTATTTCCATGTGTGAGTGTGTGCGTCTCTGGTAGTGTGTGTGTGTTTAGCTTGCCACCTGAGAGCAGGAAGGCATAGCGGTGGAGATGAGAGAAAATGAAGAGACAAAAGATCCTCCCTGGTGTAATTATCATTTCATTTCATGGCCAAGTATTCTGGGCATGTGCAGTGCATACATCATGAGGCTCCCATTAGACTCATCATACATCACACACACACACACTAGCTCAGCCTTTAGCCCAGGAGCTGTCAACATCTGCACGCTGTGCTTACTGGTATCCCGTCAGCCCTGCCAGTGTGTGTGTGTGTGTTTGTGTTAACACCAACCTAGTGTGATGGTCGGTAAAATACAAATGAGACAGCATCATTACAGTAGTGTCTACACACTTCATTAGCAGCCATTGCTAATGTGCTGCTGCCGCCACTTTGTGTGTGACTGAATGTGTGTTTTCTATATATGTGGGTTTGTGTACGTGTGTGTCTGCGCCGGTGTATGTGCTGTATGTGTGTGTGTGAAGTCTAGACGGCGTCGGCAGAAGCAAGTGTGTGCAGAGTCCCTCAGCAGCGAGAGCCGTTCCCTCTCAGAAGACGGTGGAGAATATCCCAAGACCTCCTCGACCACTGTTGTCATCCCGGGGATGAAGGCACCTTTTGGGCTTGAGACAGAGGGTCACGGCCCGATGTTCGGACAGTCCTCCGGGCAGCAGCCATGAGGCTCTGCAGTGCCTCGGTGGGAGGCAGAACACAGGCAGTGTACCAGGGGGTAACAGCAGGGGTACCACTCCAGTCACCTCCAGTCTGGACATCTGATTCCCTGGGTGTCATTAAACAGCATCGTGTGTCTCACTGTTTCTCGGTTCTTAATTGGCATAAGTGACATGCCGCTTAAATTATGAAGGGAGATAAATGCTAAATGTCATAGGTGTTATAAATATCAGTGTAACTGTTTGATGTGTTCATTAAATACTTGTCCAAATAGGCCTAATTTGACTAATTGAATGAGTGATGGGTTGGTTGGTTGATTGATTGAGTGATTGATTCTAGATCGAAAGGCTTCAAGCAATACATCTCCTATGCGGAGGTATTTTGCAGCGGAGAGCGAGACGTCTGTAAATTAGCTATCTTAGCTCCCCCACCCCCCCCCACCCCCCCTCCCACCCCCTCCATGTATGCACACACACATGCATGCACGCACACACATGCCCGTGCATGCGCACACAAGCAGACATCCACCATTGTGTTGTGTTTCAGCGATTAATGGGGCGGCAAATGAGATTGTTACTGATGTGCTGTGGCGAGGTGAGCTGAGGTGCGGCAGAAAGGAAGCCAGGTGAGAAGAACAGAGAAGAGGAGGAAGAGGAAGAGGAGGAGGGGAAACCGCAAGTACTGATTGGCATGTTCATTCACTTCCAGGCAGGGGAGACACACAAACACACACAACATATCCAGATATGAGCCACACATGCTGTGTAAACAGACTTAAAACAGCACGGTCAGCGACAAGATACGCAAATATAATGTTATTTGACGGTTAAAAAAAGCCAGTGATAAAATCGGTAATAAAAGCAAGAAATTAAACGTCACCATTGCTGCACAGGTTGACAAGTGATTTGCCTGTAAACTACCCCTGCCAAGCGCTATAACATGGATAAAAACAAGTCATCAGGGGACTCCCACCTCCCCTATATTTCTATATATATATATATATATATATATATAACTATATATTACTGTATAATTTATACCCTAACACATATTCCCCCCAACCCCCACTGAGCCACACTGAAATGCTTGGTCAATATCGCCTGTGGGTTAGTTGTTCTGGTGGACTTGCAATGGCAAGGGAGCAGAAATAGGTGTGTGTGTGTGTGAAAAGAGAGACAGAGAGAGGAGAGAGAGAGAGAGAGAGAGAGAGATAGAGAGAGAGAGAGAGAGAGAGAGAGAGGGAGAGAGAGAGAGAGAGAGAGAGAGAGGGAGATAGAGAGAAGAGAGAGAGAAGAGAGAGAGGTAGAGAGAGAGGTTCAGATGTCCCTCTGGAAACCTGTGGACTGCAGGTGAAGTCAGCACAGAGAGAGACGACATCATCCATTTATATCATTTAAGACTGGTGACACATCATTAGGGCCAGCCACAGGGGACACACACGTACACAGTGGACTGGCAAAATACTGTGGAGGACAGCATGGCTTTACTGAGAGACGGTGGGGAACTGTTTCATTAGTCTGTATTCCCAAAAGTGAGCAGTGCAGTAAGTAGGCATCAGAATGCACTTCAAGCATGTGTGTGTCTGTGGGTGTTTGCGTGCATGTGTGTGTTTGTGTGTTTGCTAATTGACTTTGCAGCTATTTCCTATAAATGCTCACTCTGCTTTGTGCAGTCTTACGTGAATGTACTTCTGTACTGTGGCTGAACCATCTACAATCCAGCAATATCATGACATTCCACTGCTTCTTTCAATGCATTTCTGTAGAAAGACAGATGCATCTTGAGGTTATCACAAATCCTTTGAACATGTGTTCTTGAAAGTTGTACAAAGTCATGCTTTGTTAACAATAGAGGATCTTGTCCTTGTGTGTAGATGTGTTTGTGTGTCTGTGTGTGTGTGTGTGTGTGTGTTTGGGCTTATGATTGGTTCTGGCTCAGTCTCTGTGATGCTTCTGGTTGCTGAATTTCTCTCATGTCTCTAATCCACAGAACCACACACAACAACACATGCCTTCAATCTGCCACATAATCTCCACTGGTACCATGGGAACAGATAGCCAAACTCACACACCAAATCTCTCATGATTCCACCACCAGGCATGGACAATCTGTTCCACTGTTGGCACAGACCCAATACCTCTCCACACACACACCCACACACACACACGCACACACACACACACAGAAACTAATTGTATGAGTTTTTGGGGTTCTGGCAGTCAATTACTTGGAATTAATATTTACATGTTACGTTTACATTTATTCATTTAGCAGATGCTTTCATCCAAAGCGACTTTCAAGAGAGAGCTTTTTGTACGTATGTCTATTCTCTTTGCCAGGTTATAAAACGGGAACATAAGAAAACTAATCAGCAGTCCATACATAATTAATTTCATATTAGAAGGACTGGAAGCATATTCCATGTGGATTAGCACGCTTCTGGTCCGTTCAATTCACTCCGGCCTTATGCCGAGTTGTCCACCTGCCTTAGCATGTTTGACATCACTTCCCCTCTGTGTCCACATCCAATCACATCCCATCAAGGAGCCGGGTGGGAAATCAATACCTTTGATCAATTATTCCTCAACTGTTCACGGTGTGTATGTGTTTACAGTAGGCTTGATCACAACAAATCATATTTTCAGTCTGTTATTAGGAATCAGTATCATCGTAGGATAGATTTTCAAAAGGCTTCATTTGATGGGACAGGAAGGTGACCTGCAGGCAGACGTGTTAAAATGAAGCCATTCTGTTAGTATCGTTGCAATACTGAACACACCCTTCCTGCATACTAGAAACACACCCAGTTACCAACCCTAACCTCCCAGCGTCTCTCCTCCCCTACCTACGACCCACCTAATGATGGCCCTGACAGCAGCCAATAGAACCCTATCTTCATGCGTCTGGAACAAAAGCAAGGTAAATCTCTATAAATGGCCACATGAAACAGGCAATAACAAGCTCCAGTTAAGAAGACAGAGAATCTAAGCTGGATTTTACTACTTCAGGCTCTGATGGAAATGGGAGAAGAGGAGAGAAAAGGAGGGTTGACTACTACATTTCCCCAGTAGAATACACTGGATTCTGTTATACTGAGACTTGTACTGTAAGTAGAGTGCGGCAGACAGTGTTTCCATGACAGACTGTTGCCGAAGGCATTGGTTATCAACTCTGGTCCTCAGGGCCCACTGTCCTGCATGTTTTAGATGTTTTCTCCTCACCACACACCTGATTCTAATGCATGTTCGTTACCAGTATTCTTCAGAGCTGGATAATAAATAAATATTTAGCAGATGCTTTTATCCAAAGCGACTTACAGCAAGTACAGGGACAATCCCCCTGAGGCAAGAGGGTGAGCCTGCTGAGCCCTCTGACTCTGATGATAATGACCCATTCATTTGAATCAGGTGTTTTGGAGCAGAGAAACGTCTAAAACCTTCAGGACAGTGAGCCCTGAGGACCAGGCTTTGGGACCACTAGTCTAATCACATGCTTTTTAGAATGCATATCAAAAGGAAGCATATAAGCACACGACATACGTGTAAAAAATATTCAAAATCCCTCTTTTGGCAAGATGCACATAAACACACACTGGAAAACACACACAAAGCTCTCTAGACCAACAAGCAGTGGTTACTATGACAACAAGACGCAGCAGCAGCAGCTTTTGACGTCAACACACGTCACACACACAAAGGTACACTTAGACACAGACGTAACAACACACACACAATCTCCCAAATACTTGTCACAATGGGTGTTTCTCAAGACACACAGCCCCCAAAAAGGTGGCCATCTTTCTGCATCTGCATAAAACTGCCAGTCAACGCCATATTTTATTACCAGCCCCTCCCTCCTCCCTCCCTCCCTCCCTCCCCCAGTCTGTCTCTGCAGCAGGTCCAGACCATGAAATCACAGGATATCCTGTCACTCTGATTCTCCACAGGCAGGATGTGATCAGAAGTGACAGGAGACAAATATGCAGAGGTCTGAGCTAACCAGTTGGGGCTTCTGACTGAAGGAACACCCAGGCAGGAGGAGGAGGGGGGACGCCAGCACACAGTCTGGGAAAACAGATACTTCCAACCCAGATATAGTACACCTGTATCCTCCATCCTCTACCCCTCCCTCCTCTATCCCTCCATCCTCTACCGCTCCTCTATCCCTCCCTCCTCTATCCCTCCATCCTCTACCGCTCCATCGCTTTTCTGCTCGCTTGATCTCACTTGTTCTTCTTTAGATTTCTGCCACTTACAGTATATATAGCCCGCTATGAATGCACATACACACATGCAGTACCTGCCCCCGCATCCATGGATAAATCCTAGTACACACAAACAAAACGTGTGTGTGTGTGAGTGTGTGTGTGTGTGAGTCGCCCTGTCGCATGATGAATAGAATCTGGCAGGGCTGGTGTGCGCAGGATGGCATCCTCGTTTCTGCATACATGTACACGCGCACACACACACAAACGTTTTATTTCCTCTCTCCCCTCATCAGCCAGATAAGTCTAGTCACCACAAAGGGGGGCATGTCTCCTCTGGGTGAGCAGACTGGCTGTCTGGTAAGGAAAGACTGATTGATCCACTACTGCTGGGTGGTTACTGGTGTTCAGACAGACCGTACCTGCGGAGAGGCTGGCTGTTGAAACAACCAAGCAGGGGTCCAAATACAATAAATAGCAGATAAGTATTAGGTAAAGCCAGGGTCTAATCACACTGTTTCTTTAACAACCACATCACTGAAAAGCAATCTGTAGCTCTGGTCTTCGAGGTGTTCTGAAGCAGGGTTTAAATCATTACAACAAGGGGAAGAAAGGACATATTGAAAGAGAAAGGAACTGAGAAGGAGAGAAGGTGAAGGGGGGGAGGGAGAGAGAAAGACGGAAAGAAAGAAAGACGAGAGAGAAAGAGAGCGGGAGGGAGGGATGACAGGATGGAAGGTTTGAGTGAGTACAAAAGGCATGTCTGCATACTTTGACATAACATTACTAGAATGTTGTCATGGGAATACATGTCTCTACCCAATATATGTAGTACTACCTCTTTGTCTACACTCCTCATCTCTCTCCTCTTTTGCTGTCTTCCCCCGCTCTCGTTTTCTCTTTCTTTCACTCTTCTGCCTCTCCCCTTACTTTCTATTTTTCTCACACATTCAGATGATGACCATTTATCTCTCAGATTGTTTACGCGCTCCTCGCAGGTTAAATGAAGGGCTGGTTGTTGTGTCTTGAAAGAAGATTGGATCAAGTTAACTACCTGTGTGGATCCCTGTGTCTGACACAAGTCTCTGATCTAGTGAGTCAAAGGTGGTTTGGAACATCTTCTCATCGTGAGGTATTCTAGGGAAGATAGATGTTACTGCTTAAGAACAGAGAGACGAGGCTGGCTGCAGCAGCATAACAACCTGAGCATGTCGAATCCCCCTGTAAAAGTTGTGCTTTTAAAACCATATTTATTTGAGCAAGCTGTCAAAGCAACCACTGCTTACAAGCCTTGTAAAAGCCATGCTAGCCGTAGCTCATGTTAGTCGTAAAGGACAGTAGTAAACCTTTGTTGTAGGCTAACATGCTAACAAAGGCTACAGTTCTCATCCCAAATGTATGCCTATCCAATCACATGACCTGCTCTATCCAGTTGAGATATCATGGCAACAGAGGTACCGTTCTCAGCCTTGAAGATTCTAATTAGATTTGGGTTAATTCCCCTGTGCTGTCCTCTCTTTCTCTCGTTTTCTTTCTTCCTTCGTTTGCTCCTGGTATCCACCACGCACACAGCTCCCGGTCCATGTATTTGTCTAGCACCGTTCACACTCCATTTTCAATTACTCTGGCGGAAGGGCCCTCTTTTTTAATTAGTTTCTGGGGGACAACAAGCGTCAGAACGTGAGTCTCGTTCCTGATTTATGAAGCATTTAAGGGTTGGGGAAAAAAAACGAGTGTCCCGAGCTAAATAAAACAAGGCTGCTCAGAAAAGCACAGTGTCAAGCACGAAGCTGGCCTCGTGATTAACTTTCATTTCCTATGCCTTATTATTCCTTCCCAAATTAAATTTCAGACACACAGATAAATCTTCCGGCCCCTCTGTCCTGGACCCGCTCGCCAGCTCACTGTTATCGCTTCGAATTTGCAGCGAACCTGCCGCACAGGTCAGGTTGTGTGTGTACGAGTTAGCGTGTATGAGTTAGTGCGGGTGTGTGCATAAGTAGGAAATAAGGTTGTCAATCGGCCTGGCTCACAATACTTACTTACTAACCACTAAGGTAGGCTAAATGGTTGACATAAAGAGATCGATAGAATCGAACTAATCAGACAAAGCGCAATCTACTTTCTCCTCCGATTTCCAGATGGACACATGGAGCAGAAATATTGATGACCTCCCGACGAGCCCAGTTCTAGTCCATTGAAAAATGAACATTCCAGAGTTACAGTACAAATTCCCTTCAGAGTTGTAACGCAGAGAACACTCAAGTGAACACAGATCAATAACTTGATAATAGGTCCTTAATCGGATGTAATTAAAGCTTAACTGATGATGTGTAGTGTAGCATTAAGCTATCCTGTTCTCAACAACAGCTGGAAATAAAATAGGGATGCAAGCTTGCCAATAATGTTCCCAACACACTACCTATCCTCTATCCCAATTTTGGAATCAGAATGTCCCTGTTCCAATTTGAGCCGCCTGACTTTAGTTCTATTTGAGTTAATCCAAAAACCAGCACATTCAGTGGTGTTTGAATTTCAATACTAGGGTTTTGGACGTGTGCTTTGGCTTCATCAGGAGCCCTGTTACTGTTCAGCGTGGAGGCCAGTCACAGCTAGTACAGAAACGTGAACGCAAAGCTTTCCTGAGGCAAGTTGAACTTCCTCTTGTATGTTATCCATCCACAGAGGCCACAGCAGCAGTCCTGTGGAGGACAATGTGGACCATCCTGACATGCTGGCTGGATAATGATAACAGTTTGACAGCCCTGCCAACATTCCAACCCCTGATTAGAAGGAGGGTGGATGGAGGCAGGGTTCATATGACCTGTCTTCCTCCGGTTGGCTTCCTGGCTGGCTCAGACAAAAGCAATTATCATGAAACCGAGGAGAGGAAAAGAGAGGAGGAAGAGAGAGAGAGAAAGAGAGAGAGAGCGAGAGAAAGAAAGAGGGTATTATTTCAAACCTCTCCTCTTCTTTCATTGTGGTTTAGTGTTATTTAACTGCAAACACACAAAACTCAAGACTGAGTGTGTGTGTGTGTGCGCGCGAGTGACAGCTACACCATTGTTGTCAGGGCTAGATTAAACAGCTCGATAGATATTGAGAGCATTGAGGCCTCAGCAGACTGGCAGTGATGTTGGGCCAAGACTTCTGTAATGCCCACAGTGGAGCAGAGACCGGGCCTTCAAGCCATGGATCACATTCTCACACCATTAGCCTTTACTCTGCCTTTCTGTTTTCTAATCTCCAGCTCTGTGGTCCTGGTAGTGGCCCAGTCAATAGTTAATTAAGGGCTGACAGGAAAGAGGGCTTCAAGCTCTATAAAGGCCTGCTGATTTACCTTAGTTTACCTTACCTCCCCTTTATTTTCCGATTGTCTCGTCTCCACAGGACTACACATACAGTACAGTACTGTATCTTATCAATGCCCTGTTTTACCTTTTTAAAGTTTATTAATCAGCCAAATTCTACACAGAATGGATGATTTTTCTGAGTAAACATTAAAAAAATATATATATTTACAAAAAAAACTCTGTATGTACAATCACTGTGTGAACATCCTCTCTCTACACATATAGTCCTTTTAGAATGAAAATAGGTGAGAACCGAGACGAAGCTCATGGGAAATCACAGCAATTAGACCCCTGGCACATCCTTTGATATTTACTTTTTGATATCTTCTCCTACTTTGAGTCATTACGCTGCACACTGCTCCTCCCCCTCCTCACACACATCCCTTCACACAATGCTCAACACACCGCTTCATGTAACGTACTCCTTCGCACGCTCCTCCACACACTACCCCACCCACTGCTCTCATTTGCCTCTGACTGGCGGCCATCTTGGCATGCTACACTCCTGTCCGGTCCAGCATGGCCTTTGTTACAGCGGCTGCACAGCCAGCTACAGAACATCAGGGAACGACAAGCTAACTAATGATCTGCTTTGCATTTCACATAATTAGGTGTGTTTATAGAGCTCTCAGCACTAATTAAGAAAACTGAGCAGCGCAGGACTGTGCATTACAGTGGGTTTCTTAGGTGTGCTGCTGCTGTTGTGGGGAGGTTTTTTTGGGCTGCTGTTGACCGTCGCCCGTCCCTCTGCCAGTCTGTCTTCCTGCAGGGGGGTGCGTCTGCTGGGGTGTTGGGTCAGAGGTTCACTGGGGGGGCGACGGTTCCATATTTCCACCCACCTTGCACTACACCTCTTCACCTGCGGCTGCGACAGCTCCCTCATTCTGCCCGGCAACAGACAAAGAAGAGAGTTGGAGGAAGCTAAAGAGCGAGGGAAAGAAAGCGAGCAGGAGGAAGAGTGAAAGTCTTCAGTCGTGTCAGCTCAACCTGGTTCAGAACACTCAAGGGCCTTTTCAGTTGTCTCCCATAATGAGCTGCTTCTGTCTCTATGTAGGTGACGCACCATGCTATGATCTCAGCACATCCACATAGTCTGTCTATAGTCTATTAGTCCATTCAGCTGTTCACCACCACATATAAATGTAATTATAAACAGCTGGCAGCTGAAAAGGACTAATTAACAACAGAGGAGGACAGCAGGTCAGAGGCAGTCTTCTCCTCCTCTCTCTTCCTCCCTTCCCTCCATGCCACGCTCTCTGCCTCCGAGGGGCCCGGAACTGGGCCTGGCCCTGGCCAGTGGGCAGGCAGGCAGGCACGTAAACTTGTCCAGCTGCTGTAAACAGCATGGTGCGTGTCAGAACACCACTAACTGAGCTGATGTGACACACAGCCTGCACGCTTTAATGAGGAACAGAGGGACGGCCCACGGACCGATGGAGGGACGGATGGAGGGACGCGTGAGTGACGGGAAGGAGAAAGGGAGGGACGGAGAGATGGTTGGAGGAGAAGTGCACATGAAAGGCGGGATCGGTGGAGGGATGGCTGGATGAAGGACATGATGTTATGAGGTGAGAGATTGAGGCAAAGTATAAAGGAAATTTGGGAGGGACATTTGAAAGAGAAAATCTTCCTCTCAGATCCCTCTGTTGGTGTGGCAACCAGGGGTCATTGTTTTTCTCCTAGCCTCACTCTGATTCTCTGTGAGGCCAGCCTGTTTGTGATGTCTTATATTCCGGAGAGGATGATGGACACTAAAGGAGGATTGAAACATAAACTAAATTGTGGACCTAGGGCCTCGTTCCATTTAGTTCCCGCCTCACTGGGACTCTTTGTGATTGACAGCTAAGGTGACTCGAGTGTCTGCATGGCTGATTGTCTCTCCCTCTCTCTTTCTCGCTCTCTCTCCCCGTCGCTCTCTGAAGCGTGTTTCGCCGTCGTACAGGGACCACTAACACGTCAACGCCTCTGGATGAAATGAATTAAAAAGAGACTATAGGGAAGAAAGGGTTAAGGACAGAGACAGGAGAAGGTGAAACAGAGATATTCCTCTCTAAACGCTCCTTGTTCCTGGCATTTCGGATGCTATCTGTTAAACTTGCCCAAGAAGCAAATGACTGATGAACGTAATCGAGGAATCGAGTGGTTAAAACGGTAGCCACAATTTTCTTCACAGTTTCTTCAACAGTTTCGATGACTTAAAGCATGTGTTGCAATGTGAGTATTTACTCAACAGGAACAATGAGACGTCCCAATAATCTCCTGGGGAGGGAAATGCTGGAGAAGGCCCCAAAAGTAGACCGGAGGGACGAGGAGAGGGAGGAGAACAGCATAAACAAGCAGGGCCTGGCTGAGCGAGCAAGCTAATTAACTTGAAAAACTATAAAAATGTAAATTCCAATTTGCTACATGGGCATCTAATCAGATGCAGTGGGATGTTAAGGAGCAAATTGAATTTGCTAAAGGAGAGGAAGAATCGGTTTCCCTTGCTTCCTAGGTATTGATCACCTGTTAGTCCTCATGGTTTATTGTTCAAAAAGTTCAAGAGATGGAGAGATGGGAAGGTTGCAAAGTGATGGGAGGATGATAAGAGGATGCGGATACCGTATATTGAGATGAGAATAGAGAACTGGAAATCACTCAGAAGCAGGAGAGGAAAGCGGAGATGTAATTGTTTAAAATGACTACTACGTGCAACAACTTCACATGTGCATGATGAGTTCACGTTACAGGAAGATCATTGAATTGTGCTACTTCATAAGCTACCTCCTCTACCTCAAGGTTTACTAAGCATCGGCTTTCCAGGGGCCCTGTGGTTAATTGCATTTGCTTACTTGCGTACGCACTGTCGTAATTATTGTGCATGCAAAATTGTTGTGGTTTATCTCATTATATCATATCCTCGGGGTGTTCAACTGTGTGTGTGTGTGTGTGTGTGTGTGTGTGTTGGTGTGTGTGCATCTTTGTGGGTCAACCAGGGCAAAGACGTTGGACCACTTGTTATCACAAAAGAATAGGAAGACATTATTCCAACAGGTGGTGTGTGTGTGTGTGTGTGTGTGTTTGGAGGGGGGGGGGAGCATTTTCTTTTTATTTATCCCTTTTTATTTAACGAGTGCACAGCTCTGAATATTTAAGCTGTCATTATCACAGATGGGGACAGGAAGTCTGAGAATTGTGAACCTTTTATTGAACTAATAAACAGTAATCACCTACTTCCCCTAACACACATACACGAGAAAGAGAAAGAGGGAGAGGGCAGGTAGCTGAAAGAAAGAAGAAAGAGCCTTTGTCTCTCCCGCTTCTAATGTTAAATTCATAAAATTGATCCCGGTGTGTTGGTGTGGAGGCGTTGATGGGTGATGGTGCTCAATCTGAAACCCACCTTCTCTGGCTGAGAGGGTGGGGTAGGCTTGTACAAGGAGAATCCCCCAAGGCTGCTCAAGAGGCCATTTGGAGGCCAGTTGGAGGCCAGTCGAAGGCCAGTCGGAGGCCAGTCGGAGGCCAGTCGGAGGCCAGTCGAAGGCCAGTCGGAGGCCAGTCGGAGGCCAGTCGGAGGTCAGTTGGAGGCCAGTCGGAGGTCAGTCGAAGGCCAGTCGGAGGCCAGTCGGAGGCCAGTCGGAGGCCAGTCGAAGGCCAGTCGGAGGTCAGTTGGAGGCCAGTCGGAGGTCAGTTGGAGGCCAGTTGGAGGTCAGTCGGAGGCCAGTCGGAGGCCAGTCAGAGGCCAGTCGGAGGCCAGTCGGAGGTCAGTCGGAGGCCAGTCGAAGCTCAGTCGGAGGCCAGTCGGAGGTCAGTTGGAGGCCAGTCGGAGGCCAGTTGGAGGCCAGTCGGAGGTCAGTCGGAGGCCAGTCGGAGGTCAGTCGGAGGCCAGTCGGAGGCCAGTCGGAGGCCAGTCGGAGGCCAGTCGGAGGTCAGTCGGAGGCCAGTCGGAGGCCAGTCGGAGGCCAGTCGGAGGCCCCTGTTACACTGTGGCCATGCACATCATCTCAGCCCGCTACCACGAAGAAGAAAATCTGAAGAGACAAATTTACAAGCAACTCTGAATCCTTTTCCCTTTGTCCCTCCCTGAGACCTTCCCGTCGTCGATGTTTGCAGTTTGTTATCTTTGATGCCCTGTAAAAGTTTTTTTTTTATCTGGGCCAGAGAGAGAAATGACCCTGTCTGTCTGCAACATGACTTACAGCTGGTTGTAAACCAACAGGCGATGGAGCGTGGACAGGCCCAAACAGCATCAGGATGTTAGCTCCAATAACACATTAACAAGGACTGCTGGGCTCAGTGTGTGTGTGTGTGTGAGAGAGTCTGTGGCTGTGTAAGGATGTGTATATTTCCACCTTTGTGTGTCAGGAGGCTCCGCAGTTAAGGTGTTGGGCTCATGATCAAAAGGTTGTGAGTTTGATTCCCCGCTGTGGCTACATGATGTTGTGTCCTTGGGCAAGGAACTTCACCCTCCTTGGCTCATGGGGAGAATGTCCCTGTACTTACTGTAAGTCTCTCTGGATAAGAGCGTCTGCTAAAGGACTAAAGGTAAATGTGTCTGTGTAAGGATGTGTATATTTGTACCCTTGTGTGTGTGTGAGTACAGGTGTGGGGATGAGCGGTGTAGCCCCCCTCTTAATGCTCAGAGCAGATTTGGCAGCCGAGGTTTCCAAGATGTCAGAACTACAAAGAAACGTCCCAGATTACAGCCGTTTGACCCGCTAACTTTCCTGAGTCTCGTAGAACATGTACAATGTCATTCTCAAACTTTATAGCCAAGTATAATTGCTAAAACTGAAAGGTTTCATGTGCCCCCCCCCCCCCCCCCCCCAGCACTCTACCAAACAAGTGCATTACAATAAATCAGCGTATATGAATAGGGTGGAAATAACACTCGCATTTGAATCACGACCCTTCTACTATATTCAGACAGGTGGGTAGGTCCAGAAAGGGGGGGGGGGGCGGGGGGGTGGTGATGGGATATACACGCAGCACAGCTAAGTGCAGGAAGCATAATACACGCTCAGTAATGAAACAGGATTACATTAGCGCATGACAGGCCAGTCAACGCTGTATCGATCATGTGTCTCTCCAAGCCAGGCCATGGTTTCTTCATCCCACTCATCTCGTCCCATAAAGCTTTCTGGGGCTTTGTTTCCCTCAAGTAATAGATGGGCCATCGTCACCTGTGCTCGGCCAATCAATAATACCCAATTAATCAGAGGACGAAACTTTGGCTGGTGGAGGGGGGACGGTAGAGGGGGGACGGTGGAGGGGCCCCTTAATGAACACCTTTCAGGGGGGTGTATTACCAGAGTGTATCTTATCCATGAAATAATACAATGTTTCTCTCCCCTGAACACACAGTTTCGAAAAGCTGGAACCGTTTCTCTCCTCCGACTACATTACACTTTCACGTTTTCATCGCCTAAGTGCAAAAGAATTTATTACTACAAACAACCTATTAATAAGAGATCAATTTGAGACTCCCAGAAGTGTTTTGCGAAAACGCTAATGCATTTTTAAAAACCTCGCCGAAACAAAGATGGAGAAGAGTGCGTGCGCGTCTGCGAGGGGCATGCGTGTGTTCTGCATGCGCGTGTTCGATGATTTGGCATTGTAAATACTAGTGAGAGGAAACTGACGTTAGAACACTCTCTACATCACCCCTCCTTCAAACAACCACGCCCCTGGACAAACGAACCAATCACAGCAGAAGGAAACCGCAGCCCTGGACGCAGTAACCCATTAAACTGCATATTTATTGCTCCCCACATATCATTTTAATCTACTTTTATGGGAGGCATTTATAACAGTTAAATGTGTATTGATGTCTCCTGAGTTTGTGTTTCTTGCTGCCTGCCTCATTTCCCTTTATGCGACCTCCAGGTGCCTTTGGCTATGCTGGCTGTTTTGTGGGCTTGGACCCCCCCTCCCCCCCTCCCCCTCCCCTCTCTCCCCCCTCCTCGTCATGAATACTGATAAACACTCCTACTACAGCATTTTTCCTGTCTGAAAAAAAGTTGACGTTACAAATTGAGATTAATACAGAATTAACCTAGTGTAAAAGAAGGGGTTAGGGTTCTCTTACGTTGAAGATTTGAACACAGCACATGCGTCAGTACACAGAGCCCTGCTGGCAGACTCTTTTTTTTGTTGCATTGAGCTCCAGTGAAGATGGAAGACGCTGTTTCTTTGATAGAGAGACAGAGTCTTCTATAGCTGCAGCTCCTCACAGAGACATTATCTCCTGAATGAAGCTCCGGGGGTGATGTACCATAGCAACAGAGCACCCCACCACTACTGGGACTGGAATTCAAATATGACAATGTGTGAGACTTTCTCTCTCTCTCTCTCTCTCTCTCTCCCTCTTGCTCTTTCTCTGCCCTCCCTTCCCCATGGCACACTCGGTCTCATACGCTTACTCACGCTTACTCAATCTTATGCTTTCTCTCGTTCACTCACTCTTTCTTTTCTATATATTTTTTGTCTTTCCTTCTCTGTCAGCCCCACCCCGTGCTCCCCCCTCCCCCCCCCTCCCTCCCTCCCTCCCTCCCTTCCTCCCTCCCTCACTCACTCCATATTGTGTAGTAACCTCTGTAGGATCAGTGTGTGCTGTAGGGCAGAATGCACCATGCTGCTAGATACATGCAGTCATTCCTCCTCCATGTCCTCCTCTAGCTGCCCTGTATCATGGCTCTGCCTTGGATCTCTCTCTGTCTCTCCTTCACCATCTCTCCCTCTCTCTTTCCCTTTCTTTATCCCTACTCTCTCCCCATCTCTCTTCATCTCCTTTCATCCCACTTTTTCCCTAATAGCTCTCTCATTGCTTCCCCCATTTATTCTTTCTCCCCCCGCACTCTCTCTCTCTCTTTTGCGACAGCAGGCGGGTGCAGCAGGGCGGTGGGATCACAGCGGGGTGTCTGATAGCAGCTCCGGCTGGTTGGTCAAGCAGAGAGGATACAGGAAGACTTATAACCTCCCTTAGGTGGGACAACGGGGGGCGGGTGACATCCCTGACCAATGAGGAGCCGTCTCAGCCCCCCTCGACCGCCACCCCCCCTCCCTTACTCTCCTCCCTCACACCACCTCCCTCTGTTCAGTCTCAGAATCTATCAAACGCAAAATGTTACTCAATAATTTTGCTAGACAGGTCTGCTTCAGACACAATAAAGCATTTTCCTTCAGGGGTTTTAAGAACGCAAATAATTGGTTTTCAATGTGAAAGGTTTTCTAAACGCTGTGCAGATTCACATCGCATGCAGTTAAACCGGAGTCTGACTTCACTCCTCCAGGGACATGGAACTCTTCATCAACAGTCCCGTTCCAGATAATAGTGATACCAAATGCCTCTTCAGCACCACAGCATACATTCAAACTCTGCTGCCAAAGGCAGTACTTCTGTTCGTCAACGGAATAAAAAGGCTGCTTTCAAAATGCAGCATATTTCCTGACAACAAAACAGTTTTAAGTTCATATGTCAGCAATCACTAAAGAAGGAAAAAGAGACAAAGAACAATACAGACAGACAGACATAAAGAGATATATGAGAAGTGATTGGGTTGATCGGGGGATGTTTTCTCATGCTGGAATGGTTTTCACAGGCTGGATTGATAGGCTCCATATTGTGAGCTAATGATGTCTCTGGGCGCCAGAGTAAAACCAGGAAACCACCACATGCAGCGCTGTCACCCTGTGTGTCACACCGCTACCTACATGCACGCATGTTTGTCTGTTTCTCTCTCTCTTCCATCATCTGCCTTTGTTTCTCTTGTCACACTTCAGGTGCTTGTGATATAATTATTTACTATAAACGGACAAGCAATATCTCCAACACATTTTTTATTTCCATCACTAATCCCCTTTCGTGTAAATTCAATGCTGCGGCTCTATGCAAGAACACATCAAAGTAACCCCATAGATGTCTGAGGAGTCAGGAAGAGATAGGTTGAACACCAAACCTGTGGAAGCATGGTGGAAAATAAATCTTTAAACTGGTTGTCAGCACGTCTGGCAGGTTACCCTCGATGGCAGAGCTCAGTCAGTGTGCTGTGGGGAAAACACACCATCGAGTCTCTGAATCGTCTTCTCAGCGACACCCGAGTCGGTTCTCCTGAGTGGGACAGGACTAGCAGACTTGCTGAAAGGGAGGAAGCGGTTACATTGTCCCCTACACTTCACCATCGTAGAAGTTCTGTAAGTTGCTGTCGCTTCTTGCCTTCCTGTTTGTTGTTTGTTGACAGCGTCAGGAAGCACAGACGCACAGTTCACAGTAGCTGTCAGATGGAGAGGCTGCATTGCTCAAACACTGTTTGACAGGGTGTGACACAAAGTAAATCGAGTATTTGATGTTTGTGTGTGTGTGTGTCTGTGTGTGTGTACTGTATGTGTGTAGGTGCCAGGTGACATAACCTCCAAAATGAAACAGACCTCTCTTGTTCTACTAGCTTCATTCTCTCTCATTTCATTTTTATTTGACTGCAGTATTTTAACTGTTGCTTCTGAATACCACAGATACATTGGGGCATTGAGGAATTGTAGACAACATTTGGTGATGCATTACTTCATCCTTACTTCATCATTACCCAAAATGTTCTGATCAACTGATGGACTGTCTAATCTGGTCTAGTCTGGTCCAGCCTGGTCTGTCCCAGCTTATCCAGATGAAGACAGCAGCATCCTGCTTGCCCACAGGCTGTCCTGCACCTGAGCCAAGAAGATAATGATGTTTCAGAGTGGCCTGAAAATCTGCTTCATATCACTTAAACGTTCAGTCATTAACACTGGGAGCGCCCCCGTCCCTCTTTCCCTCAACAGCGCCAGCAGCTGTTACCTCCGAAATTGGCAGTTGAACACTATGACATCATCCCTTGTCTCAGTCCCTTGCGTCACTGAGACCTATCAACAAAGATGCAAAACCTTCTCAACTTCTGAATACACTGAGACACCTGGAGATAAAGAAACTTTCAGAAATCACCAGCAAGGACTTGCTTGATGGAACCATCTGGCCTTAGACTAAAGTGAATCCCTGTGGACATTAGCTTAACGTTAGTCTCTGGTATTAAAGAGGTTGCTTGGCTCTAAACTACCTTCGCCACCATCAGCTTTTTAAATTATTTATCTGTTGGATTCAGTCAAATAAGGGGATCAATATGTATACCTGCGGCTTATTGTCTCATCAAGTGTACATGTGTAGCGGCACACGCCTGGTTTGGTCCGTTAGGGATCGTCATTAGTCGTTAGTGAGGCTCAGCGTTCATGTAAATATTTTGGAGGACTCGACGAGAGCCATTTTGAATGTTGAATAAGGGGCATGTGTCGTTTTTGTCTGTCAGATATGTTAATGATAATGCGCGCCTCCATATGGTGAGGATGTTTTAATGGCCTCCTGCAAGGTGCATCTGCAACACCAAAGCACAAATCATGTTCATTGTATGTTTTTGATAAATGTGTTTACAATTTTTTCGTACCGGGTTCTGGTCTGTGCATTTATCATGATCTGACATCTCTTTTCTGTCCCTCTAGCTCTTTTTCACACATGACATCTACATTTAGTCATTTAGCAGACGCTCTTATCCAGAGCGACTTACAGTAAATACAGGGACATTCCCCCCCGAGGCAAGTTGGGTGAAGTGCCTTAGTCTTAGTCTTAGCCTTAGTCGGGTATCAAACTGATAACTATCACTAGGCTGACGCCCTAGTCTATCTCTAGTCCGACGCCCTAACCACTCAGTCACCTGACTCCCCACTCCACACACACACACACACACACACACACATCATGCACACCTTCCAAGCACAAACCACTGACAGGTCATTTGCCCTTCTATGTTTAGAGTTGAAGTGTGTGTTGTGGTCCCTGGAGTTCTTCCAAGTGAAGATCACACTGACTTGGTGTAAGCTTCCCTGCGCTGCCCTCTATTCTGTCTGTCTCATTCTGTCTTTATACCTGGTGTCATACCTCCCCACCGCAGGGAGAAAAGTGAAGGACGTGAAATGTAAAACACTTTGGGCATAGATACAAGAGGGGGGGGGGGGGGGATCAATATAACAAAGATTGGCTCTTTATCTCTTTATTCCATCGTTCTGTCTCTCTTTTTCCTTCTCCCATACAGCCATTTCTCTTTGTTATAGCATTCTCTGCTAGCAGCTTTTGACTTGCTTTCTACTCCATCTCTCTCTCCCTCGTATCTCTCTCTCTTCATCGCTCTCACTTTTTCTCTCTCTCTCCGTACCTTCTCTCTGTATGCCCTCACCAATCCATATCTCCCTCACACATCCTCGCTCTCCATTTGTCAGGGCCACCTCTCACACCCGCTCCCTGGTGAACTCTGCCTGTGCTCATGCTCGCTGGAAGCAGCCTGCTAATATTGCCTACTTATTCCCACTGGGCAGGATAATGGCACCAATCAGTCACAAATGCAGCATGAAAACTGACGTTGCTCTCCTCATGCAGACAAACAGTATGAACCTGCCCATATCTCTCGCTTCCCTCCTCTCTGTGGCAGACTGTGGTCGTTCTGTCTGTCTCTGTCTCTATCTCGGTGCTTCCATTGGTCTCTCACTCGTTCGCTTGTTGTTTTAATCTCTCTCTTGCTTGCTCAGATTTAGAATAAAAGAATACTGAACATGTGCTTCTGACAACAGAAACCCTATGCAGGAGACAGTGCCGTAATTACAGCAAGCGACACGTGTGAAGGCTTAGCACCAGAGTGCAAGACAACAGCAAACAAACCATTAGCACCTGGCAGCTTGGAAGAAGGCTGCTGTGCTGTATATACTCTGGCCTGACCCGGTGTCCTGCAGAGTTCAGCCCAATAAGAGAGGCCTGTGCAGGGGCCGTGCATGAGGCGGTCTCCCTGCCATCTGGACTGGCCCATCAAAGAGAGGTTCCCCTGGGAGAGAGAGAGGAGCAGTCCAGAGCAAGACCATGCTTCGGGTTTCCACCACTGTGAGGCACGCATGCACACCCCACGCAGCAATGTGAGACACACACATACAGTACACACACACACACACTCAAAACATACAATATACTGCTTTGATCAAAGCCATGAGAAGATTGCCTCCCCTGCAGAAGAACAATTGTTCACATTCCTCCACTTGAATACACTCCAATCATTACTGTGCCTTTCATGATAGTCTGTGTTGGTTGTTTGTGTATTTATGTGTGTACCGTTACATACTAATCAGCATTCAGGCTGATCAGTGATTCAGGCGGACCCCTTTGTCCGGTTAACTGTATGATTTCAGAGGTTTGAGATTTCCAGCTCTTGCTGGCCTTTTCTCATTAGCAGGTTGCATCTAGACTGTTCCCGTTCACCCTCAGCTTTAACCAGCCGTCTCCAGGGTAACGATTGCGCTTCTGTAAGCAGCATGAGTACAGGGACTAAACGCAGCACCTGAACCCACAGAGCAATCATTTCTATTCAGTGATTCAAATCTGATTCCTGCAACGTCGGCTTGTTCTTCTTCTTGCTGGATGCTGGCGGTTTGGGCAGCGCCATGGAAAACAGCTATTGCATTAGAAACTGAGACAGTAGGATCGTTGTTTTCAGTTCGAATCATCTTCTCTATCCAATTCAAGGACATGGAACAGCGAGACACTGGGGAGCGGACAGGCTGAGGCATGTGCTGTGTAAACGCCCAGCGACACAGGAGAAGCACGCACACACGCATACACGCGCATCGCGCGCACATGTCTGGTCCTGTCGCTCCTCTGTGGTGCGAGGCGAGCGGAGGAAGCTGGACCTGCAGGGACCAGAGCAAGGCGACAGGTCAGTGATCTGCTCAGGAGCAGGGCGAGACATGGAGGGGCATGGAGGGTGGGGGGCTCTCTCTCAGTCTGCTCACTCTCTATGTAAATCCCTTTCTGACACACACACACACACACACACGAGAAGCAGGCCATCATGCAAGCGTGACACACACACCTCCCCCCCCCGTTCCCCTGTTGCTGTCATCAAAGGAACACTCATCCCCTCCACCATGTTGCTGTGAAATCTTGCTTTTATTCTCTTCTCTTCCCTGTGACCCACACACTCCTCTGTTATGCCTTTCACTCGCCCTCCGTCATCCCTCTCTTTCACACCTCCGTGCCACCCAGCAGCAAAGTGCATTTGCAGCTTCTCTCAGATGGGCTGTCATATATATTTCAAAGCTTTTCAAAGCATATCCAGTATCACTGAGTGCACATTCTCCAATATTCAGGACTTACTTTGTAGGTCTGGAGAGTCATATTTCATTTTTGTGATGATTACTCCTCGTCTGCTGAAGGCAAATTATTCTATAAAAGAACGGATTTATTGTACTAAAGGCATTTGCTACTCCGAAAACAATATAAGACAAAAAACCTTTGCCATGTGAACATAAACTACCGTCCTTTAAAAGTTAGTTACAAACACAAAACTATCATCAAATGTCCATCAACATGGGTGCCAGTCAAGAAGTAAAAGACCAATAGACATTCTACAGAAGTAAAAAAAAAAGAAAAACGTTATTAGCTCCAGGGTTGTTTGGCAAAGACGATCGTAATCTTGTCAGTCATCAAATCCAAACAGGCTGTGATTATTATAGCTAGCCATCAAAGAACAACACGAAACAAGAGGAAGAGAAATCAAAGACAACTGTTACACAGGGATAATAAATCCCAAAACATCTCCGGTGTGTAGGAAGCTCATCCCAATTTAAGTACGCTTTTTGATTTAATTATGGAAATTTATGTTTAACCTGCGTGTCTGGGTCCTCTACTGCGCATATCTGAACTCAGGGAGGTGTTAATAATATTTTACTTAAACGCCATCTGTTCCCAGCGCCGAGGACGCATACCAATACACCCCACAACCAGAGCAATTAACCATGGCAAGGTGTCGGGAAAACCTGGGGCTGGGAAGAGAGTGGGAGTGGGGGGGGGAGGGGGGGGGGGGAGGGGGTGGCAGCAGGGTGGAGGGGAGCAGGGTGGAGGGGAGCGGTACCTTAGCCTCCTGCCCTGGGAGAGGAGAGGCAGATGTTTTGTGGCCCTCCCTCCTCCCTGTTCCCTCAACCTCCCTGCACCCTCTCCCTTCTCGACCCCCATCTGGCTGCGTGTGATTGGCTCCTCTGTATCATCTTTACTTAGGGAGATTTGCCTTGAAATATATAGGCCTCATGAATGCCTGTCTCTTTTCATCTGAATGTTTTTCGCTGAAACGACGCTAGCATCTGTCTGGTGAATGAGAGGCATGCTGGGGGTGGGGTTTCGGGAGTGAAAGCAAATTGCATTTGCCCTGCCGTCGAGAGTTTGTGACTGTGGGGATCTTGTGTGAATGTGAATATAAGGGAAACGGATGGAGAGGGATAGGTAGGTAAACGGAATGAGAGATGGAGGGGGTGACAGGGAGAAACCGACAGCGAGGAGGGGAGGGGAGCAGCCAGGGGAAGAGAGGAGAGAGGAAGACAGTGAGCCACAGAGAGAGAGAGACAAAGAGACACAATGAAATAAGAGACATTTTGACTGAGAAAGACTAAATGAGACAGCATGTGCGCGCATGTGTGTGGTGTGTGTGTGTGTGTGTGGGGGGGGGGGGTGGTGTTCTATCAGGAGCGTATCATTGGCCACTCTTGCGACGAATCCCTGGGTGGCTGGTGCGAGCGTTCACAGTTTCCAGATCGCGTGCGGCTGACCTTGGGGTGCGCAGGAAGCTGACACCATGGAGGAGCGGCATGATGACAGCACGACTGACTGACAGCACCACACCCAGGTCACCGAGAGGAGCAGAGCGCCAGGGAGAGGTCACTGAGCCCACCGAGACGGAAACAGAGCTGTGATGTAGCTCTGCAGGACAGCCTCATGGATGTTTCAGTGGAGAGGTACATGTGAGATTCAAGTCTTTAGAGCAGCAGGTACAATGTGATGTATGACTAAGATGTATGTACAGGAGCTGTATTTTCCATCTAAGTGGTTATGCTTTGCTTGTCGGAGCGTATATCAGTAACACGCAGAGAGCTAACATTAAGCAGGGATACATTTCCAACAGTGTACGAAAACAAAAACACATTGACGAAAAGCAACAAACGAAATGCATTAAGGACCTCTACATATTGAGATGTACGTATACTACATACGTTCATATTGAACGTGGAAAGATACGATCAAAGCATTGGTGCTCGACACCAGCGGGGATATTCTCTGGTCAGTACTGTAACTCAGCCCTCTAACATCAGTTGGCCTTAAACCACCACCTCTATAATTCATGAGGATCAATACATTGTGGCTTCTCAGGGGCGACCTCAGACCCATATCAAGTATCCCCAGCCGGCTCGTTGCTTGGAGAAAGAAGCGTGCAGTGGTGGTATCGATGCCTCAGGGAGAAGGAGTGTATCCTAACCTTTATTACGAAGGTGGTGAACAAAGAGCTCCTGCTCTCCTGGTTTGTCTTAGACATGACAGCATGTAGGAGGACAGCCTAGCATCCAGAACTGCTAAAGTACTTTCATGAATTTCATCAGTCATTACACCTTCTTTTTATTTCTTTCCACATCTGCACTGTGCTAAGGCACACACCCACACACAATCCCACACGTGTGACTCACTTTTTTTCTTGTTTCTTTGTTATTTCTGAGAATCAACACTAGCAGGTGACACCAGGTCGCGTGCTTAGCGAGGTCCTGTCCCCTTGTGACGTTCACTAACGGATGTAGGGACAGCACCCTGGGCCTGCCTGACAGCCTAATGGCTGACCATAATGGACGTTTTGCTGCAGTGTAATTGGCAACCATGTGCGGTTGGTCTCTACCATTCCTGACAGAGATTCTCTGGGGTTTCCCCAAGCTTCCGGGCATTCGGCTTTAATGATGTCATAATTGCCCGTCTCCTTCAGAGCGAAGGCTGTCGGGCCACAGAGGTGGCCGAGCAAATGAGCTGGAGATCAAACCCGAAGACACGGCGATGGAGCCGGAGAGACGCTGAGGAGAAACACACAGACCGTTCATTAAGGCTGTGCTCTGCTGCAGTAACAGCGACATGTCCTGCTGTTGGTGAGGGTAGCAGGGACAACGAAAGTGTGTTCCTATCATCTAAAAGTGTATCCTTATCATCTTATTGTGTTGAACTTCTCTGAAAGATTCAAAGGGAAAGCACTGACATGCACTGCCACATCCAGACTGATCATTAAACCTAAAAAACAAGGTAAATATCAAATACACCACCCTTATCTTTTGTGTGTTCTGTCCTTGCAGCAGCCTAGAAAGAAATCTATGCAAATGAACACGTGCAAGATAAGATGTTTTCTCCTGTACTGTGTGTGTCTCAGCATCCTCCCCCAAAATGAAGCTTGCCAAGAGAAGATCCCCCCCCCCTCCCTTCTTCCTCTAACGATCACACCATTCCATTTTAGCGGCCATTTCTCAGTTTGGCTGAATTCATGCTGACGCTCCACTTTGCTTTTCTGAAAACTCCTCTTCCTCTTTTTAATCCTCTGGTGGGGAGAGAGGGCTAGCGACCACTGCTGACAGCGACATAACTCGCCTTGGCTGCATACCTTGTTTACAGTCTTCTCCTCCACCGCTACCATCCACTCTCAATGGAGCCATAAAAAACAAATAGGGGCTTTTAGAGAAATTGCCTGTGCAGTGAAGATTAATAACAGTTGCCCAGCTCCTGCAGAAAGTCCCCAGAGGCAAAAGGACATTGGAGATTAAAAGTGCCACATCCCTAAATTGGAATGATTCAATGTCCAGGCTGGGTCTCCCTAACCAGCTTTTGGAGTCCACGCTTCAAGCTTCCAGACAAGGCATCATTAAGCATTTAACGTGGAGGTCTGCAGCAGCCTAGTCTCACACTTTGAATGGCCCTGGGTTTGTCCTTTTTTCCCTAGTTTGCAATGGAACATGCAAATACTTTCATCATGCAGAGCTGGGTCTTGGTCAGTTATTCAAACATGTATGTTTCACAATCTAAAAACCCACTGTGTTCCGGGTCCATCACGTTGCTATGCTCAGTGACCAAGGCTCTTTGTAAAAGCTCTCTCTTGCAAGTCGCTTTGGATAAAAGCGTCTGCTAAATGAATAAATGTAAATGTGAACAGCAATGGAGATTAAGAAGTAACACCTTTGTACAACAACAATACAGGTGTCAACTCTGTGCACTGAAAATGTGTGGAGTTATCTTAATCTATTGCGCGAGAAGGATGAGGGCAACACTGGAGCACGTGACACTGGTGTCTATGGTAACAAGAGACACACTCCGCATAGCAACCGAAAGCGTCCTCGGAAACTTCCTTAGCAATCCAAACAACTGCAGCGTAAGATCGCTGTCTGGCAAATGTGACGGTATTGTTGATAAACATAGTTTGCTAAACGTTTCAGGTTGTATTTGCAACATTACCTACTTTCTCATGTGCACAAATATGAGAGCCTTAGATATGTCCAAGGACAGAATGAGGCTTATAACCGAAGGATTTACGGTGAAATCAACGATGAAGAACTCAGTGGTAAGTTTAGACCGTGTCAGTTGGTTTTATCCTAGTTAGCTCTAACTTTTGCCAGGGAATTTGTGTTGACATGGGACACCATAGTCCCCATCATGTTTAGCCTTCTATTTCCCTTGTTAGTGTTATTTTAACATATTCCGTTGAATTCAAATGGATTGCACGGGTTGCAATGCAAACGCCGCCAAAATCACAGTTGGTTTGGGTGAACCGGCTTGAAGAAGAGAACATGAGCTCACTACAAAGATTAAAAGTCAGTTTGCTACCGCAGAAAACCTCTACTTTACAACAGCTAGCTTATCACCATGTTTGTTTGTTTTGTTTGTTTGTTTACTAAGAGAGAAAGCAGTGCATAGAAAATGAAAGGGTCGTGAGACTACGTCTACATGGCCCCGGACTACTGGTATACTGGACCACTTACTTATTTTGTATACTGGACTACTTAACCAGACTACTTAAATTACTTATTTTCTTATTTTTCTGACTTTATCGTGCCCGCCTATTGCTATTGCCATTGTTATTGCTATTGTTAGGTTATTGTCATTATGTATATTACCCTGCAACTCTGTGTGCTGTACTTTACCCTGCTGCTGTTGTGAACTGCAATTTCCACCCCCTGGAGGACAAATAAAGGTTCATCTAATCTAATCTACTCCAGTTACATACTGTCACTATTAGTAATAAATAGTTTAACTACTGGAACAGTAGGGATCCCACCATTGTCTTATGACCGGGGTGGGCAATCCTGGTCCTGAGGGCCGCTGTCCTGAAGGTTTCCCTGTTCCACCACACCTGATTGAAATGAATGGGTCGTTATCAAGCTCTGTGGAAGCCTGGTCATTAGAATCAGGTGTGCTGGAGCAGGGAAACATCTAAAACTGTCAGGACAGTGGACCTCGAGGATCAGGATTGGACACCCTTGCCTTATGTAGTACTGTAAATGATTATCATTCAGCATCCTAAATCTGATCCATATGGAAAAGGTCTGTAAAGTAGAAGGAAAACAGGAGATAATGGAATGCCTTTGGCACTTTTCATTCATTTCGTTTGATCATTTAAAAGAAAGCTGCAGTCACCTTTTCAAGGCGATGAATGAGTTGTTTGAATTCGTGTGTGTGTAGCCGTACACGCTGCAAAGGTCCTTTCTTAAATAGAGTTACTTTCGGGGGTAGAAAAAAGGCACAACAAAGGTGAAGCAGAGTTCTTATGAGTCAAGGCGTTCTCTTAAGATGCAGGGCAGAGACTTCAGCTCATTGACACCCCCCATGGGAAAAGTTCACACTCTTCTGCCTGCCTTCTTTATTTATCAATCCAGTCGTTTTTTTCCACTCTATGAATTGAGAAGAAGCCGTTATCAGCCTCACTGTGTCTGCTAGCAAGGATGCTTCCGGTGGTTTCCTTAACATTCCCATCGCTATCCGAGACCAGATACAGGGGAAATAGGCCATTGGCCCCATTCCCCACTGTGTAATGACCTGGAGATAAGTTAGTGGATAAGTCATTTTAAAAGCCTCCCCGATGAGCCGGGACGAGACCAAGCCAGACAACTCCTGTCCATTATGAGCAAATGAAGATGGATTAGGAGAGAGTATTAGATATCAGAAGCCATCCGTCCTAATTGATGGCTCATATTGATTGGTCAAGTGAGCCCATATCTGGTGCCAGGAAGTAGGTTATGGTGAGAAATGTTAACAAACAGCCCATTCTACAGGGTTGCTGATAAATACAAAAACATACAGATTTAGATATGGACATGATCATGCTATGAGTGAGTGTGTGTGTGTGTGTCAGTGAATTAGATACCTGGAGTCAGGTGGCTGAGCGGTTAGGGAACCGGGCTGGTAATCAGAAGGTTGCTGGTTTGATTCCTGGCCGTGCAAAAATGACTGTGTCCTTGGGCAAGGAACTCACCCTGCTTACCTCAGGGGGAATGTCTGTGTACATGCTGTAAATTGCTCTGGATAAGAGCGTCTGCTAAATGTAAATGTGTGAACCTACTATTTATGAATCCTTTATGGCTTAGGCCAAAACATGCTGCTCATCTAGCCTGTTGGTTTTGTTACTAATTTTGCAAACATAATTCCCAGTTTCGCATGTGGGTCATTGCAAATCAATAGTCTGTAATGATTGTTACACAGCATGCGTGCTATCGTGAGAGGCTAAACTGGAGACTGCACCCGCATATTCATGCAGACTGTAGTGCCGCAGAGGTGTGTCTGAGATGGAAATACCCCAGAGTTCAGGGTCTCTATGATACTCACCTTTGAGTGAAGGCAGAAGTATATTTACATGGCAAATATTGCAAATTAATTCCTTTTAGAGTGGCCTTGGCACTGTGTGTACGCATGCAAGTCTCCCCATGGCTGTTGAATCACCTCTGCTTTGCAGCTGTGCAATGCTATCTCAAGAAAGGCTGCTTCGTCTTATTTTAGCCATCGTAAAAACCCACAAAAGAACCCTGATGAATCCAGCTATTGTTCTGGGATGTTATAGCTGTCAGATCATTTTTCTATGTGAAAGGAGGCTACAGTAGGTTTGTTACAGTCTCTCATTCAAAAGCATGGCGGTCTTGTTGAAGGCTGCAGCTGAATTGATTGTTTAGCCTGATTCCCATCCACCGACGGCTCGGTATTCAGCTACTCCTGGCTTCATCTCCTGTGCCTTTATTCTCTTACGACTGCTTCTAGCGACAACAGAAGGCTTTTCTTTACCCAAATCCCCTTCCAGTAGCGATATGCACAGGTGGTTTGTAAGAAACTGGCATAGGCTAGGACTTATCTAATTCCACAGGGAGTTTGGTTTTGTGATACAGCTATTTATTTTCTCCACTTCAGTGTGTAGATGTTGAGGAATTATTACAAAAATAAGGATCTGGTCGTCCTCAGTTAACGGTTTCGTCGTATCATGATGTCTTTGGTGCTGTAAAGGGGTTTTCCTGGTTCAAAATAAATTTAAGTGGTGGGTAACACCACATCATCTAAACTTTAAATGCGGTTTACCGGCGCTCGTTTTGTGCAGTAAGAAGTCATTTTCTGTTTTCTCTTGTGCATGATCTGTCTGTTTTAATTGAATTATTGTTGCTGTTGCGTTTATATATATACACTTTGACGTGTTCATGTTCTCTTCAAAAGTGGACTAGAGTGGCGATCGTGGTCTCGGTCTTCCACTGATTCTGCCTAGGACTTAACTAGTGGCGCGTGTGTGTATGGAGGCACACATTACAGCAATACAGGGATTTGATATATATTTTTGGTTGGTTTGAAAGTTTAGACGGTGTTCGAAAAGCCTTAGGCAGCTAAGGCTCTAGTATTTGTTGTAGCCTGTAAATTCTTACCAAATTGATATCAACATGAAATGTAGTTGTGTTGAAGTAGAGGGGCTAACCAGCATTGACTGTCCCTGCAAGTCAGATGTATAGCCTAGGCCTGATGTCTCCATGTGTCAGCATTCCTCTCACATTCAGTGTCTCCCCAGCAGCTCTTCACATGCATCTCAATTTCCCAGCTCAGGAAGTTTGATCCAAACTATTTAACAGCCTGCCTTATCCCAGCCAAAAGGTTATTGCCTTGTATCCACGCAGCACTTAAGAGAATTAAGTGATAAACTGGAGAGCAGGAGGAGCTGTCTGCTTACGATGACAGCAGCAGATACAGGGGCATCGCAGTTCTCTGCTGTCAAGGCGCTCGACTGGCACTGCAGTGAGGAAGAGGACGATCAGTCTTCCACGTCTGCGTCTCTCTTCTTCATGCAGTGAACCAACCAGAAAGCCTTCCTCACTCACCGTCTCCACAAGAACCCCTAGTAGCCATGTCTGCTATTAGCCAGTGGACAAAGTCAGGTCTTTACATGTAGTCATTTAGCAGACGCTCTTATCCAGAGCGACTCACAGTAAGTACAGGGACATTCCCCCCTGAGGCAAGTAGGGTGAAGTGCCTTGCCCAATGACACAACCTCATGTAGCCACAGCCTGGAATCAAACTCGACAACCTTCCGATCATGAGGCCAACACCTTAACCACTGAACCACCTCCTCTGTCTTCTTCTCTACTTTCCAGCGGTCCCTCACATCTGCTCCATTGAGCGGTCATCCTCAGCTGTGATTGGTAGATAAGGGTGAAGCCATCGGTAGCCGGCTTTAAAAGGGTACGGGCTTCAAGAGCCATCAGGCTTATTATGCTGGGCAGTATTTGTGACCATAGAAACGGAATCAATACCAGGCTGCGCACCTTATCTTTTCTCCGGGGTTCATTCATCCACGCACTTAAAGAAAAAAGCCCTTTTAAATTCCCTTTTGAAGTCCTCACCTTCCGTTTGAAACAGAGAGAAAATCTGCTGTATCCATGTTGGAGTCTTATTCCGCCTAGATGACAAAGGATGACATGGATTTGGAAGCAAAGCTGTTACACAGCGGAGAGAAAGAAAATCTGTTAGGTCTTTCTTTAGACGTGGGTGATTAAAGCTCTGAACTCTCTGACCGTCAAGAAGCAAACTTTTCAAACTTTTGTCTGATCAAGGAGAAAAAGAAACAGTTTACCGTTAAACATGGATTCCTGTGTCAGCGCACGCACACGCACTCAAACACACACCTATGCATTCTCATCGAATACAGATACGCTTTTGAAGAACATAGCACGTTTAGAAAATGTATAAGAGCTCCTAAATCCACCCGTCCCGTGATCCCCTGCCCTGTGGTGGGGCGGGGCTTGCACTTACTGTGGCACCACTGATAGGCTAACTCCTGTAACCCATTCAGCCCCTGGCTGCAAGGATTAGCATTTCACTTTATATACTTAAGTAGAGCCGCAGGACTCCAGCTAGTGCGCTACCTCTTTTTTCACAGGTTGACGAAGACAGTCTTCCATGACCTCCGTCTCTCTCATCCATCTCCCCAAATCATCGTTACTCACTTACACAGGCATCTTATCAGCTCTAATGTCTTTCTGCTCCCCCCCTCCTCCCCGCTTTCTCTCTCCCTCCCTCCCTCCCTCTCTCTCTCTCTGTGTTGTTCTCCCTGTTTTCCCTCTCCTGGTCTCCTCTCTCCATCTCTGTCCCTTGTGTATCTACTTCTTCTCGCTCCCAACCCATTTCCCTGACACGTGAGCTCATCATTTGCTCGGTGTCATAAATAACGTCCGTGTGCGGGGCTAGGCGATGCTGGACGGTGGGTGTGTGTGTGTGGTGGGAGGGGGTGGGGATCACAGCCAGGGTGTCACAGCCAGTGGCCCCATGGTTGGGTGTCATGCCCCTCCTTATTCCCTGCCCCCCAACCCCCCACCCCCCCGTCCTGCGGGCTCCATCCATCATCCCCTCCAGGGCCTGCACACTGCCGCACTGCCGGCACGCGCAGATGACGTTCCCCCGAGCCTCGCTAGGGAGAGATGGCTGCTGCCAGGCTGTGACTGAGAGAGCTGGAGGAGACACCGCCCTCCCGTTTCTCTCCCTCCCTCCCCCTCCCTGTCCTCCTCCTCTCGGTCTTCTTCCTCTCTTCCTTTGTCAAACTCCCCACGCAGCCTTATTAACACTGGAGATGCGAGTAATCCATTCCGGTAAGCGCCTGTCATGTTGTAAGGAGAACTGGGTCAGAGTTACCAACGTGTTATTGGCAATCACTCACGGAGACCTGCATCGCCTTAACACGCGCGCTCTCCTGATCAATCACCAGGCCTTGGCTCCACACTGACAGATGACAACATGCTTCGTCAAAATGGATGAAATCTTTGAGGTTGTCTCAAAGTTGAATTTCGAACTTTCAGAGCGTTAGTTCGTCTTTAGCGCACGCACAATACAAACCTGGCGCGCGCTCGCACACACACACACACACACACACAACAGACCCAGCCACGGAAAGATCCCTCAGTGCGCCTCAGCACTAATGGTGTTAATCAGCAATGCGTCTCTCGCATTAAAATGGGGTGTTTAAAGATGAATAGATAGCTTGGTGAAGTATGTGATTGCAAAAATTGCCGTGACCTTTCTTCCCCCCCCCCCCCCGGAGCCCCAACACTCCATCTGGTGGAACACTGCTGGTGGATGCGGGGAATGTTTAAGGTGGCATTCTAGCATGACCTTATGAGGCGCGGGGGGGGGGGGGGGGGGGGGGGGGGGCTACAGTCAGGGCTATTGTGTTTTGTTCCCATCCCCCCACCCCCCAAGTAAGGCTTTACAGTTTGCGACATCCTCCTCGGAAAAAGACCCGCTTGAATTCTAATTAGACGCTTTAATGGAAAGGAGCGTTTATTGCGCCCACTGAAACTCCATCTCTTCTCGGGGAGTTAATTAGCTCATAAGGGAAACACAGAGGACACCCTATAAACACCGTCCCATTGTCTCTCCCGAGCCGGGTTAGCTGCTACATAATACAATCGCGCGCAAAACCACTTCCCGGCCATTCAATGGATGGATGTTTGTTTCTGCTCCTGCTTGTGACAATGGCCTGGTTAAGATGGCTGCTGTGTGGAGACCCTCATCGTGTCCTTGAGTCGGTGCTAGCAGCGTGAGTCATCCTTTTCCCGGGTTGAGCGGCTCGGTTAACGCGGCGGCTTCTGTCCTTGATGCGCCGCAACCCCGGCTAATGATGATCGCGCTGTAATTGCGCGCCGAGGTCTGCTCAATCAAGCAGCCTCGTTGATAAGAACCCCGCCCACAAGCTTGGGTGACGCCAGGCAGGTCCTGATTGGTCAGGTGTTGTTTACCTCTCTACCCATCAACAGTGATCCTGCATCCTGGACCTGTTTCAGGTCCACCTGTGACAAATCATGAAGCTGCCTCATTCAGCTCTTAAGTAACAGGACTGTTGTTGAACAGCAGCACCAGCTATACGGACAGAGAATATGGAGCCATTAGTATTCTGGAGCTGGATCTTATGGAAACATGATTGGCAATGATTGATATCTCTTTGTCGATGCCGGTCAGTGAGAGGGGATCGATAAGCCTTGTGCCCAGCACTCATGATAACACCACTCATTTAGACCTGTAGGCTTGCTGCTGCTGCAGGGGCTGCTGAGAACATCAATATCTTCTAACCTTTTATCTGGACAAGGCCAGAGCCTGTCCTCTCCGTATCGTAGCACACATGGCGAATTGTCCTCTCCTTTCTGTCTCCCACCGGTGCAGCACGACACACACACACACACACACACACAGGGCCTTCCTCTCACCTCGGCTGCGGGAAGCGTTCGTACCGCCCCGGGTCCGAGCGGATCGGGAATCTGCAAGGCAGCCTCGGCGCCCTAAAGCCTCCTCCATTACCTCCCCCCTCCCCCTGTCAGGCTCGACGTGTCCTTGCCAGAGGAGAGCCGCCCAGCTCAGCAATATCATCTGAGGGGTGTCTTGCATGCGTTGTGCCCCCCCTCCATGTGTGTCAGATCACAAACTGCATACATCAACATTATGGTAACCCCCCCCCCCCCCCCCCCCCAGGGAGGAAATCAATACACGGGACAAACACTGCTGTGTCCATCCAGAGCGCCAAACAGCAGCCGTGTTGTTCCTCAACCAAACAGTAATGGTTTGACCTTTAAGAGCCAAAATTGCATTTGGACTATTGTTGCCTCAAGGTCAGGAACCAAATGTTGCTCCAATATATCAACACAAGGTGGTTCTTACCATTGTCGTCTTACTGTGGAGTTAGTCTCTCTTCTGTTGGTCTGGTATGCCTGTGCGCTATCTTAATCACTACAGGCACAATAGTACCAAGAGTTAGTCAGTGTTGCAGTTAACGCCTGGTCTACTCAGTGTTTGATACAAGGTTAGGTTAGGCTTCTCTAAGGATTTCTCTGAGGATTGTTCTCTCAAGCTGTCTGCCTGACATTCAAACCAGTCAAGGTGCTCCTAGTCAAAGGTACGCTGGAGGCAAGCACAGCCTGGAAGACATAGAGAGAAAGAGAGAAAGAGAGAGAGAGAGACAGATATCTGGAGAGAGAAAAGCCCAGACTTAGAGCGAGACCTGGATGTATAGGGAGGTTGAGAGAAGAGGCAGAGGAAGGAGGTGGAGATGCTGGAGGTGCTCCCCCTTCTGAGGAGGCAGGGAGGCAGAGAGAGGGAGGCAGAGGAGGGAGACGGGCAGGGATCAGGAAGGCAGCATGCGTTGTCGATCAGATCCCTGTCAGCTCCGCTCTGTCTCAGCCTCCAACTCATTACTCTCACCGTGGGCCGGGAAACACCAAACACAGTCCACTAACGAGGGGTTTGATCAGAGCACAGCAGGAGCAGGCCGGCCTCTCTCTCTCTGTCTCTTGCTCTATCTTTCTCTCTCTCTCGCGCTCTCTCTCTCTCTGTCTCTTGCTCTATCTTTCTCTCTCTCTCTGTCTCTTGCTCTATCTTTCTCTCTCTCTCTCGCTCTGTCTCTTGCTCTATCTTTCTCTCTCTCTCGCTCTGTCTCTCTCTCTCTTGCTCTTTCTCTCTCTATCTTTCTCTCTCTCTACCTCTCTCTTCTCTCTCTCTCTCTCCCCCTCTCTCTTCTCTCTCTCTCTTTCTCTCCTCTCTCTCTCTCTCTTTCTCTCCCCTCTTTCTCTCTCTCTCTTTCCTCTCTCTCTCTCTCTCTCCCTCTCCGCTAAGACTACAGAAGAACAAAGGGAGAGACTGAGGGGGAAGCAATCCAACCTTTTGGCCCCTGTTCCCCAAGCACACAGGGGCTCGTCGGGCCCCAGACGGTGTCTGCCAGGGCTTTGAAGCCCCCTCACCCCCCAACCCCCCCCCCCTTCTCTCTCTTTGATTTCTCTTAAATGGTTCATCTCTGTGACAGGTTCTCAACTCCCCGTTACCTCTCCCCCTGACTCCACAGCTTGCTTCTGTCCAATATGACTTCATCTGGCGAGCTGTCTGTCTCAGTCCGTCTGTCTGTCTGTCTAGGAGGCTGGCCGTGTCACTGGATGGGGCTGTAGGTTTAGTTATGTACGGGTGCTCTGTAATAATAGGCAGTACAGCACTAGTCTCCACCCAAGGCCTTCCAGTTTCCATTTTACTGTACCCAAAAGCCTTACGTCAGGTGTTTGCAGATTTATGTAGAACAAAATGGGGGAGTGGGGGAGTGGTGGTGGGGGGGGGGTTGTTTGTTGATCCCATCAGTGACCCCTCCCCCCCCCTTCTTCCCCCGTAGCTCTGCGGAAACCTTTTTGAAAGCCCTGCCACTGCTTGGTTTTCAAATAGGAAATGCGAAGTGGCCAGTCGCCTCCTGTGTTGTGGTGAAGAGATAGGAGAAAGTGCCCTCTCCTCTCCTCCCCTCTTCCCCCCATCTCTTCATCTCTCACTAGTTAATCTGCAGACCGGACCATCATTCAGGGCATTATCCCTGCGGGGGGAGTCATTTCCATGTGCCTCACCACTGGTTGCTCCAGCTCGGACCAAGCCCCCCTCCTGGATCTGTTGAGCAAACACATTAATAGACGTTAAGCTATGTTTCCTACAGCATTTATTCTGTTTCTCATTTACCAGTTGGCTGATTGGCTGGCTGGCTGGCTGGCTGGCAGGCTGGCTGGCAGGCTGGCTGGGTTGTAACCCTGTGGAGACCGAGCTTGTAAAGGGGGGACTCTGGAGGGGGGGTGTGTGTGTGTGTGTGTGTGTGGAGGGGGGAGATCCTCCCACTTAATTCATGTAAAGGTCAGACTACAGCATGCACTGTATCTCAGCATCATGGCCCCCCTCGCTGAGCAAATCTCCTCTGTCACCCTCTAATGAACGCCCTGACAAATCCATTCCACAGCTAGCTTAGCTAGCTTAGCATAGGTGGAGAGAGCTCTGGCTGCCCTCAGGCCAGCGATTCCCAACCTGTGGCCGAGTCAATGATAATGAAATATCCGAATAATTCGATGTACTGTGGGTAAATGATGATCAACCATTTACAAATCCTCAACATTTACCTCAATGTGTGTTTACTGTGGTGCTCATGGACATTTTGTCGTCTTTGATTCGCTCAAATGAATTTAGCTTTGAAAGCGATCTGTGGTGTTGTTAATGTGTGATAAGTGAATTTAAGGCAGATAAGGTAGGGGAAAGGCTGCTTCAGACCCTGAAGAGAAAACAGGCTTCTGTTTTTCACTAACTAGCTAATTCTAGCGTCCAGCTAGCCCTCAGCCAGAATCTCAGCTAGCTTCTGAGCCTGTGTTAGCTAGCCTGAGCCCCCCTGTGCTCCCCCCCCCCCCCTCCTCAGTGACCTGCCTGTATGGAGGTCACCTGTAGCACCACAGGAGGCAGCTGGATGAAGGGATGGCAGGACGGCAGAGGGCTGTTTGAGGATGGATTTGTCCGTCTTTCATCTCCCGCCGCGGTGGCTCGGGGTTCCTGCGGCTGTACAATCGATACTACCCACCCCCCACCTCCCTGCTGCCCCCCCTCAGTGGCGGGCCTCCTTCCCCCATCCCTTCCTCTGCTGCGAGCCGGCGACTGCCACGCCACCTCCTCTGTCCGTCCCTCACCCCCCCGCCTGGCCCTCTGGGTCGTGCGAGGCGTTCACGATGCCTCGCAGAGGCTGTGGCTGGCCGTGCTGCGGTGTCTTTAATTGGCCTATCACATTAACACCTCGCAGGGCTGTCACCATCGGCGTGGAATCAGTCACTTCGGCGTTAACACGGTGCTCCGTGTGTCGCTGTTGCATCTATTCTGAGCCGCGTCCCCAGGTGCGGGGCGGGGGGAACTTTGTGAAAAGTTCATTTGGAAGAGAGAAGTTTCACGGTGAATCCAGTCCGTTGCTAACGTGTCCTCGGCGACGGTGGCCGCGGCGACGCTAGTGACGGGTGTTATTGGCCTGGCGCGTGTCGTTAATTTGACGAGCGGCTCGCTGTTTCTTTTAATGGCTTCAGGTGTCGTCACTGATTAGAGTCGTAAAGAAACACACTGTCAGTCGGGGGCGGGGGCTGGTTGAGGAAGCGCTCTGTGTATGGGGGTGTGTGCCCAGCAGTCTAACGCCTTACTTTGAAAGAGAGAGAGAGAGCTGTTGCCTTGCTTGATCTTAAGGCTAATTTACCTCGTCGCCCACCTGTGTGCGTGCGTGCGTGTGGTACTGCGACACTATCGGCAGGCGTCCTTGTTGCTCTTCCTGTGTGATTCATGGTGAGCGATAGAAGTCCACAGATTGGCTTGAGGAAGCTGAGGGGCCATGTGTGCCAGTCAGAAAGATAAGCTAACTGGGACACACACACACGCGCACGGGAACACACACTCAGAGGAGATGGATCCGGCCATCTGCAGTACATCAGACTGGAAGGCTGTGCTGCAGCTCAGTTGAATGAATAAGTGACAAAGGACGACAGAGCGATAGAAGCTTCTTCTCTTTCGGAGTGCTGCGATGCACTTTTCAACGTGTTCTCTTTCTTTCTTGGCTATACCATTCTCGACAGTTTCTTTTCTTCTTTTTCTTCGTTCCACCCCCTGTCATCTTTGCGGTGAGGGTCGACGGTCGGTGTCGCGTGCGAGAACCCCCCCCCTCACCCCCCCCCCACCACCACCACCACCCTTCGAACATGTCCGCCATGGCCGCTGGAAGACCGGTGACAGCCGCACAAAGAGAAGCGCTCCGCCGTCTGGGAAAGCTGTCAAAGCCCCCGCCTGCCTCCGCGCTGCTTCAGCCCCCCAGCGTCGTCGTCCCCCCCCCGCCTCTGGCTGTCACCTGATACTGTCTTGTCACAGACATGCTCGGTTCTGTTCGCACAATGGAGCTGATTTAGCGGCTGATTGGCCCTCCGTTTGGCGGTAAAAGAGCGCAGGGCGATGCCGTGGTGAGGGGTGCAGGGTCTGTGTCTGGGGGGGGGGGGGGGTGCTCCGGCGCCTGTGGCCGTGGAGTCATCGCGTGTCACAGAGATGGAATAAGCAGGGAGAGCTCAGCCCCCCCCGTCCCTGTCCCCTGGCATGGGTGAGCGTCCGGGCGGTTCAGCGATGGATAGCCCTGGAAATCAAAAGAGAGAGGCGGTTTGGCTGGCTGGCAGCAGCAGCGATGTGCTGCCTGACCTTATCAAGGGGGAGCCTGCGTCTGGGCCAGCCGGCGGCTGTGACTCACTCCGCCCCCCCGCTCTCCCCCCCCCACCCGCCTCACCCACGCCGGGGAGAGGAGACGAGCGGCTCGCATCACGCTAGATTTCAATAACCCCTCAACCGAGAAAGCAGATGAATATATATGGAGTGAGAGAGAGTGTGAGGGAGACGCAAGGAGAGAGAGGAGGGCGACTCCACACCCCTCCCCACCTCAGTAAACAGGTGAAGCAGCCATGCCCACTCACTCCACCTGCAAATACAAGGAAATGCAATTTTAGGAATGGAGCTGGGGAATAGCAGTGGAGGAAGAGAAAGAGGGAGAAATATCATACAGGGAGAGAGAGAGGTAGAGAGAGAGAGAGGGAGGGATGGAGTTAGAGAGATGGAGAGAGGGAGGCAAGGAGAGAGGCAGGGGAGAGAGGCAGGGAGAGAGGGAGGGAGGGACAGTTCCCCATATGGAAATGTAAAAAGGAGAGTTCATGCTGTAGCTGTGCCGACATGGAATTGACGGCTCCTCTACCAACATCCATCAGAGGCTTTTAGAGGCATTTTAGGATGTGGGCTCAGTGGAGAGAGAGATGAAAAGCTAGAGAGAGGGAGGTAGGGATAATATAAAGAGCTGGGTAAAGAGAGGGGGATGAGGGAGGGAGACCATGGTGGAGTGAGGGAGAAAGGGGAGAGAGAGAGGGAGAGAGAGAGAGAGAAAGGGGGAAAGAGAAAGGAGATTGAGAGGCGGAGAGAGGGAGAGAGGGAGAGAGGAAGAAGGAGGAGGGAGAGATGCGGGTGGCCGGGGGCAGGTTGATGGATCACCTACACGGCTGCGCCACCATCACCACGCTGAACTCGAGCCTCAGAATTGATGAGCCGCCGCTCCTGTCTCGTGGCCCCTCCCCTCATCTCCCCGCCACCCTCCCCTCTATCTCTCTCTACTCTCTCTCTCTGTCCCTCAGTATCTCTCCATCACATCTGTCGCCCCCCCCCCCCCCCCCCCATCCCTCTCCCCCCTCCCCTTCCCACACCATCCTGCCCCCCTCTCCCCCATCCCTGTGTCAGCAGTAGCAGCTCCGTGGATGGGCCCCACTAATAACGCTGTGGGGGGGGGGGGGGGGGGGGGGGGGGGGGGGGGGGGGGGGGCATCCGTGCTCCTCAGGATGACATCCTCTAAACGACAGGAGCCGCAGGTCGCAGCCGGGGCCCAATCGACCCCTCCTCAGGAGCCCTTCGAGGGGGGCGGAGAGCGTGTGTGTGTGTCCACACACAGGTGGAGACAGATCGAGACGGGGGTGAAAGGCTGCGGAGGGAGATGACAGTCCCAGAGTACCTGTGACCACGGCTGGGTTGTTATGGATGGCTGATGTGTGCAGCAGCAGCACGCAAGCTGACACTCGTGCTTTCATTGTGTTAGCCAGCTGCCTCCGTATCCTGCCTCCAAGGCTCGCTTTATGACCTACGCTGAGGGCAGCAGATTAGGTTTGTGTCTGTGTGTGTGTGTGTGTGTGTGTGGTATGCGGGTAGCTGATGTACTTTAAGCTTGTGCGAGGTGATA